>CM048930.1:234085-976585 GCA_026686955.1 Epinephelus cyanopodus
TCAATATCTGGGTTATGAATTCTCCATACAGTGATCTTAATTCCTGCTCAAAAGAAATATCCACGGACAATGACTTGGCGATAAACAAAAATGTATTTAAGCTAAATGGGTAACAACTGAATAAATGAATGAGGATAATATGAAATAACACAAAATCATAAACTGGAATGCAGGAATGTGCAAAATATTTATCTAAGGAGTCCTAGATTAAGATTAAGATAGGCCTAATTAAATCTCCTATTCGACATCAGCTCTTACCACTGCCCAGCGTGTCACCTGTGAGGGGGAGTTTTGTTGCCTTCTTAGCAGTGAACCATGCAGACATTTCTCCTGGGGCCTGAACTTTCACTTTGCAGCTCTCAAATTTTCCAGCAGAATGGCACCAGCTGGTGCACTGCAGAAGGGGGAGCAGTTAAGCCTGGGAAGTCTTGTGGGTACCCCCACGTCAGTTTCCTTCACACTTCAAAACCCTTTTGGGTTTGGCACGAGAACCACTGTGGCAAGGGGCTGGCAGTCGCTGGGTTTGATGAATCTTTGGGTGAAGAGGCAGATCGAAAAAGGTACTTGTGTACTTTGTTATAATTACTCGCTTATAATAATGGTGAAAACAATATGACTGGCCGTTCGATATTGTTATCAAAGTTATTATTAACAAGCATAAAAATATTTTTTTTAAAAACTGTAGATAAAAGAAAACTGGATAAGCAAATCTCATTGTGAGAGTATAAAAGTGTAACTAAAACGTAAATACAAAAGAGGCCAAGATACGAAAAAAAAGAAACAATAGAAAAAAATAAGAAAAAGAGACAAGAGAGAAAACAGGAGACACACACAAGAGACAGCAAGACTAGAGTAGAGACGACGCACCAGATTGCACATGTTTTTAACCGGCCAAAGTGGATGGATCTGATAAGGCGGTCTTCTTTCTTATAAAACAGGCCGATTGCTTTATTTCAAAAGAAACTTAATGCTTCTTATTATACCACATGTATATGTATGTATGTATGGTGCATTGTGATGGCCACAGCCACACATGACTCCAGAGCACATTCACTCACCTCATTAGTTTGCAGCCTATATGTTAGTTTCTGTTCATTCTTTCATTTCAGGGTACACAGGGTAATTTCATTTGCAGTCAACTTATTCAAATAATTAACATTACACAGTTAGCTTTTTTGTAATCTTTATTAGGGTGATTGTTTGTTGTATTAATCCTTTGTTTCTTTGTCTCTGAGTTACCGTGATGGTTGGAGGTCACTTCCTGAGTTGGCAAAAGGCATGGCTGAGGGCTGAGAACACTTATATGCCAGAGCCAGCTGATTGGACAGAACCATGTGCTGCTATGTCAGGGGGGGATTTGGGTTTAGTTAGTTTTTACTTTGTATTTAGTTGCAATTAGTGTCCATCTTGTCTACCCCTTGTGTGCTATTTGGTTTTGCCAAGCCTCTATATATATTCCCCTCATGTTTCATTGTCTCAGGTCTGTTTGTTCAGTTAACACTTTGTTAATTGGCGATCTTGGACATGGACATTGATGACTCCCTTGACTATGACCAGGTAAAATATGCCATTCTTTCTAAATATGACATTAACCCTGAGAGCTACACGCAAAGATTTCGCTCCCTAGAGGTCAACCCTAATGAGAGCCCAAAGGAGTTGTATGCAAAGCTCAAGGAGCTTTATGGGAAGTAGATCCAGCCAAAAGGTAAAACAATCCAGAATACTGGTGAAATGATCATATTGGAGCAATATTTGAGAATGTTGTCCCCTGAGCTCCAGGTCTGGATCCAAGAGCATGGCCCAAACTCAGCAATGGAGGCTGCTAAGCTGGCTGATGTCTTTGTTGCTGCCCAGAGGAAGGGACAACCATGGAGCTATAATGCATGTAGAACAACAAAAGACAGCCACAAACCACCCCAACAGTACCAACGGGATCCAGAAGCCGATGTGGGTAAGCCTCCCATGAGGGAGAACCAGCCAGCTAACAGACCATTGAAACCCTCTGGTAAAGAGCTAATTTGTTACTTCTGTGGACTAGAAGGTCATACAAAACCCATGTGCCCTAAAAAATTCAGCCAAGGTGACACAAATGTGCTTTGTTCCACGCCCTCATGTTGAACCTGAGCTTAAGCAAGACCACCCTGTTAAAATGACACACATTGAAGTTAATGGAACAACTCTCAAAGCCCTGCTTGATTCTGGGAGTGATCAGACTCTGGTGCATAGACAGTTTGTGCCACCCAACATTGTGAGGGCCCAAGACACCATTCCTATCTGTTGTGTACATGGAGATGAGAAAGACTATTTCATAGCTGACATGTACATAAAAGTAGAGGGCCAAACTTTCCTTATGAATGTTGGTGTTGCTAATAAATTGCCTTATCCGGCTGTGCTAGGACAAATTGAGTTATTGGAGGCTGACCAAAGCCAAAAATGTAATGTTGCTTTTGCCAGAGCGCAGGCAAAAATGTGCAATGACCACTCTGAGGTTCTCAGTGCCCTGCCTTTCTATAATGAGGAGTTGGAGACGACACCAGGAAAGTCTCGGAAAACCCATAGACAGAGAAGGCAGGAGATACTCCAGCATACAGTTGTGAAACCACCAACCAACACTGAGCCAGAGTTGCCTCTAGGGTTTCAAATGCCAGCCAATATCAGTGAGATGCAGAAAACCGATCCATCTCTAGTGTCTCTTTTTCAAAGAGTGAAGGAGCCAGGAGCTGAACTGGACTGCAAGGGAGAGGAGTATGTTCTACAAAATGGTATGCTCTACCGCCAGCAGGGGTCAGTGTTGCAGCTAGTGGTTCCCCAAGCAGCTAGAGACACCATACTTGCCTTGTGGCATTCTGTTCCCTGGGCTGGCCACCTAGGTAAGCATAAAACCACAGCTCGCATTCAACACCATTTTCACTGCCCTGGCCTGCACAAAGATGTTGCTCAGTTCTGCAGAAGTTGCCCTCAGTGCCAAATAACAACTGCTAAAACTCCCTCCAGAGCTCCACTCCAGCCACTACCCATCATTGGCACCCCATTTGAGCGCCTTGGAATGGACATTGTTGGTCCTGTTAAGAAGAGCAAGTCAGGGAACCGTTACATGCTGCTTATTACTGATAATGCTACAAAGTACCCAGAAGTTTTTCCTTTCAAATCCATAAAAGCAAAGTCAGTTCCTTTCTGTTTGGTGCAGTTTTTCTCAAGAGTAGGCTTCCCTCATGAAATATTGACTGATCAAGGAACTAACTTCATGTCTACTCTGCTGAAACAGGTGTATCAGTTACTTCAATCCAATCCAATCCAATCCACTTTATTTATATAGCACATTTTAAAAACATAAAAGTTTATCAAAGTGCTGCACAATGATTTACAATACAAGACAAAATGGTTAAGAAAGTGTTACTTGGTATTAGGAGCCTGAAAACCACGCCATATCATCCCCAAACTGATGGACTCACAGAGCGCTTTAACCAGACCCTGAAGCAGATGCTTCGGAAGTTTGTGAATGACAGTGATAGAGACTGGGAGCAGTGGCTGCCATACCTCCTTTTTGCATACAGGGAAGTACCCCAGGCCTCTACTGGCTTCTCTCCATTTGAACTTTTGTATGGGCATGAAGTACAAGGGCCTCTCTTGCTGCTAAGGGAGATCTGGGAGGGAGACAGGAGGAAGGTGGAATCTGTTAACATTGTATTCTATTTGTCCAGATGAGAGACCGACTGAAGAAAATGAGTGAGCTTGCCCAATTAAACATGGCAGAGGCCCAGCAACAGCAGAAGTTCTGGTATGATCAGGTAGCCTGGCAGAGATCCTTCAACCCTGGACAAACAGTGCTGGTGCTCTTCCCCATTGATAACAACAAGCTGTTGGCAAAGTGGCAAGGACCGTTGAGGTCCTAAAGAAACTCGGGCCCACCACATACCAGGTATCAACCCCAGGGCAGCCACGCCCTAGTAAGGTACTGCATATAATCTCTTGAAGGAGTGGGTGCAGCGGCCGGAAAGAGAGGCAGAAGTGATGCTCATCAGAAGTGTGTTGGAGGATGAGGAAGTAGACGAGCAATACTTATCACCTGCTGGTGGTCCGGTGGATTGTGACGTCAGTCGCCTCCCAGAAGATAAACAGTTTCAGGTGAGATCAATCTGTAATTCAAAAGTGTTTCAAGAGAATCCTGGGAGGACAAATATTGTTGAACATGACATTTGTTGTGAGAGAAGATGCCTCTGTGAGATGAATGAGTTACAGGATCCCTGAATGTCTGCTGTCCACACTGGAAAAGGAGATTGACCTGATGCTGTCTTTGGGAATCATCGAGGCTTCACAAAGTGTGTGCTGTAACCCAGTGGTTCTGCACTGACTTCAGGTACCTGAATTCAATTTCTGAGTCTGATTCTCATCCAACACCAAGAATTGATGAGCTACTTGAATGGCTGGGAAAAGCAAAATACTTGACTACAATAGATTTGTGGAAGGGTTACTGGCAGGTTCCACTCACTGAGCGGTCCAAGGAGCTGAGAACACCATGGGGTCTCTTCCATTTTACGGTCCTGCCATTTGGGTTGCACGGTGGTCCAGCAACCTTCCAGAGACTCATGGACCAGGTACTATGTGGTTTCTCTGGTTTTGCTGCAGCATATCTGGATGACATTGTCATTTACAGTACCACCTGGGAGGAGCACCTGGAACATCTGCATACTGTCTTGGAGCATCTCCACTCTGCTGGGCTGACCATCAACCCATCCAAGTGTGTCTTTGCTGCTGCGGAGACGGAGTACTCGGGTTGTGTCATCAGAAACAGGGTGATACAGCCACAGGTAAACAAAATTCAGGTCATTGAGTCATGTCCTTTGCCACAAACAAGGAAGCAGCTCCGGTCCTTTCTGGGCATGGCAGGCTTCTATCACCGCTTTATACCTCAGTTCTCTGCCAGGGCAGCTCTACTCACAGACCGGACTGGATCCCGGTGTCCAAATCAGGTCGAGTGGTCAGAGGAGGCGGTGGCAGCTTTCCACGACATCCAGTAATCATTGAGTAAGGGACCTATTCTGTGCAGTCCAAACTTTGATGAACATTTCATTCTGCAAACCGATGCTTCCGACAGGGGTCTGGGGGCTGTGCTTCTTCAGGGACTGCCAGGGGACCGCTATCCAGTTGCCTACATCTGCGGAAAACTGTTCCCGAGGGAGGTTCGGTATTCAACAGTGGAAAAAGAGGCACTGGCCATCAAGTGGGCCCTCAACTCTTTCCAGTACTTTCCAGTAATCTCCTGGGTAGAGAGTTCACCCTGGAGACGGATCACAAGGCGCTTCAGTGGATAGAAAGGATGAAGGAAGGAAGAATCACCCGATGGTATCTGGCACTGCAACCCTTCTGCTTCAGCATCCAGCACATCCCAGGAAAGGACAATGTCACAGCTGACTACCTCGGGGGGAGTGTGTGATGGCCACAGCCACACCTCTTCTTTTTAGCATCGTAGTCTCTCCTGTTTTTATGTTTTGCATACGCTCTTTTGTTTTGTTTTGTTTTGTTTTCATTTTGTCAACTTGCTTTTGTCGTATCTTATGTTTTAACCAGTCACGTTCTTCCTACATAACACTTTCGTGCTCACAATCAAGTTATTTTAAACTTTTATATTTTGCTTATCCAGTTTTCTTGGCTACCAACCACTTGTCACAGTGGTTCTGTTGCCAAACCCAGAGACCTTCTGCAGCTTAAGAGAACCAGAATATTTGAGGGTCACCCAAGGGATGTCACCGCTCCTCCACCACTCCATTCCAGCCGTAATCATTCTGCTGGGAAATCCGGGGGCCCTCCAAGAGAAATGTCCACCTGAATCAACGCTGCTCAGAAAGTAGGAAAATAATTTCTCTAACTCCAGGCCGTCGCTGTGTGGTGAAGAGTGAAGTGGAACAGGAGGCTTAATTATCCTGATCTTAATTTAGGTTTCATTAGGTTAATGACTTTGCACATCCCTTCATTTCCAATTTATCTATAGACCTAGTCATACTCTCTCACTATCGCCAAACTAAATAACTCACAATGTTACCTCTCATTTCAATCCATCTATATAGATACTGTTGATTTTGTGTTATTTCATGTAATTGTTACTTGCTATTCATTTATTCAGTTGTTACATATCTAGTTAAATAAATTTTCATTTATCGCCAAGTCGTTGTCTGTGTATATATCTTTGGACAGGAGCTGAGATCACTGTATAGAGAATTCATAAGATATTGAGATTGATTCATTATTGATAAGCATGCTGACGAATTAATAAGTGGCTTACAGAGTTATTAATTTGATTAGTCGCTTTCCTCATCAGGAGGGTGGTGCCCCAAAATCTTATTACAAGTGCAAACATTCTCTTAAAGGTATTTCCCCTACACTAGATCCCAACAATTTAAGACTCAACAATGATTTTAAAGGCAGACCTGCAATCAATTATTCATGAAGAAAGGGCTTTTGCATTGTTCAGACTGTGCAGGAAGTATGTTGAAGTGGGTGACAAAGCAGGTAAAATGCTCTCATTAAGGTTAAAACAACTTAAGAATCGTCATCAATCAATCAATCAATTTTATTTATAAAGCCCAATATCACAAATCACAGTTTGCCTCACAGGGCTTTACAGCATACGACATCCCTCTGTCCTTTAGACCCTCACAGCGGATAAGGAAAAACTCCCCAAAAAAAACCCTTTACAATGTGATACCATTTATATATGACAACAATGGAATAGCTATTTATGAGCAAACGCAAATCAATAATGAATTTTATTCTAAACTCTATACATAAGACATACCCTTACCAGAGTTAAAAGAGGAGGAGTGAGAACATTTGGAGGTACCTGTCTGTGAGTCTGAGATACTTTCTGCTTTGAAAGCTCTCTCAACAGGGAAGGCTCCAGGCAATGACGGGTACACTGTAGAAGTTTATAAATGTTTCCAACATTATCTATCTCCACTTCTTACTTTATTATTTACTGACATAACGAATGAGTCTATTCAGATTCAGATTCAGCTTTATTTGTGTCCCCATAGGGCAATTAGTGTACAAGTGTTCATTGGTTATGATGGATTAAGGAGAGCTTGGATGATGAAGTAGCGGTCTGGAAGAGGGATGCAGGTAAGGAGGGTTTAGGTGTGGATGGATGGATTGGTTTGGCGGAGTCGGCTGGTGGCTGTAAGACCGGATGGAACCAGGCAGGGTTGAGACTCTGAGTGGGGAACTGTCTCTCGCAGACTCCTGATGTATGGAGCCCCCAAGAGAACTTCAGGTGGAAAGGTGCATGTGGGCATTTCTGATGTCTTTAAGGTCGTGACGGATGTATGTAAGGTAATCTGGGGAGAGCCAGTGGCCGAGAATTTTAATAATGTGGTCGGGGATTGCCTGCTTGGATGTGGTTGAGGCGGCACCAATGTGGAAAGATTTTCCAGAGTATAGCACAGGAGACATTCCTGATGTGGCGGAAATGGTGACGGAACCAGAAGCAGGAGGTGGCTTTACCGACCTCAGTGATGAATAGATGGTCTTGTGTGGATGCTCGAATGGCTAGTCTCGAGTTAATGTAGTCACGTATTGGTTCATATGGACTCAGGTATGAGTCTAATCGGAAGAGGTAGATGGGTTGAGGCGGGCTGGACTGGTTGATTTTGCTGCATTTAAGGTGGAAGACCAGGGTGTCAGTACTGGATTGTCCGACAAGGTTGCGTGTCGTGATTGTTGAAAGTTAAGGGAGAAAGTGGTGAACTCTGAGCAGCATAGGAAGCCAAAGAAGGCCAGCAGGAACATTGATTCTAGGACCTTGTCTGTGGGAGGAGTCCGATAGCCTGAACAGAGTGTTGCGATGCAGTGGGCAAGGAGGTCTGATGTGAGGGGCAAACGTTTTGGTGTTGGGTGAGGTTTGGCCTTGCAAAGACCTTTGATTAGCATACAGATGTGACAGTGAGACAGTGCTGGGCACGGTACTCCAGTGGACAGTTTAACTAAGAAGTTAGTACCACTGATGTAGACCTGTATGGTGGAAGACTTGATATTGAGGATGGAATGAGCGAAAGAAATAAAACCAGAAAGAGTCAAGACTTCGAGAGTGGGGAATGGCAGATTATGGGAGGCATGGGAGGCCTTGAGGCAATTCCATCCAAGTAAGACGAGACTGTTTAACGGCGACGCTGTTGAGGATGGCATTTCGGGACATGATAGCTAGATGTTTCAGCTGGGGATTCAGTTGAAGATGGTGGCTGAATACGGTGGGACAGGGGTCGGAGTAGGGGCAGAGGCTGGTGCCAATTGTCTGAATTTCTGTAATGAGAAGCGAAAGACTGACAGCAATTGAATTCTTGTGACCTGGGATGTGCAAAGCTCAGAACTGGTTCTGGGTGGAAATCAGGATGAGTCTCTGCATGAACTGCATAATGTCAAGGCATTGGGACCGTCCTTCGTTAAGAATATCAATAATAGTGCTGTTGTCTGAGTGGATGGCAATGATCTTTCTGGACCATTTGTGCCCCCGAAGGATAGCGGCTACGATGACCGGTTACATTTCATGGATGGCGGAGGAGGGAGTGAGAGACGCAAATTTGGGTGGCCTTTCGTCCGAGAAACACCTGCCATCAAAGTAGCTGCCAAAACCAAGGGCGCTGTGTCTGTGAAGAGCTGGAAGTCTTCCGGCTGAGAGATGTGGTTGTCATAAAAGAAGGAGGTGCCGTTCCAGGATGAGAGGAACTGATGCCACATTTTCAGTTCCATCTTGCATGCATCGTCCAGTGTGACGGGGCCATGGAGGGATGGAATGGAGGCAGCAATGGAAAGGAGGTGTGACAAGAAGGATCAACCTTGGGGGATGATGCAGGTGGCCTAGTTGAGATGACAAGAGTGACAGAAGTTGGCGTTTGGTACATCTGTGGGCCAGGAGGAAGTTGGAGATCAGAAGGGACCCTCTGTTTCCTCAGAAGAGAGAGGAACTCCGAGTTCGCGGAAAGCAGAAATCAGAGTGGAGAGATTGTATAACGGGGGAGAGGAAGGTTACATGGGTGTTGGCTGGTTTAGAGGTGATGGAAGGTGGGGGGGCTGCAGAGGGCAGCCTATGAAATATGGTGGGGTTCAGTTTGTTGGGGGCAGTGGTGCGGGGGGCAAGGAAGTGGTGAGGGTGCAAGATGTAGCCCAGTGGGATAGTGGGATAGTTCACCACAAAGATTACAATACAAGGAGGACCGAGCTGCGGAAATCCGGCAATAGAGTTCGGAGTCTAGAACCCCCCAGTATGTGCCCTGGTTAAACTGCTGCAGGTGTCCAGCAGCTTGCAAGGCAAAAAGGGTGTGATATGTGTAAAACCCATTTCCCCCAGATCGTAAGGCAACGTCAAGAATCAGTGATAGGTAGTCATCCAACTCTGCCCTGAGCTCGGGGAAAACGGAACAGATGATGTCACGGTACAGGGAGAATGAAAAGGCAAATTCAAATTGAGTTCTCTGGAGTGATTGCTTGAGCTCAATGGAACCTAGTCTGGTTTGCAGTTCCCTGAGAATAGGGGGATTAAAAGCAGATGGATGTATCAAAAAGGCAAGGTCGACATAATTACCTCAAAGTATCTGTTGTCTGAGTGTGAGTGATACTGGGGAGGGTCAAGTGGGTACGTTTGGGCGTAAATGGTAAACTCCTTCCTTGGTTTTGGCGGCTACTTTGACGGCAGGTGGTTCTCAAAAGGCCGCCCAAATTTGCGTCCCTCACTCCATGAAATCCATGAATCCTGCTATCCTTTGGGGGCACAAATGATCGCTATACAAATGCAGGTCCATTACCAATGGACCTGCATTTGTATAGCGCCTTTGTAGTCATCTAGTGACTACTCAAAGCGCTTTTTACACCACGAGTCACATTCATTCACCCACACATTCATACACTGGGTATGAATGCCACTTGCTACTCAGTTTTAACACACTCACACACCGATGGAACAACCATCAATCATGAGCAATTTGGGGTTCAGTATCTTTCTCAAGGATACTTCAACATGCCTGGAGGAGTCCAGGATCGAACCGCTGATCTTTTGATTGGTGGACGACCCGCTCTACCTCTGAGCCACAGCCGCCCCGTAATGGAGGTAGTGCAGTCCCGTAATGGAGGTAGTGCAGTGAAACTGTTAGGTGAGGGAGGATAGGTGAAGTGCTGGAACCAGCTGTAGGTGGAGATGTGGAAAAAATTGGTGCATTTAAAGTGGGATGAGCAATGTTAGCAACATATGGGTTATGGGGAGGGTGGATGGGGTGGGGGGGGTGAAGAAAGGGGGAGGGGGTGAAGAAGTAGAGGGAAGCTGAAGGCTGGTGCCACCATTGATTATGCAGGAGCGGTCTGTGGGGCTGTGGTGGTGCTGGATGGTGAAGGCCCAACGTTGTTGGAGATATCGGAGGATGGAAGCCGGAAGCGTCAGGGAATGTGGATGGCTGACCACAACCGTGGCTGCTGAGGTGGTAGGATGTGAGGAGAAGGGGAGGACTCAGGTACGACTGAAATGAATTGGTAGTCCTCAAACTGATCGCTGTCAGATGGGTACAGAGAGAGTTCTTCGTCCAAGGTTTTTTTAGGTAAGTTTCTTTGTCTGATTTGTCGATTGTCTGATTGCAACCAAATATGATAGAGCAATAATTCTTTTGCATTTAAAACCGGGGGAGTTACACTAACATACCATGCATTCATCATGTCCCAGAGCATTGTTTCCTTGCACTGATAGGTTTGTAGAAATACAGTAAAAAGTGCCCAGAACAAAAACATTATAATCCTTATAGCGGGTATTCACAGCACTTCCTATGTTGGACTAAGCGTCATCACGTTGTGAGCATGAACTGTCACGTCTTGTGTGTCTTTCTCGCGACACTACTGACGTCATTTCCCGGGAAATTTCTTTCTTTCTTCCGCGGTAAGTATTTCTCTCAGCTTGCAGTCACACACTCGCTCTCATTTTGTATTTTACTCTTTCACAACTTAAGCTGTGTTCCCACCATTACTACGATTTACTCGTTTGAGTAAATGAAAATTCATTGCGCTACTCGCTCGAGTTTGGACGCTGGGCCATAATGTTAAATTTGGGTTATCGCGTCAGACACACGAATACGAGCCCACCCATTTTCACTAGATAACAATAACATTACTTTCCATTTATTTCTCTCAGCGACCATGGCTGAGATCACCACAATCGTTGCACTGTACCTGCTCTTGAGGTCCCAGATTCGTCTAAGGGCCAAACGCCGCCGTCGGTTCTGGGTGCATGATACCCCTGCAGAGGCGCACTGAACTCAGCGAGTTCCACCGTCTCCTACAGGAGCTCCGCCTGGACGACGGCCAGTTCCAGAAGTACTTCAAGCTGACTGGGGCCCAGTTTGAGGACCTGTTGGCGAGGGTTTTTGAGAGAGTTTTTCCTTATCCGCTGCGAGGGTCCTAAGGACAGAGGGATGTTGTATGCTGTAAAGCCCTGTGAGGCAAATTGTGATTTGTGATATTGGGCTTTATAAATAAAATTGATTGATTGACTGATTGAATCAATCACACTTTGTGTCAAAGGTCAGATTGATTCACGCGACCAGAATACAGAACAATGAACCCGCGACAGCAGCCTGTCGACTGCTCTGTGCACGTTCTGCTGAGTTCTTCACACTGCCATTCTTTGCCTCTTCTTATGTCATATATCTTGCTTGCAGTTGCCTGTACAGCTCTCAGTTGTTAAATTAGTGTGTGAGGACTTACATTGTTTAAGCGAGATTTGAAATACATGTAATGTCATATCTCTCAAACACAATTCCCATATTGGCTGGATGACTAGTGGCATCACCTCCCTCAACAGTGATGCTGTAGATGCCAAGGATAACTTGTTCAAGCTCCCTCTCAGAAGCTGTAGCATCAGTATCTTTTCCATAAAGGAGAAAGAAGGAACAAAACCAAAATATGAAATCACAAAGATATTTTGCAGAATTCTAAAGAGTATCTTTTGCAGCTCAGGTTTCCATCATATCACATTTAATGAAAATGATGAAAAAGCTTGATACTTCAAACACTGCCATGTGTTAAAAAAAAAAAAAAAAGATGAAGTAGTACTGGGTAATTCTATCAAACTTTCGAGATATCATTATATGTTATTTCAGATACACTAATTAACACTAACACGCCATTATGAAGGTAATATCAGCTGGGAGAGTGTATGAAAACAAACATGATTCTGCCCTGATTATTTTGTGCTGGGACAAATAATGACGGTGTATGAGCCCATTTTTTTTTTGTTTAATCTTGTGGGACCAACGCTGTTGCTGTGTGGAGAGAAGAGACTGAATCCTCCTGGACTAATGTGAACCATCATCTCCTCCCTCTGAATGGGAGATGTTGATTAAACGTTTATGTTGGCAGCATGGAGGCCACATTACATCATTGTGTACTTGTGTAGTGTGTTGAGATAAGCAGGTCATAAAAGTAAAACCTAGTAAACACAGTGGAATATGGACTTCAAAAGTGACAGCTAATCAGGCTTGGGCTCCATGTAGTGGAGAATTACCAGCTGGACACACCTCAGACAACTTTTTCTTTCCCACTTTATAAAACGGAAAAGATTCATTTTCCACTTAAAGCTGCCATACATTAAGCAAGCTATGTTTAACATGAAAAATATTTACATCAATCAAGAGTGTTTTTAAGATCAGATAATGAATGTCATTTCCCAAAATGGTGCCAAATGCATATTACTGCAAGATCATTTTACCAGATTGTGTTAGTACTCTGCTTGTGAAGACAGCTGTATAATGTCCTCTGAGGCACAAAGTAAACAACCCCTCATGATGTCACAGTGATGTCATCAGGGTCAGCACCAATGCTATGTACAAGCACATCTCATGCTGTGCAAAGGGCAGCAAGTGCTGGAGGGGCACAGCTAATGAAACTCAATAATAATTACAATGATAACTATTTAAGTTTAATATGAAGCACAATTTACAACATGAGCCACTATCAACATTATATGTTGTGTCTATCTCTCCTCCACTCCATTCATTAGGCCTAGTGCTGACAGGGGTTTCAGCGAGTGGGTCAGAAAAGTGACAAAACAGTGTTTCAAGTGAGTGGGGGTGTAACGGTTCACAAAGTTCATGGTTCAGTTCCATGTGATACATTGGGGTCACAACTGAGTACATTTTCAATGCTTTTCTAAAAGTAGAAATGTCAGAAAAATTTCCTTGATTTTTCAATATATGAAATCTAACAATTTAGGCTTACTTTCTGGCTGAAATTGGCTCATTTAAGTCTGTGTAGAGCAAAATCTGTTTTTTACCATTTCTGTGTCCAGGAGTTTTTAGGTGGGTCTAAACATAACCCTCCCCTACCTTACAACTGACATTAGAGAGCATAGTATCAGTGTTGTTCCTTTGGCTCACTGTGTGTTAGCCGTGAGTTCTCTCCATTCCGTAAACTCTCTGAGCTCTTTCAGTCTACAGTGAATAAACTATGAATAAACATCTCTGATAAATACCACAGTCTTATAGACACAAGCTAAACAACTGTCACTAATGGACCTTTTAGTCTTTCTGGCAAAATAGACTCCCTGTCCTGCCGACGGTTAGTGCTCAATGCTGT
Source organism: Epinephelus cyanopodus (assembly GCA_026686955.1). Taxonomy (NCBI): domain Eukaryota; kingdom Metazoa; phylum Chordata; class Actinopteri; order Perciformes; family Serranidae; genus Epinephelus; species Epinephelus cyanopodus. The sequence continues at coordinate 247,685 of CM048930.1, forward strand.
GGGTGTTTCGTGCTATCGTTAGCTGCTGAATGAGAGGCTGTAGCCGTGCAATGGCTCTTGTTCCCTGGTTTGGAGGATGTGTGTTCTGTGACCTGTTTGCTGCTAGCTTAGCTGCTAACAAGAGTCTGTCACTGCCCAGCTGCCCGTGCTTCATCTCAGGGTTCATGTGTGTTACTGTGCTACTGGATTAGCTGCTATGGAGAATCTGTAGCTGTGTGGTGGCTCGTTCCTTGGCTCGGTGTGTTTTTATCCACCACTCTCTCTTGCCATCACCCTCATAATTCACAAGAAAAACAAACCAGCTCCAAACACCAGACCTGTAGGTTATCAGAGGATCTTGTGTTTCTGGTCTGGTAATGGCTTTACTAACCGAGTGGAGTAGAATGTTCTGGTTTTGGGGTGGGAGGGGCAGACAGCATGTTGCCTGACTCGTCCTGTGGGCTGCCTTGAGTGTGGTGGCACTGAGAATAATATATTAAACACAGTTTAAGCTGTGGATTTCGTTTTCCAAGTGGGATAGGATAGTTTAACGTGTCATTCTACTTGTAAAGCGCACAATATCGAAAAACCTGTAGCTACCTAATTAATACTACTATTAATACAAATACAGTATGTGAAAATAGACTTTTTTCACTGAAAACCTATGGCGTTTGTTTAAAATGCATCATATAAAATAGAAAGAGCATGAAAGCCATTTAAAAATAGATGTGCCATGTTGGGCCCACTTGTCCAAACCATTCTACATTGTTGTGGGGTGTCTGGGTCCAGTAATGGTGTTTGTTTAAAAAAAAAATCATAGAAAATAGAAAGAGCATGAAACCCATTTATAAAGAGGTTTGCCTTATCAGGCCTACTTGGGTATTAGCCCTACTCTCTATGTTGCTCATTGTTTTCTGCCTGTGAGAGGGAGGTGGAAATCACTGTTTAACCCCAAATTAATATCCGAATATCCATCGAATATCCAATATCAAACTAACTTCACCTCGGTTTTCTGCACAGCGCGCAGATCCAGCATGATCCAGCAGACCCTCTTGCAAACAAAAAGCAGAATGATGCCTAGTTTTCGTCAGGAGCTGAGCAGTAGGCTACTGTCGGCAGACCGTCAGTTAAGCGGCTGTGTGACTGTGCACCCTAAAAATATCCCTCACCAAGTGCACATATCAAGGGGGGCAGCAACACGGCCACGAATCCCGCCCCGGCATTCAACCTAAAGCCTCTCAGAGGAGGAGCATGCACTTTGAGCAAAGGGCCCGCGGCATGCAGAGCTGTGCAGGGGAGAGAAAAGTCGCTTCGGGTTTCAGAGACACGCACTGACTACAGACCTGCGGCATTTAGTGTGGTAGCTCAGAGGAGAAGCAGTGAATGAGACTAACGGAGCGGAACACAGAGGAATAAGAGTCCGTTCCTGTGAATCATGAACATCACTGAACGACTGATGACAGTATAGGCTACAAAATGGCTCGTATTCTAACTTAGTACTAACAACTCATTTGGGTGCAGCAGGACAGTTTCGCGACAGTTTGAAGAAGAAAAAAAGTTACCTGCAAAGCTTTTTCGCCAACAAAGAAATACACCCTCTCAAAAGCTCCCCAGCGTTTAAGGTCGATTGGATTCCTCTTCTGCCCTTCTTTACCTGATAGATAAGGCTTTCCGTGTTGATAAAACCCAGAGGTGGAGGCGTAAAATGGACGAGGTTCAGAAGTGGGGAGTCGCTGGTAAACCGGGTGAAGAGAGGAAAACTCACGGTGAGCAGCAGCAACCTTCCAAAACGCCGCTATGGAAAAACTGGAGAGATTTGTCGGGCGTAACGATTAGCATCGCGGTATGTGTTCTGTGCCTTGGAGTTTGCATTGTGGTTCATGTGCGGACCTCGGAGTTCCAGTCCAGGGTAGTAAGTCTGGAGCAGCAGCAGTTCTCCGCGTGGATGTTGTCTCTGGAACAGGTGGAGCCCGTTATCCTGGGCCGACTGGAGCAGATCCTGGAGGAGGTGAGCGCACCAAAAAAAGTCGTTAGAAACAACGATGTGACAGCTTATGATATTTGTGTTTTAAATGAGATGAATTATTTGACTTTGTCTTGACTGAACTATAACTTGACCTTCAGTGTAGACTCACTCCACATGTGCTTGGTGCAGCCCCTTAGGATAGGTTACCCTTAATTAATGTTTAATTTGCCCATTAAACACTTGAAACGCTTATATCCATTAATTCGAAAAGATAAATATTTATCCCTTTGAAATCCCCTTAGTTTCAAACGCCCCTATTAAACAAGTTAAATGAATTTGATGGAGTGCTTTCTCCTTAGAAACAAACTAATTAATAACCGCTTTAATGGTGTTATTAACGTTGGAACTTTGGTTTATGCTGGAGGTCCGAAATAAATTTGGTGCAAACCAATGATACTGTTAGGGATTCTTATGTAGATTTTAGGTATTTAGGCTAATAGTATTGGGATTGAGGGTAAATAAGTTGTTTGTGTTATGTGTCAAGTGGTAATGTGCTGCAAATTATCTATTATTGCATTTTAGTGTTCCTTTTGGTTGGTTTGGTGTTCCTAATAGGTTGGTAGAACTTAGTTTATTTTGGCAACGTTGTTCTTTTTAATGGCTTCTCATTATCAAGCATTACAATATCTGTCATTAATCATAATGAGCTATTAGTCACAACTGGTAAACAATTGATTAAAGCTGCCCTGTTAGGAAGTGTTGGTAAAACACTACCAAAAACACTTACCAAAATGTTGTTGTTTTTGTTTTTGTTTTGTTTTTTGCAATCAAGTAACCCAAAGGTTGTTCCTATTAATGAATATTAATTATGTGACCTATAGCCTAAAGGTGTTTTAATAATTAACAATAAAGCCAGCTGGAGAACTTATACAGTCTTTACAAAGGGTGCCTCATTAGATGGTGGTACCAAAATGTCTTCTGTCAAAGACTGACAAATTCCGCAATGTGAATCTGACCTCGACCATAAAGTTGAACGTGTGTTATACACATCATGTGCGCATCTTCACAAAGATAACATGTGAGTAGCTCTCCCTGGCCTTTCACATTAGTTGCTCTGAAAGTGGCACTCTGTGCTGCCCTTTCATTGACCACTTCCACACTTACCCTAACAAGCTCTTCCACAGTGATTGAAGTCAGGCAGGGAACCTGATTTCCCCTCCTCTGTTTGCTTTGGCCTAACTTTTAATGTCCCCTCCTCCACCCTGACCCCTTTCACTGGGGTCAGTATAATACACCTTCCAGGAGAAGACAGAGCACAGAGTGCCTCCTGTTGGGGAAGATGGAAATATTAAATGTATATGTTACCCAAAGTCGATTATCTGAGCAAACATCAACAAAAAAAAAATCTCGATATTTGGCAGGGGACATAAAGTGATAATTTGTTCAGCTGACAGATGATTTTTTTATTGTCACTTTAAAAGTAACAGTTCAACATTTTGGGAAAAGTACGTACAGTATTCTAGTGAGATGAGAAGATCAATACCCATCTCAGCTGAAGTAAAGATGTGTTCAGGGCAGTTGCCAAGATTTAAAAAGAACTGAGATCATGAGGTCAAGTGTTCTTTACCCCCCACCCCCAATCAACAGAAATATCCACTAACTATTCTTTCTATGTAGTGCCTTTGTGTAACAGTTATTAATAGCTTGGTTGCCAGATATGGTTGGTGAGGACAGACTTTGGTCTTGGTCTATTAGAGAGATGTCGAGGTGTTGGTAGGTGTATTTTTTTTTTTTTTTTTTAACTTTGGACAAAGCCAGGCTAGCTGTTTCCTCCTACTTCCAGTATTAATGCTAAGGTAGGTAAACCACATCCACTCAAGCGTTGCTCTTAACACACAAGCATGAGATCGTCACCTCAGCATATCTCACTGAACTATTCTTAACTTCTTCTTTAGTGCGGCACATATGGCCAGAAATGTCTGTCTGTGGAAACTGAATTTGAATCATCCATATTGAATTTGAATTACTCAACTTGAATATTTGCATTGGACAATTTTCTCAGTAGCATAATTTGGAATTCAATTTATTAATTTATAAAGTCCATTAAACTTGATATGAAGTAATATTATGAAATGACATTCAGTTGCTGACTATTAAGACTGTATTTGATTCTCAATGAAAAATCAGCTCCCTATGTACTTTGACATTCACAATACTTCTTTCACCTGTGTAATGGCAGCACAGGAAGTGTGCAGGTTTTAGCTGGCTAAATTCAAGTTGCTACAGCTGCTAAGTTAAGGTCTGTCTCCAGAGCTGCTGCTGACTCTCCTCCTGGTAAAGTGGTCTCCTAGCATTGCAGAGTGAGACATAGGGAAACCCCAGTGCTAGGGTGTAATCCCAGTCTGCCCCAGCTCTCCGTCAGATCAGCAGACTTTGTGAATCATTAGAACTGAATATACTGTAAATGATTGAAATCCAGTTTGTGACATAATTTTGCTCATATGCACAACTGAGGGCCATGCTAGCTGTGAGTGAGCATATTAGTTTAGATATAATCTGTCCATGAGAAGATAGCAGTAAGCAATGAAAAAGCAATACAGTTGTTCTTCTTCATATGTATGTATATATAATCATAAATAGAACATAGTGGGGTTGATGGCGCACAGTTATGTCCAATCAGAGGTGCTGGTGATAGAGTCCTGTTTTGAGTGCCTTGCTCCAGAGCTCCTTCCTGGGGCCCAGTCGGGAGGATCTCTCTGTCTTCATCTTCAGACGGGCCTGGGGAAATACAGCCTGCCTCTTTGTTTAGCTCTTTGTGTATAAATAGTCATTATTAATGGGAAACTAGCACAGATGTGTCCTTTTGTAGAGAGAGATGTCTGTGGTAATTTCACCCCGCACTATCTAGAATCCACCTCTGTGTCCCCTTCAGTGATGACCAGTTTCCTTTGTTATGGAAAATGTGCCCTATGTTGTTCCTTCTTTTTTTCCAGACACAGAGTGCCTGGATATGAGGCTGTTTAGAGGCTTTGTGTTTCCCATTACTGATAATGAACACATTTTAAAACAGACTATGCTGAACATAATACTCACTACAAGTACCAAATGTGGATTAATCCACCGCTGAAAATACTCCTCCTATTTGAGTAACATTATGTAAAATCTACAGTGATCAGCTCTTTTAGGAAATACATGTATTTTTTTATTAGAAATGAAATGACATATTTGGAAAGTTCTTAGACTTAGACTTACTTTATTCGTCCCAGAAAGAAATTCGTTTCCACTAATTGTGCATTTACAGAGACTGATCACAAATATCACAGGCACAGACATATCACAGACATCACAAAACATCACATAACATCACGATCTTTCACAGAGGTGGACACTTTGAGTTACCAGGATCTTTTGTTCAGCGCAGCTATGGCTGCTGGGATCAGGCTCTTCCCTTGTCAAGCTTTCCTGAGTTTAAGTGTTCAGTACCTGCGCCCTGAGGGTAATGGGATGAGGTACTGGTTGAGTGGGTGTGTGATGTCCCGTTCTATTGATTTTGCAAAGCGTGTTATGGACCTGTTATTTAACTGTGAGATTTGGTGTGGGATTGCATTGAACAACTGTACTACTTTATACTTTTAAAGATATATGCCTACAGTAGGAGCCAATGGGCTTGGAGCTAATGGCCACAGACTGGATAGAGAAGTATGGAGAAGTATGGAGAGATGGACTAACATATTGCTGGTTTGGCCTTTTCTTTGCATTAGGAGACAGTTAGAAAGCCACTGAAAATGGAATCCTTGTGCTTTTAATTATGTAAACCATTACACAGAACATTAATTTTGGATTAAGCTTAGATTTCGAACATTTGAAATAATAGTATGCAGTATTTAGTGAAACAAACTTATAGGCTTTCTTTCTCAGAGTAAGATAAGATGGATATCAAGCAGGGGGAAACTGTTAACACAGCAGTGCATTAAGATTCTACTAATCAAAGGCTTAAACATGAATTAATAGGCTACATTCATACTCATAATGGTTCATGGTCAATCTCCTGTTGCACAGAACCCTTTTAGTCAATTATGCTAACATTTACAGTGACAAATAAATAAATGACAAATAAGGGAGCTTTTTCGGAGCTCAATTACAAAAGTTTAGGCTATTGAGTAGTAAAATGCTCTAACCAAACTACCAAATAATAGGGTTTGACAGTGTGCATCATCCCTCCAGTTAGAGACTAGAGTTAGGGGCTGTGGCATTTAGCATCATCTCATAAGGCATCAAGTGTCTCAGATGAAACAAACATGCCAGCCAAACATCTACCCCACAGTGAGTTGGAAACCACTGATGTGGCAGAGATTTTGGGGTGCAATCTGAGTGGCCAATCAGATTGTAGAGGTGGCACTGGCCACCCTGGCCACACCTTTAAAGCTGAGCATGTTTAGATGTGTTGGTAGATGTAGTTTAGCACTTTGAATGGAGACAGGCTAGCTATGTCTCCTTGCTTCATGTCTCAAGGTTAAGCTACATTGGGCATTTCCTGCTTCTAGCTCTATGTTTAATCCACAGACATGACATCAGGATTGATCTTTGTATGTTTTATAACATGTTAGGGTGGATTAATGAGCAGCTGCAGAGCAGACTGAGACAGATGTCACTGTAGGTTTTATTAAAGAGTATCATCTGGTTCATTATAAAGCCTGAGCAATAAAATTCCAAAATAACCTTTAACCTGCTGCATCTAGTTATAAACTTTTAACCTAAGAAAAACCTAACCTTTAACCTAAGAAAGACATGTGTTCGGTGAACCTGGAGTCCCTCTGAAGAGGAGTAGTTACATGAAAACATCAATCAACATGCTAACACTACATTTGTTCAGAGCCTTAACAGCTCATGTATAACATTTATTTAAGGTAAATGCCTTATTTATTTATTTTTTTTCTATTGAATTAAATGATTCCACTCAGGTCTTCAATGATATACTTTACACCAGACGATCTTAATAAGATTGAGGCCAATCAGATTTTCAACTATGCTTAAATATAAAAATGTCAGCATTTAGGGAGGAGAGGAATAGATAAAACTGTAGTAATTTTCTTGAAATGCACTAACTCACCTGTGATCTTCATGGTATAATTAATGTAAATTATTATGGCAAGCCTAAAAGCAATTAGGAACACAGATAAAAGTACACCATTTCAGCCTTTTATTGAACATCGTACAATATCGATATATTGCCCATCCTTATTATCCTACTCCATTTTACATTCAGTGTAGGTCATGTATCCTCTCTTGTCATTGACCTCTTCGCAAAAGATCCCCATGTCTTCCATTTTGTGGAATTTGAATTTGAAATGGTCCAGGATATCTTCTGTCTCCTGGTCATCAAGATGGCAATGTTTGTTTTCATCCCAAAGCTATCTCGGAAAACCCTATGATGACAGAAAAGAAGTCAGACGGACTTATTGTGATGTTAGATACTGTATATGACGTAACTTTGGAGAGAGTGAAAAGTGTCGTCTCAGTAACACCACGGCACAAACGTGCCTCGTAAAACGTAATCCCTCGTTTATGCCAGATAACACTACACAAATACAAACATCGTAACACCTATATGATAACCAATTGACCCACTGTTTGATTTATCAACGACTTTGTTAGATATAATGCACATGACCAGGAGGAGGGTCAGCAAAACAGCGGAGAAGTGACCGGACTTGCAGATATGCTAAATGATGCAATTTAGCCTATAAATCGATAAAAGTCGTATTTTGATCAACATTAGGCTATGTCTCAAATAAATTATTTCACTCGTAAGAAATAAACCCCTTTGCGTCGGGTTTCCATTCATCCTGTCAGGGTTTATTTCTCCACAACAACCTCCTCACTCAACATTATCCCTTACTTAACACAGCTCACCAACATACTAGTATGTAAAGTATTCGGTAGTTTGGGTGCAGAGGGCGGCTAGTTCAACTGCAAACATAACTTGTGCATCGTCATTTTTGGACTTACCGTCACAACTGTAAGTCGTCTACGTGTTTCACAAAATGCTGGAGTCTCCTTCTCCTTCTTCTTCTTCTTCTTCTTCTGTTAAAATGCCGGAGTCCCTCAGGAGGCGTAAAAAAAAGTTTATTTCCAGGCCTCACACTGGGGGTAGGCTTGAGACTGGAGCCTGCACCGGAAGCAGCTTCACGCTGGAGGTCTGCAGTTAGACCCCCTCTCACATTTTTTACATACAGTAACTACCAACTGGGGACTCCAAGATTAAACTTCTGTAGGAAACAACCATCATAGCAAAATAATTTGTTTATGTATTATTTGTTATTTGTTGTCAAAACACTATTACTTATGTAATTAAGGCCATCTGAATTAGCATATAAGTTTCAATTAATTTGCATATTTTGTGAAATGAAAATATATATTTTCTTTAACAAAAATTGCAGCTTTTATCACAAGTGCAATACACATTCAGTACTTAGCCTATTAATCCTCCTTTGATTCTGGTATCACTTAGTTTTCAGGAATTTCAAGTAAACATTGTTTGTGTTATATATCGTGAAACCAACCAGGGTCATTTTGACCCCAATGTAAAATAACTAAAATAAACCCACAGCCATTCATACTTCAACATTTGTAATTCTGTCTTTCAAAACAAAAGTACAAGTACAAAAGACCTTGGTCTTAGTGAACAATAAATGTTGACTAACTGTAATTCAAATTTCAAATTTTCTGTTCACACAGTAACATAAATGAACGCTTTTGCCATAGAACTCATGAACACTGCACACTACAGGCAGTTATAGCGCACAATTTGGCTCATGCTGTGCCCAGGGCATAATGGCATGTAACAGGAGGAGCAAACATTTGCTGCCCTCCTGTCTGTACTTCTGGAGCAAAGGCAGCACCCTTTCCAAGTAGATTTTCCAAATGAATGTTGGACGTCCATAGCAGCAGGTGGAGTTTTCCCCACTCCCATGATGGCCATTGCTGCTCAGATTGGGTCACTCTCTTCAGAACTCTCCTCATTTACAATTTTTTCTCAAAATTTCAGCAGCAGTAAATCTGGCTAATCTTGATCTGCTTGCCATTGTTGCCTAAAAAGCATACACTGATGTCACCCAAAACAAAGTATAAATATATATTCTAGATTTAATACAGCCAAACATCCGGGAGCTCTGAGAAACAGAGCAAACCTCAGATCCTTCTTACATACCCCCCACCTCCCTCTCTGCACCTGCAAAAATGTATACATTTGTGCTTGTCCCCCACACTCTGACCATGTCCTGATGTCAATCACATGCATGAGTCATGACACACTATTTTATAGTCTTATCTTGAATAATTGAACATAAATAATTAATCTGATAGTCATGAAACACTTAATTATGATTTTATGCATTGTATTTTTGACTTTGAACATCATCTTACCTTAGGAAGAGCAAGATTTATGGTCTTCAGCAGAGCACATGAGGAAATCTAGGTCTCCTGTTGTCATTGCTGTCTCCTTAAAAATGACTGACAGAGTGCCCTAACCCCCCCGATAGCGTGTGATACTTTAAATAAGGACCAATGGCAAACATGAATGCAATAAATAGTTCCATCTATTGAAACTGCACAGGTGAAAATTAGTGCTTTTGACTGGGGTCCCCGGACCCCAATATATTTGTGCTTTTAAAAAAAGTAAAAATAACAAAGTCATAAAAAATTGGAATGATTGAAATTAGCACCTTTAAGATATGACAAAAAGTATACCTCTGAGGTCTGTGGGGACCCAGTCAGTAGGATAATGGTTAGGTTAATGTGTGTTTAATGTGTGTTCGAATGTGTTTTGAATCAACTACACTTTACAGCACTTCGCAGAAACTCTGCGGCAGACTAGTGTGTTGGAGGTGTAACAGGTGTGACACAGACACACTACCGCACAAGTATAAATACTCACAATGGCGTAGGCAAAGTGCGTAGTCTACAGTGTAGGGACTGCCGCACAACTATAAATTTGCCTTTATTCAGGAAGTGTGGTTGACCTTGTGACTAGGTGTGATGCATTCTTTTAACAGATGTGATTGGTTGTCACAGACACGCCCTTTTGTGAGCTGGCCAGGTGTTCTCATTGTTAGTGTGATCACTCTGCTGATGGCAGTTTAAGACAGACTCAAGTCATCATTCCTGCATTTTTTCAGTTTCTTAATTATCCTACTACTGTGATCTTTTTTTTCTGGCGTTATAATGTTATTGTGTTGGGTGGGAAATTTGTGTGTATTCCTAATGAGATCAACCACAAATATTATACTCATTATTTACACAGTGTCATCCAATGTTTGGAGAATACTTCTCCAACCTCTTTGTGTTTCCAACATTTTCTCCTCTGCTTAAGGTCTAATATGCTATGTGAGTAACTTTTATCTTTACAAGGACCTAGTCTTAACTTTAAGGGAATTTTCTAAGAAAACGTCACAATTCTAAGAATTTTCTTAGAATTTTGTCACTAGGAACAACTCTTGGTGCTAGGAACCTTTGTGAAAACAGCCCCCAGATCTCCTCAGGCAGTTCATTCTAGGGCTGTACCCAAATATTCGGATATTCGAATATTCGTTTCTATGGGTAGGTATTCGTTATGAAAATTTGGTATTCGATATTCGTTTTTTTATTTACTTTTTTTTTTAAATTATTATTATTTATTTTATTTTATTTTTTACATATTTTTTGGTGCTAAATGTAGTCTTTTTGTTGTTGGTAAATGTAGGTTATCAATAATAATCTAAACTTTTAAATTGCATTGTTAAAAATGTGAAAATATAGTATCGCCTACCAACGGAGCTTGTGCGCACGGCAGCTTCAGCACATCCGTCTGAGGCTGTGGATCAATGCCAAGTTTTACCACTTTATCACTATTCCCTCTAACTTGTAGCTGTTTTTTCGTTATCTTTTGAATTTAATATGAGTTATGGAACCATTTTTGTCAACGTTTGTTTCCCCCGTATTGTACAATAAATTATTGTTTAAAGTTTCATTAAGTTTCTTTTGGAGTGCATGACACAAGTGTGTTTTGAAAATGACCGCGGACTGTCATGACAGTAATAGATTATAGATTAATAGATTATAATAATAATGTCAGAATATCATTTACAGAGCGATTTAACAGACGATCACTGCTGCCCGACCCACAGGTCCATTTGCGGTTCCTGTTGGTTACGGGTCGAGCCACGCATCACTTCTCAGCTCAGTCTATAAAGGCTGTACACAACAGTAGACATTATATTCTATTCAGGCCGTTAGAACCAGGAGCGCATCGGCTCTACAGTGCACGACACTGCTGATTAACCATTTTATTGCAGCACAGAGTGTCTGCCAGCAACCAATTACTTGCAGAGGCTTCCTACAACTTATCTCAACAGTTCCGATTTAATCAGAAGACAAATTAAACAGGATGACGAGCCAATGTGAAAATCAAAAGAAAGCATAGAATAATGTACTGAAGGAGACTGTTGTGCCACCACATTTTTTTTGTGGTTTGAGAGCAAAGATCCGGTTGCCGCTTTGCAAAACTCCGCAATACAATTAGGTCCGAAAAACCCCGGAGGAGTGTTTCACATGGAGGCGTAAAACCGGCGAGAGCAACACGGCCACGGCACGTGCGCACCCCCCCCGGTGCAGTTTGTCAGCTGACAAAGTTATTGCTATGGAAAGTGTGTAAATAACCATCAACAGACTGCTGTTACGCACAGACAAACACGCTGCTTGCACAGCAGCGCAGCACGGCACTCGGTGCTGAGCTTGTGTCGTGTTGCGTTCAGGTGTTGTCACGTAAATAACAACTTCCAGCACTTAAATAGCTCATAGCATAAAGCAGCAGCATGTGAAGTGACTTTTTACTTTTATTATGTTCAATAAAATTGTATTTTCCTAAATCTTGAGACACCTCATATGTAAGCTAGAAGGACATTTCACATGCTCATTACTGTGCTTAAATGTATGTACTTAGTCCTGAAGAGCCCTTCTGGTGCCAGTATACATAGAAACATCCCAGCAGGCTGTACTTTGCAAGCATACAAAAAAGTTTCACGCATGTGAAAATTATTTTTCATGTGTGTGCTTCACCTCTGCTGCTACAACTCGATCCTAGGGGAAACACTGCTGTGTGCGTTTTGTGCAGCAGGTGGATGTGGTAGTCTACTGGTAGAGTAGAGACAGAGCTAAGTAGCTGTGAAGTAGAGTAGAGCAGGGCAGAGAGATGGAGGCAAAATATATTAAACCCGGTGTTAATACAGCAGAACTGGAGAGAGGTGGGCATGGCTCAAGCAGGGCACAAAATTGTAGAGAGAGAACGACTGACAAAGATTGCCGTTGCCCTGACACTGTCAATTTTGTGTAGGAATTAAGCTACAATACATATCTTATTTTAATTAATATATACAGTGTGAATAAAGATTACATAACATAAAAATAACTGCAGTCTTTGTTATTTGATAGCCACTTAAATTTAACAATTTTTATAGGGCAAGTAAAAACTGACTTTGGGCAAGTAGATCTCTGACCAACTTGCCCGACCGGGCAAGTGAAAAAAAACCTTAGCGTTGAACCCTTTAAGTAAATTTGTCAGATTCTAACTGTGCCGCTGTTAAATGTCCACTCATAGTCCATAAAAGATGAGTGTCAAAAGTGGAATGGAATAGTGGAATAGTGTCCATATAAATGTTTCCTTTGATTACGTCTTCACCACATCCATCCTACTGCATTCATTACAGTCCCAACAAGAGCTGTACTACTGACAAAATGTCAATGTATGTTTATGAATACACATAACAGTATTTCGAGTTTCTGTTCAATTTCAATTTTAATTATAAAGCCCAAAATCACAAATCACAATTTACCTCAGATGTAGTGGTGGCGGCTGCTGGTCTTTCAAACAGGGGAAGCTCACTTTAAGTTTACATAATAAAATTTGTCATTTAATTTATTTACATTTAATGCAATGTAAATTCTTATTTTAATGTAAATTCAATAGTGCATATTTGACCATTTCTTCTATGAAATTTTATTTCACAGAAGAAATAATTAATTTGTTGTAATTTGTTGTCTCAGAGCAATTGCCCCTGCTCACATGGTTTTACAGCATACAACATCCCTCTGTCCATGGACCCTCAGAGTGGATAAGGAAAAACTCCCCCCAAAAACATGATTGTGTTCATTGGCTTCCCATAGTGAGCGGAACTGCAGAACTCCAGTGTATGTCTACACTGGGACAAAACTCATGGGTTTGTCATTTTTTAAAAACCACACCAACCCAGCCCATAACGAGAGCCAGTCTGCCCTGCCCAACCCGCAAACATATGCGGTAATCAATCATTATTGAATCCAATTCACACAGTATTCACAGACATTCTGAGGACATTCTCAGTCAGAGAGCTCCTAGCTTTGCCTAAAAGCCTTAAAATGGTAAATGGGCCTGCATTTGTACAGTAGGAGCCACTCAAAAGTTCCCCTTCCCAGCCGGCTGTCAGCCAATTGCCTGTCGAATCCCAGTCAAATCCCAGTCAAGTTCCAGCCGGTTGCCAGCCAGCTGCCGCTCTGGCTCTAACCGAAAAGGTGTAATTCTGAAGATTTTGTTTGTTTACAAGTTATTTTGAATTTGGAAACCTGTTTTGTTGACCTTTTTGCAATAAATTATGGAGCCCGGCATTGGCCGTGAGAGGAAAAAATATACATCGTGCGCACATTTTAATTAATTTGAATCCTCATTCATTGATTCAGTCATTCACTCTGCACTTCCTGCTTTGCATGGGATTGTTGTCAGCAAAAGGCAATTAACGAGGATATTGAGAGTCTGTGTGTAAAACTGTGTGTAATATCTTATATTATTTGTGTTCTGAAGAAATCCCGCTGGCTCTGCTGCGCCTTCCCAGTTGAATTACATGCGGCACAGGCGCTCGGATGCGCGTAAAAAAAACAATGAATAAAGCAGCAGTCCTGTCCTTGTGTCCTGTGCACTGATGTCTAACGTTTAACGTTTGTTGAGCCGTCATCACGTTTAATTGGCACAGCTCTGAGAGCTGAAATACACCGGGTACCAGCGCTACATGTCAGTCGGCGGAGTGGTGCAGGTTTTTTTTTTGAAAACTTTTTAATTTTTTAATTTCAACTTGGTAGCCTACTGCATGCTTTTGCACACTCGCAGAACCGGGGAGCTATTTCTCAAACAAATTGGTGAGGTGGTCCTCTTTTTTCCTTTCTTTTCTCTCTTCTCTCTGTCCAAAACTGTCATTGCGCCCCACGTGACCAGCTAACTTTGCTACGAGCTGATTGGCAGTTGAAACAGGCAACTTGCCTTATGATCTAAAACTAGCCACTGGCGACTGCATGAAAGGCATCTGTCAATAAGTCTCTCCAACGTCTTGAATAGAATCTTGTACAGTAGCCTAACTGTATAGATCTGGTCAATACACAGTATGCCCTACATTAAGACTTTACTTGTAGACTGAATAATAAGAGATTATAATCACAACTTTACAGGATTTGACAAGTAGCCAAAGTTTTCACATACAGTACAAAGACCCCTCTGTTTTGATGGCGGACAGTCTAGTCGAAACAAAAAAAAATAAAGCGGCCCGGCTCAGTTGTTTTTTCTATTTTGGGCAAGAGAATAGAAACAATTATTAAAGGGGTTGCTGAGCAGTAAGATCCGTTGTGTAATTAAAAGGGATAATGCACATTCAGCCGCACACTACGCTAACAGGCAGGGTCCCCTCTGGTTTACACGTATTGAATGTTGTCGGCTCATGTCGGCTGCCGGAATGTGCGCGCTGTGAGCTGCCCTCCCCCCTCCAATGCCAGTGATTTAGTATAACTATGCCCTGACCTTTTGTTTGTGTTTGCATACTGGGCTATTTGGAATGCGGGGAGAGAGAGAAGACATTTCTACACTGAGTCTTTTAAGGCTATATGGAGTTTTTCGATGATTTTGTGATTTTTCGTTTCGTAGTATTATTATTTTAATTATTCTGATATGTAAAATAAACACATTTAATTTTTGAAGTGACATGACGAGAAGTTCTTGAATGTGTGTTGAAGACAAGTTTCCCTAGCTTTCATGGATAAAAAGCCGACACACTAACATACAGCAGGAATTCAATGAATTAATTTTTATGTTGGATGAAAACGATTGCAAATGGAGGTAAACGCAGTTTGCATAAACCACCAAAGATAATGAAAGATGAGGAGGTAACCTTTTAATCACTGGATTTTTTGAACAATGCAAGCCAAGTACCCTTATTGTTTCAGCAAGTGTGCTCACACATGGCATTACAGGCATTTTGAGTGAGCAATTGATCAATCGTTGCTACACTGTGACTCATCTAAACAAGTTCCCTCTGTGTAGAGTGCCAAAGTCACGCCCCTTTCCGGTGAAGCTCATGGGACTTTAGATCGGAAAAAATATGAATGGCAGTGAATAAGAGGAGAAATATTATCTCTTGTTCCCATTTGAGTTGTGACATGAAATCTAAATATGTAGTTAATGAATTTAAAACATAAATTTTAAGGTCAAGAAAGTCATACTTTGTGGTAAAACTTAATTAAAGATTAATTATACCGTGGATCCTTTCGCCCCTCTCATGAAATCCATGCGTCCTGCATACAGCGACGCATGGGACCGATGAGCAGCCTTTGTTTCCTCTCAGATTGCGTGTGACTCGTTCATCCAAACTTGGTCGGGATTTGTAGAGGACATGTATATGCTGCTCACTATAAAACGTGGTTACTATAAATAAATGCATCTCTATGCAGAGAGGGCAATATATGCTGCCTGCGTCTGAGCAGGAGGCTACAGTAGAGATGCACGCCCTGGCTGATGCACGGCTATCTCGTCATGCGGATCATTTTGGATTTATTTTGAGATAAGATATTGATGCCTCCACCCTCCAATACGGTGGAAGGCATTTACATTTAACAGATTTAACAGATTCAAAAGCAACACATCTTTTCAGAAACAGTGACCTGGTGTTATTAGTTTTCCTTAATTGCTTTCAGCTGAAGTCCCTAGGACAAAAAATCTTGACAGTGAGGTCTGTGCAGAGTACCAGGGACACTCTTTCTACAAAGACAAATTGCCGGTGAACTTATTAAATAACATTTTTACCAGCCGTGACACACCGCAACGCCTGGTATTGTTTTCACCTTAACCTGATCTCACAGAAATACGTGAAATGACCACAACCTCTTAACACCGCATTCCGTGGTGGCAGCACGTAATGAGTTGAAATTACGTGCCAGTACCACGGAAACAATGCCAGTGTAAAGTCAATTAGGATACTTTTTCGTGGTAGACACACAAATTCCCTGATTCAACAACGTCCCGTATACACACAAAAACACGAAAGTGTTCTTGATATTAAACTGGCAAATATATGCCTCTGTTATAATTTCCCACTATAATAATAATAACAATAACATGATAGTTCATCTTTACTAGACATTTGATATAATCAGTAGATCTATCTTTTACGACTCTATTTTACAACAAGCCGCAAAAAACCTACTGTCCCAAAAACGCTATTTTTGGAGTACTATCGAAAAATATCTGAAATTTGACAATATCCTTACTTTTTTTCTTAACATAGTTCATCTAGGTGCAGTGTAATAACCAGTTCGGCTTTAGTAGATATTAGATATATTCAGTAGATGTATCTTTTTATGACCCTATTTTACAAGCCGCATACACCTACCGTCCCAAAAACACTGTTTTTAGCGTATTAGCTAAAATATCGAAAATTAGCCAACATCTTTACTTTTTCTTAACATAGTTCATCTAGGTGCAGTGTAATAACTAATATATATTCAGTAGATCTATCTTTTTACAACCCCATTTAGAGCCCTACTTTGCAAATCAGAAAAACTACAACTATGTTGCTGATATGTATCAAACTGCATTCCCATGTCTCAGGGAATTGTAGTTTTTTAAAAATATAAGTGTTTTTCCTAGATTTGGAAGTTGTAAATACTGAATTGAGAGTACACTGTGGACTTTAAGGGGATGGTAAACACACTTGTGTAATCAGATTTTAAATTTCTAATTTCTAAATGGGTGAAAATTAATTGTATCCATATTTTACCCATATCTGACAGCACACCCAGTTGTTGACTACACTCACATGATAGTTGAGGTCAAGAGCTCTCTATAACAGTTGGTCCCATGTCTGTACCCCCTTTAGTTGCTGAGTTATAAGCCCTCAAACATGCACTGAGGTCAAGGTTCAGCGGTCAATGGCTCAGAGCAGGAGCCATGTAGAATCATCATACTGACATATGTTACTCTCCAGGTTGAGACCTTTCCAATGAAAGAAAAAACACACATGTAAGTTTTGATTTTTTTTCATTTTTTTGGACACAAGCCATGCCAGGTGTATTTTCAGAGAGCACTTTGAAGGCCCAGTGTATAAAATGATTTTTTTTTGTTTCTTTACTTGTTTGTTTCTTTTTTACTGTAGAAGGTTACTAATATGAGCCATCCTCAGACAATACAATACCACTAAAAAGTAAACCAATAATAACAATAATGAAATAAGCAAAAACAATATTAAAATTATATTGAAATTTTAAAATCTATTTAGAGAGTGGAATGGCAGCCTAATAGATATCTTAGATACAATTTATTATTGTTAAGACACTTTATTATTGCTTAGATACTATTTAGCCTATTATTGTATTTACTTTTAGCATGCTCTACTTTTATACCTACTGTAGGCTTTATGTTTTAATTTATTTAATAACAAATTTATTTTATGTTAGGCCTACATCTTAATATTTTATGTCATTTATCATAGTTTAGTTCTTAACTCCAGTGTTTCCTCAGTGGGAGCCGTGTGCGCCGGGGGTGGCGGCCGCTGGCTCTGTGGCGCTGGCTTGGGGTCTGCTGTCCCTTGGTAGAGTGGAGGGTGGCCAGGTTGCCGGGGAGCGGACGGCTCCATGTGATGGTGTTCCTTCCGTGCTCAGCCTTATTTTTTTCTTATTATTTATTTATTTATTAGTGGCATTTGGATTTGGTTACGGCAGATGGACAGCAATCTGAAATGGAATGAAGCCCACAGACGGCAGACAGCAGCTACAAAACAGTAGTGGAACGCGCCCCATCCGCCCACAGCACAAGGCTCTTAAAGCCCTACGCTATCTGCTGGCAAAATACATTTATTTTATTTTATGGCGTAATTTTAAGTCATTACATGCTGCCACCACGGAATGCGGTGTTAAGAGGTCGTGGTCATTTCATGTATTTCTGTGAGATCAGGTTGTTCCACCTTGTGAGTGAGTGTGTGTGTGTGTCATTGTGGCAAAGTGTGGTCCACGGCTGCCTTTTACGCACAGAACACACATAACCATTTTGTCATGTCTTAGTGGGACTGTCTTGTGATTTCAGGCTTTTAAATTCCTGTATAGTAACTGCCGAAAACTAAGTAGTGAACCAACTGCATGTAGGTGCTTGGCTTTTCACATGGTAATATTATTTTAAAAAATATGGGTTGCATACAGTAGTTGTAATTCGACTTAGTCATAAAATGCTACTAGGCTAAATAGTGGCTCTGTGGAGCCATGGACCAGCTGATAAGCTGTCTTTCCCAAATCTGCAGATATTACAGTATTTTGGTGATAATGACGTGGACAAATGAAGCATTGCAACTGGTTTTCACACAGGTCTCTAGGGGCGTTACAAGTCAGGGCTGCATTTCCTACGTCATCGCGGGGGATTAAATTAACTCCACGGAGCAGGCAGCAGGCTTGCACGGAGCCGTCACTGATCTGCCACGGACCTGCCGCGGACCTGCCGAGGTTCAGTCATGGAAACAGGGGAACTTTTGAGTGGCTCCCACTGTATAGTGCCTTCCTAGTCATCCGACCACTCAAAGCGCTTTTTACACTACAGGTCATATTCACCCATTCACCCCACACACATGACTGAGACTACCATACAGGTATCACTTGCTACTCAGTTTTTTTTAAACTCACTCTAGGGTTGTCACAATACTAAAATTTCAAACGCAGTGTTGATACCCAGGAAAATATTCAATGCTCGATACAATTTTCGATACAGCAGCAAAAAATTAGAGTCATGTCATTTTTTAAATAAACATCAGGGGCCTCATTTATAAAGCTTGCTTATGCACAAAACAGGGCTTGAAAGTGGCATACTCCACTTCCCACGCAAAGGTTGTGATTTATAAAAAATAAACTTGCCGGGAGAATGTGCGCACCTCTAAGCAAACTCTGAGTCATGTGTGCACACATTTTGTGCATTTTATATCCACCATAGATCCACGTTATCATTGAAATTAAATCCAGCAGCCTTATTTTGCGCTTGGAGTGAGTGATAATTGTTTCATAAAAACGTTGTAAAATCCAACTCAAATCCTGAACTGAAATACGTATTTAATCCGCACTGCCTCTAACATCTCATTGTCCACTCTGTGAGCACTTTATTTAGCAAGATATTTCCAGTGCATTTATCATGTCTCGAAATACAGCCATGAAGCACAACCATTACACTCATTTCATCAGCCCGACTTAGACGTGCTGTTCATGACAAAACTGGCATGAAGAAACGTGTTCGCCTATTACACATTCATCTTTGAATTGTATTTTCAATACACATTGTATTTAGGTACAGGGATACCACTGGTGCTGTAATTCAGGCACGGAGTCTGATCAGACTAATTGCCATAAACATATAAATACTGCAGTAACCCTTGTGCGTAATTGCGCAAGATGGCACTGGCACATACTCCTTTTTGCCTCCACCTTTAGTAAATGTGATTCATTATGTCACACATCAATATCAAACATCCTCAAATTTAAAAGCAACACATTAACTACATGTTAGTAAAGGAGTAGAAATATTTGGTCTACCTTTAGATCAGACCACTTTTTTTTTTTGGTTCTGTCACTGTCTGTGCAGTCCTATAGACACAGCTGACAACATCAGCAGCGTTGATGTGTTGCCACTTTTTTTGCTTTCTTTTATTAGTGATCCCGCTGCTGTGGCCACCAAATAAAATCTTTCTTCAGTCCTCCACCTCCCGTTAAAGGGTCTCTAGCTCAGTCTTGGAGAAATTCCGTTTATTGGTTCGTTTCTCACACCTGTCGCCGTGACTCACAACGAGAGAACACTCGCATGCCAGCTTATTTATATGCACATCGCATTCATGAGGTGATTTGCATGACCATTTATGGTTGAACTAGGGCATGTAGAGGGTGGAATATGAGGCGGATCTGGGTGTACACAACTCCAGGAGGTCTGTGATTTATAAAGAGAACATTGCGTGCAAGTGTGTGTGTGCATGGTTTTACAAATCAGATTATTTTTTGGCGCACACCATTTTCAGCTTTTGGCCGCACGTCAACTTTTAGTATGAATCCTAAACACTCTTTTATAAATGAGGCCCCAGAACAGTAACATCAATGATAACACCAAAAAAATCCCCCCAAAATAAATAACCAGAAACAAGATCTGTCCATACAAATGTATTTATCTACAGCTCTGTTTATTTTCTGTGCTTCTGGTGAATTGGCACCATATTTTCGTTGCTGATCAAATAGAGTTGGTAGTTTAGGCTCAGGATGCTCCTGTTTCTACTTCACAATGTGATCAGAGAACCAGGGGTCATGGGAGAAACCAAATGTTTTCTCAGCTTCAATCTGTGACTTTGCAGTTAACATAACTTTTCAGACACACATAATTGTGTTGTCCTGTTAAACTAACATTGTCTATTAATGTTACAGATGGGCATGACTGATAACGTTTTCTGCTTAGCTCCCACATTAACGTTAGAAGTTATATTTTAGTTTGATGCTGGCGACACCAGCTGCTCAGCTGCTAGTGAGGGGAGGGGCTGTACCTGCCGTCTACAGTGTGCTGTGTTCACTTCACTTTTTCCTTTCCTTTTGACCAAAGCTGGCTGCTTTGATCCTCCTGCAGCCGCGCTGGCCATATTACAGCAACAGAAATGTGTACATGCATAGCGACAACAACAAGCCGGGTTGCAGTGAGGGCTCTGTGCCTGCCAGACCCTGCTTGCACAGCGTCGGACCCATCGCGTGCTCCCGGCAGGCGCTGAGGTGGTGTGCACTGTTAGTATTGATACTTTTGTAAATTAGTATTGTATCTGGATACAGCGTTTGACAACCCTAACTCACTCACACAATTTGGGGCATCAGTATCAGTATCTTGCTCAGGGATACTTTGACATGCAGACAGGAGGAGCCGGGGATTGAACCGCTGATCTTCTGATTGGTGGACAACCCGCTCTGCCTCTGAGCCACAGCCGCCCCAGCTAGTAAGTCCTAGCTTGGGAGCAATTTAGGAAATTTCTCATAGCAAGTCTGGACAGGGACAAAAACTTTATCTTCAACTTGATTGGACAGGACTTTTACAGTGATGTGTGACTCTGTGATGTTACGGGCCTGTAGGAGATCTGCTCCCTTCCAACAGATCTCTCTCTTGCTCCAGCTGTTGAACAGCTGACACCTCTTTCCGGCTGGGCCTGGAACAGCAGAGGCCCAGACCCTTGCTCCTTGCCTCAAACCACTAACGGGAGGGCAATTGATCATAGACTCTCTTGCAAACACAAGGTTTGCAACTAGCTTTCCAGCAACAAGGAACTAAGTGACTTAGCACCCAGCGTCTAACTCTGCTAAACCCTGAGAGACCAGCTTCCTCGGCGTTTCACCTTTGGAACAAAAGACACAACAAAGACTGGACCTGGAACCATCTTCCCAGCCTTCTTCTGCCGGCTGACAAAGCAGTACACCACCATGTGACTCTTTCTCCCATCCATTCAAGGATCGGTAATATAACAACTGGGCATAGCTTATCACAGCTTTACAGGCTAAGCAAGACTGTTTAATTTGTTATATATGATTTGATGCTGTTTACTGAGTTATTGTTGCGATAGTTTGCAGTTAGGGCATTGAGTAGTTGGCTTCGCCAAAGCTAAGTGTTTAGTTTGCTAATACTATTCACAAACAGATTCTTACACACAACTAAACAATCTTGTAGTTCCATGTTGTCAGCCATTTTGTTTTGTAGGCCAAACGGCTCTTTGATCACCATCAATATTATTAAATTGCTGGCAGAGTGTATTGACAGAGGAGAGGTGTTCACCAGACAAACTGCTGCTGTTTTCTGGAGCCGAGGAGAGGATTTTACTCCACTACTCCCGGTCGGAGATGCTGGGTGCCCAATAGCTGCGAAGGCTGCCCTCACATTTATGGCCAGTGACCAACATCATCTCCCTGCTCTCCAGGCCAGCTTGGGAGAGCTGTGTTGACTAATGTTAACTGATGTTGACGTTCCTCAGTCTAAGGCCGTTGTTATGGCGTCCCTAGCAATGAAGCAGCAGAGCAGCGGTGATACCTCAAGAAATAAACCCTGCAGAATTTTGTTGACTGGCCAATCAGAATCAAGTATTTAAGAGTGCCATGTTTTAAAGTGGAACTATACCAATATGCACATGTAGTAGACATGTAGAAACAGTCCTGATTCTAGAATAAACAGTACCACATGGAAATGATGCGGCCGGTTGGAGCTCAAATTGAATGGGAAACAAAGTCCATTGTTCACTTAGCTGGGCGAAACTGAGCTGGGCGATATCCATCAATAGCTGCCTCCATGAGAAGAGAACAGACGGAAGGGAGGGTGGTATCACTGTTCAAGGACTGCCGTAGAATGACAACGAGGATGTCAGCCGACCAACACTCGCCACTCGGTCCCTGGTTGCGGCGATTTGCGATGCTGGCCAGCTAGGAATTAACTAGCAGCCAGTACAGTACAGTCCTCTCTTGTCTAGTTAACATTTAGCCGTGTTACTTACTGATCCATTAGAAAGAAAGCTAGCTGGTCATCATTAACTTCAACTCATTACCATCTTTCGCTTAAGTTTTCTTTCATTGGTCTTTTGTGAGTTAAATGATTCTTTTCTAAAGCACTTGTTAGTAGAACTGCAACACTTTGTGATTTTAATAAGATACATCTTATTCAAAAAACAAACAAAAAACTAAACTCAAAATACTTCCTAGTGTGGCAGTGTATGTATCAACAGTAATGCTGTCCAAAACAAACAAACAAACAATCAAAAACCTAAGCCATATTTGCATTCTCAATAGTTTACCAATCAATTAGTTTTATAGTCTGTGGCTGCCAATATTAACACATATTTACTGTATTTCACTCAATATCAATATTGCTTACATAT
Source organism: Epinephelus cyanopodus (assembly GCA_026686955.1). Taxonomy (NCBI): domain Eukaryota; kingdom Metazoa; phylum Chordata; class Actinopteri; order Perciformes; family Serranidae; genus Epinephelus; species Epinephelus cyanopodus. Next base: position 270,863 of record CM048930.1, read on the forward strand.
AATAATAACAAACAATGCTCACAACACAAAACAAAATAAACGACGTTTCAAATGATCGCATGAAATGAAATACAAATGATTTAATGAATTATCAATTCAAGTTGAAATTCCATTTTCTATTTGTGGCTGAAATTCAAAATGTGAAAAATCTATTCTAGTGTACTGCTCAGTATGAAAATGCTAAAACAATAACAGTGACACTGAATGTGAAAAATGAAAAAGACTTTTCATGTTTAAACAGTATACAACTGGAACATTAACAAAAATATTGCAAACTATACTTATTGCATTTGAATTATGTCTTGACTGTAGTACATTCAAAAGACAGTATTAAATGACAGTAATCTGACCGCAGTCAAGCTGACTTATGTTGAGCTTTTGAGAAATGCTGTCTTTAATGGCCTGCTAATATAACCTGTCTGACAAATGGAGTGAATCAAAAAACACAGTGTATAGCATGAGCATGTTTGGAGCACATTTTGATTTAATAGTAATCTGCAAATGTCGCTGTGATTTAGATTTTTTTTTTTTAAATTCTGGAACAGAAGTAGGAATATCTGTGCTGATAGGTGCAGCTTAGTGTTGCACGGTATACCGGTACTAAAATAGTACCACAGTACTAGAGTGTTCTAAACGGTACTATACTGCATTTGGAAAAATCAATTCAATTCAATTCATTAATTTAGTTAATTTATTTTATTCATTTATGCACAGAAACACCTTTCAGATTGCACAAGTGGTGTGTATGACAACACCTGTATCAACATTCGCAGCTGGCGCACGTGAAAAAAGACAAGAGAAAGTCTGCCGCGCAAAGGGAGACAGCACAAGACAACACCAACTTGATGAAACATTTGATTAACCAAACCGTGACGTCTGTACCGAGGTACTTTCGAACCACGATTTTTTGGTACCGTTACACCCCTACTATTTATTGTTCTAAAGGTTTGTAGCCAAAAGGACTTTTCCTTAGGAAAAGTACCGAAAAATACCGAAATTCATATTGGTATGGGTACCGAAACAAAGATTTTGGTATCGTGACAACACTAGTGCAGCTCTTTATGTTAGATATGAATCTCTACTCTGCTTTATTTCTGTTAGTTTGAGGAATGTGTCTTTCAGTTCTGTTGCCTCAGGTCAGACCATAGAGAGCTCTAGCTGCACAACTCTCTGCTTCAAACTTACTAAAGACTTCTCCAGTTGTGAGTGGGGTCTGCCAGTATCAACCAAATAAATTCCTGGAAGTATGCATGAATAACATAATGTGGGTTAAGGGAAATGTGTGCCTCAGAGTGCAGTCCTACAATTGATTCTGCATGAGACTTCTGAATGATGAGAGAACTAAGCTTATTATTTTGAGGCAGTCATAGATTATACTTAAGAACTGAAGTTCTCATGGAAGGCCTGTAGGTCATAGGTGTATTTTTAGTTGTTTGATATACATTTTGTTTAACCGCAGCCTTTGTGCTTATTTAAGTTCAGCATGCAGGGTTCCTACGCAAGTATGGAAAGTATGGAAATAAATTTGATCAATTTCCAGGTATTAAAAAGTATGGAAAATGAAAAATAAAGTATGGAAAAATATTGACGTTTCCAGATTATTACCACTGTTTTCTAAAATAGAAAATTAGGTATTTCCAAAAATAATTTCATCAATCCGGATCGTGTTTTATGCCGGGCCAAGCACAGTTTGTGTGAGAGCAAACGTCTCAGAAAACATACCGCCCCTTTTACCTGATTGACAAGTGGTATGTCCAGTCCACTGCCCCATGACTCTCCAATTTGACTCTCTCAAATTCACTCCAACACTGCACGTTCGACAAGAAGATGAGTTTCACGTGGTTCACAATGGGTAGATGCAAGTTTTTGGATGGATGGCTTGACAATACCGTATATAAATACTGGTTGGCCAAGGATTCCCAATTCACACACAGAGCTAGATGCAAGCTTTGTGTGAAATCGTTTGACATTGCCAACATGGGGGAGAAAGTGATTCTGAACCACATGAAAGTAAAAAACACCGGTGTCTCGTTACTTCATCGCTTGCACCCACAGTCCCAACCTTTTTGTCTCAGCCCAGACATTGAACTTACTTACTTAGTTTTTATTTGCATGCCATAATGGTACTTGGCTACAATTGCCTATTAAGAATAATTAAATATGATGTGAAATATGATACACTGTCGCATATTCTCTGTGAAAAAAAAAGTCTGCAAATTAGGGTATGGAAAAGTATGGAATTTTGAAATTCCAAATGTGTCGGAACCCTGAGCATGCTTCAAACAGTAAATGCTTGTTGAATACAGCATCTGAAACCCTAGCTGGGCTCAGGCTCCATCCAACAATTCTGATTTTCAAAACATCCAATCTGACTATCATGCCCACTTTGTGCATTATATTAATTGGAATTGCAATTTCAAACTTCACGCAGGATTTTTGTTAGCTAGCTAGCCAGTTAGCTAGCCAGCCAGCTAGCTATTACGACATGGTTACATTCGGTGCGACATTGCAAAACAATAACCATTCACGACATCAAAATTTCATAACACTTTACAAAATCACAATAAACAGTTACAATATAGCTTACGCAATGCTCATATTCTCGTTTTCCACTTTTATTCAGTAATGAATAGAGACAAATTTACATTGCCTGCCTGGAACGTTACCCATACAGCAGTCTGGCAACAACGTTGATGGCAACCATAGCAACCAGCCTTGGCATTTTGCTATGACAATTCCACTTGGACAAACCACACGCAGAACTGCAATACTTGAACCGATAGTAATAATAACGGGGACTTTTTATGTTTAGTTATAATTATGATGGTTACATTATTCCGGATAGTCGTATGTGGTTGCCTATTGTAGAATAGCAATGAAAAAAAAAGTTTTTTGTTGTTCTTTTTCAGTTTCAGTTAAATCAGTCAATCAATTTCTTTTATAAAGCCCAATATCACAAATCACAATTTGCCTCACAGGGCTTAACAGCATACGACATCCCTCTGTCCTTAGGACCCTTGCAGTGGATAAGGAAAAACTACCCCCAAAAAACCCTTTAACGGGCAAAAAAAATGGTAGAAACTTCAGCAAGAGCAACTGAGGAGGGATCCCTCTTCCAGGATGGAGAGACGTGCAATGGATGTCGTACAGAACGGATCAACATAAGAAATTAACAGTAATCCGTGTGACACAATGAGACAGAAAGAGAGACAGAGAGAGAAACAGAGACAGAAAGAGCTGCAAGACAGACGGTAACGGTGATAGTTTACAACAACATTAATAAAAGTAATAATGTTGTAATTATAATTGTGGTTATTGTTGTACAATATGTTGAAAGTATATATTTATATCTGATAGTATACATATGTGACAATAATCATATGTGTATAATAACAGTAGAAGTATGACTAATGATAACAGCGGCAGCAGCAGGCATCTGGCAGGACCACGGCAGCAGCACAACCACACACGTCACACTATCCAGGCACCGCTGTGATAGTAGTTAACCTGTTGCCATTCCGACGGCCCGTCCGCGGGCCGTGAGGGTATTTAAACACAAAAGACGTAATTTACACTACGTGTATGTCAAGTTAGCTACTCATGCCGCATAACCCCAGAATGCTAAGATTCTTGTGATTAAATTGATGCCAACCATTTGAAGATGCAATTACCACAGCAGGTACAATAAAAACCTTTGTCAGACTACAAACACACAAACAAACAGTTACAAAGCTGACATGACTCACCGATGAAGCCTCATAGTCATCCTCCAGTCAAAAGTATTTCCACAAACATGGTCTTGTTACATTCACAAAGGTCCAGTCTATCGAATCAGGTAAAGTATTTAGTCCAGAACACATTATAGGTCCGGTAGATATCCACATACCGCTCCTTCATTGTTTGAAATGCACCGGTCAATATCGAAAAACTCCGCTGTATTTCTCGTTGTAACTCCTGTTTACAAGCGAGTTCGCCGGTCCTCCTGCACTCAAACTATAGCCGACACTTGATTGACACCTCTCACGACCAGTTAGGAGCTTCCCTGTCCCATCTAGAGCCTGAAACAGCCAACGAGAGCTGTGTTGAAACGAAGCTCCTGCCCCTCTTCTACCTTGTATAACTTGAGCCAATTGGAACCAAATGGTCGGATGACTGACAGATTGTATAACCAATGAAATTCTGAAAACAACGATATGCCGCATGATGTCACATCATCAACGTTAAGAGCACACAAGCATACGTAAAGCCTGAATAGAGAATCATGCATCCTGCTCAAATTGCGCAGAGAGAGAGAGACTGACTGTAGTCGGAGTTTGACGGTGTTTTACAGAGATTTAGAGTTAAAAATGGCAAAAAGGATGCCAAACAGTAAACATACTGCAGGAGAAAGCTGCAGATCTGTGAACATGTTTTTCATGTGACATGTGTCTCCAAATGGCACATTTTTGGAAATGCCTAGACATACCCTTAGAAAAACATGCGTAAAATACTCATTTTCTCTAGGATTGTTATCACATTTGAAATGGGACTAGGTAAGGCTAAATGTGGTGGCCCCATAGTGTTTTCCAGCTAAAAACTCCCAGCCACACTCATCTGCAGGCATCTTTTTGCAAAAAAATTCAGGCGAGAATAAAAAACCTTATATTTTAGTGTGTTCAAACTTAGATTACTCAATGACAGTAGCACTGTGTATTATATTAGGTCCCCTGGCAGACTAGGCCTAAGTCAGCCTAATTTGGGGCTAGTACAAGGCAAGCCTGAACCAGCCCTAACTATAAGCTTTATCAGAGGAAAGTTTTAAGTCTAGTCTTAAATGTGGAGACGGTGTCTGCCTCCCGGACCGCAACAGGAAGATGATTCCACAAGAGAGGAGCCTGATAGCTGAAGGCTCTGGCTCCTGATCTACTTTTGGTGACTTTAGGGACCACGAATAACCCTGCATTCTCAGAGCGCAATGTTCTGGTGGGATAATATGGCACTGTGAGCTTTCTAAGATATGACGGAGCCTGGCCATTTAGAACTTTATAAGTTAACAGTAGGATTTTAAATTCAGTTCTGGATTTTACAGGGAACCAGTCCAGAGAAGCTAAAACGGGAGAAATATGATCTTGTTTCTTAGTTCCTGTTAGAACATTTCTGGTCCATGTTAGCCCCACTCTTCATGAAAACAATAACTGAGATAAAGCAAAAGTAAAGATTTCCCACACATATGAACACAGCCGTAATCTCATTGCTCCTGAAGCCTAACAAAGATCCAACCTTACTATCAAATTACCGCCCTGTCCCCTTAATTATTGTTGACATAAAAATCATCAGTAAGGCCCTTGCTCAAAGGTTAGAAGTAGTCATCCCTCATATAATTCATTTTGATCAGACTGGCTTCGTTAAAGGTAGATTTGCATCCAATTATACACGTAGACTTTCCAACCTAATCCACTATTCATGACTTCAACAGGAAGATACCATCATAACCACATTAGATGCAGAGAAAGCTTTCAACAAGGTAAACTGGGGTTTTCTGTTCTCCACATTACAACAATTTGGCTTTGGGGAATCATTTATTAACTGGATTCAGACTTTGTACACTGCACCTTCTGCCACGGTCACCACCAATGGAATCACATCACAAAGCTTCACACTGCACAGGGGGACTAGGCAGGGATGCCCACTCTCTCCCTTTCTATTCACCATCTTCATTGAACCGTTAGCAGCAGCAATCCATCAGAACATTCGCATCAAAGGAATTCACACACCTCAGACACAGCACAAGATAAGTTTATATGCCGATTACATCTTACTTTTTCTACAAAACCCTCAATCATCCTTGCAAGAAACAATAAAACTCAGTGACTCATTCGCCAAGATCTCTGATTATTCAATAAACTGGAACAAATCCTCTATTTTACCATTGCACAACACCAAATGGAATGCAGCAACCCATTCATCACCTGTCCCTTTATGCACGGGTCACATCACATACTTAGGCATCAACATTTCCTCCAGGCTGCCAGAGCTGGACTCAATTTCACTTCACTTTTAAAAACAATAGAAAGTGACCTCCACCATTGGATGAATTTCCATTATCAATTTCTGGCAGGAGAGAAATTAAAAAATGACAATACTCCCTAAAATAAATTATCTGCTTTCAATGACTCCAATCCACCCCACCTCTACCTGGTTCAAATCTTTAGACTCAATAATAACAAAATTTTTACAAATAAAACACCTACGATCAAACTGACCACTCTGAAAAAAAACGAAATTACAAGGAGGCCTAGATGCCCCAAAATTCTTACATTACTCTATAGCAAATCAACTGCAGTGTATTTACAAATGGACACACCTCCATCATTCAGATATCACCTTGTTAGACATTGAACAAACACTTTGTAGAGACACTCGTATCTCACACATCCCATTTCTCAGTCAATCCATCAAACACCATCCATGTTTCAATGCAATTACAATAGCTTCGGCTCTGACAGCATGGTGGAAATTTCACAAAATCACAATTTCCACTCTGGCATCTTCAAACTTCACCCCATCTGGAACAACCCCGACTTCATAAGTAACAAAAAACTTCTCAACTTTCACACATAGGCAGAAAAGGGCATCACACATCTTAAACACATCTTCCATAGTAACACCCTGGTCTCATTTACTCATTTGGTCCGGGAGTACAGCATTGGGAGCAATCAATATCTGCAATATCTCCAACTTAAATGATCTGTTCAATCAAAGGTAGATATCAAATCTGTAAATTTAACTCTCCCCTCTGCAACCGCAAGTTTAATCAACATCCAGTCCCCGAAAAAACTCCTCTCCAGAATATAGAAAATAATACTGTCCTGTGACAAATCCATCTCCCTTCCATCAAACAAATGGGAACAAGACCTCTGAATTGCTCTTGATGCCGACTCCTGTATTTCATGACAAAATATTCCAACCTCCAACTCATCCAGTATAAAATACTTAAGAGAACTCACTACACTGGGCAAAAAATGTTTAGAATGGGTTTCACATCTGACACATATGCGCACACTGTTCACAAAATTGCTCTGATACATATATTCATGCCACCTGGCACTGCACACCCATCAAACACTTTTGGAAAGAGGTCATAGAATCACTGTCTCACTTCATGGGCTGCCGCATTCCATTATCCCCATCACTCTGTCTACTAGGAGACTTGTCAATATTCAGCCTGGACAAAACGCGCAATAGATTTCTCCTCGTAGCCCTAACTATCGCCAAGAAAACTATACTCGTGAACTGGAAATCAAGAAACACCATCCATTTGGCTCTCTGGAAAAATTACTCACAGACTACATCTCTCTGGAAAATCTCTCATCTCCCTCACAATAACACAACAGATCCTCAGTCCTACACATCAACCGTCATTGATTTCTTACTTAGTTAATTTCAGCCAGTTTGCCTGCCAGCCAATCACCGGTATCAACATTCCGACATACAATACATGATGTGATGTCATTAGAGGCTGAGAATGCTTCTCTGACCCCCCTCATGACAGAACATCACATCACATTTCATCAGATCATGCACACGTAACCACACACATACACATGCACACACACTAACACACACACACACACACACACACACACACACACTTATTATTACTATATTAATAAAATAGTAACTTATATCTCTAACAACAGCAACAGTAATAATATATTTATTATTATGGGTTTTTTTTCCTGTCTCTTTCCTCTTTCCCTCTCTCTCTCTCTTCACCTTTCCTTTTACCCCCCCCCCCCCCAAACTCATTTATCAACAATTACACACACACACACACACACACACACACACACACACCTACCCTTGTGAGGGGAAAGATTCGGTGGGATGGGCATGCCAGTGGGTACGTGCTGGGTCATGTGGCTCTAGGGCGGGTGGTGTGCTGGTGGGCCAGGGAGCACAGAAGGGCAGAAAGAGACAAAAAAAAGGAAAAGGAAAAAAAAAGAAAGAAAGGAGGAAAGAAAAAAAAAGTGTTTGTGGTGTGTTGCTCTGTGGCGGCCAGGCCACGCCCCGGAGGCTCACTCCTCCGGGGTCTGGGAGCTGGCTACCACTTCAACCAATGGGACACATTGGTTTTCTCCATGTAATTTCCTTTTTTTGGGGGTGAGGCCTTAAACGCAACACTAATCCCCACCAGTCCTATACTGACAACGAGTGCACTCAGAGCTGGCAGACATGTCCAAGAGATCATCAGATGTGTGGTTGCACTTTAAAATATGCCCCGACAACCCCCAGAAAGCAGAGTGACAGATTTGCCAAAAGCAACTGGCATATCACAACTCAACAACAAATTTGGGAAATCACTTGAAAAATGTAAGTAGTAACTAGTAGGCCTAATAGTATGGTTGTAGTACATGAGCCGCACTTGGCCATGATAGCCTATATATCATGTAATTAAAAAGAACAAATCTCCAACAAGGAAATAGAAAGCTCAACGCACAATGGAGACCTAGCTATTATCCTGCCTGAACACAGACAACTAAATTCTCTGAACAATGTGACTCAAAATAATGATAAAATAGGTTTTATTGATGTAAAATATGCATTTTCCAGTTCCACCGGTCCGCTCTGAGTCTGGTGTGACTCTGGTGAGTGGTGTTACACTTCTGATGCTCTGAGTTGCGCATCTGTTTGCTAGCCTCGGGAGAGGTTAAGGTCGGTGTAGGAAACCTCTGTTACTGAAGGACATGGTATTTAAATTTAACGACGGAGGAATCATTTCCCTAAATTTTGTGACAGCAGTATCTGATAAACATCTAGTATAGTAACTGTTGCTGAGTGGCAGTAGAGTAAAAAGTAATCAAAAGTAATGAAATAATGATCCGATAGCGAGGGATTCTGTGGAAAGACTGTTAGGTTATCAATTTCACGGTCGACGGTATGGTTAAAACAGTGAGTGCATTTATGTACACCCTGACTGAAGCCAATGGAGTTAGACTCCATTGGCTTCAGTCAGGGTGTGAGATAAATGCGGTAGTCATTATCAACGTCAACATGAATGTTAAAATCGCCTACAATAATATCTTTATCTGATTTAAGAACTAAACTGCATAAAAACTCTGAGACTTCAGATACAAATTCAGAATACCGGCCAGGAGCACGGCAAACTACAATAAATAAGCTGTGAGGTTTTCCATGTCGGATGTAAAAGACTAAGAACAAGGCTTTCAAATGAATTATAATCTAGTTATAACATATTCATCTTGACACAGGCAGGTTTCAGTGAGGCTGAGTAAATCAATATGATTATCTGATATTAATTTGTTTACTAACACTGTTTGACATGTCAGAGACCTGATATTTAACAGTCAGCATTTAATTCTCCTGTTTTGTCTTTCTATCACAGAAGAGGTTTAAATTTTTATGAGGTTGTTATGCACAACTACTCTTTGTTTAATTTTAGATTTTTAATTGAGGTGGTCCAGGGACAGACACCATTTGTATACAATTATTGGTGGGTAACTGCACTCAGAGAAGCGTGTAGGACTGCGACTCTGAGTCCTGTTCTCAACTCTGGGTTGTCAGGATTTTGAATTACTAATAAACGTGGCCAGGTTTCTAGATATGAGAGCAGCTCCATCCAAAGTGGGATGAATGCCGTCTCTCCTAATAAGACCAGGTTTTCCCCAGAAAGTTTGCAAATGATAACAATCCCACAACGTTTGCTGGACATCACCTGGACAGCCAGCGATTAAATGATGACATGTGGCTAAACATGTCATCAGTGGTCAGATTTGGGAGGGGTCCAGAGAAAACTACGGAGTCCAACATAGTTTTTGTGTATTCACACACCAAGGCAACAATAATTCTAGTGACCAACAGTTGGCGTAACCAGGTGTCATTGACGCCGACGTGAATAACAATCTTACTAAATCTACGTTTAGCCTTAGTCAGCAGTTTTAAATTTGATCCAGTGTTGCCCGCTCTGGCCCCAGGGATACATTTGACTATGGCCGCTGGTGTTGCTAACTTCACGTTCCTCAGAATAGAGCTGCCAATGATCAGAGTTTTCCTCTCAGTGGGTGTGTCGCTGAGTGGGGAAAAGTGGTTAGAAACATGAACAGGCTGGTGGTGAACTGTGGGCTTCGGCTTGGAGCTACACTTCTCCTGGACAGTTACCCAGCCTCCCGGCTGCACGGGGGTTGCTGGGGGACCGCTATGCTATGTTATGTGGCTCCGCACTGGCTACAGGGGGCTGACTAACTACTGCAGCTGGATGATTTTCCATGGTGTGAAGCCACGCTTCTAATTCACTGAGCCTCACCCCCACGCAGCAAAAAAGTTACACTTATTACATTTACCACTGTTGCTAAAGGAGGCAGAGGCATAACTAAACACCTGGCACTCCGAGCAAGAAAGAGCAGAAGAAGAAGCCATTGCTAACTATTAAGCTAATGTAGCTAACAAGGCTAATAACGTGCAAACAACAGCTAAGAGATTAGCAAGAAAATCGTAAAAAGGAGGGGAGCTTTAAGTGCTTAAACAGAACTAGTGTGGGTTAACACTTGAATTAGATGTTAAGCAACTGAAGTGAGGAAAAAACAGAAAGCAAGCTAGTAGAATTCGCTAGAGCAGCACAGAGACGCTGTCACAGAAAACACTGGAAATGACACAACACGCTTACCGCAATACGTCAGCACGTCCACAGTCAGCAATAGAGCTGCCTAAATATAGGCTATATTGGGGGGGGCATTTTGGGCATATCTGAACATTGATGGGGGACGTGTCTCCCTCAGTGTATATGGTGACTACTGCCCTGATCAGAACCCCTTTCCACCCATTTCCCACTCTGTTGTAAGTTAGCTATTTTTCAGGTGTGTGAGAGAGCCTGAACACTTGTCATAAATGCTGCAGCACAACTTTTCCAGAAACTCTCACAACACCCAGAAATCTCCTTCCTGCATCTATAATTGTGTCAATTTTCTCAGATTTCCTTTTCACTCCAACAGTACAGTTAATAACTGTTGCCCCAAAGGCCGAAATCCTCACCTGATCCTTACAAAATTAAAATTCCTTGTGATTCCTGATTGATTTGCCCTCCTCACGCCATAACATTTTGTACCTACATCAAATCTTAGATCTGGTGCTGATTATTTCTGTCTCCTTCACTGCCATTTGCAAATAACACAGTGGCCCAAAGTCTCCTTCACATTCATTCTCCTCACATTTACCACACAAGACAAAATCACTCCAACACACAGACTATGCTTAAAACTAATTGCTTCATCAACGCTCTTCTGCCACAGCATAGAAAAACACATTGCTATCATCAGATAAGTGACAACTTTGTTCAGCTCATTTTCTGTCATCACTGTAATGTTAGCATAAAAGCATGGTTGAAGTAGCAAGCTAGAAAGCTAGCTAGCCGGCCGCAGGCAAAATGTCAGTTTTGGACAGGCAGAAGGGAGGAACAGCTGAGACTGTATGACACTAGCCTTGACTCAGCCCAGCTCAGCCCTGAGCAAGAGTGACCTTCCTCTATTTACCAATCAACAGACTGCAGTGTTTCTAGCTCCACACTTAAGTATCAGATTTATGTGCTAGGTACCCCAACACAGGCATGACAGAAAATGGGAATGTCAAGGAATGGTTCCATTGTTACCATCCACAACTTTTCACAGCTGAAACAGAAAAAGCATACTGAACTGAAATGACCCATACTGTGCTGCTTGGTGGAAACAGCCCAGATAGCACACATACATCTGGCCCAAGTTTACATCATTAAGACGTAGCAGGGAGAGCGTTTGCTCATTGGCAAGACGTCGCTGAGACGTCGGCCTTTAATCGAAAATGACCACCATGCGACGTTCAAACAATCAATAAAAGAAGCTGCGCTCAGTGGGCGCTCCTTCTATATTAATATTCATATGCTTCGTTAACTACGACCTTTATTCATTTAGGTCGGACCTTTCAAACTACAAATATTTCACCATTCAATGTGAGAAATCAATGCTAACATTTAAAAATAACTGACTGTTACCCTATTTCGTGTTTAAGTGTGCACAATGAAGAGACAAAACTCAATTAGACAAACTTGATTTTCAAATTTCCACAAACAATATCTGATGGCCAGTCCACTTCTCCTGGCAGCCTGCAAGACACAGAAAAGATGATGAGCACATAACTTCATGAAACAAATCCCAACTTCACCACCGTATTTTTTTAGCATTTCAGCTGTCTTTTAGCCAGACTGATGGCTTTGGGTCCGTCACTTTACTTAATTTAATGTTTAAACTGTTAAATAACGGGATCCGGCGTTAACTTCGTTAACTGTTAACAGCAGCTCAATCAGTCCTTCATCTCGGAAAAACAGTGGTTTCTAAACTGCGCTATTACTTGTAGCCACCGGGGCGGTTTGCTTGAGGAGACCTCGACTGATAAATTGCCCATAAAATCACATTAACAAAATACCGAAGGCATCCTTAAACTTCACTATTTCACCTCTGCGCTCCTCTCCACTGGTCTCACTGACACTTGAGCACCCGTTCTGGGATACACAGTGTCGGCCCGCCTCGCCTTACCTCCGCGCTCCTCTTCGCTCCTCTCCCAGACACTTGAGCACACGTCCAGGGCCCTGGAGGTCAGGCTGGGGGGCCGCGGGACCACGGGTGGCAGCTCCGGACACTTCCACTTTAACCCAAAATGAGTGCTCACGATAACCAGATGAGCACATAGCGTCAACTAGGGAAAATAAAATGAAAACACCACAGCTGTAGCCTGTTAGCTAACATCAGCTAAACTAGCTATCAGCTAGATAACGTTAGCTGGTGGGGACCTGTGCTAACGTTATACACCCAGTCGCCACTCACCAGGAACCTCTTTTAACGGTCACAGAAGAAACAGCATAGCTATTTTCTGCCAATTTATTCCAGTTAGCTTACCTGAAACCAACTGCGATGAGATGCCGTGTCCTGCAAGCTCAGCTCCAAACAAACATGATGAAATTCCGCCTCTGTGGCAACTTCCGTATGTGGCAGACATTCTATGGCACTGGGCCGACTCAAAGCCGATGTAACAGAGACGTTTGATGAGCTGGGACAAGAGAGTATTGAATTTAAAGATATCCGCCCAGCGGCCGACGCTTGTCAGACGTTATAAATTCAGGGCCGATGTGTCGTCCTCAGGCCGACGTCGGCCAGACGTATGTGTGCTATCTGGGAGGGCTTTAGTAGAGTTTACTTGCGAGAAATGGAAAACATTCCACTGGGTACATGTCTATCTCATCCCCCAAAATCATCATTTCCAATGCTTGGCACACTAAGGTCACAGGTTGTACCCAGATTATTTCAGTAGTGCTCAGGATGACTGTTCCTTCATGACATCCCCTTTAGCACCTGTTGCAGGCCTCTAAACAGCCTGGCTGGCATTACTTTGCAAGTCACCACCATCAGCGGGACTGACTGCTATGCTGGGGAGAATGTACTTGGATAGTGTTCTATTCTGTTCTGGGCAAATCACATACAGGCTTTTGTAATGCGCTTAACTGTCACACTTTGATATCTGAAGAAAGGTGTTTGTGCTTAATAATGAAACAGTAACTGACCATACAGTTTTTGGTTTACATTTTTTTAGAAGTGTCTTCTCTTAATACATCATGTAAAGATTGAGCTCCACCTGCTCCTGGTTAAAGTTTTAATGTAGAACCAAAACTGTGGCAATAAAACAATTTCATCTTTTCCTATGTAGGCTAACAGGACTCAGACTACAACAGCACATAGTAACATGTTATCTGAATCCCAAAGCAAAATGCTATATTGTGTACATGTAAGTACAGTTATAGCCAGTTGACAAGACAATCTTGAATCAAGGTCCCCTTGCACTCTTTTCTGAGGCTTTCGTACATATTATGACATGGGATGCACAATAATATCATCACATCATTGCCTTTCTCATGGAACTGTAACTGAACTTCATGCAAAATCTATCTGCTTAAGACAATGTACAGTAGTAGTCAAAAACTGTAGAGCAAACGGGTAAGTGGACCTTAAGTTAAGCCTGAGTCTTTCATACTTTTTGACAAAAAAAAAAAAGATAAATTGAGTAGTAAGTACACGCAGATAAATGTAAATTGTGTTTTTGACAACACACATTTCATGTTTGATGTCACGTGATATTAAAGTGTCAGTGTGCTCTAACATTCTTCTTCTGTTTCCTCTCATGCAGAAGCTTGCAGCGCGGCTTCCGAAAATACGGGAGATGAGGGAGGCTCCCCACAACTGCCTGTGTCCCCCAGGTAAGATCTTTACCATCCATCCATTTACCCACCCATTTGTCACTTTCTCTTACTGACCGACACTTTGTCCTCCTACTTCACACACATATGGGACACTAAACACACATGAAAGGCTGTGTTTGACCATTCAACTCAACACAAGATGCAAGTCTGCAAGTGTAGCTCCATACATTTGCAGTGAAACGGTTTTTTCCCATGTTATTACATCAGTGCAGCTAGTTGGACATGAGAGAGCTGTGTTTACACCAGGTCATCAACATGTGGCCTCTTAATAACATTGCACTTATATGACTGAAAGCTGGGTGTGGTAGTAAATGATCATTGAGAATGTGCTTTCAGCTTTTCTGCAAGTAATCAACAATAGTAACTGCATATAGAGTTAAATTATGCAGTAATTGAAATGTGTTATGGAAAGGGAATGGGCAGCTTAGATGGCTTTGGTGCTTATACCTGACCTTTAAAAATACTATTTATAATCATAACTATGTAATAATGAAATTTTATTTGGAAATTATTATAAATTATATATATATATATATATATATATATATATATATATATATATATATTACTATGCTACACGATTTGCAAAAGCATTTCTCTCTCTGTGTCATGCATGTCATTTGTGTCATGCAATGTTGTCTCTGTGCTAAGCTGACTGCATCCAGGCCTCATTTTCTCTTTTAGAATCAAACAATCTCATCTGTGTACTGATGTGCAGCTGTGTGTTGCATTTGATATTGTATATACCAGCTGGTGGCCCTGCTCTGCACTTGTGTTCCTCAGCTTACTCAAACATAAGCTGAGATGCTTTTCCATTACAGCTGGCAGCCAGGGCCATTGTGTGTCATATTAGGTCATGATTCAAGCTGTTGTGATGAGGTGGCATCATATGAGACATTCCTGGAAAACCAGCTACATCACAATGTTTTGCTCTCTGAGAACTGGACATCATTTCCTAGAGAGCACTGAGAACAGTGCAATAGCTACAACCTCACCTTTGAAGTATTTTTCTGATTCATTGCCCCAGAATTACAGTAGGCTCATTAATGGTTTCAGATGTGCATCCCAGAACTAAAGCAGCTGAAGTGCTGAGACTGACCGAATAACTTCACTGTCTAAAGTCACCTGTGTGTCTGCTGCAGGTGGTAGTCATTAAGTCATCAGTTAGACAAGGGGTGTTTCTGTGTGTGTTTTGACTCTTGTGCTTCTCGTGCTTCTCATGTTCACCTGTTCATGTCACAAGGCGTTGAAGGTGCAAAAGGTTAAAATGACATAGACAATGCAACATTGTATCTGTTGAATTTGGCAGATGTGAGATTGTACTGGATTGCCTTTGACACATTATGCACTATTAAGTGTTGAAACTTTTGAGAAAAAATTTCCATGCAGTAAATATGACATGAATGTTCATGTGAATGGTATTAACAATAACTTCTACATACTATAAATTCGTCATAAGCTATTTTTGCTTGTGCTTATATGAAAAGTGGATACAAATAATGTGATATAAATCAGCCACCAACACAGTTCTGGACATATATGTAAGTATCATTGCACACAGAAAGCAGGACAGTATACTATACTATACTATACTATACTAAAATAAAAATATTAGAAACAGCTCTAAGCACAACTCCACCAATCACTGAAAACTGTAACCTTCTTTAAGTTGTGTAGTACAGCAAGGCTTTCGTATTAGATTGCGGGTCAAGTTTTACGAGGAAAGAAGTGGTTTATGTAATGAGCTGTTTGATCACATCGGAAATCAAAAGTGTACCAACAGCCACACTCGGAGGAAGAGTAAAAAAGGCAGCCTCATCGACAAGGGGGTGACATGGTATTGTTTAAAAAGGGGGATAATTGCACACAGTTTCTCACCTGGAAGTCATTCATAGTTTGAACTCAGTTGGTCACATCAAAAGTGACAGAAATCGTTGAGTAACACACGAAAAAAGACAAGTTGAGTCTCAGGCTCCTGTCTCACCTCCATACAGCTTTCTTATCACGTTTGTGTGTGTATTGTCTAAAGCTTTTTGAGCATCCAAAAAGCACTTCTGACGTATACTGGCATCTTAATTGAGATTCAGTCTTGATAACAGGCATTTTTGGGCACTTTTATAGTTAATTGGGTTATTACTAATATACCAAATGGTGAAATCTGAACACAATCATGATGTTAACCCAAATAAAACAATGACTGTTTTGTTCCTATTTAACAGTGACAGCACTAGAGGGGGTTTAGAAGCATGCTGGTGGCAATAATGGCAACATGCAAATAGTGTTGCACGGTATAACGGTACTAAAGTAATACCGCAATACTAGAGTATTTCAAACGGTACTATACTGCATTTGGAAAATACCGGTACTTTGAAATGGATTCAATTCATTAATTTAGTTAATTTATTTTACTCATTTATGCACACAAATGCCTTCCTTGTTCCTATTGGAGCACAGATTGCACAAGTGGTGTGTATGACAACACCTGTATCAACATTTGCAGGGAGACAACATGTGACAACACCAACTTGGTGAAACATTTGAGCAACCAAACCGTGAGGTCCGTACCGAGGTACTTTGGAACCATGATATTTTGGCACCATTACACCCCTACTATTTATTGTTCTAAAGGTTTGTAGCCAAAAAAACTTTTCCTTAGGAAAAGTACTGAAAAGTATAGAAATTCATATTGGTATGGGTACCGAAACAAAGATTTTGGTATCATGACAACACTACACGCAAAAGAATTACTGTTAAGCTCTGGATATGGACAGAAAACACCACAGTGCAACTTTCTGGTCCATTATCTTCTCTGTGTCTGCCTGTGTCCGTGTGTGTGTGTGTGTGTGTGTGTGTGTGTGTGTGTGTGTGTGACAAGCCATGTGAGAACAGGGGGAGGTGCCAGTCACCACACATCAGTGCTAATTGATCTGTTAGTGTTGTGACATGGTAGTAAGTGTCTCTGAGATATCTCATGAATGCCTGTTAAGGTGGTGATTTGCTCACAGCTTCTGAGGAGATTCTCTAGTTGCTGCAGGTGTGAAAGTCTTTCAGCGCAGAGCTGCCAGATGGTCTGGTACTTTTACAACTTCTTGTGACTTTCAGTGTCCCACAACTGAATGGGGGTCTGGGAGAAGGAGGTTTTTGACATTTTTAACTTGTTAGCTAAAATTGACTGACCACCTGAGAGCACTATCATTTACTTTTTTTTATCCCTTTCTCTATGGTGGACTTTTTTTTTAGTAGAAATAGACATGTACAATAAAGGACAGGTTCACTATTTTTTCAAGTCTGCCTTGAAACAACAATCAGGTGCCCAAGTAAATAAATTAAAAAAAACTTTACCCTTTATCTTATTGCAGTTTACACTTACTCACTTAATTAGATTTTTTAAGCAGGCACATCAACCTTAAATAATGGGCTACTGCAAAAAAAGAAAATAACTTAAATAATACATTTAAAATATATATTGTATGACTATAGATCGGGGTTGGAGCCCTTCTGTGTGGAGTTTGCCTGCTCTCCCCATGAGCGTGTTTTCTCTGGGTTTTCTAGTTTCCTCCCAGTCCAAAGACATCTAGGTCTGGTTACTTGGTGACTCTAAATTGCCTCCAGGTGTGAATGTAACCATAAATGGTTGTTTACAGTGGGTACAAGGCTAATTTGGCCGCATCCCTGCGTGAATCACACGTGAGAAACTGAGGCCTGCAGTTGAGGGGGGAAGGGGGGTTAATTACTATATCCAGGAGTAGCTGCAGTGTGCGCAAACAACCACCAAGTGGCACATGTGAGCAGATAATATCATCCCCCTTCTAAAACTGCCACCCCCTTCCCATCGTTGTGTCATTTTATCAATGAATGTGGTATTACTGCTATTTCAACATTCAGGAGGTTTCGCGCATATTGAGTGAACAGCTGCAGCTGAGCTGTGCTGTGCTTCCGTCACCAGATTCATCACTAATTATAAACATACACAAATATTCAAGTCGCAGTTCACATGTACTGCAGCGAATGCTTCTGTAGGATACTGTAAGTCACATAAAGAAAGAAAATGACGAAAATGTAACATTAATAATTCCGCGTTTCGATTTTAATAAGAAAACTTCGTTTTCAAGCTCCAAAGGCCAAGATCTAATTCTAAGCATTCTGTTGTTGACTTGTCTGTTAAAATTTAACACTGGATCACAGTTTAAAATGTAGTTTATATTCATAAATGAACTCTGCCATGGCCTGTTTTAACGATGGACCGCTAATATCCGTCATAAAAAATGTTGAAAATTGCATTAGCCTAAATCAAAATTTTAATGTGACTAAAGGCTAGGTCACGTTACACAGTTTTCGCCCCAGTTTTGCTTTGCGCAGACTATCGTAATCTTTTGAGTGTTCATACCTGGTGCTGTGTGTTTTTGTCATCAGGAGTCTCGCCAACTGCGTTACGACCGGTGTGTGTACACCACAAGATTTCTCCACTGAGCCATCTCCGACAGAGTCCCAGACAACGGGATGACATCACTAAACTACGTTTTTTAACTTAGAGACGACACATGGTAAAGGCATGGATATTCTTCCCAGTGTTGAATCAGATCTGCCTCCAGGACCTGGGTCCAAACACAACGTGCTGCCCGTGATCCTGTGGATGCCACCATTGTGGTTGTTGCTTGCCAGCTTGTCCTCCTCACATTTCTTCCGTCGTCCTGCGTGCTGACGTATCGCGCCTCTCCTTGGCTGATGCTCTTTGTCAGTCATGTCAGACTTCTCCAGTTTTCTAACATGCCAGATATCCAATCCCAGTCGCAGACGAGGGGGCTTGTTCACACATGATGACTTGTCGTGGCAGATCTGTCTACTCACCCAAGGTGGCTCTCAAGATCCTCTGCGACATCAAAATCACAGTGAAAATCGTGTAATGTGAACTAGCCTTAAGGTATCTATTTGATTTCAGACCACATCTATCCACCTAATTGTTAAAACTAAAAGACAGTTTCTCTGAAAGGAATACTCTGACGATTTGGGAGTTATGCCCTTTCTCTATCATTTTCATATTGAGACAACATGATTGATATCTTTTTTGTGTCTGTACATCTAGTGGCCGGGTCTCAGCAGTTAGCATTGCGGCTTAGCTTAGCGAATACAATTGAAGTCTATAGGGGGTCAGTAGCCTACGGTAAAAGTGAACAAATAAACGTTACAGAAACCCTGAAGCTGGCATTTCTGCATGTGCATTTAAAACAAACGTGTTTAAACATTAATTTGAAAAAGAGAGTCCTTTTTAGTTGTTTTAAAAGAAGTTTGATACACAGAAGTATAGTGTGTTTACGTCCTGTGCTGTGATCCACGGAGGGATACACCGGTGAGCAGGCACAGGCACAGACGTAGTCTGTAAACAAACTCAGTTGTTTATTTAGCCTAACGATATCTCCGGACTATAGTAAAAAAATGATAATGATAGTAGAAAATGACAGAGAAAGGGCATAACTCCCAAATTATTGGAGTATTCCTTTAAGCTCCTACAATTCCAAGCTGAGAGAGCCATGCTTGTGCTGGAGGTAGATCAACAAATTTCTACTCTTCAACAATGTAGGGACATTGCTTAGCGGCAGTGGATCCTCTGGAACATTTAGAACAATGTGTGTAATATATTGCCCTTTTGATTTGCCTTATATATTTATGAACAGTACACCATAAAGTCTTTATCTTGGGACATTCCCATAAGCACCATAATCATCCAAACATCTCCAGCAGGTTGGTCCAGCAAGTTTTAATAATTACATACAAGCCATGTTTCCATTGTTTTAATTATTTAGCCTCTTTGTCACAAGTTGTTTCCTTCTCATCTTCATTGATTTTCCACCTCCTTTGATATATTTGTCTTTGACTAAACAACATGAGCTCTAGTCTGTAGTGTATCAATCTAGACATCAGAGTTATGCCCTCTCTGTCACCTGGTGCTGTAAGTATTCAACAGCATGGCAGCCACGTGAGCATAGTGTGCATGTGGCTGGTGCTGACTGGCAGGCACCAGGTGGGCAATAGGAGGGCGCACCATAGACATGACTACATCCCACAGTTCACCGCAGCACAAGGGCCAGGGCAATGCATACAAGTTAATTAACAGAATATTAAACTCTGGATCTGCACGCCTCTGTGGATTTTGTTCCTCATCAGTTCCATGTAAATTGCAGTAAGATAATTTCCTATGGCAACAATCTCAGTGGATGTGGATTCCTCGCTCTTGAACAATATGGATATATCCAAAAATTCATGTGCTTGATTTAGCTTCAACAGGCTAACCGCAAAGCATCAGTTCTTACTAATGGCATCATCTCCCATAACTGACTTATGCAGAAGTACTACACAGGGTGATCCTTTATCCCCCCTCCTTTTGCACCAGCCCTTGAACCTTTAGCCACTGCTGTCTGTGAAGCTAACAATTTTCCAGGGATGCAGACTGACCTGGTGCAGGACTCTGGCATGTATACATGTATACTGCATATTAGGGCATTAACAGAAAAGTCGATTTGTCGAGGCGTCGACGTCAGTGGCACAAGTCGATGCCCCCCGTGAGGAGTCGACAAGTCGTGTTTTTTTCTTCTCTGTGTGTGCTTCGCTGATACTTTATCCTTGACTAAGTGAACATACTCGGGCATACTATAAGCGGCGCAGACTGGAATGTCCGCAGTCATTCGGGCTTCCATAGTCGAGCGCACTTCCACACCGTAGTTTCCTGTAAAAATGTCCTTGAAAAATCCCCCAATGCGAAAAATACATGCTGAGCAGTCACTGGTGTGCGGAGCGGAGTCCGTGGAGGTCCGTGTGGACTCAAAGTGGACGTCCCGCAAGCCCTGTGCGCGCAAAGCTCAGATTTTACGACCGCGCTTGGCATGTATTTTTCACATCAGGGGTTTTTTCACGGACATTTTTACAGGAAACTACGGTGTGGAAGTGCGCTAGACTATGGAAGCCCGAATGACTGCGGACATCACTCGTGTAGTACGCCCGAGTATGTCCGGGCCTTGAGCTTTGCGCGCACAGGGCTTGCGGATGCCTGCAGAGTCCGTTCTGCGTATGTTCGGGGCCTTCACAGATACACATCACATGTGTGGAGATACTTCACTTTCCTCCGCTGTGTCAATGTGACGACGTCATCAAATGACTTGTCGACTCGACTTCGACTTAATTGACAGATAAGTCGACCTGAAAAAAAATCGAAGTCGTTAATATCCTACTGCATATACAGCATGTAATACACTGTCTGACAGACAGTCCATTTCAATTTCACCATGCCAAGAAGCCAAATAAAATCTGTAAAAATGGAATTACAATTATCACACTGATAAATAATCACAGAGGACATTCATTATTGGATTTAATTACCAATGTTGTTCCATGTTGGATTACAAAGTCTCATGTGATGTAAATGGTAGAATGGCTTTTATTTACTGAGCATGTTTATTCTACCTATTGGAATAACCCAATACCATGGAATGTTCCAGTAACCTTTCTCTTTACCACCAGTCCATACATAAGGTGATAATAAAGGTTTCGGTTTTGCCGAAGTTAAGATAATTACATTGTCTCTGTGTAGTTCTCAGACATTACTGTTGTAACTCTGGGTCAGTGTGTGCATTTTGATATCATGGATGACTGTTTAATTTGAAGGATACTGAGTAGTATTCTGAGCTTGGCATGTTTCTGAGCAGCCTGTGAAAAATTAACATTGCAAGTTGGTAACAGTAGAGCAGCAGAGTTTGAGGCACCTCAGGCCTCAGAGGTGCCACAAAGTCTCTTGTCTTTCAGACAGAGCAATACGCCTAAAAATGTGTGTATTATAAGCTACATGTTGTTTTGAGTGAATGGAGATTAATCACCAGACTCATTGCATATGGCTGAGTGGGCTTCATATCAGCAGTCTGGGTATGTTGTGTATGCACAGTCACCACATGGCCCTATTAGGGTTTGACTGTGGTGGGGTTTTAAGGGAAAGTGATAATAGAGCAAAGACTATGAGCTGAATGGGGCGTCGGTAGCATAGTGAATAGTGCCGGCACCCAATGTATAGAGGCGATGCCTCACTGCAGCAGTCGCAGGTTCGACTCCGGCTTGCAACCCTTTGCTGCATGTCAACCCCCACTCTCTTTCTCACCCCATTTCACTCAGTCCTGTTCATTAAAGGCAAAAAGCCCTAAAAATAATCTTTAAAAAAAAAGAAAAAAAAAAAAACATGAGCTGGATTAGGCAGACAACTGGAGTGCTCTGAAACATATTCCACTGTCGCACATCCTATCCTCTGAGTTCATGGTGATGCCTTCAGGCCGCTGCTTTGTAGCACCTATCAGGAAGACAAATAGGTATGCCAAATCTTTCTTCTCATCTGCCATAAGGCTTTTAAATCTAGATGGTGGTAGTAATTTGGAATGAAAATAAAACTATTATTTGTATTGCTGTGACTTGATGTGCAATGGATCTCTGTATGCAATCAGTCATTACTGCTGCTTTTCCCTTAGAGTGCTTATGTGCTTACACACAATGGCTTTTCCACATATTCTCTTCAATTTAAGCCCAAAAGAAAGTAAGACAGTTTGCTCAGAATAACCTGCATTTAGATTGTGTCTCCATACTGCCCACAGTTACTAATATGCTTGAAAAAATAGCTGGTGTTAGGTTTACACTGCAAAATGGGACCATCTTAAGGTGAATATCACAACAGCTATAATTTTTTCCCCCAGTAAAATAATAATAATAATGATAATAATAATAATAATGCATTTTATTTGTAACACGCTTTACATTCTAACGAATCTCAAAGTGCATACAGAGTTAAAAGCAAACCATAAAAGCATAAAAAACATAAAAACATTAAAAAGCAGTAAGAAATATCACGAAAAAGCTTTAGTAAAAAGGTAAGTCTTAAGCCCATTTTTAAATGATGCCGAAGATTGTGGCGCTTGTAACAGTCGAATATATGAAATGTGCCTTTAACATGATGTATACTGAGTCGCTTAACAGCAACGTCATCAAGCCGCGCTTGTAAAGATTTCTGTCTGTGGAGAGCGCACAAAAACGCTGGTCGGACTACACCTATGTGCTTCCTTTTTTATGTTTCTCAACACAACAGTAACAGTTGTAAGTATGTGTGGCAATTATTGTGTTCATATGTGGAATTGTAGTAGCCGTACAACCGGGCTTGGTAAGGTTGGAGTGTTTTAAGTGGACGTAAGGAATAAAGGACGAGCATTTGTGAAATCCAACACGTGTGTGAAAGTGAGTTTCTGCCTGTCCTCTATCTCCAAAGAGCTACACGGATCCAAAACCATTACACGCTCTCAGGTGATCCGGAAGGGCATTCCACAGACTTGGGGCAGCGACTGAGAAGGCCCGGTCGCCCATGGTGCGGAGTTTGGTGTCGGGGATGAGGAGAAGGTCCTTGTTGGATGAAAGGAGGTTTCCGGTGGCTGGTTTTGGTTTAAGCAGCTCTTTGAGGTAGGGGGGTGCATCGCCATACAGGCACTGGTGTGTGAGGAGGGAGATTTTGTATTCAGTCCTGTACGTTATGGGGAGCCAGTGAAGTGAGCGGAGGATTGGGGTCATATTTTCGCGCCCTCACCAGGATCCTAGCAGCATGGACATTAATGACAGTGTTTAACTAATGCTTTCATTTTAATAAATAAATACTAAAGCACTAATGGCAAAACCTAGTCTTCTTGTCTGAACATGTTAAAATATAAAATTTTCCACTCAAAAAAAAGAAAACTCCTTGGATGAACTCAGTTCAATTGTGAGCAGGTTTTCCATTCAATAAATGTATGTAACCCATACTCAAACCAAGTACAGCCATGCGATATGATTTAATTGAGTTAATCCAATTCATTGTTATCAAATATAGCTAAACAAACTTAATTACATTAGGCAATATAATCAAACTGAGTTAATCAAACTCACTTTTATCAAATATCACCCAAAACACCGTCTCGTCAACGTGAAAAAAATATTTTTTCCAGCGGATGTCTTAGTTACAACATGATTGAGCTAACTGGAGTAATTTCATGTTGTATCCGACAACAGGAGGGTTTTAACAGATGATGTCTTGATGTTAGCTTTGCTGCTGCTGTTAGGCTGTTAGCTGTCCCTGTCAGCTGCAGCCACTGATGCTCTCTAGACATCGTGATTTCCCAAAACTGAATAAATACCACACATAGCAACACAAAACTGCTTTGCTAGCTCAATCATGTTGTAAGTAAGATATCCGCTGGAAAAATATTTTTTTCAAGGACCGTTTATTGAGTTACTGAGTTGCTACAGACACTGCTAACGGGGCTAACAGCTAACAGTTAGCCCAGCTAATCTACAATAACCATGTTATTAATTACAGAACGTGCACACAGAAATAGTAATGTTTGTTCAATCATTGTATTTATAGACTTTACAAACATCAGATAAGTCTAAATGGTGATATAGTGACGTGAAAAATGTGATTATATACATATATATATATATATATATTACTCTGTTGGTTTTCTACCTGGAAGTATTTCTAAACGACAAGGCGGTTCCCTGGGGGCACCGCCAGAAGTGAAGGGGTTGAGCAGTTCCTCCAGAGTTTTTTTGTTTTTTTTTTTAACCGATGGATTTCTAGATTGTGTTACAGTTAATATACAGTTTGATCGGAAACTAAAGCCCTTTTTTCCATTGGACAAAAACCTCACTAACACCCACTAACATCTGGCTTCTGCATTTAATGGAGATGGTTACAATCAGCATTTCATTCATTACTATTCAAAGGTATTTATAGGCTCCAGCTCTGATTGGCTTTGATCAGTAATGATGGAAATACAACACCCAGGTGGACGCACCAATTTTAACCCCTTTCCCAGCACATTGCAAAGACAGGCCACCACAAAATGCAGTCTGTGTTTGTCACAGCAGCACTCGAACATCTTTCAAAATTTAGTTGGCACCAAGTTTGAAAGAGAGAGACTGAATAATTAAAATATATAAAGGAGGAGATATAAAAAAAAAGTAACCAGTGTAACATTTTTACTGGCCTTGGCTAGTAGGGTAGGATATATCAGGGGAAATGTACCTCATTGTCACACAAACAATGCATAAGGGCTGTCTCTGTTATCATGTCCTGCAATGAGATCAGGCCATTGTTGTGTTATAGGACAAAGGATACTGTGTGTATACATTATACAGTGATTAATGGGTGTAAACATACATATGTTTAGCAGCCTCATCCTGTCATAAACAATGTTTGCATTTTTATTTAGAACTCGATAGACAGAGCCAAATGACAAATCCCACCACTGTTTTTTCTGAGCAAAACAAGCACAAGGTCATATCTGTTAACAAGCTATGTAAGCACAAGTAGTTCATTGGGTCAAAGTAGCAAACAGGGACATGGCAGGGATGTAATGAAACTTTAAAATTCAGGCCCAAAGTCTGAGAACTGACTTGATTCAGCACATCGTTGTCAGGAACAGGCACCTCTTCTTGGATGAGATGAAACAGAAAGAGAAGATAAAGAAAAGTATGGTCAAACACCAATCATACCCCTCCCTCTCCTGTCAATTGCATTTCTGTCTCAGCAAAGAAGCCCTGACTTACAGGATTTAGCTGTTTTGTACCACAGTGTGAAAATGCCAAAGGACTTCAAGCTATAGGGAAGGGCGCCGTGTATTGATTTATATGAGGAGCCATAGTTTGGCCTTAGTTATTGACCTATTTGTGCACAAATGGCTTTTTTCAGTAACGAGTAGTGTAAGGCACTACTGTCCCTAAATGCAGTTATCACAT
This sequence comes from Epinephelus cyanopodus, assembly GCA_026686955.1. Lineage (NCBI taxonomy): Eukaryota > Metazoa > Chordata > Actinopteri > Perciformes > Serranidae > Epinephelus > Epinephelus cyanopodus. The sequence goes on from CM048930.1 coordinate 296,928, forward strand.
TACAGTTACTAATCAAACACTTGCGTTACATAAATTAATCATTAGATCTTCCCCTTACTTAAGAGTTAGTGACGATGGGCTTCAGGCTGTTGCCAAAGGGTCATCCTCCGTGTCCAGCCAGTCAGTGGCTAACACAGATGTGGGGACGAGCTAGAGGATGGGAGAGTTTCTGCCACAAACAAGCACTGAGACCTGGGGAGACATGGGAGCAGCTTCATGTGTTTACAGCAGATAGCAGGAGCGAGGGCAGACATCTCACTCTGCTACTCTGTGCTGCAGTGTTCAGTTTTTAATTGTAACATCCGTTGTCCTACTAAGAATTGATGACACGCTTAGTATTTTACAGATTCGAGATTTTGTATTTGATGAACATGGTGCTGATATGGAAAAAATAGCTAAATGACTATGGGGCAGTGGGCAAGTAATATAATCATAACACCTTTATACGTGGTAACCACCCCCCGCCTGGCATAACAACTTCTCTGGCGGAGTGCTGTGTTTACATGGCTACAGCTGCACTGATGGGAGAAAACATATGCTTTTATACAAGTGAGGGGGCACAGTGAGTGAAGTGGGGGGGGGGGCACTGCCCCCTGGTGAAGCCGCCTCTGGGTATATCCATCTCGTTATCCATACCTACCTTAAGATTGTTACACATATGTAAGGTTTAATGCTATATCATTCACTGGCAAATTACGTGACAATGCATTTCAGGCAGTTTTACAGAGTAACTAGTAATGTACGAGTATTGTAACTAATTACTTTCTCCAGGGAGTAATCAAGTAAAGTAAGGGATTACTTTTTTCCTAAGTAATGTGTAATGTGTAATACATTACTTTTTTAAGTAATGACCCCCACCACTGTTTGTGCAAGAATTCTCAACATGAACCACAACATCTTCAGTTTGCATCCGCTTGGAGCACCATTCCTCTCATCACTCTTGTGTTAGATTAAAAAAAAAAAAAAAAACAAGATATGGTTGGGGTTGGTGAACTAAAACACTTGATTAATGTTAAGGTAAGACAACAGTCATATGTATAAATAGTGAACATTAACATTTTGATTGTGAATACAAAAACTCTGATCTTCTGTATGAAAGTCAGCATTGCACAGGATTGTGATGATTGTAGATTCATAGGGCCTGTGTCCACATAACATTTTTTGTCTCAGTGCCGATGGTTTTTCCTAATCGTTCCCAGTGAGGAGGGAGTGCATGTGGCCACCTAGAGGAAAAGTGTTTCTCGTTTTTTGTAAGGCCATTTTGAGCGCTTCTAGTTGAAAATCTCTGAACTTTTCAGAAAGACGATAGTGATATCACTGACACTCCATACCCAGCCATCAACGTGTCTCAAGTTGTCTTAATGACCAAAATCAAGACGTCTTAAGACATTTTTGTACATCAAGACGTCTTAAGACATCTCAAGACATTTTTGCACATCAAGACGTCTTAAGACATTTTAAGACAAAAAATTGAAGACGCCACCCATGTCTCAAGACATGCCAGAGCAGCACATATGTCTTGAAGACATTGAGTGTCTTAAGACATCTTAAGACATATTTCCCTTGGCTTAAGACATTCCCATTTTAAGATGGCTTCAGATATTGGTATGCATGTCTCAGAGACATGGTCAAGCTATCTTGTTTCAACTGGAGTATTATGATGATAATATGATAATGGTCTATTTATATTTTACTGTAAAATCTTATATAATGTTATTGGAGTGTAAATGATAGTTACTTATTTTTTCAATATTTAACTTGCATTATTTTTAATTTCCTTGAGAGCCCTGCGTAATGGGATTAATAAGGTAAAAACAAACAGTAACTGAATGAACAAGTTAAAAATGTAAAATATTGCTTCAAATGAAGAAGGATATGGTAATGTACTGTGATTTTTTTTATATAACAATTGTTTTCAACAGAAGATGAACATAAACAGGAGGTGAAATTAAGTTTATAAAAGTGTTTAATGAATAAATTATTGAATTAAATGAATATCATAGAAAAGTATCATAGAATAATTAATTTTAAATATACAATAACAATATATTTATAATGATCTATACACAGATCACGACAACATTTTAAGATATATGTAGTTTTTCCACATAAAAAATTTGAAAAACGACTAAACCAATATTATATATTTTGTTTAGTTGTGTACTTTGATTATCAGAAATGTTTCCAACAATTTTTCAAACCCAGATAAATATAAAATATTACTAGAACTGCAAGCAGTTATAAACGGGAGCCAAGCCTCCCTGCGCGACTCGGCCCCCGGGTGTCGCGGAGCCCTTTGAAGTCGGCCCAACCAAACATCACTAAGCTTTACGGCTGGCCTCAGGAGTGACTCCACATCATGCTCACCAAATTTCTTGCGAATCTGATCAACTTTCATGTCACTTGATGTTTCTCTGTTTATAGCACCCCCTATTGGCCAATTTGTGCAATTTGGCACAGAGCCTCTGGTTGACCTCTGAAACAATAGATTCGAGTTTGACGTTGATAGCTTTTACTTTGACAAAAATATGCAACGGTATGTGTTTTTTAGCTAGCAGAAAAAATTGTTTATTTATAAGTACCACATTCCAATTCTTTTGATAACTTTTGAGCAGGCAAGTCTGGAGATTGTATGTGCAAAGTTTTGTGCAGATGGAGCTTAAACACTAGCAGGAGTTCGAAAAAGTAGGTTTTTGATGTGTAGTGACTTACAAAGAAAAATATGCAGTGGGAGTGGGCGTGGCCTATGTCAGAAGATGCGACTATTCAGGAAACACGTGGATTTAAAGTTTACAAAGATGTGAATTAAAATGTGGAAGTTTCAGGCCAAAATGCGTTTGCATCTGTTATAGCGCCACCTAGTGGAGTAGACACACAATTTTTGATATGGGTGGTCTGAGTGCTATTCTATATATACCTTGTAAATTCCACAGCCCTCAGCATAATACTTTGGCAGAAATAAATGTTTGTTGTTTATCTGGTAATAAGCCACGCCCACTTTGACCAGTCGTGATTAACTTCAAGATATGGGCTCAGGAGTGACCCAGCATCATACCCACCAAATTTCGTAAAAATCGGTGTAGCCATTTAAGAGATATAAATTTCCCATATTTGCAGCACCCCTTAGTGGCCAACATTAGCCAAATTTGGCTCAAACCCTCAAATGGAAATGGGCGTGGCCTAGCCCACGTGATTTAGCGCTATTCAGGGAATCTGGGGATAAGAGGTTTTTGAAGGTGCAACATACGGTGTGGGAGTTATAGCCCGAAGCTGTCCCGGTAAACAAGCCGGTAAAATGGAAACGTACGGGTCAACCAAGCGATCCCAGAAGAATTTGGATAAGAAGAGGAGAGCTAAATCCAGGATAAATATTGGTGTGGCCTTTCCGAGATGGAGAGAGCTTCCTGAACATCTAGGACTACAATTCGACGCCTACCTCCCATATGTTCTACTGTACAGGTAAGCAAACATCTGGCTGATGTTATCAAAATATTAACAATTTCCACCAGTGTATTGCAAGCACTGCTGCCCGCCGGGGCACCAGCGCTGCGGAGCGGTGTGGAGCAGAGGCTGGCTAACCACACCATCTAACGTTAACGATAGGTTTCTATAATGCTGAGCTGATGCTGGTAAATAAACTGCATTTATAAAAGAGGCAAAGGAATAGCTAAACATAAGACGCACTGAGCAAGAGAGCAGCAGAGAGGGAGAAGCCATCGCTGAAGCTAAAGTAAGTAGCATTTCTGAATAGAGTGTAAATAACTGAGGTTAGCGAGACAGTCGCTAAAAAAGAGAGCCATGGCTTTAACACGCGGAAAACCGGACATTATAATCAGTTTACGAAAAAAAACAAAAAAAACGGACGGGACGTGAAAAGTGGACATGTCCGGGCAAAAGAGGACGTTTGGTCAGCCTAAGTAACGTTACTACTGATAGTTAGATCTGAGTTTGATGATCCGGTGTAACGTTAGGTACCAGATCGGCTCGGGCTGCTACAACGGCCGACGGATACCATTTGCATAAAGTGAAACATAAAGTGAATATAACTTCAGTAATATACCTCGTCCATGAGCATTTCTCTACTGCTGAAGCTCGCTCTGCCATAAAAACTGCCACGGTCGGTTTCAATTACACGGAGTGAGGAACGTTAGATCGGTATCTGTTATATAACTACAACTACCATGATCCCACGGTACTTCGTGACGTCATCTTCTGTTTTTGTTTTGGTTTGAGACCTCTAGCAGCAGAAAATTACATATTGTACGTTTAAATTAAATTATAACAAATTATAGCACAGCATTTGTACCAGCAACACAATGGTATTGCATAGTGTTTCCCAGATGCTGTGCATCCTTTCATGGATAAGGCCCTTAGAAATTTATCTAAAGAAATGGAAATACCCCTTTTATAATAAACCTTTTTTTATATAAACCCAAGTGTGTTTAACATATACTATCTCATTCTCAGATTTGATATAAAGACTATCAAAGTTGGCTCATTTGTGGAGACAGCCCCCCTCAACCCAACCCATGTGAACGACAGGCAACCAGTGAAAATCACCGCCATATGGGCTACCATCTCAGGTAAAGTAGTCAAAAGATCTTGAAGAGGATTACAGAGGAACCAGGCAATGTGAACCCATAACATAATGCTTAATGCTATCGTGTTAGGTTAAGTAGTTATACTAAATATATTGATGTAACCCATAGCTAAATGCATGATGTTTTTTCCCCAGATAATCCGCTGGTCCTGTTTGAGGGGACCATCTTCCTGCCACAACACAGAGAAGATCCCCTGACAGGCTGCAAAGAGTATCAAAGAGGAAAACTACTCTCTCTGACAGCAGCCATCACTGACACCCTCCTGTTCCTCCACCACAAATGCTTCTGGGAACCAAATCAACACCTAGGGATTGGGACAAAGTCCACTGCCACCAATGGACAATACTGTGAAATTGTTGACAAAAAAAATCATTCACAATCCCAGGAACAAATGGTACCTTAAGAGGGTAGGGTACCTGTATAAATGTAAAAATGTAATCAATTTGTAAACATAATCATTCTGTACATACTGTTTTATTATTAAATGCTGAGTATTTTCATATGGTTTTGCATTCTTTTTTGACATTTGTAATGAAAGTTTAACTGAAAAAAATGATAAAATGTTAAATTCAACTGATAAAAAAGGAATATTGAATCGTGATACCTTAAGACATCTTGAGACAGTAATATTTCTAAGACATCTTGAGACATCTTAAGACATCTTCATATTTCCAAGACATCTTAAGACATCTCAAGACATCTTAAGACATCTTAAGACCCATGTCTATAGACACGTCTTACAGACATGTCTTGACTTACCAAGACGTTTCAAGACATCTCAACAAATGTGTCTTAAGACACATCTTATGACATCTTGAGACATGTTGATCGCTGGGTATGTCCTTTAGCGAGGTTACTGTCAGACAGAAGACAGAAATGCCCATTTGTGGGAGTAGGGATGAAAGGCTCCCCAGCGCCTGCCTTCGCTTTTATATTATATAGCCATATTTATGTAGTCCGGCTAACTATTGGCTTCTTTTGTGTCTGTCAGACTTCAAGTTAGCAATTTTGCCTTGTTTCCAGATCTCAACAGTTTCCTTGGTGAGTACAGTGTTATAGAAAAATGGCCAAAAATATTAAAATCAGACCCAAGTTGTCAAAAATGTCCTTGAAGACAGGGTGATACTAACAGCTTTCATTCAAACTGACTAATTAAAATCCCTTCTATGATTGCTTTTCCTCTGAGATTTTTTAATTTATGATCTACTTTCTATCTTGAGGAAAGCTTGTCATTGGTTCTGTAGGCCCACCTCTACAGAGGACTGGCTAATAACATGAACCCTCTGTCCACACTGGCTTGGCTGAAATGTGGTAAGGCAGTGGGGGTGGATTAGTCCTGGGTAGCAGGAGGAGACTGGGGGCTGGGGTTCAACAGGAAGGAGACGGGAGGGCTGGTGGGTGGGTTTAAAAAAGCCTGCCACTTGTGAGGGAGGAAGTGGACTTTGACAGTTTACCTGGCTGGGATCCCAGGGGAAGCCATTACAGGAGAGCAGAATCTGACCCCTGACCCCTAACTCCCCTCCACCCTCTCCCTGCCTGCCACATAGCTTGGCAACCTGGCATGGTGGGCATAATTCAGCCCTCACCGCATTCAGACTGGTTACTCATCCACCAACACAAAAGTTCCACAATTGTTTATTGGTTGTAGTTTCAGGTTACTGATACTCAGGCTGATGCTTGTTGATGTTTAGTAAGACATCAGAGCTACAGCAGGAAAGCCTCGCTCTCCAACATAGTAAAATACCACTGAATCACTCTGTTTGCTCAGTTTTATTCTTGTCAGTTTCTGAACTGGAATACATTGGGCACCTGGCTAGCAACACCGCATAGAAGCATGGCAGGCTACAAGTTTGTCCTCACTCAGAATGACTGAACTGTAAACTAACTGTAACAGACACTCAACATCAGCCTGAAACTTAAAAAATGGCAAATCAGATCTGATGTGGAAAAGTTAGGTACAGTAGTGAACAGTGTGGTGGTGACAGAGATGAGGGATGGTTAGGGATGAGGGATGACATGCTAACCCTAATCCTGACATGTATCAAAGATTACACACTTAGCTAAAATTTGGAACATTGCAATTACACATTCAGCAACTTAAACGCACGAGCCACCAGGATGACCAACATAATTTCAGCCTCAACCAGTGTGTCACTGCCCATGTTACCTTAGACTCAAAATGCATAGAACTTTATTCATAAACAAGTACAAATTAGTGTTGCACAGTATACCGGTACTAAAATAGTACCGCGGTACTAGAGTATTCCAAATGGTACTATACTGCATTTGGAAAATACCGGTACTTTGAAATTGATTCAATTCATTAATTGAGTTAATTTATTTTACTCATTTATGCACACAAATGCCTTTCTTGTTCCTACTGGAGCACAGATTGCACAAGTGGTGTGTATGACAACACCTGTATCAACATTTGCAGCTGGCGCACGTGAAAAAAGACAAGGGAAAGTCTGCCTCTCAAAGGGAGACAACATGAGACAACAGCAACTTGGTGAAACATTTGAGCAACCAAACTGTGAGGTCCGTACCGAGGTACTTTCGAACCATGATTTTTTTGGTACTGTTACACCCCTACTATTTATTGTTCTAAAGGTTTGTAGCCAAAAGGACTTTTCCTTAGGAAAAGAAGCGAAAAGTATCGAAGAGTATCGAAATTCATATTGGTATGGGTACCGAAACAAAAATTTTGGTATCGTGACAACACTAGTACAAATATGAAACACTATTGAAGTGGAGCTCATTAATTAACTCACTGTTATCGTCTTTGAATCATATCAGTGACCATGGAGGGATACATTTCAGATATGTTTACTTTAAATGCTTAAATTATCTATCCATCCAGGTAATCCAGATGCCTTTCATTGTTAAATTCTGTATGAATATGCTCCTTGCTGATGATACAGTTACAGCTATAAAAGAAACCACAGGATGCCCTTGTAAACAAGAGGCCTCCTCTAATCTAGGCAGCAGACGGATGGGTGGGGGTGGGGGCGTTCCAGGGTCATAAAGTCGGTTATTTAAGGAGTCCCCCAAGTTCACCTTGACATCTGTGCTGACAGGAAGAGAGCACGGCAGATCCCCTTTCTTCATCCGTGATAAGTTCACATGGCAGCTGCCAGTGTGTGGCCATACTAGGAGGAATGTGGCAGCTAGAGACAGAGAGACAACAAACAGGACACTGACAGTCACAGAGACAGAAGAGGAGGAAGATGAATGAGTAGAAGAAGAACAGAAAAGAGGCACTCAGGGCCTGATCTCCTGAGATCCCAATTTGCGTGTACTAATTTGCATGCGCAATCTAGAATTTTGCCTGTGGGGCTGAACCGCGATTTGTGGGTGATTTACTAAGAGTATTTGCGTAAATGACAAGTGGTGCAAACATGTTGGAGACAGCCTATTTAGATGAGGGTTTTGCGTGTTTTATGGTTTGCAGCATAGGGAGTTTGAAGGGAAAGCGCAAAGTGAGATTCGACCCCATGGAATTAGAGGTGGTGGTAGATGAGGCCAATAAACACTTAAATGAGCTACAGCAAAGAAACCTGACTGTCTCGCAAAGGAACGCTATATGGGAAGAAATCTGTGACCAACAGCCAGGGACCGGAGAGGGAGGAGAGGTGCACACGGCGGGCAAGTTCGACCTACGTAAAAGGAAACACAAATAATACACTCAACTGTCAGGTTTAAGATTTCTTATATTGGCTATGAAGAGCAAAGTCCTGTGTTTCAATTTCAATCAATCAATTTTATTTATAAAGCCCAATAACACAAATCACAATTTGCCTCAGAGGGCTTTACAGCATTCAACATCTCTGTGTCCTTTGGACCCTCACAGCGTTTAAGAAAAAAACTCCCCCCAAAAAACTCTTTAATGGGAAAAAAAATGGTAGAAACCTCAGGAAGAGCAACTGAGGAGGGACGACAGACAGACGTGCAATAGATGACGTACAGAACAGATCAACATAATAAATTTACAGTATTCCATATGACAAAAGGAGACATAAAGAAAGACAGAGAGACAGAGCGAGATGCAGGACAGACAGTATTGACAGTTGCTTACAACAACATTAAAGGCTCTCTAAGTCTTCCTAAGCTTGAAAAGTTTTTGTCACATACAGAAAACATCTACTCATGATCTGCTAGCTACATGTCCTCTGAATATGCTGTGAAAAAATCCAGTCTCTGTAGGCAGCCGAGGCTCCGCAAATGGCAACAAAAACATTTTGGTCCAGGCTGCACTGACCAGCCAGCGCGAGACCAGCGAAAGCAAGCACACACATGAACGCGGTGCCCATGTCTCATGGTCTCGCGTGATCGCGGTGCCCAGAGAGGCAGTTAGAGCTACAGGCTACAATTAGGCTAAACGACGAGCTAGCTCTGTTGTGTTTGATAACATTGTTGAACGTAGACAGAAGTGAAGTGTTTTTGTTGCCGTTTGCAACAAAACTATGTATCAGGTATTACAGCTGTGTTTGAGGGCAGATAGGTACTGTCTGAGGACAAGATGTCATGAATTTTGCCACTAATAGTTAATAATAATAATAATTTTGTCATTAAAAAAGCTCATGAAATCGTTAGTGCTGTGACTTTCTGTCAGCCTGGCTACAGTGCTGAAAAGACACCTGGGGTTGGTCTTGTTTTCTTCTATTAATGATGAGTAATAGTTTGCTCTGGCACTGCGGAAGGCCCTCCTATATGTTTTGAGACTGTCTTCCCAGACCAAACGAGATTCTTCCAGTTTGGTTAATTGCCAATTCCTTGCAAATTTTCACAATAATTGTTTTAATTTTTGGGTTTGGGAGTTGTACCGAGGAGTGAATTTTCTTTGCTTCGTTAACTTCTTTTTAGGAGGTGCTACCGAGTCGAGTGTTGTTCGCAGCGTCGTACTGACAAGATAATCAATTTGGGAGAGTTTAAAGTCAGTATGGGAAGCCTCTGTGACAGAGGGAAATGGTATTAAATTTAACATTGATGGAATCATTTCCTTAAATTTTGCTACAGTACTATCTGATAAAGACAGTATAGTAACTGTTGCTGAGTGGCGTGTAATCAAATAGAAAGAAATCAAAAGTTATCAAGTAGTGATCTGATAGAGAGGCATTCTGCGGAAAGACTAGTACATTTTCAATTTCAATTCCATAAGTCAAGACTAGATCGAGGGTGTGGTTAAAACAGTGAGTGGGTTTATGTACACCCTGACTGAAGCCAACTGAGTGTAATAATCTGATAAACGCAGTAGCAAGGGAGTCATTATCAACGTCAACATGAATATTGAAACCACCAACAATAATAACTTCATCTGATTTAAGAACTAAACTGGATAAAAACTCTGAGAATTCAGATAGAAATTCAGAATATAGGCCAGGGGCATGGTACACTATAACAACCTTTCTCTTTACTGGGCCTCTGGGGTACATTTCCTTCTGCATTGGTCAGTTGACCACAGCCTTTCAAAATATGTGGGTTATGCACAAATTACTGGCTCATGATTATGTGGGACATGTATGAATTTTGATGCATTGCTTTTCATAGACAAATGTTCCAACAGCAACATTGGGCTATGTCTTATAAAACATTGCTAAATTCCACACAACTTACCAAAACCTAACATGTTGAACCCAAATTGATTTCTAATAATTATCATCTACACTGACCTAACAGTTTATCAGGAACACCTGATAAATTATAGTCTGATCTAATATAACAGCCCTGCAGTAAATGGTGTATATACAATAATAAATATATACAAATATAAACTTATGAAATGGTATTTCTTTATAACTTTTAAAGGGATAGTGCACCCAAAAATGAAAATTCAGCCAGTATCTACTCACCCATATGCCGAGGGAGGCTCAGGTGACGTTTTAGAGTCCTCACAACATTTCCAGAAATCCAAGGGGAGAGGGAGTAGCAACACAACTCCACCTAATGGAGGCTTACTGTGCCCCAGATTCAAATGTCCAAAAACACAAAATTGAAACCATAAAATATTTACATGCTGCCTGTCCAAGTGTCCTGAAGCCCCAACATAAAAAGTTGTTTGGTAAAACGTTTGAACTCTGTTTTTAGCCTCATTGTAGCCTGTAGCTCTAACTGCACCGTGCTCATGCGCGTACTTGCGCAAGACCGTGAGACATGGGCTCTGCCAGCTTTTCCACATGCCTCAGGCTTGTTAAAAGGAAATGTTTTTTCAATAGAGTGGAACCTGCTGATAGTGTTCACATTTGTCAGGGTCAAATTGATCACTATAAGCTGATGATTATCAGGACTGTTTTTTTGTAGTTATTTCACATGCAGATAACCATCTAATTGAGATTTGTATATATATTACATGAATATAGAATAATGAAAGACAGCTTTAGTGTTGACTGAATTTTATTGACTGTTTCAGAACACAAGAGGCCTACAGCTGTTTCATTTTGTGAGCATTACAAGGGTGTTACTTGTTACAAGGGTGTATTATCAGTCCACTTAGCGACGGTTGCTTCGACCACAGGTTCTTTCCCGTGCACATTAATTTTCTGTCTCCATTATTAGAGGCCATAAGCTCCAAAGACACTATGTTCTTCATTGAGAGAACTTTTTTTTCCCATCATGTCTTCACTGTGCACACAGCAGCAACCTCAGGTAGCCAGCTGGAAAAAAACAGGTAAGCATGAGACAATACTGTTGTAGTACAAACATAAATAAATAAATAAATATAATTACTATCAATTAATATCATTTTTTCATATGTTGTCATGCATGAAAAAAAACAACAAAAGAATACTGTAAGAAGACTTAATTAAGCAATTAAGCAAATCATTCAAGCAATATTTGTGTAAGAATGATTCTGTCCCACGCTTTTAGATTCTTAGAATCACTAAAACAGTTTCCGCTGTAGAATTAAATGTATATGTGCATCATCACATGTGCAGGAGAAAGTAAGTCTGAAGAGGTGTTTGCAATGCAGTCTTTGAGTAAGGAAAACACACCATCTGGCTTCCTCATAATACGAGTTGTAGTGAGCTTTCAGCCACCTGATCTCCTCTCTCTCTCCCACTGTTCTAGTTTGAAAACAACACACACACTCAGCACACCACTCACATCCTAAACTTGTTAGCATCTTGTCTGGATAGTGTTCACAGCCAACTCAGAGAGAAATGTCTTTACGGGCCATTTGGCCTTCAGCATCTCGTCAGGATTGAACTTGAGAAATGCAAATTGGGAGAGTGGATGGTGTTTATTGAGCATGTTCAGATTTAGAAAAAAAATTCTGAGGAGAATTTAAAACAAGTCTTTAAATTAAAAGAAAACATGACAAAAATAGCCTTTAGTATAGAAATCCTTGACTTTCATACAATGCACTCAAAAAGTGAATGTTTCCTCCTTCAGAGATCATCAGCTCCAAAAACACTAGTGAATGAAATATTGTTCAAAGGCTCCACTATATCTTGTTTCATGTTGGCCCTTGTGGTCCATGCATATTGTGGATGAAATTTAGGAAATACGCAGTCATTCAGCAAGAGCTAACCTCAAACAAGCAGCCATTGCTGCTGTCCCAGATAAAAGCATGACAGTGAATACAGCAAGGTGAAATTAGATGTAACTGAATCTGACCTTCCCCAAGTGCACCCCTATCCCCAAAGTACAATTACTGTTTAGCTGCCTCATGAAAAAAGGGGCTCTAAATGGAGTCCGGCTATACTGGCACAGTGCTGCAGCCACACACATTTTAAAACCTACTGATGGGACTTCTCTGTCTGTGTTAACACATGGACCACAGCAGATCATGAAAGCGGATGGGACTGTAGAAAAGTTCATGCTGAGTATTTTTTACTACACAAGTTGAAGATTTTTTTATGCCTCCACGCCAGTGATAGCTGTGGCCGGAGCCTTCATGTTGTGCGTCCCATGCTTGTGAACACGATATCTCAAGAATGCCTCACGTGACTCCATTCAAATTTGGCACAAATGTCCACTTGGACTCAATGATGAACTGATTCCTTTTTTGTGATCAGAGGTCAAAGGTCAAGGGCACTGTGACCTTGTATGTCTCATTCATGTGAATGTGATTTCTCAAGAACACTTTGAGGAAATATCTTCAAATTTAGCCCAAACATTCACATGAACTCAATAATGAACTTGTTAGTTATTGGTGGTCATAGATGAAAGGTTAAAGTCACTGTGACTTTGTCTGTCTCAGTCTTGTGAAGACGATATCTCACAAATGCCTTGACGAGGGGCGTCGGTGGCTTAGTGGTAGAGCAGACGCCCCATTACAAGGCTGTTGCCGCAGTGGCCCAGGTTCGACTCCAGCCTGTGGCCCTTTGCTGCATGTCACTCCCCCTCTCTCTCTCTCTCGCCCCATTTCACACTTAACTGTCCTATCAATTAAAGGCAAAATGGCCCAAAAAAATATCTTAAAGAAAAAAAAAAATACCTTGACGAAATTTCTTTAAATTTGGCACAAACATTTACTTGCATTCAAGATAAGATAAGGTAAGATAAGATAAAACTTTATTAATCCCTAATCCCACACTTGGGAAATTCACATGTCACAGCAGCTCAAAGCACAGACAGTAAAAGGAGGGTGACAGTGTTACTTGAATAAGAAAATTAAAGATTAAAAACACAGTATATTTATATATATATAAAAATATATGTACATATAGATAAAAGAATAATATATATGTGTGTGTATATATATATATATATATATATATATATATATATATATATATATATATATATATATGTATATATATATATATGCATATTAGGGTTGTAATGGTACACACAAGTCACGGTTCAGTACATACCTCCGTGTGGGGCAACAAAAAGTCACACGTATTACACTAGCTTTTTTTCATTTATTTTGAACAGACACCAATTGTCTGCAAAACTAAAAACCATCTCCATTTATAAAAGTAAAAAATAAACAGAATAAAACACCACTGCTCCTGCAAGCTTGTAAATGGCAGGGACCACAGACTGACTGATGTGCGCACGGAATGGGACACTAAGCACTTTCAATAAATAGGCCTACTTGAAGCCGGGCTCCTCTACTACGCATATGGGCACATAGATGTGGATAGCTTTTGTATACGCCAATTGCGTGTTGTTTTTGGCCCCGTCTGTGTTTATTCCAAGAGGCTGCTTAAAAGCAGCAGGGATGTTGTTGCACACAAGTTGTTTTTTTCCCCTCACACCAGTGATAGACATATCGGGGTGAAGCCATCTTATATGCGTTGACATGTTTGATGTCAAGTTAATTTTATTTAATCTTATTTTCTATATAGCGCCAGATCACAACATAAGTCATTTAAGGTTACCTTTTCTATAGAACAGGTCTTTACCTTGTCCTTTTATTAAACAAACTAAATAGCCTTATGTTATTGATCTTATTTACACAAGGGCATGTCATTTCTGTCTTTACATGGTCGGCCTTTACAAATCTCCTCTGCTCTCTGTATCTCACACGGCGGAGTTCCGCCCCAATGTGCGCACAAGCACACAGACACGTGCGCGCACTTACAGGTGAGCACACTAGAGTGCGGCCCACATTTTCCTGACAGAAGAGTCTGATGTAATTTGTTACCTGACGGACAGTAACACACTGCGCACACAGCAGCTCAGCACAGCGCTGGACAGACACACACTCAATTGGACTGGAGCCTGTGTTGCGTTCAGACCTTGTCACGTAAATAACAAATTCCTGGATTGAAGTGAGGACTTTTTTTTTTTTTTTTTTTTTTAAAGTAAGGCACTAAATTGAATTACTGTACACACAAGACTATTTACAATATATACACAGTATAAAGATATGGGATATTGCACAGGGTATGTACATTGCACAGGATCTTAGCAGCGATGGTTTAAACAGTGTTATGCAGCAGACATGACAGTGCTACATTACATCAGATGTTGATGTTAAAGAGTCTGACAGCTGATGGGATAAATGACCTGCTGTAGTGCTCCGTCTTGCACTGTGGGTGTAGCAGTCTGCTGCTGAGTGAGCTGCACGGACAGTCTCATATAGGGGGTGAGAGGTGTTGTCCATGATGGATATCAGCTTGGCTAACATCCTCCTTTCACCCACCTCCTCGATGGTCTACAGGGGACAGTCCAGGACTCCTGACCAGTCTTTAGCCTGATTTACGGTCCTGCGTTGAATCAATGACGTTGCTACATCGTTGCCATGACGCCATCATGAACCCTTCGAACTTCTCCGTCACTCTGTTTCGTCGCGGTACAATTCACTGCCAGAATGGTAGGGGGCTGCGTTCCTTTCCTGAGTGGTTATTGCCGTCTCTAGTTGATTCTTTGTTTAGCTTCCGTCTTTTCCGGTCACAGAGACATGAACGTGGAGCATGGACAGACGGCTCCATCCGTATCTGTATCCGTATTGAACGTTGAGCATAAATGGGCGTTAATACTGCAACATCTAAATTGCAACAGAATATGTTTAAAGATGGAGGCTAGGGCGAGCCTTCTGTGTAGCCACATACCCTACGACGTAGCGACATCGTTGATTTAACGCAGGACCATAAATCAGGCTTTTCCCTGTCCCTCTCCGTGCTACCACAGCTCCAGCAGACCACTGCATAGAAAATTACAGATGCTGCCACAGTATTATAAAAAGTCCTTAGCAGTGTCCTGCACACTCCAAAGGACCTCAGTCTCCTCAGCAGGTGGAGATGACTTTGGCCCTTCTTGTACAGGATGTTGGTGTTCGAGGACCTGTCCAGTTTATTGTTGAGGTGAACACCCAGGTATTTGTACTCCTCCACGACCTCAATGTCCAAACCCTGGATGTTCACTGGAGTAGTCTGAGGCGCTTTCCTGCGGAAGTCAATCACTAACTCTTTTGTCTTGCTGGCATAGATGTGAAGACGGTTAACCTCACACCAGTTGACAAACTCTGTGATGACCTCCCCTGTACTCCAGATCACTCCCCTCTGACACACGCCCAACCGTGGCTGTATCATCTCTCTCAAGAACACCATGAGGGAATTTCTTCAAATTTGGCACTATTGTTCACTTGCACTCAACAATGAACTAACTGGATTTCAGTGTTCAAAGAGCAAGGTCACTGTACCCTTGCATCTGTCTATGAACATGATATCTGAAGAACCCTGTATGGGATTTTTCTTTAAATTTGACACAAATGTCCACTTGGTATGAAGAATAAACTGATTAGACTTTGGTGGTCGAAGGTCAAGGTCAGAGAGACCTCGCAAAATATGTTTTTGGCTTAAATTTGAGAATTCACATGCTAATTATGACAGAACTATGACAGAATGTCTGATATTATGTCTAATACAATAAAATAATGAAGTGATAACACTTTATATCCAAAAGGTCAAAGGTAAACTTCACTGTGACATCATAATGTTCTGCATAAAATACTTTTTGGCCATTATTAAATGTCATATCTCAGGAACAGAGGGCAAAATATTTGGTCAGATATGGGTTGTCAGTGCTGCTGAGGAGGAAGATGTGGGTGAAGCATCCATGGTTTCACAGACATGGATGTAAACTGAAAGAGAAACTTCACTGTTGTGTGGAGGCATACAGCTGTAGGGTGGTAATTCTAGTTTTGCTTTGATTCCATTGATTATGATAGGCTGACTGGATTGCCTTTCCATTACTTCATTTTGTCATGTGACATCATGTTTCTGTTAGCCATTTTCTGTTAGACTTATTTTGTCTGAACCATATTAACCTTAAGAAGAGATGGGGATGCACTGATCTGAGTCACTGGATTGGTATAAGTGCTAACGCTGAGGATTGAGTTTCCACAGTGCAGTGTCTTAGTCCCCAACTCAATATTGTAGTGGCACAGTATTTTACCTTACATGTAACTGATTCCAGTGAGTTCCACACATTCTGGTATTCAGATTTTAAACTGGGGATAGAGAGCACTAGTATTAGATCAGTACAGTGTTTTGGGAGATACCCTCAGTTTATTGGTGCACTCCTAATTAGTGACAGGAGTATTCATCCTATTAATACAATTTTCAGGTAACACAGAGGCTGTGTGGTATAGATTTCTAGAAGTGATTTTTCCAATTTTGTACTTCAAAGTAACAGATGTTCTATTGAATGTGTGGAATTAGAAAGAAGTGAGCTTACCGGACCTCTGTAGCCTGCTGCTCATCTCTGCTCTAGGCTAAAGGCTCAAGGATATGTCAGCCACCGCAAGCATAAAACACCACAATCTCTGACCAAACTGTCAGCAGTCATGTTGCACTGAGGGTAACACAGGTACCAGGTTTTGAAGAGGAATATATGATAATAAAACAGTTGGAATATCTTGTTCTGCTACATCAATTTCTTTTTTTTTTTTTAAACTGTGCATCATGGACAGGCCTACTCTTTGAACTCATTCTCAGTAAAACCACAGCAACAATGGCCTTTACGCCTGCATCTGTCTCATCCAAGCATGTTGCTATTTTTGTTCCAAAAGGACTTTAGCTCAGGAAAGATAAGACAATGCCTGCAATCATATGCCACAAAGTCTGAAATGTGGGCAGTGGTTAAGTACAAGTGTTTCCTGAGATCTTGTAATAGGGTAACATTACTACAATGACGTGAAGAGTTTGGTCATGTGGTCTAAAGCACTGTATTCCAAGGTAAAACCAAAATGGAGCACATCCAGAGTGTTGGCAATTATCCCTAATTTAGTGGAACACAACTATAATAGGCACAGTAAGTCAAAGTTTCAAGCATAACTGAGAGCTAAAGCTAAAGCTAAACTGAGATACAGACACTTTGGTGACTGACTGTATGCCTTTGTTATGTCTTCCGAATAAGTTTGACTAACATGGAGGGTTGTTCAATACCTGACTGGCTGCTTATACTTCTTGACCTGCTCTCAGTCCACACCTATTAACTTGGTGCATACAGTGCTATTACAGATAGGAATGATGAAAAAACTACAAAAACACTTAATGAATCATGGGTAGATTTAAAATTTCACACTGTATTTCAATTTTTGTGAGTCTAATGTCCATATACAATAAATTCCAATATATGAACACACATATGTTGGAGAATTGGTGGAATATTTTGCTGAAATCTTCCTCACAAACATGCAAGCAAAGAACCGAGAATAAAAACAGGTATGTGAATGTAAAGCCACGTTTGTTTGCATTGGATGAAAAGCCCCAAACACACCTCAGCTTCATTTTCAAAGTCAAATGTTATTTTCATGGAAAGCTAAGTTATTTTCCAGATGGTCCTCAGATTCCTAACAAAATATCCACCAGGTTTTAGTAAGAACATAACTGCTGGTTACGCTACTGTTTAGCCCATGTGATTGTTCATCATTTGTCCAACAAGAAAAGTTGACCCACTGCAAACAAAATCTGTTTGTTGAATTCACACTTCACTGACACAGTGCTGATGTTCATACATTTTAGGCTTTTTACAGTGTTAATTATTCCCCATGTGAATATCACACAATTTCACACTATTACTAATGTGGCAACTTTACAAGCCTGTAAAGCCACTAAGTGGACAAACTACACATACAGTCTCATTTTGATGTTTTGGCAAGTTACTATGGCGTTAACGTCACTTAACCACAGTTTGTATAATCTGTCTCCAGCAACATCATTTCAATAGCAGGCAGTAACAGCTAACTAAAAATGAGAAGCCTAATCAGTTATAGTAAGAGTTCGGATTTTCTGAGAGCTTGGTAAATTTTAGAATTTTTTAAGAAGAAATTTTCCATTAGAGCCCAATCCCAATAAACCCACTTGATTTATAAAAGAAAACAAAAAATACATTGCATCTCACAGAGGTGCTGATTCTGGGGGTGTTTTGGGCCTGAGCTTTATCATCTTTTTCTTTGCAATTCATTAAAGGCTGAAGCGCATAGCTGCAAGCAGCAATATTTTCCTACTAAAGTAGCAGTAGTAAAGTAAAGTAACATCCATTGCAATTAAAATACAAATCCAACTTTTTTATTTTTCCACAGAGAGGAGCAGAGTGACAGCTAGTCTATGTTGTTACAGAATCCCAACCTCATGCTGCTATTGGCTGTGAGCTATACAGAGGTTGAGTTATCCTGAAAAAAAAGAAGAAAATACAGTGCTTGCTCTATGTAGATACAGACACACGCACACACATAGAGTGGGTGAGTGATGACTGAAAAATAATTACTTTTGTATGAGTCTAAATCTGTTTTTTCTTTTCTTTTTTCTTTTTAGGAAAATCCTACATACTATGCCTTTAAGAACGCATAATGCATGTCTTATTTTGTGTGGAATTACAAATGAATAATAATACACAGCATAAAGTGACCTAGTTTAAACAGAAACAGTAAAGCACTATTACCTTGTCGCTACATCAGCTCAGTTACGCTAATGGGAGTCATTAAGGAGAACATGTTCATCACTAATAGCTGTTTATAGGAAACACTGAGCCTAAATTGATATGCTGTAAGTCATCAAGAAACTGAGGAATCCACAGGTCCTTGAATGAAACCCTCTGACACACTCACACAAACACACTCCTAGTTTGGCATACAGTCTGTGAGGCCTGTGTTGCTTTGTTCCAGACATCCTGTGGGCATTGGAGTGATTTGGCAAACCCACAGGTAGCATGCTCTTATGTTAACAGACCTGGGCTACCTGCCAACATCAGCACGTCTCAGAGGCATTTTTAGGAATTAAAAGTTAAGAATCTTTTTTTTTTTTTTTTTTTCTTAAGTTGGCTGCAGAAGGGCGGAGGGAATGGATGGTCATTAAACTTGCCGTAGCTCGTTTGCAAAAGGTCACGCATCACCTTCGAAGTTCAGTTGTAAATAGTCGCACTTGAGATACTGGGCCAAAGGGAACACACACACAACACACACACACACACACACACACACACACACACACACACACACACACTACCCTCGTCAACGTGTGGTGTTGCGCGACTGAACAGAGGGAATCGACATCTTTAGGCTTAAAAAATGGGATAAAAAGTCTGTGCTTTTACAAAAGTGGAGCTTTTGTAAAGGCAACTTGGCTTATTCTCAAGTTATAATGACATTTTTCCCCAAGTGATTTAGATTACTACAGATGAGAGACTTAGATTCTTTGCAGTCACAGAGTAGCATGGAAATCCTTGGCTTGGATATCTACTTGTAAAACTAATAATTTTAAGATTTTACAATGCAATGCCAAAAAAACTATTGAGTTTCCCATGTTTAAGCATTTTTAAGACTTTTGAAAGATTTATTTAAGACATTTTAATACCAAAGAATGGAAGATGCCCCATACATAGCTGTGCCTCTTTCCTGGGTACCAAGCCAGTGCAGGATACACCAAAGTGGTTCCAGTGGAGTTCCAGTGCACACCAGGATACTCAGGTTGACACTTATTTTATTAACAACTTACACTGAAAACAAAAAAAGGCCTTATTCTTAGATTAATGGATTCATTGCCTTATAGACTGTTTAAGAATCCATGGCAACCCTGTTAAAAAATTGAAACTTAAAATGATTAGTAAAAATAGATTCTCACTAAATTTTACGACCTCATCCATCAAAATGCAGCTAATGCAGCCTCTGCTGATGGGGTTTGTGCTTTTATTGCCATATATATTATAGGCTTGTTGTTATTGTGGAGTTAACCCTATGTTAATGTATTGTTATGTAACCCAGGTCACAAAGAGTTAACAACGCAGAGGTGCCTTAGCCAATTAAAACATAGGTCTGTAAGGCTGCAGGCAGGTTAAGTGGAATTTATACGAGTGTCAGCTCCATGCAGAGCCTGCACTGTAGCCAACGCAAGTGGACTATGCCGTTGTGAGCATTTATACTTGTGCAGTGGTGTGTCTTTGTCACTCTGCAGTTACACCTCCAAAACAATAGTCTGCGTCAGGGTTTCTATAAATTGCTGTAAAGTTTAGTTGATTTAAAACACAACCAAAACACACATTAAACATGTCTTAATAGCAACAATTTCAAATTACACTAGTCGGATTCATTATAAGGTGCAGCATTCACAGACAAAGCATTTATCTTTCGCTGGACACATTTTCCACACAAATACAACATGCTAATGTTATTAGCACAAGCCTATGGCATTTTACATTGTATAAATTAGCCTAGCGACGAGCAGCGATTTCCTCTACTCATATGAAGCCAGCATAAATCACACACACGACTTAAAAAGCTATCTTTTGGGGGCTTTTTTTCTACACTATTTATTGTTTCTTATCTGACATAAAAGTAAATAAAAATGTAATTTCCACTGAGAGAGATGGTTTCAGCTTACAAAAATTGACAGGAGCAACATATGGTTACATTTCTGGGGAGGTGCATGTCAGGCTATGGCTGGTAAAGCTACTTAACTGTTTACCACTGTAGCAACATGAGTTATATTTTATCAGGAATTTTATTTCAATAATTCAGTGAGTCTTGTTTGAAAGGAAAAAAAGGAAAGAAAACAGCAATACTGTGTTACGTTTACATTGCATAGTTTGTTATTCATGTAACATTCTTTTGCCTGTTAAAAAAAAGTATATGGTGTGTAGCCTACAGTATCTCATAATGTACTTGACTCAGAAATTCATTTAAATATTTAAATATGTTCACAGTTTACTGTATTTGTATGTTTTGTGTAGTTAAAGGAATTACAGTTTGTGACAAATAAGAGAGCTAATTGATTTATGAACAATTCTGGCCATGTCAGTGACTGCAGATTAGTTTTTTATTTTAACTGATTTGAAGTTTGATGGCAAGCCAACCCAGAAAAGACCTCTAGATCCCTGGATTAATAGAGCCCAAGGCAGACACTGCCTGCCTTACCCCTCTCCTGCCCTGGCGGTAGGATAAACATTACCTGCATATGGCCAGCATCCCATTTACACTCAGCTTTTAGCTCCACTTGCACAACCCCAAAGCCCAGACTTTGACTTTCATCCATATGTTTTTGTCTTGGCTTGGAAAAGACATTTACCCTGTTTTCAGTGAATCAAAACCAAATAAAGAGTCATGAAAGAATTAATTTGATGCTGAACTAAAATGGAGGTATCTTTGCAGAGTTGTATTGTACATTGGAATCTGTTTATAATAATTTTATTTTGTATTGTTTTTACATTCATTTTAATATCAAAGAAAAAAATACATGGTCCAAGTTCACAGTTCTTTGTCTTGTGTAGTCATTGAGTATTGCAAATTGAGTTTTCTGCCTCCTGTTCAAGTCTGGTATCTTCTATTTCTGGCCCAGTATGATCTTTACTAACTATTTATTACTGCAGTACCTCCCATGCTACAGTTACATTAGCCACCTAGCTAATGTTGATGTCAAAATACTGTTGTCATGAAAACAAACCCAATGTGTGGCACCTCATTAAAAAAAAACAAAAAAAACCATTTGGCCCTCATGAAGTTAGGATGAGTAATGGCATTATTTCCCTGGAGGAAAGGCTGAGTAAACATTTGAATGTTTGTCATAACAGTCTTAACTCAAGGTTCACTTAAAAGTATTTTATTTATTAATTAATTTAGCTATTTTGGAGCTTTCACTTGGTTCCAAGAACATTTTGGGGTTATTTTGCCAAACTGCTGTTCCCAAGAGTAAAGTTTTATGCCAATTTAATTTATTTTAGTAAAAGTAGTAGTAGTAGTAGTAGTAGTAGTAGTAGTAGTTAGTATTTGAGTAAAAGTTTTGTTGTTTTATATTATTTATGGGATGTGATGCTGTTGTAAGACCATAGTCAAGAAAATGAAAACCTCACAGAGTTAAATGATTTATTATTGTAATGTAATCAGATGTCATACATGCTACCTTCAGAATTTAAACAAATAATGAAATAAATTCTACATACATTTGTATATTCACTCATGAATCTTGACTGCAAATGTTCATGTCAGATGTTAGTTTTTAGATAGCCCAGGTAATTTTGAAAATATGTGAAACATGTATGCTCAAAGCTAATAAGAGACTTTGTCCAAAAAGACTGAAACACGAAATAATATTATGTCCAACTGAAACAAGATGTTTCTGCTTCATCTTGCCAGCCAATGACATGGCTCTTACCCATGTAGTTGTGTTAATGAATAGAAGTTTATTTTGTTTCTGTAGTTTGAATGTTAGGAGTTTTAATAAAAGTATATACAGTATATAAAAAAATAAGGCTAAGGTTGGCAGAGGACTGATTTCTATGTTGGCTTATTTTTTGCTTAGCTGCTACCCCTTTCTGCATTGAAAGTTGGTTGGAGAACCAGTCCACATATTTGGCTTTGGAAAATAGTTGATGTGGAAAGCCGAAACCTACAGCGTGGACTACAGGAAAAGGAGCTGTGCCAAAAATGTCCAGCTTCTGAAGATCTGTATTCTGAACTTAAAAGTGACAATTTATAGCCTTGCCATCGATTGTTTTTCTGGGTTCACAACTTTTAATCCACCCACTGCACCAAGTCACCTGATTTGTCTCGTATGCATCCATTTATTCATCCATTTATTAATCAATCTTTCATTTGTCACATGGCATTATACAAGGCACAACTCCAGTGAGATGTCATCCTTTCAGCTCCTTTAACTTGTCAACTGTAATTCAGTCCTCTTTTACATTTTCTTACATACTACAGCTTTATAATTGTCTATGTTTCTGGATGGTTCTGGTAATCTGTGGTTCCTGGTTGTGGAATGATTTGATGATGATGGTGATACTTAACTGTCCCCACATCCCAACCTTAACAAGACAGCTGTATGGTCTTTTCTCCCAAACACAGGCAGCGCTGCTCTGCAGCCACCTCTAAATGCATGCAGTTCTCAGCAGGAACAGGACAACACCACTCATTTCCACTGTCACACCAGTTATTTTTCACCAATCATCTGGTTGAATGGAGATGTCCAAGATTTAGCCAAGTTTCAGTGAGTCAAAGGATTTTACAGTTCCTGATATCCCAGTGGAAACTGATGCAGGAAAGAGGCTGTAGAAGAAGAAACTGAACTACAGCAAAACTTACCCTTGAGTTAAATCTAGCTTGGTTCACTAAAGCTACTTAAAAAAGGATATATATAGCAAAATGTGTGTCTCAACTGAGTGGCATGGGACTTCTTGATAAGTGCCTACTTGCTAACAAGTCAAACACAAACCATAAAATAGAATAAAATAGCCCTCTTTTCATGGAAAAGTGCGTGAGCTTTGGTTTTGTTGACAGTGTCCATAAGTCAGACAGCTTTGTTTGGAAACTAGAGTTCAGGTGGGGGGTTTGCACCAAGCAGGATTACTATGCTTGCCAGGTCACTTAAAAAATAATAACTTCTGAATATCTGTTAATAAATAGCAGTAATCAATGCGTCTGACTAATTTACACCTAGAATATTGAAATTTAGTTTCACAAACTTTGTCAGCCAATGCATTTCCTGGGCATGCGTTCACAGCAGTCAGGATCGAAGAAAAAGTTGTTGGGCTAGTCAAAGTGGGTTCATTTACATTTGAGAAGAAATAAAAATGAAAATAAATAAAAATGGCCATTATTTGTACTTTCAGAAATTAATTACACACAAAAAAGACAAAAAGGTAATTAACTAACCAGCAAGCTACCAAAAACATGTGGTTGAAGCGAGCACACCTGCAAGGAGTCAGGAATCATTTCATTGGTCAGCAGTGAACCTGGTGTTCTATTGGTTGGGGGATTTTAACAGGGTTGCTCCACAAAAAATCCAAGAGCAGGGCAGAAATCTAAGAGCAGAAATTCCGTGAGAGCACAGAAACTGTTTGAGCGCGAGGAGAAAAGGCGAAGCTTGAGCAGGAAATCTGTGCAAGCGTGTGGTGTGCTGTGTGTGGTATCTGAGTGCAAGCAGCATGGTATCTGAGTGCGAGCACACAGTTTGTGCGGAAACAGAGTAGATCCAAGAGCAAGCAGAGGCTATTTGAGTGTGAGGGCAGGGTTTTTAAACGTGAAATCAATAAATAATGCTCTCAAACTGATATGCCACTCTCTCAGCAATCAAAAAATAACATACAGCTACCTCTCAGCCAATCAGAAAATAGCATTGTTGTATCCGGGTAAGATACAGGTGATCTGACTGCAGCAAGAAGAGGGTGCACACACAAGATGGAGGTGCCTTATCACATGTACAGTAAGTCATCTCAAAATTTGATTTTGTAGCCTACTTAATGAAATTACTTGTTGCACTAAAGGAAAACAATGAGAGCTTATCTCAGGGAATATCAGCATTTTACCTTATCAGTTTGACAAGACTGCATGTGTACTTTAGCCAAGAGCATTCAAATTAACGGGTTGTTGGTGGCTTAGAGCATAGAGCAGGCACCCCATATACAGGGTTTTTACCGCAGCGGCCCGGATTCAACTCTGGCCTGTGGCACCTTGCTGCATGTCACTCCCTCTGTCTCTCTCCCCCTTTCATGCTTAACTGTCCTGTCAATTAAAGGGCAAAATGACCCCCAAAATTAAAAAAGAATCCTTGCTAATTTCAGCAGCTATTTTAAACATATACATTATAGATGGTTGATGACTTATTTGAAATTTGAATCCTTTATAAACTATCATACCCAAGGCCTGCCACATTGGTGCAGTCAACTAATCTGGTTAAAATAAACTCTATCCAGCTGCACGCTAACAATAATGTTGAGCACTTCACATCAGATAACGTTAGCTAGCTATATGACTTACCATGAAACGTACCTAGCTTATTTTGCTAACATTAGCTAGCTAGCTAAGGACTGGGCCACACTGCCAATGAAGCGTTGCAAAGTGCAGCGCACCGAAATTCTCGCACAAGCCCGTTCACATCAGACGCGCAATTCTCCACGCTAGTCGACAAGCACTTCTGCTCCCAGCTGTTGTTAATATGTATAGCCTATATTCGCTCTCGGCTCGCGCAGAAAATAGACCAGATGCCGAAATGATCGCTGTGGATGACACAGTCGGTTAACATGGACGCCGAAAGGAAACTGGCTTCGCTTCTCAGCGCTTCAAGGCTATTCACAGTGCTTCTGCATCCGGTGTGGCCCTGGCGTAACGCGGAGCACTAACGTTAGTTAGTAATATTATTGGGTAATGTAGCCTACTGTAGTTGACTCCTATTCAAACCATCAATGTTTTTGATACATTTCATGAAAGTAGGCATGATGGTAGGTAGGTAGTTATTGTGGGTTGTTGTTTAATATCAGTCAGTCAATCTATTTTATTTATAAAGCCCAATATCACAAATCACAATTTGCCTTACAGGGCTTTACAGCATACGACATCCCTCGGATAAGGAAAAACTCCCCCAAAAAACGGGGGGGGAAAAAACGGTAGAAACCTCAGGAAGAGATACTACAGACGTGCAATTGATGTCCTACATAACAGATCAGCAAAATAAATTAACAGTAATCAGTATGACGCAATGAGACAGAAAGAGAGACAGAGACAAAGAGACAGAGACAGAGAGAGATGCAGGACAGATGGTAACGGTAATAGCTTATAACAACATTAATGAAAGTAATAATATTATAGTTATTATTCTGGTTTTTGTGGTACAATATGTTGAAAGTATATATTAATATCTGATAGTATACATATGTGACAATAATCATATGTGTATAATAACAGTAGAAGTATGACTAATGATAACAGCAGCAGCAGGAGGCATCTGACAGGACCACAGCAGCAGCACAACCACACACGTCATACTATCCAGGCACTGCTGCGATATAAGTTAACCTGCGAGACAGTGGAGCACAAAAGCTCTGGAGAAGAAACCGAGTCAGTGACATGCAGTATGGCCGAGATTGCAATATGAAGTAACAGGACATGAGAGAGAGAAAGAGAGAAGGAGAGAAGGTGCCTGGTGTATAATAGGGGGTCCCCCGGCAGACTAGGCCTAAGTCAGCCTAACTAGGGGCTGTTACAAGGCAAGCCTGAGTCAGCCCTAACTATAAGTTTTATCAAAGAGGAAAGTCTTAAGTCTAGTCTTAAATGTAGAGACAGTGTCTGCCTCCCGGACCGCAACAGGAAGATGATTCCTCAGGAGAGGAGCCTGATAGCTGAAGGCTCTGGCTCCTGATCTACTTTTGGAGACTTTAGGGACCACACGTAACCCTGCATTCCCAGTGCACAGTGTTTTGGTGGGATAATATGGCACTATGAGCTCTCCAAGATATGATGGAGCCTGACCATTTAGAGCCTTATAAGTTAACAGTAGGATTTTAAATTCAATTCTGGATTTTACAGGAAGCCAGTGCAGAGAAGCTAGCTGGAGAGTTTTTAAACACTTACTGGAGCTACCTGATAATAGGGAGTTACAAGTAATCCAGCCCTGAGGTAACAAAAGTGTGGACCAATTTTTCTGCGTCTTTTTGGGTCAGAATAGGCCTAATTTTCGCAACATTACACAGATGAAAAAATGCAGCCCAGGAGGTTTGTTTTAAATGAAAATTAAAAGACAAATCTTGATCAAATATTACTCTGAGGTTTCTTACCGTAGCGCTAGAGGCCAGAGCAATGGCATCTAGAGAAACTATGTCATCAGATAAAGGGTATCTTAAGTTATTTGGGGCCAAGAACAATAACTTCAGTTTTGTCTGAATTTAACATAAGGAAATTGGTGCTCATCCAGGTCTTTATATCTTTTAGGCAATTATGAAGTTTAGTTAATTGATTAGTTTCTTCTGGCGAGTAAATAGGATTGGTCCGAGCAACCTCAAAACTAACTTAAGTACGTAAGGATGATTCATCATGAACATGAACAAACTGAAAATGATCAGATAAATAAGATTTAAACCATAAATTTTCCAGTCTCTGTAGCAGAAGTTCATGGTCAATTGTGTCAAATGCCGCACTAAGATCTAATAAAACAAGTACAGAGACGAGTCCTTTGTCCGAAGCAATCAGAAGATCATTTGTAATTTTAACTGGTGCTGTCTCAGTGCTATGATGCACTCTAAATCCTGACTGAAATTCCTCAAATAAATTATTATCATGGAGAAAAATCACACAGCTGGTCTGCAACTAAAGGGAAGATTAGATATTGGTCTATAGTTGGCTAACACCTCTGGATCCAGGGTGGGCTTTTTTTAGGAGAGGTTTAATTACAGCTACCTTAAAAGTGTGGTACATAGCCTGTTAAAAAAGGTATAGTGATCATATCTAATATTTGAGTGTTAACAAAAGGTAAGACTTCCTTAAATAGCCAAGTTGGGATGGGGTCTAAGAGACACGTTGATGATTTAGATGAAGAAATCACTGCGGTCAATTCTTAAAGAGAAATCAGGGAGAAGCAATATAAATATTTATTAGGTCTTACAGCTGTGTTTGAGGGCAGATAGGTACTATCTGAGGACAGGAGGTCATGAATTATACCTCTAATAGTTAGAATTTTGTCATTAAAAAGCTCATAAAATCATTACTGCTAAGGGCTAAAGGAATACAAGGCTCAATAGAGCTGTGACTGTATTATGTAGTATTATGATATTATGATAATGTTAGGGTTCATCTTCCAGGCTTATAGCTATCAGGCAGCCAGTTTATTTTAGACAACTGCAAGGCAGTTAGTTAGAGGCACATATTTTTCAACTTCATATTGCTTTGAGGTGTAGGGCAGATATTCATTAATTCAAGCTTTATTTTAACTCGAAATTACACTGAGGGACACCCCTTATTTCCAGTATCGTCAAGTAATATCAGCGCACTGTTCAATCAATAGTGACACCGCACCTCCGGAAGATACAGTGTTAAGGTTCACTTGCATTTTTTGAGTGCTTTGCTTAATTGATGAAATTAATACATAAAATAATAAATAAAAAAAAGGTTTTAACACAAGTTAAACTGAGAAACACTCATCAGTGCCTTTCTCTTGGTCTGTTCTTCTTCCTATTCATTTCTTTTAAGGCACAGACTTCAGAGACACAATCTAATGCTCATCTTTCAAAGGAATCTTTGTTGTCGTGTGAATTTGGACATGGACCCAGAGTGCGTAAGATTCCTCTCAGTAGCCCGAGAGTGTGCTGTGCTCCCACGTAGAAGCCTCTTGTTGTCTTGTAAAGACGTTAGCGCGTCAGGTCTCTGAGGTGAGTAGAAGAATGCAGCAGGAGGCCTATGGGTTTACCAGAGACACTAGGTCTTGCACTAGTCAGTGAAAAGCGAGGATGTGTACACCCAAAATGTGAGGATCACTGGAGCATTGTTATGAAGTTAAGGGTAGTGAAGAAGTGAGAAGTGAAAGACTATCGTCTCTCTGTTTGCATGTGACACTCCAGTAACTGCAGATATTTGATCCAGATAGAAATTTCAGCTTGACTCTTAAACAGCAAATAGTCTTGTTTATCTATCACCAAATGCCTTCGAAAACCCACCTCTTGTGTAGTTCTCTGCACAGCAGTTCACCCATCTATCTCACTCTCTTTTACTCATCTCCAACACTAAAGCAGCCCATCTGAAAAGCTGAAAAAGTTGGCTCTTCTACTGGTTAGGTCTGGGAAGACATATCATTGGAGACTGAGGCTGCAGCAACGTTAAGCTTTTCTCCAGGACTGATAATAACCCCTCCAAAACTTCCACACACAATTATCATTTGCAGTTGCCGTAAAAGCCCAAATCTAAGAATAGTTGAGTATTTGCTCAGCAGCGTGTCAGTCAGACTATGAAGTTGTTAAGTGACTTGAGGCCTTTCCAGAGTCCTTCCATCAAAGTCACTTCAAAAGATGGACAAAGTGCCAGACTGGGGTCAACTTTAAAGTGGACCACGGTGAGGAACCCACATAAACCTATACGTGACAAGCTGATGTTGATAATAACTGAGCAGGATTAATTAAACATATCTTGCAGTCAAGCACAGCATGCTAAAAACAGAGCTGATCTCTGTGCTTGCTGCTCAGTGTGGGTGGCGCATTCAAATCGTTTATAAAGCTATTAGCAGAATAAATACACTTTTTTACACTGTAACATGTAATTTCCACGTAGCCAGTCAAATATGTTAGATAATATACAGTATAACCAAGATTGTGCACTCACAGTGGGCTCATAACTCACATAGCGTGGTAAGTACTATTTAAAATTTAGCAAATAAGCTTAATATTAGCATATATATATATAATATATATATATATATATATATATATATATATATATATATATATATATATTCACCTTTGCATACATTGATAAATAACAATTCAAAACCATGACATGAATGGAATACATTTAAAAGTAAATACAAATATATATCAAAAAAGAGAAGACCACCATAGTATAATATCACCAAATGCCTTTCACATTAAAGACCACTCAAATATATATTTATATCCATTAGTATGGGCATGTACTCGATGCAGAGCAAGGGTCTTTAACTGGACTATTGCAATTTCTCATCAGGTTGCCCCGATAAGCGTCTAAAGACTCTCCAGTTGATCATGAATGCTGCGGCACATGAACTGATGGGAAGTTTGAAAAGAGATCATATTTCTTCTGCTTTAGCTTCTCTACACTGGCTCTCTAAAATTCAGAAACTAGTTCTAAATCCTTCTCCTCACAAAGCTCTATATATCAGGCTATGTCATATCTTAGAGAGCTCTGAGAATGCAGGGCAGTGTTTCCGCTACATTCATTTGCTCCTTCAAAACATTTATTTTATATTCGGCCGAATATTGCAAAAAAACACACTTTCGGTATTCGGTGGAATAAGTGAAAAGCAAGGCCGAATAATAGCGAAGTGGTTTGATAACACAAACAAACAGCGTGCGGTGACAGACGGTGTAAAATTTCGGCAGTGTGGCGATATTTTACTCCGTCCATCACCGCACTCACATTTGCAACTAAAAATAGTTTTGAGTGGGCAAAATAAATCAGCACACTCTCACACACACCCCCGCTGCTGAAAAAAATCCTAGAGGAAACACTGCAGGGTTGCTGGACTTTAAATTGAATTTGCATTTTTTCCAGTGTAATTTTAAAAAAGTTCTTCATTTTCTGTTTCTGGTAGAATGGACCAGTAAAAAAAATCTATGCCACATTTGATTGCATGCTGCACTGTCAACTTTCCCCAAGTAAACAACTACAGCATACATTCTCAAATGGTTCTGTGTGTGTGTGTGTGTGTGTGTGTGTGTGTGTGTGTGTGTGTGTGTGTGTGTGTGCGTGCATGTGTGTGTGTTTAAGGTGGGGTGGTGGGTTTGTAAAGAGCATGTAAGCATCCATCACCTCCTCCTTGTCACTACCACCCCTTGCACTGTAAATAATTGTTGTTGTCAGTAACATCAAACGGCTGGTTAACAGCTAGATGAGCAAACCAACTGTCCACCCCCTCCCTCCTTCTCTTCCGCCTTCTGCCCCCATTACTACCATCACACAGTGCTCTCTCACTAAACAGCTGGGAAACTCCTCTTGCATAAACGCATGGTGTCATCATCTGCCTTCACACACACACACACACACACACACACACACACACACATACACAGCCTCAGGGATGAGGATGAGTCAGCAACAGGTTTGACCTCTGACCTGTAGATGAGAGGCTCGCTAACTACAGATCCCAGCTATATAAAATCCCTTCACCGACAGTTAGCAGCTGCACAGTCACCATATCTACTTAAAAATGGCAATTTCATAAACAGGCAGTAAATAATTTTGAATAATAAATAAAATTTATTTTTGCAGTATACAACTAGTCAGTGTACTCTGCCAAATACACTTCACAGAAGAAAACATATTTTGTTTCAAAATATTTCAAGCAGCTCCTCAATAACAAAGTAATGTGAGACAGTAGTGCCCATCAATAGTCCACACAAAAAAGTATTTTTATAATGTACACACATGGACTACAGTCAGGGGCAGGCCTGGAATTTCGTCATTTTAGGGGCGAGGCCACTTGGCCTTTCGTGTTGTCAATTTTTTGAGGGCACAAAGGGGCACAAAGGCCAAAAGCCAGGGCAGCAAGGCCATAAAATAAAACAATGATTTTAAGTCCATGTTCATAATGAATTTAAGGACTAAATAAAACAAGCTCAATTAATAATTATGAGTATAATAAGTAATAATATGGTTCATTTAATAGCACTAATAAACCCAATGTGTTTTAAATATAGAACAACCAGATTCATAAGCAAACAATCTTAAATATTAGGCCTAAATATTTTTTGAGTGTACATGATAAACTGATTCACTGAACAAGACTGGCTTACAATTGTTTTTGATGTGTTGGTAGATAGCTAACAGACAAACAAACTACAGCAGGGCTATTCAATTAGGCTACTGTGTCAACTGGGCCGCATTTCAAAACCAGATCATGTCGACGGGCCACATTTTTAGCAACGAGCAACTGATTCACTTTTTTTTTCATATATATATATATATATATATATATATATATATATATATATATACACACAGAGATGACCCTCCTCAACATGATGCAGAAACAGAACAAAAAAGAGCTATCACTGCACCGAAGCATAATAAGTGACATTAACCAGGGTCCGACGTTAAGGTTTTTTCCTACTTGCCCTGCCGGGCAAATACTTCTCAAATCTACTTGCCCCATCTAAATTCTTACTTGGCCTGCTGAAGAGGTTCTTTTTCTGGCTGTGTGGTGCATATTTTCGCTCATAACATATCTTAGGTCAGCAGAGACAATCAGCCAATGGAGGCAGCAGCACATAAAAAAGCAGCACACTGCAACTGGCCCCTCCGAGGACAGAAACAGGAGAGGAAATACACTATTACAGGCCTGGAATTAAGTCATTTATAGGGCAAGGCCACTTTGGCCTTTGATAAATACAAATTTATTGGGGCATCACAGCCAAAATGTGGGGCACCAAGGCCAAAACCAATGGCGCAATAACAATATGTGCTAATTACATTGAATGAAGACAAAACAATATATGTGTTGAAAAACAGTACTGAGTTTATTAAATCTGGGTGTGCATGACTGGGGATATATCTCGTTTCTTGCTGTTTTGATTTGTGTCCCTTATTTTTTAAGTCTTTGAAATCTCTTTATTCTTTTGTTATCTCCTAGTTATTAAGAAATTATTATTAGAAGAAGATTCTTTATTGTCCTTTCTCAGCACATAACATACATTGAAACGAAATTTGACCTCTGCATTTGACCCATCCTACTGTATACACTGGGAGCAGTGGGCAGCTGCAGTGCAGCATCCGGGGACCAACTCCAGTTCTTTTGCCAATGCCAGTGGTCAGGGTCACTGACAGGAGTATTCACCTAAAATAGCCTACATGTCTTTAATTATATAATTATTTATATGTGTCTATGTATATTTTTACATAAATCCCCAATATATAATTTGGCTTGAAAAAAGCATCTTCCTTCATTTAATTAGACAATGTTTATTGTATTGTATTATATGTATTAATTCTCTACAGGATCTTGTATGTTCTTTATTGTGTGTTCAATTTATTAAAAGAAAAAAACAACTGTTTATGTAGTAGGGAAGAACATCATGAAATCTGACATTTACTACACGAACGCTTAAAGATAAATGGAATAAAAGATCACATTATATAATTTACTTATCTTCCAATGATGTAGACCTACATCAGTCTAATAATATCAGACTGAAAGGAAGGACCTTTGAAAACTTTTTACCACTATTTAGCCAACTTCAATCTATTAACCTCTCTGTTTATATTAGTTGTATTTATATTGACTATTTTATTTACTCAAATTGTTACTAACAGAACTTACCTTTGCCAGCCTGTTGTAGGCCTACCTCCTGACCAGCCCTCTCTCTACAATTACATTTCTATAGAGGACATCCAGTACACCACCATCTTTTGTACTATTTTATTTTTATTATTATATCTGACCTATTTTCTCACCTATACTGTGCTATGTCATGTCCTATGTCTTGATGTATCATACTAGCCTATGTGTACTGTGTGTGTTTGTGTGGAGTGTATTTTGGGACTTGTCCAGGTAATCAAGGACAGTGGTTCTCAGTTAACTTTGGCTGGTTAAATAAGGTGAAATAAATGATAAAAAAATTGCAACCCATTTAATGGAATATCATAATGAGTGAACAAGTGTCAGTGATAGCAAATAATGCAAATTATTACCAAAGGAAAAGTTGTTCTATTATTCAGCAACAATGAACAGACTCTTCTGATCAAATTATGGAAGCAATAGTTAGTAGTAGGTCGGGCAAAAAATTATAATATGGGCTCAGCCTCCAAGCCATTTCCCTGCAAAAAATGTACTATTATTATCTTTTCATCCTGCAGTGAAGAAAGGGGAGATGTCCACCACTGCCGTTTTTTTTTTTTTTTTATCCATCAAGATGTTATCAAGTGGATGATCCTGGTGGTTGTTCTGAATGGCCTCTCACATCTTCAGTGTACATCTCTCTACCACCAAGTAGTTTACCCAGCTGCCTTGCATCCTTGTGTCTGATGCTGCCTACCCAGACTGCAGCATAAAACACACTTGCCACCACAGACTGATAAATCATTGACTCAAGAACATTTTTTTATTTCAACAGTTTATTCAAGCAAAACAAAACAAAACATGACCATCTGACTGAACTTCTTGAACTTCTCTGTCACTCATAAAAGGAAAGCAGAACATGTCACTCAATTTGGATACAAAAGTAGAATGTTTGTCAATGATAACTAAAGTTATTAATTTAGTCATGAACACATTTACTCAATCTGGAAGAAATAGAGGAAGGATAGGTATTTGTTGAGAATATAACTGATAGCTTGTAGTCATTCTGTCTTCAAAGTAACTAAAATGAATGAATTTGATCATAATCACTTATCTAAGAAAACTGAATTAAAATCAACACAGCTAAGCCTCCTGTTCGACATCAACTCTTATCACCACTGCACAGCAGCAGCTGAAAGAAGTTTTGCTTACTTCTGTGAAGAGACTAGTAATATAATATGTATAATATAATATGTTACAGTAAATTCAGACTATACCTCCATGGTTGATTGCTCCATCTAAGCGATTTCTCAGATGGTAAAGAATTTTATGATTTAGTGGCATCTGGAAAGGACAACGGGGACAATCATATGTTTCTGCTGCCGGAAAAACAGGCTCTTCAGTGGCCAGGAAATGAGGGATGCTGTGGACATATCCACAAAAAAAGAACAACTGACCATTAGATTCAAGATACACAAGGCCTATTAGCATTAGTGTTCTTTCACATTCAGGTTAATTCATTTATTCAAATAAGCTACAACATTTAAATACAACATTGAAGCTGCTACAAGAAATGAATATCAAACAAAATTTCATTGCACTGACTTGCAATGACAATAAAGCTTCTTAATTAATTAATTTCCACGTTAGATAACTTTTTTGTTACGTTACATAACTTAGCGTCACTTTCGATATATACATAAGCAATGAAAATGCCACCCACCCACACACACACACAGCTAAATTAGAGTTACAACAACGCTGACGCTAACAACGCTGACGCTAACGTCACGTCGGATGTTACCACACAAGTGTTGACCATTAACCTACCAAGATACCCTAAAGTTATACAACAACAATATACAGCAACAAAAGCGCCATGAGATGTGAATAAAGTTTTTTGCATTTATTGTAGCCATGTAATTTCACTTACAGACATGATCTTCCCGCTTGGTTTTTCCAAAATTTTTGCCGAGAGAGAAGAGGTGGAGTAACTTGGGGAGGATTTCTATATGTGGGATTGTTGGAGGGGGCTAGATCTTTGAGGGGGGCTAGAGCTAGGCCACAGCCGTTACCCTCTCTTGTCCACAACGTAAACATCTTCCGCTGGCGATTTGACAGTCACTAGAAGCATATTATGACCCTTTGTTTCTGTGTGGTACCTGTGCTTACATGAGCTAACATTAGCAGCTAAGGACTGAGAGGCTGCCCAGCAATGTTATGTGTGTGAGTGTGTCTCGGAGTGTCAGTACGTTAACTTAGCCGTAGCCTTACTATGCTGTTTGTCATAAGAAACAGGGAATGCTACACTGGCCGTATGGGTAGGAGGGGCATTACAGCCACACACCGGGGACTCCAGGGCACTGGCCGTTTGGCCGTGGTATAATTCCTGCCCTGCGATTAGAAATAATAAAAATAAAAAATCTGAGTCTGTGCTGCTTGCCCGATCGGGCAGCCGTTTATTTTTACTTGCCCCGGGCATTCGGGCAACCGTTAATGTCGGACCCTGTTAACAGTATCTAATAACACACACTATCTCTCTACCAGCATCTCCCTCTCTCCTCTCCGCCACACACACACACACACACACACACATACACACACATAAACACACATGCACACACCTCACCTCCTGATGCTTTCCTTATAGGTCAGCTACACAGGATATAGTTTTATACAGTCCATGGCAGCAACAGTCATGTTTACAACAACAAAGTCACTATTTAAAACCCAATAATATCTCACTGGAATATAAATATTCCTCCTGACATCACAATACTGAGTGAAGAAAGACACGTTATCTCAGCATGAAGACAAACATCAGTATCAGTCATTCATCCTGCTCTATGTCCCTCCTCTACTGAGGACACTCACTGTCTGCAAGTCAGCTGCCTCAGGTACATCTTCAGATAAAGTGTTAGCCTACATACAGACAGCTTTCAATTTAGTATGTCTTTAACAGTTTGCTGTTAGCACCGCGAGCGCAATGTGCTTATGTCGACTGCGATCATAAATCATAATAGCTGAGACTGTGGACAGAGCACATTGAAATATTGCTTTCTACATGCTGATCACATGTTTTGATAAAGTATTGGCTTGGCTGGCAGAGGTTTTAACTAGAGTCATCTTGAAGTTATATTCCCTTCACCTGCAACCGCGGCCCCACTGCTGCAGAATGATGATACATGAAACCGAAACTTTAAAACGTAACACTGATAATGGCGGAGCTTACTGTTATTACGGTGTTGATTAAACTTGCCTTGGGTTGTTTAATACGTGGCCTTGTGAAATTCCTGTCCTGGTCAGGGGTGAAAGTAAGCTGGTACGGTCCATTACTGCGTACCACTAGAAGATTCAGTGGCAGTACGCAGTACCAGGAAGAGGAGAGTGCGGCTGCCAGCTTAAGCCCACATTCAGAACCAGTCACGGCCGCACTTTAGGCCAGAAAATAGATCTGCTAGCAATATATGCAGTTTTAAACATCACTTTGTCTGTTTATTAATTGCTTTTAACTCGTTCCAAATTGTTTCTGAACCGTCCGTTCTGTGTTTTGGTCCATGCTGGACAGGCCTTGCCCAGACATCTCCCTCTCTCCCCCCAGCCCCTCTCCTGGGAGAGAGTCTCCTATGAGCCCAGCCTTCGAGACGTGCAACACTGTTAAATGCATGGGCGGATCTACCGGGGTGGCATAGGGTGGCAACTGCCAACAAACTGCTTTGTTTGGAAAACTGAGTGGAGCCAGAGGGGTAGCCTATTCTAGAAAGCAGGTTTAGTGAAACCTCTGACTATGTTAACCCTGAAATGAGGGAAACTCCGGGGTTTCAGTTCCAGAAAGAGAGATAACTCAAACTCTGAGTCAATCACCATGGCAACTGAGTCTGTGAACAGGTTAGGGTTTTCTCTGTCTCCTCCTTCTTACACGCTGTTTCATTTCCTCATTCATTCAGTCCATGTCAAAGCTTGTATCGAAGTGCATTCATTAGTGGAGATTTACCGTCTGCCACTGTCTAAATCCTGCTGGATATTAGTTTGTTACTCAGGACTGTCTTAAGTTACTGAATTTATGCACATCAATCACTTCTTTGAACATCAGTTTTTGTCTTTCCAAAATATTACACAGCGAGAATTCATCCTCAGCTCAGAATCAAACCTCTGTCCTTTTTATATTTATTATTTTTTATAACACTGTGCACAAGGATCAATCTGTCAGTCTATTAGAGCAGCACCCACATGTTTATTGTACATAATGTGTAGGTCTAATTATTTAAATTTTAAAAATCGGTATGAAGCTTTAGACACGTACTGTAGTATCAATGACTAATGATCTCCATCACTGATGTCATTGGTCGCACTGATGGAACATAATTCCTATAGCCTAATATTGGGGATTATATGTTCATATTTCTGAGGGAGCAATGGTGCAGCATTTCAGTGTCTTTAAATTTACTACAGTTGTAGCTGAAATAAAGTCACTGAATGCTGTTGAGTCAAGATACAAATAGATGTCCAACATTTTAAAATCTACTGTATTTTAACCTCACATCTTTTCAAGTGCAAATCACCAAACATATTATTACTGGGTCAGACTGTGAGTTTACAGTCATGTCTTCATGTCTTTGATCTATAGCCTAGCCTATATGTTTTAAATCTTCCTATTTTTGCCTCCTGTGTTTTCCCCCCATCAGATTAAATCTGAACAAATATATTAATATATATTATTAATATAATGTAATGTATCTGCGGCCTGATACACAGTCAGATTCCACCACTTTATCTTTGTTAAGGAAATGTAAGTCTGATAAATGATGAATAAACAGACAACACTGAATAAAACTTTTTTATTAACTTTATGGTTAACTTATTTACACTTTCCTCGCTCTGACTCAGGCTCTTCTTTTAAAGATAAACGTGCACCGTCTGCTACACATTGTGACGACCCTGTGGGACTATAATTGTGCACATAGGATTATCACTGACTCTCTCTCCCTCTCTACCTGAGGATGATGCTGGAAGGTGGAGCCACGAATCTAGAGCACCTGGGCCCAGTGCTTCAGCAGAGTATAAATGCCAGGCTTGCACAGTGCCTCCGGCCCCTCTCTTCTCCCCTCGGTCCTGGCTGGTGCTGTCACCGTTTGTTATGTTCCTTTAGCCTTATTTTACCACACAACACCCACACCACATCATCTTCCGCACACCCACATTCACACCACTGATGCCACTGACTTACACACCTCATTCCTTAAGTTCTTTAAGTTTTGCCTTAATTTAATAAATATTTAATGTTTACTTTCGACACCTTGCGTCCTTTCCCTTTGCACCGAAACCGCAAATGAACAAACAAATGCCCAGCGGCAACAAAACAATGACACCTTGAGCGCGCGAGGAGCGTACCAAACAATTTCACGCACGCGCGCACCCGCCGGACTTGCGTCACTACTCAAGGGAAACACCTACAGCCAACAAACGTGCACATGTAACAGCCGAACAGCGCCGCAACAACATGCATTAATATCTCTACGTCCACTGGATTTAAAATGTATCTTTTATTTGTGAGTGAACATGCTCAGAGTTGACTAACTCAAATCAACTGTTCTGGAACCGCTAACTCAGAGTTTCCCATCTCAGGGTAAATCAACTCAGAGTTCAGGGTTAGACTCAGAGTTTCTTGAACCTCCTTCAGCACTTATTCCTAATATGAACTGTTTCATGTGAAACCTCAAATGCAAGACATTGATTGCATGAGATTAAGTTTGTCTGTGTGAGTTTGTAAATGGCAGCCTGTGCCCTTATGTAGTGTGAACATACTATTTCTCATCAAACTGTGATAACTGTGATTAAATACGTCTGCCATATGTTGCCACCCCTCAAAAATTCCTGCCCCCCTCTTGCCATCCCATAAATATTTTTCTAGATCCGCCCCTGGTTAAATGTCATCCAGTTCATCAAAAAATATCCCAATTAAAATCAGCATGTTATTTTGTTTAATTTCAACAACACAGAGAACAGCTTGAACAAGCTGCGCGTGAGCTAATGATCAGGGATTTCAGTCTCAGCAGTATGTGACTGCACATGCACGTCTACTTCCAAAACACAGTGGCTGGGGTGCATTTGATTTATTGTACTGGGACGTTTAATTTTTCCACAACTGGACCACGGACGTCAAAAAACGCTGGTTGCACCGGGACAGGACAAACAATAAATGAAGCACTTTAAATATGTTTTAACTTTAATGTTTATTGAGTTTATTTTATAGTTTATTGAGTTTATTGCTATATTGATCAATGTTTTTTACAATGAAAAATAGGGAAGGAGGAAAAGAGAAAAAAAAAAAAATGACATGCATGGTTTTAATTGTTCATTAAGATTTCATACATGCCAGCACCCTAAACATTAAAGGGGAACTAAACCCCCCTCTCTGGGCATTACTCCGCCCACAGCTTGATTTAAAAAAATTCAGAAAAGATAGGCAGAGCTGAGGCGAGCGGCTGAAGAAGGGGGCAGAGTGAAGATTGTCCCTCGGTGCGGGGAGAGGAGAGAGGGCTTTTCACTGTGCCGATGGTGGCTTGGAAAATCTGCCTAACTGTGTCACATCGGCAGAAGGGAAGGCGGCTGGGCGGCTGGCGACTGACTTATTTTATCCCTCTCAGCCTGGGTTTACCGCACAGCAGCCCACTGCATCCATCCACCCCTCCCTCCCTCGAGCCCCGCACATATACCCCTGGCGCTCGGCTCTCTGTCACGGTGCAGCGGCCCTCCACATCCCTCCCACGCTGCCCCGCACATAGTGTAGCAACCCTGCAGTGAATATTCTGTTGTACTGTTAATGTTCTGTGAGTTAATGGCATGTTTTGGATTGAATGAGTATGGGTAGGGGGGCGGGGTGAGAGTGGGACGGGAGTGAGGGCTGTGTGAGTGCGCGTGCTTGTGTGTGTGCGAGCTGGAGGAGAGAGCAGGAGTACATGTTTTGTGAGCTAACGTTACGGCTAAGTTTTTGTCTCGTTTTTTTGGCGTGGTTACGGTCAACAGTAACCTGTGCTGTGAAGCAATAAACAGTGGGTTGCCCATTAACCGTGTCATCATTCTACACGTCCAGGCAGATGCCACAACATACTCCCGAGCCTCGGCCCCTCTCCTTGACCAACTAACCTAAATACTATAAACACACTACTAACTGTAAACCTACTCTAAAATACACTATGCTAAATATACAATTCGACAAATTACTAGCTATTCTCTCTGCTCTACAACTCTCTCTGCTCTGATCCAACCTACTCGCTATCAGTTTGATAACTGCAGACAGAATGTTTTTTTGGTAAGGGGAGGAATAAAGGGAGGAGGGCAGGCTTTAGCGTGGACGGTTAGTGACATCATTCGTCTCGAAAAAGAATCATTCACCTCCTGTGTAATGTAATGTAAATTCAAATGTAGTAACCAGGTTTCAAGCTGTAGAGGGCACTCCACACCACATCTTTAAAATAAAATGTGGGTTTTTAACAGTTTGCACTAAACTGACAAGATTTTGAGCAGGATCAGTCAGTAACACTACTTCACTACCAGAAACAATGATTATCAGCTGAAAAAAATGGTTTTAGGGTTTAGTTACTCTTTAAAACAAATGTTTTACTATACATGTTAAGTGTTTTTAATTTGTTTTAATTTCTTGTTTTTATTTGTTTGTTTGTTTTTTAACTTTGCTTTTTAAAAATGCATGAAGCAAGGAGAGGTGAACAATATGAAGCAATGAAGGTTTTGGTAATAGTACCGGCAAGAATTTAAAACTACTTTCACCCCTGACTACAGTATGGTCAATCAATCAAGCCCTGCGTGGACTAGTTTTTCTGCATCTTTTAAAGACAGGATATGCCTAATTTTTGTGATATTATGCAAGTGAAAGAAGACGGTAAGTTTATTTTACATGATAGTTAAAGGACATATCTTGAAGAGAAGAAGAAACTCATAAAACATTTACTGCTGAGGGCTAAAGAAACACAAAACTCAATAGAGCTGTAGCTCTCTGAAAGCCTAGCTACAGTGCCAAAAAGAAACCTGGGGTTATTCTTACTCTCCGTTATTAATGATGAATAATAGTTTGCTCTTGCATTGTGGAGGGCCGTCTTATACATCTTGCCATATTAAAGGAGATTCTTTTAGATTAGTTGAACCCCTATTCCTTTCAAGTATTTACAATATTTGTTTTAATTTGCAGGTTTAGGAGTTATACCATGGAGCTAACTGTCTTTGTTTCATTATCTTCTTTTAAAGAGGTGCAACAAAGGAGTATTATTTGCAGTAAGCCTGCAGCACTATCAACAAAATAATCAATTTGGGAGGGATTAAAGTTGTGATAGGAAACCTCTGTTGAGACATGGTGTTGAATTTAAATTTAAATTAAAATTTTAAATTTAGCAACAGCACTATCAGATATCTAGTGGAGAAGCTTTTGCCAAATGGCATGTAATCGAGTAATACAATATTAAAATTTATTAAATAATGGACAAATAAAAATAGATTCTGTGGAAATACTTCAAAGCATTTAATATTGATGCCTTACACCAGAACAAGATGGAGGGTGTGGTTAAAACAGTGAGTGGGTTTATGTACACTCTGACTTAAGCCAATCAGGTATAATAATGAATTAATGCAGTACAGAGGCTGTCATTATCAACGTCCACATGAATATAAAAAGCCCTTCCAACAACACACTTTGCTTTTATTGCCCACACAGATGATGAAAATCTTAATTCTTCAGTTCCAACAAGTTCAGTGTGTCCAAGGTCACAGATCAGGAGTTAGATTTGGAATCATGACCAACCCTGGGCAACAGAGCAACACTTCCAAATAATTCCAAATAAACCTTAGCAGTTAAGTGGTGAGATCACAGACATGGACTTCTTTGAGTCCTTAGTTGATCATTCACCAAAGGCCCAGGATATGGTCATCAAGCATAAACTCACAAGGGCAGTCAAAGGAGGATGCAGGTTCCCAGTCCAACATCACCTCACATCCTGAAATACACATTCCACTCTCACACACGCCCATCTATCTGTCTGTCTGACTGTCTGTCTGTCTTTTATATTACTAACTATCTATCTCCACATGGGGGAATTCTCGTGTCACAGCAGCAGTAAACAAACAACTTTAATGACCAGATGCGCCATGAAAGGTACTCTGGGTGCGTTGGTCATTGATGTTCTGGTATGCCATGTCAAGTTCTGCCTGTTAGATGCATTGTTTTCTTTTGAAATACACTTCCATTTCCATGGGGTAATTTCCTGTTTACATACTGTCTTTTTCAAAATAAATGCACTACTTGAGTACAATGATGCAAATTGACGTTTTTTTTTTCTTCCCTCCAACAACTAATGCACATGGTTGGGTTTACGCAACAAAAACACGTGGTCAGGTTTAGGCAACAGAAGCATGTCAGGTTTAGGAAAACAGAACAGGGTTTGGCTTTATATTCTTAGGGGATGCGAACACAGCTTTCCTGGGTGAAATCAATGTTTGTTTGACCCATCCACCACCTCTCCCACCTGCCCTACTCAGAATTTTGCCACCTTAAATTTCGTTCTTGTCTCGCTACGTTTCCCCCTGACGCCGCAGAGCGTCACTAAACTATAATGGTGACCGGCCGCGTATCATGCCAACGTTAAAGGACAGCTTTTTTTCAATTTCAACGACTTCGGAGTGAGACCACGTTGAACCATCAACAACTGAGTGGCAGAAAGATGCTTTGACTCTTAGCTTTCAATCTGCCACATGACTGGACTAACAAAATATTAGCTGACTAATGCTAGCTACTTCACTAAAATAGCAAACAGATGTGATAACTGATGAGTGTGAGTGACATGGCAGTTGTCAGGGACAGGGTTAACATTATATTAGTTGTCCTGAAAAGGGGAAATTATGGGTTCATTTTTTATTAACTTTCCAGTATGTATTTCACAAACTACCTGTGCTGTGATTGTGACATTGTCTGCCAACATCAAGAGGAGGGGCTGCACAGTTCTGACAGTATTGTAAACAATGGAGTCGGAGCAAATTCTGCTGGACAAACTATGCAATTACACCATCATTACACTACCCAACCCTTTAATTTCTGAATTATATGCTCTGTAAAAAATGCTTCCATATCAGCACATACTGGAGAAAATATTTGGTGGGCCCATAATATCGGCCAGACGATAAATCAGTCAAGCTCTAATTTGTGACCATTTGTTTTAAAAAACTTTTTTTGTACTTTTTTTTTTTTTTTTTTGGTCATTGTGAGTGTTTGGTTTGAACTGGCTTCAGACAAACTGTATATTTAAGGCACTTTTCTTTAATTGTTTAATTTGTGTAATTGCAATGTAACAGCAAAAGACTGACATAAAGAAACAGACTTGGACAGTGTGTGTGTGTGTGTGTGTGTGTGTGTGTGTGTGTGTGTGTGTGTGTGTGTGTGCTTGGATGTGTGTTTGAGAGGCAAGGATATTAATGCTCAGAGAGCATGCAAGTGAGGGAGGAGGAAAATGTCAGGTTTCATTGTTACAGTGACTTGTATCGTGGAGAAAGAATAGTAATAATAATGATAATAATAATGATGATAATAACAACAACAATAATGATAATAACAACAATAATAATGATAAGAATAATAATAACAATGCTAATAATAGTAGTAATAGTAATAATTTGAAGAAAAAAATTAATAATTAAGTTTTTAATCTATATGTAATTGCATAGCAGATGGTTGATCTGGACTATCATGATCAACACAGAGCAGAGGCCCATTGCTCATGTCTCCAAGCTTCTTCTTTCTGGAAACTCTG
Organism: Epinephelus cyanopodus; assembly: GCA_026686955.1. Taxonomy (NCBI): domain Eukaryota; kingdom Metazoa; phylum Chordata; class Actinopteri; order Perciformes; family Serranidae; genus Epinephelus; species Epinephelus cyanopodus. Next base: position 340,959 of record CM048930.1, read on the forward strand.
GAGTTATTTTGTGTCATCAGGCTTTAATATTAAAATAACAAATAAAACCCAAAAACATAACATTTACCTGTGTTGGCTATTGTCTTGGAGTGGATATTAGATATTGAGACATGATGGAATATGATTTTACAGAGAACAGTGAGTACTAGGGCTGCACCATACTGGATAGACCTGACATTGCGATATTTCTTTTCTATGATACATTGTGATGTGAAAACAATTCAGGAATTTTCACCAGATGACTTGAATATTTGGAAATCGATCATTTTAGATTTATTGGTGTGATTTTGTAGGGGAGTTAATCTCCAAAGAAAATAAGAATAATACAAATACAATCTGAAAAATGACTTTTTACTCTTCAGACTTTTCTGAGGGGGAGGAGGGGAAATATGTGTTTTTATAATAATAAAGTAATGATGCATCATATTTTAATTTATATATTTTGTGAGTATGTTTGTCCTCAATGTAACCAGTAACATGTTTTTGTCAGGTAAATGCAGTCGTGCAATATTTTCCTCTGGTATTTGTACTGGTATTTGTACTTGCGTACTAACAGAGTAACTTACCCAACAACAACAAATAAAATTTATCATTATTATTATTAATATTATTATTAACACTGCTGGTAACCTGGGTTAGGGATGGTGGTAGTTCATTCCAGTTTTCTTTAAAGCACTGGTCTTGCGTAAGGGCAATGTAAAGCTTCCCATGCAGGCGTGTCTGGTGTCATGATGGTGTTTATCAATAGTGTGTATTAGGTGTGAATATAGGTGTGTAGGTTTTCATAAGGCAGAGCTATTTCTTATGTACTGGATCAGAATGTATGCTTGTCTGTCTTTCATTCTCATCCGTGACAGGCTGGCATGCATTCCCCCCACAGTGTTCCTCACTGAGCAGTGAAGAACATGACGGGCAGCTCTGTTTTGGACGAGATGAATTTTATGAAGCTCTTGTTTCGAGGCACTAGACCTGATTGCTGAATATATGTTGATGTCATATACTAGTACAGACACAATGATGTCCACACTATATGTATGGTTGCACTATGTTTACCCCCTGGGGAATTAATTAAGTACCTTGTAATGTATCACAACAAATAATAAGTGGAAAATTGTACATTTCCTGTACATTTTGAAGACGCTGTGTGCATGTAATTAATGGAAACTGACACGTTCAAAACCGATGCTAGAGGGATACTTAGAGTGTCATAGTTTGAAACCTAGGGCCCTTGACCAAGCTGCTTTGATGAAATAGAAAAGGGAATGTGTGGCCCCAGAGGATGGTTTGTAATGTTTTTAGTGTCCCCCATGACTTTTCCTCTAGTATCCTTGCCAGGTCTAAAATTCCACTTGAACAACCAATGACAATGTATGCATGCTTAATACTGTACCTAGCATCAATAGTGCATGCACACTAGGGGTATAATAATTACACAGATATAATTTTTAATATGATAAAAAAAATCACAATGCGATAATGGCAATATTAAGACATAATGATTATACCATTACATAGTGCAACAACAAGCATGACTGAAAGCCAAATTGCCAGCTCCACTGGTTTGTCCTCAAAAGTCCTAGAGCGCTGGTGTCAAACTCATTTTGGTTCATAGGCCACATACAACCCAATTTAATCTCAAGTGGGCCAGACCAGTAAAACAATTGCTCAATAGCCTATACATAATATTGCCTCCAAAGTTTTTACATTTCTTTTAATGTGAAGATGTACAAGTACATTCTGATTAAAAGTGCAATTTCAGTAGCCTGGTTCCAGACCATAGACCCTGCCCACTCAACTGAGTAGGCATGCATATCTGGTCTGGCATACTGCAATGAATTTGCGATTTATCTTGTTCAAACAATGGATGGACCAATGAACGCCGGGGGTGGGGGCGGGTCATGGCGACCGCTGCAGATCCTACAGACCACATTAACAATGCTACCGAGGTATTTCGCCACTACTCAAGTTAATGGAGGACCAAATTAAGGAAGCTGCTAAACTGGATTTAACAGCTATAGTATGCAGCTGGGCGTGCACGACGACGGAGACATTTTAAACGGGCAATGCTCACTTGTTTTCGGCACCCCTGAGGCATGGATACTAATGACGTCAGATTCTGGGTGAGTCGTTGATCTCTACTGATTTGTTAGGGAAAAATCAAAGTCCCTCTCCCTTGTAAATTGCCTTCAATGGAGGCGATGTCAGACTGAAGGTTCTGGGAGCTTCAATCTGACACTCAGGTTACAATTTCAGTAATATGTCTCAGTTCTCCAAATTCAGTCAGTCTACCACTCACTGTCATTACATGTGCATTTTTCTGTACATTGCCTCTCCTCTGCAGTACTGCTGTCATCACCACATCAAACTAAATCGAAGGTATTGAGGAAGCAGGTTATCTTATGCCTTACATACCGTTTAAAAAGTACCTTAACAATAATAGTGTAACAATAGTGTTTCATCAGTATTGTTTTAAGAAAGAAGTCTGATATAGATTATTTTGTACTGAAGTGGCTGATTGACAATATTTGACACAATATTCAATATCTTTAAATTTGAACCCAAATATTCCTTTTTTCTAGAGAACTGTATTCTGTGCAGGGTGCAAAAGCCTCTAAAGCAGCATTTTACATGAAGTAACTAAAGTATATATATATATATATATATATGTACATATACTTCAGTTACTTCATATACATATATATCTATATATATGTATACATATATGTAAATGAATATAAATAGATTAAAAAAAAGTTAATATATATATATATATATATTAAATAATAAATGATTGCACTGCCTGCAAAGTGTATTTCAGAGACTAATTAAATTTAATTTGTGTGAATAATAAGTCATACTTAATAATACCGAATACACTTTGAAAGACTAGTCAGACTTGAAAAGAAACAAAAAATAATAATAAAGCCCTCTGAAATGTAATATATGGGCCGTGTTACCTCTAAATTCAAATTTATTGCTAAAGTGATCACCCTGGTATGATCATATATGTGTGCAGAAAATACAGTAGTCAAGATTTATATTATAAAAAAATATGTAGATTGTATTTATTATCCAGCCCCATTGCACACTTTGTGGTGATAAAGTAGTGAAACGTTTGTGGCATCAGCAACTGCACAGCATGGGGTGTCAGTTTTACAAGCCTAACAAGCGTGATCCACATGAGAATATTTTTGCTTCTTCACTCCTGTTATCAGAGTTGTTCTGTTCTGGACTGTAGACTGTAGGAAACAAGTACGTGCAGAAAGGCTTGCTGGTGGCAAGATGAAGGAATGCAAGAATGTCCTGTCAGTCATTACTTTGCCAAGCTGGAGGTAAACTGCCGGTTTTTGTGGCCAGGCCTGGTTTTCTCATTTGGGGCCATACGAAAGCTGATCCCATCATGTGATTGAGCTTTCCATTTTGTTTTTCTTTGCAGCGCACATAGCATTCCTCATCAGCCCCAATTATTTATTTTCATAGGCTGTTTAGAAAGGAGAGTGGGACAGTCCACTGAACTTTGACCTTAAGGTTTACCACAGGAATTACAGTGCTCCCTGGTGTGGGTCAGGTCCTCATTCACTATACAATATGCATGCTGTTATTACAGCTGGGACATGCTAAACATAACAAATTGTGCAGTTGAAAAGCATGTAATGGTGATGACATATATTATAGGTCTAATTAAAGATCAGTTGTCTGAATGTCATTTCAATTTTAAGTTTTTTGGGGGGGGGGGGGGGGTTGAGCATCATCCTTCATATGTCCTTCATATGTACTGTACATGGTAACACAATGTGATAAGATAAGATACACCTTTATTGATCCCACAATTGAGAAATTCCAGTGTTACAGCAGTCAAGGGTAAAGAGTCAAATTAAAGATTTCAATATTTAAAAACTTAAAAAACTAGGCATGCAGAAAAAAGTACAAGAAATACAAGAAATAGCAATAATAATAATAATAATAATAATGATAATAACAATAATAATAATGATAATGATAATAATAATGATGAGCAGTGGATAAAAAGTGAGCAATGGATTAAAGTGAACATATTTAGTGCAAAGTGAATATTGAATGTGCAAATAAACAAAAACATGGGGGACAGCAATGCTTATAGTGGTGTCCATAAAGTGTCCATAGTGTCCCTAAAGTGTCCATAGTGCAGTTTACTGTGAGCAGTGCTGGTTATGTAGCCTGACAGCAGCAGGCAGGTGAAGGTGAGGATGAGGGGGGTTGCATCTGTGACGTCTGAGCCAGGGGAGGGGCAGACTGATCAAATCTATTGAAGAGCAGATTCAGATCATTCACCCACTTCTGGTCGCCTCTGGCCTGGAAGTCTGGTCAGGGCTTGACGCTAACTTTTTTTCCCAAGGAGCACATGTGCTCCTAAGTTGAAAAAGTAAGGAGCGCACAAAGAACTTTAGGGGCACAATGTAAATTGATCAAATAATGTGTTTTCCGTAATAAACGTGATGCAAATAGACATTTACAAGCAAAATTATTTAATGAATTTGTATACAAAATGTACAGAAAGGTAAAATCATCAAGTTTTGAAAAAGTATTTCAATTAAATTTTGTCTTTAATTTTATTATCTTATATATATTATCCTATGCAATATGATTATCTTATATAATGTTATTACTATCCTAAAACATTCTCCAGGTCCTCTGGAACTCTGCAGGACTTATTTCCACCCTGCCCAGCAGTGGTACAGTGGCGAATGGTCCCTAAGTGCAGGGAGAACAGAGCAGGCTTCCCCGGAGGTCCGCCGCTTTTCGCGGTCCCTCTTCTCCGCCACACTTTGACTTATTCCCACCCAGCCCACAGCCTGGCCGTGGAGAACGGTCCCTAACTGCGGGGAGAACGGAGCAGGCTTCCCCGGAGGTCCGCCGCTTAACCCGGTCTGTCTCCTCCACACTTTGGGCCCTATTTAGATGGTCTAAAACGCAAAGCACAAGGTGTGCAGCGCATGGGCGTGTCCCAGTCACTTGCTAGTTAGACAGCGCGTCTTCATACTGTGCGCCGTGGCGGAGAGTCTAAAAGGGTTGGACTTACTCTGTGAATTAGTCATGGGTGTGTTTTGGGTGATTGGCTTATTGAATAATAAGCTAATCAAAGTGTCACCTCTCATTCTCTTTAAATGAGGCGCGATTGAAGCGCACAGCGGAGAGCTAGTTAGATGGCGGACCTACCAACTGGAAGGAGTGAGCGTTTTACAGCTGAGGAGAGGAGACGATAAATGTATCTCTATATCGACTGTCCCATCACATCTGATGTCAGATCAAAGGGGATTGGCACCATTTGGCACGTTTGGCACGAGTAATGGAAACCCAACCTGATTTGATTAACACAGCTGAGTTCACATCCCTCTCAGTCAGCCACAAACAGCCACAGCATCAGATAGGGAGTATATATTCAGCATCTGTCATCTTAGAAAAGTCAAAAGAAAAGAAACAGCGTGAGACTGCGAGAGAGAAAGAGAGAGAACGTGCACACGAGAGAAACGCTGTCAACAAATGAATGTAAATTTATTTTTTTCAATTTATTTTATTTTAACCTGGGAGGTTAGAGAGCCCAGCTCCCTCTCCAGGATCCTGAGCAGTTCCGTATACTTGGACGCTGCGAGCAGTGGATTATGATGATCATTATTACTGCAATTAGATCATTCTGATTAATGACTGACCATTAAGACGTGTTTCTGATAAATATGCACAATAATAACCTTTCACATTTTAATCATATTTTTATTTATCTTTTGCATATGTGTGGCTGCTCCATGTGTGTCTGAGCGGAGTGCACGCGCGTTGTGCACCCACCCAGAGACACATATTACTAATTTGTTTAACAGCGAAATACTGCGTCGTTGACTTTGGACCAGGTTTTTGTTGGTCACTGGTGCATTTGATTTTTACACCATCTAACTCATCTAACTAGCAACATGCCATGACTGCGCCTGACCACTCCTCATTTTTAGACCAACACACCCAGAGGAGCGCAAGTTCATTTGCTAGTTAGACGGCGAGGGCGCAGGATGTGAAAATGACAACTGCGTCTGCATCTAAATAGCAATGACACTTGCGACATGGACTATGCGCACTCTGCCGTCAGCTTTAGACCATCTAAATAGGGCCCATTGACTTATTTCCACCCTGCCGACAGTGTGACTTATATTCATTTTGCCAACAGTGGCTTGGAAAACCGCCCATAACCAGGTCACATGGGGAAGAGGGAAGAGGGAAGGTGGCTGGAGTTCCTCCAACATTTGCGGTTAGCCGAAGCAGCCTGTATTTTTGTCAATAAAAAAATATGATAATCTGATTTTTTTATGCGCACGTGCCCCTAAATATGTTTTACAGTTCGCACACTTATTTTTAGTCACAAATGCGAGTGAAACGCTTGCACTGTCGAACCCTGCTGGTTGTTTGTGTCCTGAGATGGTTTTCAGACCTCTCCAGACTCCGTTGATGTCACTCTGCTGCAGCTGTTCCTCCATCTTCTTTTTATATCTTTCCTTTCCCTGCCTGATGTTTCTCCGTAGCTCCTTCTGCACGGCCTTCAGCCCCTCCTTATTTCCAGAGTTAAAAGCTCTCCGCTTCTCCTTCAGGAGAGCTTTTATATCTGGAGTAATCCAGGGTTTGGTGTTGGAGAAGCAGCGTACAGTCGTGGTGGGTACGGTGCTTTCCACACAGTGGTCTCAAAGCAGTCCTTCAGGGCCTCTTCGGCCTCATCAGACCACCTCTTCACAGTGCGGGTGGTTGCTGGTTCCCTCTGCACCAGAGGTCTGTAGACAGGCAGAAGACAAACCAGGTTGTGATCAGCTCTTCTCAGGAAGGGCAAGGAGGATGAGTGGTATGCCTCCTTGGTGTTGGCATAAAATAAATCCAGTGTTTTATTGTCTCTGGTGTGGCAGGAAACACTGGGTGAAGGTGGGCAGGGTGGTGGATGGACAGGCGTGGTTGAAGTCCCCAGAGATCAGAAGGAAGGCCTGAGGTTGCTGTGTTTGCAGCCTACTTGTAACGGAGTGGAGAATGTCACAAGCAGACTCAGTCTTTGCAGATGGGGGGGCATACACTGCTACCATAATGACATGAGAAAACTCCCTGGGTAGATAATATGGTATCATGCCAACAGCCAGCAGTTCAGTGTCCCTGCAGCAATGCTGTTCCTTGATCGTGATGTGTCCAGTTACACCATCTATCATTCACAAACACAGCCAGCCCGGATGTCCCCAGGGTTCAGACCAGATGCTGTTCTATCTAAACCTGGACCTTTAACAAATAAATTCAGTCACATGTAATTAGACAGGCTGCACTTGTATAGTGCTTTTCTAATCTTCCAGCCACTCAAAGCACTTTTTACACTATGAGTCACATTCACACATTAACACACTGGTGGCCGAGGCTACCATGCATGGTGCCACCTACTACTCAGTACCATTCACATGCTCTCACACACCAACAGTACAGCCATGCAGGTCAATTTGGGGCTCAGAGTCTTGTCCAAGAATACTTTGACATGCGGACTGGAGGAGCTGGTGATTGAATCGCCAATCTTCTGATTAGCGACAACCTGCTCTACCTCTGAGCCACAGTCATTCCATAATTCCCCATCAAATTTTATTTATTTATTTATTTATTTATTTATTGAGTTTCACAAACAAAGTGTTTTTATCTCTTTTAACAAACATTTTCAATGCAAATAAAATGCATTTGCATATTCAGCATTTACAGTTTGTCAAATCATATCACCCCTATCAATTATAGCCTCATATTGGAACACTTGTCTGAGAAACATTGTATGTCAGATGCAGTTTTCATGAGTTTTTTTTTTTTGTTTGTTTGTTTTTTTTATTTATTTATTTTCAAATAAAATCACAATCGGGACAATGAAACAACCAAATAAACATCATCAACAACAGAACAAAACAAAGAAAATACAAACAAAAGAAGAAAACAAAAAACAAACAAACAAACGGGTCACTCATGTAAAAGTTAATTATACAATAAATCATCTAGGTACAATGATGAAAACCTTGTAATATTGAGGGGGACACTCTGGGTTTGATAAAGTCAAGGTACGGACCCCGCAATTTGTGAAAACAGTCTGTTCTGGAGTGTAACATTGATGTGATATATTCATTAGGAATGCAATCCATAACGATATTATGCCATGAATTTATAGATGGAGAGGCTTCTTTAATGCAGTAAAGTAAAATGTTCTTCCTTGCAGCAAATGTAAGTAGATTAAATAGCCTCTTGTGATTAGAGCTTGTAATGTGGCAATCTGGAAAACCAAGCAGCAAACATACAGGGTTTAATTCAATAAGCACATCGAATATAAATGATAGTTCATCGACTACACTTGACCAATTACTCTGGATCTTCCGACATGACCAAAAAAAGAATAAAATCACCAGTATCAGTTTTGCATTTGCAGCAAAGTGGAGAAACATTTGGATCCATCTTATTTTTGAGAGCAGGAGTTACATGTATACGACGAAGAATTTTATATTGAGTAGATTTAAATCGATTGCAAACAGTTATATTTTTGGCAAAAGCCCAGACCTGCTGAGAGTCCGTATTTCCAATGGTGACATCAAGGTCCCTTTCCCATGCTGTTTTTAAAGCCAGGGAAGTTGGAGGTAGATTGGAAATAAGAGCTTCGTAAAAAATATTGATACACTCTGCTAAAGCTAAAATTCGTTCAACGTGTGAGGTTGAACTATGAATTGTGAGTGTGGTATTTTTGATAACACAATGTCTAATTTGTAAGTATTTATACTCGTCAGATTTCAAAAGACCAAACCGATGCTGTAACTGGGGAAAAGATAATAAAGTCTGCCCATCGAACAAGTCACCTAATGTCCTTAAACCCTGCATACGCATTTTCTTAAAGCCACTATTCAAACAGCCTGGCTCAAAATCTGGGTTATCTAAAATTGGAGTAAGAGGAGATGTTATATCAGCACGACCTTCTAATTTACGGATGAGGCTCCAAGCTTTAATTGTGACTGTGTTGGACCAGAGTTTTTTAAGAGATCTGAAGTCTTTAATAAATAGCAAGTTCCATAAAGTACATTTTGATTGAGAGGCCTCAATGTCAATCCAAACTGATGCTGGATCATTTTTAAATCAACTCGCTATCATGCGAAGGTGTGCAGCTAGTTGGTAGAGTGTTACATTGGGTAAATCCAAGCCCCCGTTGGAGCCAGTCATTTTAAGTTTAGCAATCTTCAATCTAGGTCTCCTTTTACTCCATATAAAAGAGCTTCCTTCCATCCTTCAAGTTCCTTGATGACCTTATTAGATAACTAAAGAGGGATCATTTGTAAAGGGTATAACAGTCTGGGAAGAATGTTCATTTTTATAAGGGCAATCCTGCCCAACCAAGAGAGACGTAAAGCGGCCCAGCGATCTAGGTCTGCTTTAATCGAATTTAAGAGCAGCAAAAAGTTATTTTTATAATATAATATATAAAGCTGATCATATGTTGGTAATGAACATTCCCAGATAACGAAAGCCAGCAGGTGACCAATGAAAGGGGAAGGGGTCAGATAATTCTGGGACAGATGTAAGAGTTCCCAGAGGCATGGCCTCTGACTTATTAAAATTTATCTTATATCCTGAAAAGGCGCCAAATGCAGAAATGACCTGTATGAGATGTGGAATAGACAATTGAGTTCGAGCAATAAATATTAAGACATCATCGGCATACAACTTGATCTTATGCTCCCTATCTCCGACCCTGATGGCAGATATTACAGATGATTGCCTTATTGCCTGCGCCAGGGGCTCGACAGCGAGATTAAAAAGCAGCGGACTAAGAGGATCCCCCTGGCGGTTTCCCCGTTGCAAAGGGAAGTTGTTGGACCTCAACCTATTAGTTATGACCGCTACCTGTGGGGAATTATAAAGGATCTTAATCCAGTTAATAAAGTACTCTCCCAAGTCAAATACCTTCAAAACAAAAAAAAACAGATAGGGCCATTCGACTCTATCGAATGCCTTTTCAGCATAGAGAGAGAGCACCATGGCTGGGTGTTTGGAGTTCTGACATAGTATTTGCATTTAATAAAGCTATTTGCCTATAGGAGGGAGATATTGGCTTCTCTTAAAGACTGTGGCAGGATCCCAGTTTCGAAGAAATGATTAAACATGGCCAGCAGTGGATCAAGAAGGATGTGGCTAAACTCCTACAATAGCTCACAACCAAAGCCGTCCGGTCCTGCAGCCTTTCCAGAAGGCATAGATTTCAAGGCAATGAGTGCTTCTTCTCTTGTTATTGGGGCATTAAGCTGAGATTTCTGGACTTCAGTGATTTGTGAAAATTTTAACTCAGAAAAAAACATATGCATAAGAGCAAGGGCATTTACAGGTTGTTTAGATTTATACAAATTAGAATAGGACAGTTGATGACTCCCCGTTGATGGTTTTTGGCTCAAATGATCTGACCCCATTGCCATCTAGAATTGAAACAATAGTTTGGGAGTTGGTCCTCTTTTTAGCAAGATTAGCAAGATATTTCCTGGTTTGTCACCAAATTCATAAGTTTCTTGTCTAGCATATTTTAATTTTTTTAACATTCAGAGTCTTGGATCAACAGAGTGTTTATTGCAGCTCTAGCAGCTGTAACATCTCTAAGTAAATTTGCGGATGGGGATGAAATATATTGTTTCTCCAGATCAGTTAATTTAGTTTCAAGAAGTTTGCACTGTTCATTATTTGTATCAAAAAATATATAAAAAATAATCAAATTTTATTTATACTTAAGTATAATGGACTTTGTTGTACTTTTTTTTATTTATTTAATTTTGTTTGTTTTAATATCTCTGAGATAAGTAGAACAACTGTCATGTGAATGCAGTAAGAGTCATAAAGGTGAGTGAAGCCCAAGCGAGCACCTGATTGGAACAGGAGAACCACACATCTGTGTCATTCAGATTCAAACTTAAGATGTTGCATTTCTTGTTTCTTGTATCTTTTCACTGATGGTTTTACTTTTCTATCTGTAGATAAGTGAAGAGATGCTTTATACTACTCTGAAGTGACTGTTTACAACTTGTGCTTGATTCATTTGTTTTGGATGGGGGAGTTCCTCTGACTAATGTCTCTGAGACAGTTCCCATTTTGAGCCTAACTGTTAGGAATTTCACACCGGCAGGGCTCCGGCACGATTCTGGTTCCAGCTCTGGCTCCGTTCTGGAGTCTCAGAATCTTGGTGCTGTCTGGTGAACCGTCCACTCCAGTTTAAGTGGAACCAAAGTGGGAGAACATTATTCCATGTCACTCAGGCGGAAGTAAGATAACAGCGGTAGGCGGAAATAAACACAGCAGCTGGCAAAATGACAAAGATGTAGAAGACGATTACGTATAAGGCGAATGGTATGTGAAAAGTATATGTATATGTTTTATATTTTGCAGATGTAGCTAATGTTAGCCTACACCGAATCTAACAAAGCATGGGAAGAAAACAGAAATTTAATGGAACCTTTAACTTTACAGGCAATCATAAATGCCATGAGAAAATGGAGGGTGTGGGCACATCCATGTCCACAGGAATGGTGTTGCTCCTGGCTTCGACAATGACATGTTTATAAGGAACTTTAGGGTGTCACGGGAGTCCGTCAGTTACATCTGCCATCGTTTAGGCCCTGTCCTGCAAAGCGAGACCACCAACTACCGTTAGCCCATCCCTGTGAATAAACGGATTGCCATCGCCCTGTGGAGACTGGCCACCAACAATGAGTACAGGAGTGTGAGTCACCTTTTTGGTGTTGTTATTTCAACAGTTTGCCGTTGTGTGCAGGACTTCTGCTATGCAGTCATAAAGGTGCTGCTTCCTGACCACATCAAGACCCCTGATGCCAGAAAGTTGATGAAGATGGCTACGTATTTTGGACAATAGTGGCCCACCCTTATATATAGGGATCCATAGATGGTGGCCACATCCCCATATTAGCACCTGGAGTGTTCCCACGCGACTTATATAATAGAAAGGGATGGCACTCCATTATACTACAGGGTGTTGTTGATGGCAAGGGTCTGTTCTGGGACCTGTGTGTAGGCTTTCCTGGTAGTGTACATGATGCAAGCTTGCTGAGACAGGCCCATTTCTGGGAAATTGTGAGTGATGGACAGTTTTTCACACACACTGTCAATGTCGCTGGACGTGACCTAGGACACTACATAATCGGAGACCCTGCATACCCACTGAAACCTTGGCTCATGAAGCCTTTTTTGGATACCGGCTGACCGACCCAGGAGCAACGCAACTACAATGCCAGACTAAGCAGTGCCAGGGCAATTGTGGAGACATCCTTTGGGAAACTGAAGATGGCAGATGGAGGTGTCTCCTAAAGAGGAATGACTTCCAATTGGATCTAGACCAGTATGTGGAAGGACCTCCAGTGATGGAGAACGTGCAGCCACCTATTTTACAGGAATGTCAACAGGAAGGAGTTGATGTGAGAGCTGCATTGCTTTAAATCTGACTGATGGACAGATTGATTGTACTGTATTGTGTTTTTATTTTCTATCATTTTTGTAAACTGTACGGTGCCTTCTTAGCTTTGCATATTTTTCTTTGCCACTCCATATGCATCTGGCTCTGTATTTAGTTAGTTATTGTGTACTATTTTTTGATGTTGAGAGAGAAGTGGCATTTATGTTAGCAAAGTTCTTTATTGACAAAATGTCCTTTTTACACTGCCTTTGTGTCAGAAAAATGGAAAATAAACTGACAGCAAAGGTCTGATCAAAAAGGAAAAGTGACATGTCTTTCTTAGATAGAAATATATATACAGTAACAGACAGATGTGCAGATGTTTCAAGTATAAAATGTAAACAAAGAATCATGAAAACAACAAACCTGACTATAAATAAATAACATGTCAGTTTTCTGAACATATTGTAACAGTGAAATTAAAGGTCCTTCGGTGCAAATGTTCAATTCTGTCCTTGATTCGGGCTGCTGACCACCCTCTATGGCAGAGACCATCCTCTCCACTAGCCCCGGAAGTGTAGTGGTGCTCTGCTCTTGGTGTTGCATCATCCTCTCCTCTCTCACTTCGGCCCTCTCATCCGATTCCATCAGGTATGCAAGAAGAGCATCCTGGTTGTCATCTCTTCCTTTTTTTGGGTAACAGAAAACAGGTTTTAAGCAGTACAGAAATAATTTTCCCAGGTGGCGCCTGAGGTCAGGAGGACAGGACAGATGCCAGCCATGATGACGTGATAATACTATTCTGACTATGTCCAAGCTTAGAATCGTTTCAGCATCAATATGCACCTGAACCATATGTTAGATTAAATATACCAGGGGTGATTTATATTGAAATACAAATCAATGTTCATAAAACATTATCGTCATCATCATCATCATCATCATCATCATCATCATCACTAGAAGGGGGTCTATCCCCAAAACTTACTTACGCCTCTTTTCTTTGCTAGCCTCTGGTCAGGGATTTCTCTCTCCTCAGAAGCAGCACTGGTGGTAGCAGGTCTGCTGGTGAAGGGCTCACTAGTGGTGGTGGTGTCGGATAATTCTGAAGGTGATATTAAATCAGATGAGTCATCAGGCTTGATTATAACACACTGTATACTGTTCTATTATTGCTAATTTATATCCTCTATGTATTGCTACATCAGTGTTTCCCCTACATAGACTTTACTTGGGCGGCCCGCCCAAGTAGATTGACACCCGCCCAAGAAGATGAATTTAAAAAAAAAACAAAAAAAAAAAAAAACCGTGCGGTCATAATTACTGGCACAGCGTAGGGAAAACTCAGTCCACCTGTCTGTCTCTCACTGGGTTATCAGGCGCACACACGCACACACCAACACGCGCGCGCTCGTGTATTCCGCCAGCCCGACCCACCTTGTTAAGCGCTCATTAGCTCGACACCACCTGCAGCGTTGCACAGCCCTGCTTGCTTCAAGTGTCTCTGACGTAAGTTAAGTAACTTAAATACATTTTCATCCCCTAAATTGAAATCATTAAATGTCTGAAATGACGCACTGTTGTGTTTAACAGCAACGATATCTTAAAGGTGGGTCCAAAGTGTTGTTCGTTGCGGTTTGTAACGTTAAACAAAATATTCAACCTGGGTCCCTCCTCTCGGGCTAAGCATACTGTGCAGCCTCCTGCCCCTGACAGCAGCAGCAGCCGCAGCCGCTAATGTACAGCAGCAGTTGTCAGAAAAGCAAAATCAAGAAACAGTCCAAGGAGCTGGGGACCGATAGCCGGCAGTCACTGACAGCGGGAGCCTCAAGCGTTAACGAGCAGGGAAGAAAGTGTTAGCCGTGGTGGCTAGCATCCGCCGCTAGCATTAGCTTCCCAGTTCACAACAACAGCGCTCCTATTTGTTATCGCTCCGGTTCGCGGCTCCAGCGGGTTATGGTAATGCTAGACTGGTTATTGGACAAGGCATCTATAAAGTAAGTCGACTTGGACACGTGGCCTTGCAAGAAAGTTCTGTATTTCTTCATTTAAAAATACATGCGACAGAACAAATAAACAAACTCACTTTCCTAGTGAAAGTTTCCAGTCATTGGCTAATAGGGCAATCACTGTTGCACTTCATTTTGCTATTAAATATTCATAAATAAATATTGTTGAGTGGGGAAAAGGTGACTGAAAATGTACCTATTGTAACTGTTACTTGTTCATATTTAGTTTACAATTTTAATAATAAAATCTCAGCAATGAACAGGGTAAGTGATTTAAACCATAATGCATAAGAGCACAATGTGAATAATTTCAGTTAATTTTCTTGTGCTCTTTTGCATTATGGTTATGCAAGTTTTTTTCTCTTTTAGATCAAAACTGAACTGAGGAACAGGCTGCAAGGAGAGCATCTTGCTGCATGCATGCGCATCAGCATAAATGGACCTGACCCCCAATCCTTTCCATACAGAAAGGCATTGGAGATCTTTTTTTCAAAACAGAGAAAAATACACTGCTCTGACAAAAACTGTCAGCTTTGCAAATAGCTTTAAATAGCTTTTTTTTTTGGGTTCTGTTTGTGTTAAAGCAAGTCTGCAGCAGGCTTAAGTTGTATCTATGTGCAATAAATAACACATGGTTCATAAACCAGTTTGACTAGATTATTTTGAATGCACTTATCAAACACCGCGATGTCCCCCTCCACCGCCCGGCCCACCACCACAAGTAAATTCTCAACCTAGGGGAAACACTGCTACATGTTCATACATAACTACACATCCAGATTTAGACTGATATCTTTCATTTATATTCATAAACAGGACGTTGTTTAACAGGTATAAACTCATTATTTGTATCTTTTGGATATCCTTTTCAAATATCTTTTAAAGTTTGGCATATAACTTACTCTTTCTTGTAGTGCTCTAGCTTTTCCTGGAATTCAGTGGATGCCCAAGTCGCCACCAGACACTTGGTTTTATTGGCAGACCACTGTATATTCTTCTTCTCCATAGTCTTCTTCTTTTTCCTACCTTCCTGCTCGTCCTCACAGCCTAGAATATCACACGCAGGCAGGGTACATCCTGGACAGGTTGCCAGACTATCGCAGGGCTGACACATAGAGACAACCGCCCATCACTGGGACATGTAACAGTAAAATCAGTCCACTCACAGGTGTTATAAATGTATATATACATTTATGTCAGTTTGCTTCGATGTAGCAAGTGTGAATTAACCAGCTGTCACACTTGCTACATCGACGCAAACTGACACTATAGCGTGATGGATATTTTTCCCAAAATTACATTTGAATTAAATTATGAGTGGTCGTCAGGACGAGGATTCTGTGCAGACTCTTCTGTGCAGACTTCCAGGTGTGTTTGAATCCAGCTGTGACAACATCCAACGTTGGTTGTGACGTTGTAGCCTACTGTATATCGCCACGGCTGTAATTGTCTATGACCACTTCACAGATCACATATATACAGATATATATATATATATATATATATATATATATATATATATATATATATATATACACACATATATATATATATATATATATCTACACGCACACACACACACACACACACATATATACATATATATATATATGTATATATATATATATATATGTATGTATATATATATATATATATATATATATATATATATATATATATAACATATATATATATGTATGTGTATATATATACACGTATATATATATATATATATGTATATATATATACCGACAGGGGAAGACAGGACGCCCTAATACTAAAGCGAGCGCACCCACAAGAAGGCAGGGATCATTTCATTCGTCAGCAGTAAATCTGGCATTCTATTGGTTGGGGGATTTTGACATGGTTGTTACACAAAAAGGGCAGAAATCTGAGAGCAGAAATTCCACAAGCGCACAGAAACAGTTTTAGCATGAGGAGAAAAGCTGAAGCTCGAGCAGGAAATCTGTGCAAGCAACATTGTATCTGAGTGCGAGCAACATGGTATCTGAGTGCGAGCACACAGTTTGAGCAGAAACAGAGTAGATCCAAGCGCAAGCAGATGCTATTTGAGTGCGAGGGCAGGGTTTTTGAGTGTGAAATCATCAAATAATGCTCTTAAACTGATAGACCACTCTCTTGAATAAAGATAGGGATAAAGCGCCATAGTGGTTCTGCTTTTCCAAAAGCTATTAGAATAAGATGCTCTGTTTTAACTGTGTGGTGTGGAGCTTGAAACTCCTGCAGCACACATGGTAAAATCATTGACTTTCCCTCCATTTATTTCAGAAATCTCTCTCTCTCTCTCTCTCTCTCTCTCTCTCTCTCTCTCTCTCTCTCTCTCTCTCTGAGCTTCTGTTTTAATAGCTTGCATAGCATAGTGTGTCGGCTACCTTTCCTCCTGCCTGGTAACTCAATTTAAGAATGAATCACCTCTTTAAATCCCCACAGCACCTCATTCTTGAACTTGGCAGAAGACTGACTTGTGAAGTCACATGGGGCACTGAGTTTCCAGCACCACTGGTCCGCTGGGACATATCAGGGAGATATTTCACATTAGCAATGTGACAAAGCTGGATGAAAACTCTGCCTCACTCACAACAAGATGACACAACAGATCACACAGAGAAGAACCCATGGAGACCAAACAAGTGTGTGTTGTTTGTGTTAAGGCTGCGGGGTGTCAGGAAAGTGAGTAATTGTCATATAAATTCAATGCTGTGATTACATTCCTCAGAAAATCATAATGTATGTTGGTAACCCACCTTCAGGTCTGAAATCGACACGGTGTCTCAGAACGTCACCAACCAACGCATCCTGGGTACCTTGCTCTCCATATCTCAATGTGCATGTGCATGTCCATGAACAAATTGTGATATGTGACATATCTCAGAGTGAGAATGTGTTGTTTTTTCTGTTTGCAAACCAGTTTGCCACAGATTGCAAGTTGAGGGAGGAATAAAGTATTATATGTTAAATTGTCTTGAATTTAACAGTGCTACAACATATTCTAATGGGGCAAAAACCTAAAGACGAAGTTTAACCTCTTTATCTAAACCACTTTAATTGACAATAAAACTTTAAATGACAACTGAAATGTTACTGATAATCATAGCAAGCGGGATACGATCTAAGCAGGACACAAAAGTGGGTTTGTTTATAATGGACAGTTTGTGTCCTTTCAGTTTGCTTACAAATGAACTGGACTAACTTTAAAACCTGCCTTATTGTCTAGCCATTAACGTTAATGTTTGTTTTTCTTTACACATTGCCATTTTCATATCTAATGGAATGATGGAAAATTAGCTTATTTACATTTGGTTTTAATATGCATCTCCAACACATTCTAACTCCGACCTCGTCACATATCAGCATTTGATCGTGGACTTTCCACATTGACATATGGCGTGCAAGGTACCTTGGATGTGTTGGTTGCTGATGTTTTGTGACACTATGTCAACTTCAGTTGTCTGTCTTAACATACACTTCTGTTTTCACCGGAAATGTACAGTTTGCATATAGTCTCTTTCAAAATAAATGCGCTATGTCAGCACAGCACTGTAAATTGATGTTTTTTCCTTCAACAACAAACACATGTGGTTGGGTTTAGGCAACAAAAGCATGTGGTTGGGTTTTCAATCTTAAAGGAAAAAACAACGGCCTGTATCATGCTGATGTGAAAGGATGTTATTTTTTTCGTCTGGAAGTCACTGATCAAGCAGTGGTATTTGATAACTTCAGAGAGAGACCTGGTGGCATTTCAGTGATCTGAACACAAGTGGAAACTCAAGACACATTGCATTTCAGACCTGTGTCTATAAACTGTCTCCAGCTGACCTTCTGTGTTCACATTTTACTGCTGCCTATCACTTATGCTAGAGGCATAGTGCACAGTTATTACATCCACATTCGCACTAGCTGCTTGCTAGCATGCTCACGTTGTGTTGATACAGCTGTAGATATCTCTGTCAGCAACATTAAACCGGTCTCCTTCCACAGGCCAAAGGAATGGACAATCACACAACACTTTGTCCAACTCGTTGTAAAATGGGCACGTTATAGAGTGTTAGCGGGTTGTCACCAAAACAACCACCGTGTTCCAAAAAAAAAGGACATGGTTATATGAAATGTATCCCAGACCATTGAGTGATGGGATCACAGTGCATCTTAATGGTTTCTGTCCACTTGTTGGCTTCACTTGTATGTTTTAATAGAGCTGTTTTTAGAGTCTTCTGACACTTTATCTAAACACTGTTATTGGTTTCACAACCTTTCAAAAGACTCTCTAAATACAGATCATGGAGGTATTAAGCATCAAAAGATGGAGGAAGGGCAACCAACACAATGCACATACTGTTGTCTGAACCTACTGTGTGGGTTTACCATGGTGAATGAGTTATTTTAACCTTTGCTGTGTTGCCGTTTTTCTGGGCCCAGTAATGGGCCGGCAGAGGTGGGGTTTCCCTCCTCTGACGGACACATTTCTCATGCAAAAGAGAGAGGAAGAGATGGGCACCTGGATACTGCGCACATTGGAAGCCTTTAGCCTGTTTCCAGTTTGCAATCTACAGTATATCATCTGAATCTAATCCCTGTCCCTTTGGTACAGCTTCTGCCTGTGAAAGAGAGCGTTTCACTTCAACTCCCACCTCAGTCGTCCACCCGCCACACCCACAGCTTCTAGGGAACAACTCCAAAACCCACAGGATACATTTGAGGCAATCTTTAAAACCCAAAGCAGATGAAGTGCCGCTCTCTGTTTCCACACTGCTCTGTCTCTCTCTTCCTTACTGGGGTAGAGAGACAAAGCAGTGTGAGGAGAGACTGGTGACATCGAGCAAAGGAAGCACAAGCTGGATTACATATTGGTTTTCATGACAGGGGCCCATAGACTCTTGAAGGTTATTTAACAGCAAAGGGGCCCTCTTGAGTTACTGTGTGGGAGGTGGTTGCATCCTAGCCAAAGGTGTTGAGTAGAAGCCTTTTTTTTTAATCCATCGGCAGCCTATATTTTTTTTTTTTTTTTTTTGCTCATAGTGAAGGTTTTGCTGGAAGTCAGCTGACCTCTGTTAGATTCCTAAACATCAAACCTCTCAACGCAGAAAGCCAAATTCATTTCTTCTCTTCCCACAGATCTTTTGTGTCCTGACAATTCTGCTCTGAGGTGTAACAACAGTTCACTGTGTGAAAAATGCAAAACTTGAATAAACCCTCAGTGTGGCTGAATGTAACCCCACCATTAAGTCAGTGGAAAAGGAGCTGTGGCCCTGACTGTTTATTCCCAGTGATTAGATGAATTAGTGAGTCAGGCAGACGTAACCTTGCACGCTAGGGCATTGATATTTAGCCTCATTTTGTAGTGATGGATCCTGGGCTTTATTAGCTCGACTCAAGTCGGCTGATGGTATCACCTGTAACTCCTGCAACTCAGCCGATCTACTTGCCAGCAGCTGGTTTTAGAACACCTGTTTCAACAGCCATTCGGCATGTAGTGAAGTCTGCTGGTCATGTCAAAATGGCCACAGATGCCGCGTTCCCTTACTGTGGCAGGTGCTCCGTCCTCACCAAGCCCTGTTTCCGTCCTCACATACCCCTTTTCCACCAAAGCAGTTCCAGTGCTTAATTTGGAACCGGTTTTCCTGTTTCGACCGACAGAAGAACTGGCTCTGGGCCAGAAAAACTGGTTCCAGAGTGGCACCACTTCTTTGCTGGACTAGAAGGGAAGGGAAGGGAGTGGGTTATTGAGCCACTCAGCCGCTGCGATGCTGGAGGCGATGGTGGACGAAAGCGTAACGCTGCTGCAAACGGACCCCGGTAAGTTTCTTTTCAAACAATTTTGCCTTGCACATAGTTGTTTAGTTTTACCGGTTTCTTCAGATAACAGCTATGTCCCAATTTAGGGGCCGCATCCTCCCGAGGGACGCAGGCCCTAAATTGGGACACAGCTATTGTTTGTGATGTCTGCTTGGCTTAATGTTAACTGATCAACAGGTTAGCATTGCTAACATTAGCTAACGTTAGCAAGTTACTTAGCCATGGGCTCACATACCAGCTCCACTTTCAGTTGGCTAAACATTGTATAATGTTTAGTGGACAAGTGACTGTTTAAAGCGCTGTTTTTCAGCGGTCTACAGAGTTATCTGAAATCGAACAAGACAATGCTAATTTGGAGCTAACGTCGCTACTCCACTGCAGCTCACCAACACCATCCAGCAATACAATACACAATACAATAACATTTATTTGTTTAAGAAGGGACAGTGTACATCAATAAACATTCCTTTTAAAGAAAAGAAAAAAAGAAAATGCAGATGCACCCAATTGCAGCCAGGGGCTGATTTACATTGGTAAATGTAAGCAGCTCAGGTCAAAGCCACCAGACCAGACCAGGTGAGAGTTATTGTGCTGTTTATCCAGTAGTTTATCTCACCAGACACTATGCAAACATGGAGATATACCTAAAAGTATGACTTGATAATATAAATGTGTGCTGTGATAAATGAACAATCATTCATACACAATCCCCTACCACCCATGACTGCTGCCATTGAACCAGGGCTGCTACATACTCCAGTCAGCAATACTATGACCAGCTGTCACTGTTACTTTTATACCCACATCCTCATTTCGATACGGTTTGAGGTCTGTATACTGTGTCATAAGACTTGTGCTGATTGTTGAGCTGACATGTTTGTTACATTGTACTGCTTAACCTGTGTTTATCTACTTATGACTTAATGAAAAACTTTTAAACTGATTCTTATATTCTTGTACACAGGGAAAATGAAGAGAGACAGCAACACAGAGCTGCTGGAATACCTGGAGAGGGCAGACGAGAGGTTCTTGCAGCACAGCAAGGACCTGAATGATGCCCTGCTGCAGAAGCTAGAGACTGACACCAGTGTGTTTCTTGGACTGATGGGGCGCATGGTATCTGTGATGGAGGCTCAAGCTCAGAAATGAGCAGTTCTGTTTCATGGGAAGTTTTAGTTTTGCACATTCAGTGCACACTTGTTAATTTTATCATTAGCTTGTTTTTTGTATTTAAATAAAAAAATTCTAAGAAGACATGTCTGCTTCTGTATATTTTCACTTAATGATGTACAATTTAACTGTGTAATAAGTTCAAGTAAAGCTAGTAAAAACAAGTCCAGAACTCAACAGGTTACCCATTTATGAAGATGCTTTTCATAGATGTCTTGAGTCACTGCAGTGTTTCCACTACATTCATTCCGCCACTGCTGAATTATTGCCGCCGCTGCTGCTCCTTCAAAACATTTATTTTATATTCGACCGAATATTGCAAAAAAAAAACACATTCGGTATTCGGTGGAATAAGTGAAAAGCAAGGCTGAATAATAGCAGGGTGGTTTGATAACGCAATTAAAGAGCGTGTGGTGACGGATAGAGTAAAATGTCGGCAGTGTGGCGATATTTTACTCCATCCATCACCGCACTTGCATTTGCAACTAAAAATAGTTTTGTGCAGGCAAAAGAAATCATTCAGCACGCTGTGTGAGTACAGATTTCAAACAGCAGCAGAAACGAAACAGCGGTCACAGACACGGAATACATATGCCTGTCAAATACGGCGGTGCGTGATAGCCTCTTTTAGCTTTTTTTTTCTCTTTTTTGAGCCTTTAAAGTTTGATTCTCATCAGCCTGGTTTCCATCAGCAGCAGGCAGCTGTTTGGTGAAATGACTGATAAACCCATTGTAGACTACAAGTCAGTCTTTAGACGCTTTGCTTAACTAAAGACTGATGTCTTTCTCCCTGATTTTGTGTTTAGATGGGTGGATACAATGTAGAGTCCTTTGGTGGCTCGCTGAACTCCTGTGCTCGTAAACATAGTCCGACTGTGTTAAAAGTTTCAAACAAAGTCGCTGTAAGTCCTTCATTTCCACAACTTTGTGGACTGAGCACAATAAAAAGTTAAATCCCTCGGCATCCATTTTCAAGCTCTCTGTGTGTTTGTTTCCTTGTGGACGAGAAAAGGGGGAGCACACATTTCTGGGAGGGCGTGTCCTTTTAAAAAATGCAAGAGGCGTTGCATTGCTGCTGGACGTTTTCTCCGGTGTGTTAAACACACTTGAGAAAGGAGTGTCCCCAGACTATCAGAAGACGGAGATCTCTGATTGTCTGGTGGCAAGACTATACCTATTGTACAATACTTGCTCAGCACCAAACAGCAGGTAGACAAAATTTGTGAATAGCTTGTCTGTAATTAAAGTCAAACACCTGGCAGGTAAAAAGCTGAGAGATTGAATGTGTTACTTCTTTTGTTGCCAGAAAAGTAAAAAGCAACCAGGTTAGATTTTGCAGTTTTTAGCACCTCCTTTACTCAGAATGCTACACATAATGTGGAATGTTCAAGTACTCCTGGCAAATACAACTCCTTCTCCAGTCTTACAAAGTCATTTAAGTCAGCATTTTAACATTTGCAAGGTGTTAAAAAAAACGTGATGCTCATTTTAAATATTAATCAGCTAATGTTATGGTCTCATTAATGGTATGGTTCTTTGAAACCAGCTTAATTTAATATAACTTTTGGGATTGGTACTGTAAGCTGTTAAGCAATACTGTGTTAATGCTAACAGTCCTTTGCAGAAAAAATGTGAACATGTGAACATTGTCCATCTGGGAACCCTCTCCCCAGGGTTAGATTGGTAACCAAATTACATTTACACGACAGAATCACTGAAAGCCAACAGCACAGTTATTAAGGTACAATGTATTGCAAAATTAAACTTAAAAGGATGACATGTCAAGTGGTTCTGCACCACTCTGTGGTTCCATATTGATTTAACTTTTTTTTTTTTTTTGCTTGCTCTATGTGTCTATCATCAGAACTGTGTCCAGCGGTCTGTTACTCATAGCAGCGGTCTGCAATTCAGAAACAACAGACTGTAGAATGGATTTACAACAGGTTTTACATCTCAGTTAAAGTCTAATTTGAGATAAGCTTAATCCTCCTGAGTGGTACAGCATTGACACTGATATTACTGCTGCTAACTGGCTAGCTACTTCAACTGTCACTATAGGAGCTAGACTTAGAACTATAGAGTGCCGAAGTCACGTGAAGCTCATGGGACCTTAGATCGGAAAAAAATATGAATGGCAGTGAATGAGGAGAGCAATGTTATCTTTTGGTCCCGTTTGAGTTGTGACATGAAATCCAAATATGTTGTCAATGAATTTAAAACATAAATTTTAAGGTCAAGAAAGTCCTACTTTGTGGTAAAACTGTTGAGATGTAAGCTTTTGAAAAAATGTAATTAGAAAAACTACACAGGAGGCGGTCGCGTATGTGACGTCATAGCTTTCACTCGCTTCCAGCAGCTTGGAGCGACTGCAACCTGGCACAAAACACACAGACATCTTCAATCATAAATCGATTAATCATAAAACTGTGGAATTTCAGAGGGGAGGCCAAGCTGCAGGAAGCAAGCGAAAGCTATGACGTCACATACGCGACCTGCTCCTGTGTACTCTTGAGTCTTTCTAATTAAAAAAACTTATATCTCAACAGTTTTACCACAAATGACTTTTTTGACCTTAAATTCCTTAACAACATATTTAGATTTCATGTCGCAACTCAAATGGGAACAAAAGATAATATTGCTCTCCCCATTCACTGCCATTCATATTTTTTTCCGATCTAAGGTCCCATGAGCTCTACCGGAAGAGGCGTGACTTAGGCACTCTATTGGTATCACCTGCTAAGAAGTCGTCATGTTGTTCATCCACAGCGGCAGGCAGCAACCTCCTCTTCCTGCCACTGGCAGCTGCAGTGGCTCATTTGTCCACGTAACTCTTTAAACTCCTCTACATTTGATCTTATTTGTTTTTACTTTCTACTTACTTTGTGTCTTGATTTTTTATTGGTGCTCCCCTACTTGACCTCTGACATTACATGATGGAATGATCCATTTGAAGGGGTGGGAGGAATTTGCAACTGCTGGTACCACTCCACCTGCTTTAAAGTAGGGCTATTGGCAATTTTGGGGCCATGTAGCCCCTGATCTGATGTACTGTTTAAAACATTAAGTGGACCACAGCTGGCTCTAGATAGAGGAAAGAAAAGTGAAAAGCTAAACAAAGGTATGATTTATAAGCCTCTCCATTAATCCCACTCATTGTCCTGCAATAGCATTAGAGAGCTTGTCTTCTTTCCAGCCTGCAGTGAAGCACCAGAAGTTTTTTAGTACGTGTTATCCTCCTCCTGAGAGCAATTTTAGAAAAGAATCGTTGAGTCAGGTTAATAGTGGCTCTTCAGGAAAAGATACAATGTCCTTTTTGTAGTGATCTGCTGTAAGAGATGCTGTAATTATTTAATCACAGACTTAACATGTTTATTTTATGGTCTAAGACCTGCTGGAAAATATTGCAGTCTCCCTACAACAGGATTTGGTATTGAGAGCAAAACAGCTACACTTATTTTTTTTTTTTCAATTCTAAACTGACAGGAATAGCATGACGTAAAACCATCAAGGGCTTCATGAAATTACATGCTGTTTGTATTATACAGAGCAGGTTATTTGGCCTCTGATTGATTTAATGCATCAAACATCCTGCAGAATGGTACCTTGACAGTAGGGGTGTCCAAAAATTTTAAATGAGTAACAGATAAGATAGTAAGAAAAAACCTGGGGGCAAGCTCTTTCTTGCATCATATGGATTATTGAAAAACAAATCACATACAAAGAAAAAAATAAGATAAAATTAAGTATTTAACATCCCACCGCTCCTAAATGCAGCAGCCCTTGCTTCTGACTTTATGCTTCTCTGCTGTGGCCATATTCCCTTATAACTGTTGGTTTGCTTGTTTATCCGTTGTCTATGAAAACACATTAGTCTTCCTGCATAGCTCCCACTGCATGTCTACAAAATGTATGATTGTCCTGCGAGGTGAATGAAAAATGCAAAATGCAAAGGGATCTTGCTTGATTAACCAGTAAAGTATTAATCATATAGCATGTTTTAAAAGACAAGCCAAGGTCCTTTGAAAATCAGTCTGTGGGCCACAATTGGCCCCCAGGACATACCTGTTTTATAGTCTGCACATGGAGATTTCATCAGTTTCCAAACCCTAAAGCATATTGGCTCCACAATCTGGGCTCTGAAGGTGTCATATCCCAAAGAGCCTTTAGATACAAAGTTCCTCCCAGTCTGAGACCTTTTGATGATGAACCTCCTTCTTCAAAATAAATGAGTTGTATAAAACTGACTGTGCAGTTTCAGCCTCTCTCCAGTCAGCCAAGCCATATCATTTCTATAGTTTACAGTTTACAGGAGCCATTTCAGCACTGTGTTGGAAAGCATCTTTTCACATTAGCATGCTGCTTTGCTCTTCACTTTTGCCGTTTTTCATAGAAAGACATCAGGCTAGCATGAAGAAATCATAGGCAGCTTTTAAACTATGACCTCATGTTCTAAAAGGAAATGAGGCGACAAGGACTGTGTAACCCGGATGCAAAATGCAGCCTTTTGCTTTGCAATAAATAGGTCATGCTGTCACGTGACTGCTTGCCGCCAATCAGTGCAGCATATAGTCGGGGACAGGAACTCGCCTTCGGGCTGCCAGACCATGTTTGTGACAGGAGTTTGCTGCAGGAGCCGCCTACCACTACAACTCTACCCATATTACTGCTGCATACACCCACCAACATACCAATCATCATCACATATGGACTTAACTGTTGATGAACCCACATGGACTGACTTTCAAAAATGGAAGTAGGTTGTATGAACTTGGGATTGAAACATTTCTATATGTTGTTCTTGTTTTGTGCTTGGGACTGAAGTGAACCTGAATACAGTGAAACTTTATGTTGAATATTGAATTGTGAGTTTCAATTTGAAATACTCATTGTGATTCTAAAGATCACTGAACAGTCAATTGAAAAGAAGATACTTTTTGTCGAATATTGTTTATTTATTTTTTGGGGGGTTATTTATTTTGTGAAACTTTTTTCCAATACATGGTACCATTTATACCAAATAGCATGACTGCCTCTGTGTGTGATACAAGACTGTCCACTTCCTGTCTGAGCTGAACCTACCTCTTCTGATAACTAGCCTGTTTAATCAAAATTGGCATATACTACTCATATAAATCAATTAGCTAGCATTCAAGCTAATATATTCATCATCGCTCAAAAATGGGAGTCTTTGCCCAAACTCCGTCTGTTGAGCTGTCTGCCGCTTCAGATGTTTTTTTTTTTGTTTTTTTTTAACTGGACAGGCCAGAAATGAGCAAGGGGAATAGTGTTTGATGAACTGTTAGTTTGTCTCAGTGATATATTTTTTTTTGTGGAGGGCTCTGAACCCAATATGTATGGAGCTTTATCCCTATCTTTATTCAAGAGAGTGGTCTATCAGTTTGAAAGCATTATTTATTCATTTCACGTTCAAAAACCCTGCCCTCGCACTCAGATAGCCTCTGCTTGCACTTGGATTCACTCTGTTTCTGCTCAAACTGTGTGCTCGCACTCAGATACCATGTTGCTTGCACTCAGATACCATGTTGGTCGCACTCAGATACAATGTTGCTTGCATGGATTTCCTGCTCGAGCTTTGGCTTTTCTCCTGGCGCTCAAACTGTTTCTGTGCGCTCATGGAATTTCTGTTCTCAGATTTCTGCCCTGCACTTGGATTTTTTTGTCTAACAACCCTGTCAAAATCCCCCAACCAATAGAATGCCAGATTTACTGTTGACCAATGAAATGATCCCTGCCTCCTTGTGGGCGTGCTCGCTTTAGTTTTAGAGTGTCCTGTCCGGGCGGGTACTCTTCAACCGGGTTCATCCACTCCCACCCTCCTCCTCTGTCAGGAGTTATTTTTCAACAGTCACCGGCTCACTATTATCCCTTACATATAAAAGTGCATATATTTAAGCAATAACTCACGAGAGGGAGTGATATACAGTACAACGTCACGACCTCGAGTGTGATACTGCTTTTATACAACAGTTCAACAACAGCTTAAACAGCAATGCTGAGTAAGGAAAAAAGATGATGAAGAAAGAAGAAATTATTTAAGTATGTTATGTAGCTCCGCAGGGCAGTGGTTAGCACTGTCGCCTCACAGCAAGAGGGTTGCCGGTTCGATCCCGGGTGTGGGAGCCCTTCTGTGCGGAGTTTGCATGTTCTCCCCGTGTCAGCGTGGGTTCTCTCCGGGCACTTCAGCTTCCTCCCACAGCCCAAAGACATGCAGTTTGGGGACTAGGTTAATTGATAACTCTAAAATTGTCCATAGGTGTGAATGTGAGTGTGAATGGTTATTTGTCTCTATGTGTCAGCGATGTCTCTATGTGTTAGGAACTCACAAGCTACTTTGTATTTACATTGATCTGCAACTGTGTAACTTCGTCCAGTTCAGCTGATGAAATGTTGGCACGGCCGGATTCAAACACACCTGGAGGTCTGCACTGAAGAGCCCTGGCTTTCCTTTTCCTCGTCCTCTCCCGACGACCACTCATAATTTAATTCATATGTACAAATTGTGGGGAAAATAGCCATCTTCTTTGCTATAATGTCAGTTTGCGTCAATGTAGCGAGTGTGACAGTTGGTTAAATAACGGTTGTGTTTATATTTATAACACCTGTGAGCGGAGTGATTTTACTGTTACATCTCCCAGTGATGTTATACTCTATATCAGCACTAACCCCAGATAGCACACATACATCTGGCCGATGTCGGCCTGATTTATCAAGTTTAGATCGTTAAGACGTAGCAGGGAGAGTATTTGCTCATTGCCAATACGTCGCTGAAACGTCTGTCTTTAATGGAAAAATGACCATCACACGACGTTAAAACGATCAATAAAAGAAGCTGCGCTCAGTGGGCACTCCTTCATTAATATTTATATGCTTCGTTAACTACGACCTTTAATCATTTAGGTCGGACCTTTCAGGCTACAAATATTTCACCATTCAATGTGAGAAATTAATGCTATCATTCAATAGCTGACTGTTACCATAGCCTAGTTTGTGTGTAAGTGTGCACAATGACGAGACAAAAGTCAATTCGACAAACTTTATTTTCAAATTTCCACAAACAGTATCTGATGGCCAGTCTGTTTCTCCTGGCAGCCTGCAAGAGACAGAAAAGACAATGAGCACATAACTTCAAGAATCAAATCCCAACTTCACCACTGTATTTTTTTGTTTGTTAGCATTTCAGCTGTATTTTAGCCAGATTGAAGGCTTTGGGTCCGTCACTCTGCTTAATTTAGTATTGAAATGGTTAAATAACGGGATCCATTAACTCCGTTAACTTTAACCAGCAGCTCAACAATCAGTCCTTCATCTAGGAAAAACAGTGGTTTCAAAACTGCGCTATTACCTGTAGCAACCGGGGCTGTTTGCTTTGCAGAGGAGGAGACCTTGACTGATAAATTGCCCATAAAATCACATTAACAACATATCCGAGATGAAGGCATCCTTAAATTTCACTATTTAACCTCCGAGGTCCTCTCTGTTCCTCTCACACACACTTGAGCACCCGTTCTGGGATACACAGTGTCGGCTCGCCAGGACCATAAGTGAGTGGATCCCAAGTCTCGAGCCCTGCCCGGGACCACGGGTGGGAGCTCCTGGCACTTCCACTTTTAACCCAAAACAAGTGGTCACGATAACCAGATAAGCAGACAACATCAACTAGGGAAAATAAAATGAAAACACCATAGTTGTAGCCTGTTAGCTAACATGAGCTAAACTAGCTATCCGCTCACGAAAGATAACGTTAGCTGGTGGGGACCTGTGCTAAGCTATATACACCCAGTCATGCCTCACCACTCACCAGGAACCTCTTTTAACGGTCACAGAAGAAACAACATTGCTATTTTCTGCCAGTTTATTCC
This sequence comes from Epinephelus cyanopodus, assembly GCA_026686955.1. Lineage (NCBI taxonomy): Eukaryota > Metazoa > Chordata > Actinopteri > Perciformes > Serranidae > Epinephelus > Epinephelus cyanopodus. The sequence continues at coordinate 370,277 of CM048930.1, forward strand.
AGTTAGCTTACCTGAAACCAACTGCGTTGAGATGCTGTGTCCTGCGAGCTCAGATTAAAATTCCGCCTTCAGTGGCGACTTCCGTATGTGGGCGGGTATATTCTACAGCACTGGGCCAACACAAAGCTGACGTAACAGGAACGTTTGATGAGCTGGGACAAAAGAGTACTACATTTAAAGATATCATATATATATGGCACACGTGTAAATTAACAGTCCCTTTATTCCAAAAGTGGTAAAGAAAGCAAGGGAAGAAAATTTAATTTACATCGCTTTCCCTGGAGGGTGGGAGTGGATGAACATGGGAGTGGATGGACCCGGTTGAAGAGTACCCGCCCGGACGGGACTCTTAAAACTAAAGCGAGCGCGCCCACAGGGAGGCAGGGATCATTTCATTGGTCAACAGTAAATCTGGCATTCTGTTGGTTTGGGGATTTTGGCAGGGTTGTTACACAAAAAAATCCAAGCGCAGGGCAGAAATCTGAGAACAGAAATTCCGTGAGCACACAGAAACAGTTTGATCGCCAGGAGAAAAGCCAAAGCTTGAGCAGGAAATCCGTGCAAGCAACATTGTATCTGAGTGCGACCAACATGGTATCTGAGTGTGAGCACACAGTTTGAGCAGAAACAGAGTGAATCCAAGTGCAAACAGAGGCTATTTGAGTGTGAGGGCAGGGTTTTTGAACGTAAAATGAATAAATAATGCTTTCAAACTGATAGACCACTCTCTTGAATAAAGATAGGGATAAAGCTTCATAAATATGCTTTTAGGATTTATTAGGCGTGGCATTTTAAAAAATATTTTTTTCAGGGCTCAGTAGAAGATGGAGGGATTTTTCCTCCCTGTAAGTGGGTGTCCTTATCTGCTGCGAGGGGTGTCACATGCTGTAAGCCCTCTGAGGCAAATTGTGATTTGTGAGATTGGGCTTTATTTAAAAAAAAAAAAAAAAGATTGACACCACCTGCACAATTCATCAGGCTACTCATTGTGCTGTGCTGTCTGACATACAACGAAAAAGATCAACATTAGTCTAATTGGATGCTATAATGAGAAGATTTTCACCACTTTACCATGCCATCAGACAGCTCTTTGCTTTGGCACAACATTTTATTGTCCATATACTCTAGTTCACAAAGCTATCTCTTCATCTCCATAGTGACCAGCATTTCATTGTTGCTGTTAAAGTAACGATTTTTTTTTCTTTTTTTGTATTTATTGTCTCTTCCATACACTGCTGACAGTCTGACCCAAACAGCTGACTGTGCACACTGTATTACACTTAATACAGTGTGCAGCACAGTCAGGCGTATGGGTAGGAAGTTCTATGGTTGAGAGAGATGTAGTGCCAAAGGAAAGGGCTGTCTGACAGCAAGGTGCAGTGGTGAAAATATTCTCAATAATGAACGAATGAATGAATTATTATATTTTTAGTTTATTTTGAACATTTTTTTAAGAAAAATAAGAAAGAAATAGACATTACAGTTCGAAAAGGAGTAGGAAGCAGTATAGACATATTTCCTGCTACCCCTTCCATCAATGATGGATATTTACGTAATTTACACTACCATAATATTTATACACACACACAGCCCACATATGTACACCTACATTTTATACACACACAACATAACTTCACTCCACGGATTGAGATGCACATGCTTATCAATGTCAGGCTGGCATATTGTCTTTGGAAATTAAGTTCACCTCTCCAACCATAATGACCATCTCTGTTCCGAAAAAGTTTTTGCTGGTTGCCTGGTAAGGTGTTATTTCTAGCTTTGAACATGGTAAGTGCTGTTTTATAAGCAATTAGATCAAATAATTTTATGGCATGTGATTTTATGAACAAAGGGTTTGTGTGCTCAAGGTATCCAACATTACTGATTATCCTAATAGCTTTTTTCTGAAGAGTGTATAATGGTTGTATGTTACTTCTGTATGTGTTACCACAGATTTCTGCACAGTAATTCAGATATGGGAGTACCAGTGAACTATAGAGTATGGACAGTGATTTCTGATTTAAAAGGTGCCTCGACTTCCTTAGTACTACAATGCTTCTTGCCAGTTTTGAACACACATTTGTAATGTGACGTTTCCAACAGATCTTGCGGTCCACTATCACACCCAGAAATTTGTTTTCATATACTCTTTCTATACTAATATTATCTATCTTAATTTGAACTTGTGTGTTTTCCTTTTGATTTCCAAATAGCATTTGGTTTTGGTTAGATTTATTTATATCAAACCATTTTTTTTTTTTTAAATTTTCCCATTTCTGTTGCAATGTTCTCCAAGAGTTGTTGGAGATTTTCCCCGGAACACAGGATATTGGTGTCATCAGCAAATAATATGAACTGTAATTTTTCTGATACTTTATGTATGTCATTTATGTACAATGTGAATAATACTGGGCCCAGCACTGACCCCTGTGGGTAATGTTAGTAAAGTTGGATCTGTGTTCACCAATTTGGACAAATTGTTGCCTGTTCTCTAAATATCTTTTGAACCAGTTCAACACCATTCTCCTGATGCCATACCTTTCTAGTTTATTTATTAATATATCAAGATCAATTGTATCAAATGCCTTCTTTAAATCTATAAAAAACTGCTATCACATGTTTCTTATTATCTATACAGTCAGTAATGTCTTCGGTTAACTCCATTAAAGCCATGGCCATTGATCTATTTGCTCTAAAGCCATATTGACTGTCTGTCAGGAGATTATGTTTCTCTACAAATTTATTGAGACATGCTATAAACAGTTTTTCTAGTATTCTGGAGAATCAACAAAGTAGTGATACCGGCCTCCTGATTTAAATAATGGGATGACTTTGGCTATTTTCAATGTATTCAATAAAGCATCCACTTAGACTGATATCGATTTTTTTTTTTTGGCAAAAATATGTTTTGCTGCTGCCCCCATCCTCAACAGTACATTGCTGACCATGTTTGTGGGCACTCCCCCCTGCTTCTCCAACTGACGGTGTACCAACCACCATCTACTTAAAGTACTACACAAATTAACACATCCACAAGTATCTAATGCAACCCCACTTCAAACAATCTGAAATATCCCTTTAAGAGTTTTAGTATGGGGAAGCAGTCAGACGAAGTCTCTGATTTTTGGACCCACCTTCAATTGTGAACATTCAGAACATGTATCAACACTTGTGCCAACCAATAGATGAGGACCTCTCAACAGTATGTCCTATCTAGAGGAGCTGGAGAATAGGGGTGGGACGATACAAGTAATTCACAATTCAATACTGTGACAATATTTGGCCCTCGATCACAATAATATCATGATACACGATATCTGTAATATTTGATATATTGCAAGAAATTCATCAATGATATATCACAATATATGTGACTGAAAAAGAAAAAAATACCCATAAAAAGGAAAACGTCTGTAATTATGCGTTTATTCCAAAACTTAATACATTTTTTGTGCAAAACTGCTGGCTTCGTACATGAAACAATGTACAAAGAAACATGTGCATGAATACTTTTGCATAGTGCCTCACTGCCTCCTAGGCTTGTAAACACTGGGCAGCTGGACATATTAAAATGCATGAACATTAATAACATGTTTTATGTGAACCAGGACAGTGCTTTCTGATTCTGAAAAGTCAGTAGCAACTTGTTTTATGTAAACTTGGGCCTGTTTATTTCTTATTCTTAACAATAGCTTAACAAGATAAGAATAACATAAAAATTAAATGAAATATTGGGCACATTTCAGTATGCAACCAATTATGTACAGAGTAATGTTCACCCATCCAGTACCTGGGAAGTGGGAACATTAAAGTGCTTTGTGTCAACCTGGACACATCAAGGCATATTAAATTTACAGGAAAGAAAATAAAATAAAGCTGGACACATTAAAGTGCCTGACATTAAAACTTTAAAAAAAAAAAAAATAAGAAGAAAATAAAAATTAAATGAAATCTTGGGCACATTTCAGACAGCATGCAACCAATTATGTACACCAGTACCTGGGAACATTAAAGCGCTTTATGTTCACCTGGACACATCAAGGCATATTCTTCTTGAGAAACACTAACTGATCAGCATGCTCAGATGTAAGAGCACTCCTCTGAGCAGAGATTATGTCACCAGCAGTAGAAAAGATTTTTTTCTGATGGCACACTAGTCCCTGGGACACACAGGTACCTTTGGGCCAGCTTGGCAAGGTGTGGGTACTTGGATGCCTCATATTTCCACCAAACCAACCATTCATCAGACAGTGGTAGAGGTGGAGAATCTTGATATTGCTGGACCTGCTTTGCAGCCTTGGAGTTAGGTGATGATGGGGTCGGGGGTGATCTGGCGTGCTTTAATGTTTGTCCAAGGAGGTTAGCAAGTACAGATCTCCCATTTTTTGGTGTGTGTGGTTGTTTGTCCTCATCACTGATGTCATCAGCAGGAACACTCCCCCCAATGCTTCCTCCCTCCTCGTCACCATCAGACTGCATTCTCATGTCTGCATCCTCCTGTAAGACAGTAAGCATTTGGCACACCTTCATTATTATTTTTGTTATGAATAAAAACATGTTCATCACAACATCAAATCATCAGCTGCTACTATTCATTTTAAAATTTCACACATCTTTTTTGCACATGTTGGATGTACGGATGACATTTTTCTACCAGTAGTGTTAGTGTTTAAAGGTACAAATATTACTAGTATTCAAATGACCTAACTACTGTTCAGACACGTTGTAATTACCATCAGGGCAGCAGCCTTACCACCGTGGCATACGTCTCCTGCACTTCTGAGGGCGCCAAGAAGAGCATCGACTTTAACCTGGGGTCTAAGGCGGATGCAACATAGAGGAAGTTTTTCTCCTCTGCAGACATGTAGCACTTTGATAGGTCTTCATGGATGGCATGCTTTATGTCTTTGATAAGATGGGTATCCTCAATGGTGCTGACTGTGTCACTCAGAAGATGGGCATGAAGTGGAGCGATGATGAAAACAGTTGGGCTTTTCTCCTCGCACATGCTCTGTGTTGCCACCAGCATTGGCTTGAGGGCTTTCACAACCTCTTCTGCATTCCTGATGTCTCCATCAGTCAGGGTAGAGATGTCGGTGGTATTCTTTCACCTTACCTCTGGAGATAAGAGGGCAGCAGTTACAGCAGGCTGTTGCTCAAGAAACCAGCTGATCCTCTCGTAGGCACTGTTCCAGTGGACAACAACATCAGCTATCAGCTTGTGGTGTGGAAGGCCTAACATCTTCTGGTTCCTCTTCAGGGCTTCAGCTGCTAGGCTGCTTCTGTGGAAGAATGTACAAATTCTTCTAATCCTCCCCAGCAGTTGATTAACATTTGGCAGTTTCAGGGCACGCTGTACTGCGAGATTCAACACATGGGCGAAACAGCGAACGTGTTGATATCCGGTAATCTCAACAGCTATGGACATATTCGCTGCGTTGTCAGTAACCACTGCTGGCTCTTTCTTGGTAAGCTTCCATTCCTCTGTAGCCTCTTTGCCATGTGAGCGCCAGTATGACTCTCATACATTGCCCAAGTATGAAGGACGTAGGAGTGTGCATCCCAGTTCTCGTCTATGAAGTGAGCAGTGATAGTTACAAAGGACTCGGTGGCCCTTGAAGTCCAGCCATCGCAGGTTAGTGCAAGTCATTTAGCAGACTGAAGTGCATCCTCCACTTTTGCTCTCGTCTCTGCATACAATGCGGGAATGGCTTTTTCTGTGAAGTGCTTATGGCTTGGTACCTCGTATCTCGGTTCCAGTGTAGCGAGCATTCGGCGAAAACATTTTCCACCACACTGCAAGGGCGAAATTCCTTGCAAATAAATTCAGCAATTGATTTGGTGATACTCTGTGCCCTCAGCGACCCAAAGGGAAACTAAAAGCAGTAGTGATTGTCGGCTGACTTGGTTTTCCTTTTTTATCACCCGAGAGTAGCTCACTGTGATAGAGATGTGGCTTTGCAAATTCGTAGTCTTGCTGTTAAATTTTACCTTCACAAAACAGTTATTGCAGATTGCATATACTTTATCCAGTGTTCTCCCGTCATCTGTCTCGTAAAAGCCAAAGTGGGTCCAGACTTTGGAGTGGAAACTTGCGGATGGAGAATGTGGCTGGAGTGTGGGGCGTCTGGCCTGTCTTGCTTAAGCTGTTTGGCTTCTCTTAGGGATTAAGTTTATCTTCCCCTAACCTTATCTAAGTACTTTTAATTGTCAAAATTAAACTATGCATGAACGATACTGTACCAAAACTACAAAGGCACCAGATCCAAAAGGAAATGAATCGCTTTGGGGAACTAATATGTGTTGGTTTGGAAGGCAGTGATAAATTACCTATTTTACTGCTTAGGTACGAGGACTAGTTTGATTCAACTCTCCCTCTTATCTTTAAAAAGTTTTAAAATTTTCCACACACTGCTTTAGCCTCAATAGTCTGTTGAGCACTGTGTTCTCAAAAGGAGGCTCAAAAGGAGGCCATAGAGATACCCTCCTGTTGCAACCCAGTCTCAGTATGAAGTCGTCGAATACCGACACTGGGTCAGTGACTTCTGGCATCACAACAACACAAAAAGCTGTCTTCTCATAGCAGGATTATACGGTCAAGGGGAAATGTGGTGGGAAAACAATGAAAGTTAAGGCAGCGGGATGGGTGGAGAGGTGGTGGATTGGTCCAACAACCACTGACTTTCACCCAGGAGGCCAGTATTCGCTTCTGTATGATTGTAAAGCCACACCCTATTCTTTTTTTTCTAAACCCAACCATGTGCATGTGTTGGCTAAACATAACCATGTGCATTTGCTTGCTGAAGGTAGAAAAACTTTAATTCACAGTGTTGTATTAATGGAGTGCATTTATTTTGAAAGAGACTGTATGCAAACTGTGCATTTCCTGTGAAAACCGCAGTGTGCACAGTGACCCAGAATATCAACAACCAACACACCTAGCAGGGTTCAACGCTAAGGTCTTTTTTCACTTGCCCGGTCGGGCAAGTTGGTCAGAGATCTACTTGCCTGAAGTCAGTTTTTACTTGCCCTATAAAAAATGTTTAATTTAAAGCAGCTGTGCAGAACTTTTTACCATTAATTAAACTGTACCTAGTTCGTATCACCCCCCCTTGGAGATACGCATATTTATTTGAACCCAACAGCGACAAAAAAATCCTTTCTCTATATGGCTATTTAGCGTAGCCTAGCTCAGGTCGGACACACAGCGGAAGTCAGAAAACCAGAATACGGCACCCGAGGCGGAAGTGATTCTGCTCGCACGCAGCGGCCCGCAGCGATTAAACCACAGAAGAAGAAGGAGCCATGTTTACAGTGTTCTTCGAGTATGCAGTACACAACGGGCACTGCTGAACACATAACACCTAACAGTTTTACCAGAGATGTATCTATGAGGACTGGGTTGTACTTTTGATGTCATGGCGGATAACAAAGGAGCATCATGCAAAAAATTATCTGTGACTGTGACCATGAACAGAAATATACAGCAGGCAGTTGTCCTCAGTTTATAAGAAATTCAGAGCTACACCAGAACATTTATGAACAGGTCTTACTTTACTACTAACTTGTGTGTAATGTTAGCATGTTAGCATGTTTCCACTAATTACCGTATTTTCCGCACTATAAGGCGCATCGGATTATAAGGCGCACCTTCAATGAATGGCCTATTTTAAAACTGTTTTCATATATAGGGCGCACCGCATTATAAGGCGCATAGAATAGAAACTACTGTAGTGGCTGGGGTTGCGTTATGCATCCACTAGATGGAGCTGTGCTAAAGGGAATGTCAACAAAACAGTCAGATAAGTCAGTCAGTCAAACTTTATTAATAGAATACAAACCAACGTTCTGACAACTCCGTTCGCTCCCAAAACTGCGTGACTGAAAGCCTTGAGTTTGGAGTCTGCGTCGTAAGCGTGTCTCTTGAAAGGTGCCATTCTGCGGTCTTTATACACACACAAGTGGTGTGGGACTGGAATTCCCCTATACCGTTTTTACCGCTGTTACTTCGGCGACACCCCCTGACTACGGTAGCCATGATTAACCAATATTGATCCATATATAAGGCGCATCAGATTATAAGGCGCACTGTCGGTTTTTGAGAAAATTAAAGGCTTTTAGGTGCGCCTTATAGTGCGGAAAATACAGTACTTAGACTGACCTAACTTTAGTAGCGTTAGCTTTGCAAGCTAAGGCTGCAGGTAACAGCTTTGCTTTGCAGCTTTGTTAGGATTATGTCATGTCTTCACTGTGTATCTTCACATAAAAGAATACTCTGACGATTTGGGAGTTATGCCCTTTCTCTATCATTTTCATATTGAGACAACATGATCAATATCTTTTTTGTGTCTGTACGTCCAGTGGCTGGGTCTCAGCGGTTAGCACTGCGCTTATAGAGGGTCAGTACGTCCTGCGCTGTGATCCGCGGCGGGATACACCGGTGAGCAGGCACAGACGTAGCTTGTAAACAAAACTCAGCTGTTTATTTAGCCTAGCGATATCTCCGGATTTTAGCAGCTGCAATGGACGACTTTGAACGCAATTTTGAAGAGTTTTGTAGCGGACACAGATCCAGAGCCTTACCTGTTTGAGCTGGAGTACACAGATAATGAGCTCCATGTGTTGAATGCTGAGCAGAGATGAGAGAGGCTGAATCCTCCGCTACTATTTTCCTGCACATAGTGGGATTCAGTGCTGCCATCGTTGGGGAGATATATCATGAGGAGGAAAACCGCCGCAGAGAGTGCATCACAAGGAATGAAAACTTTGCAGCAATCATTAATCCTTGCGTGATTGAAACTTTTTTTCATGTTCCTAAGATGAACTGGAAAAAACGCTCCAGGCCTGCAGGAGCTGATGGACAGCTTTCAGTCAAGTGAGTAATATTGTCCGTGTCGTCTCTTTGTTTGCTTTTACTCGAGTGACCAAGAGTACCTGTCCCAGAGCCAGCTGCAACTGTTGCTCACCGATGTATCCCTCCGCACAAAATGTACTGACAGTGCCATGCTAACCGCTGTCTCAATATGAAAATGATAGAGAAAGGGCATAACTCCCAAATCGTCTGAGTATTCTTTTCACATAATAATGCAGATTCAGCAGATGACTTGTTAACAGTTTATTCCTCCTTACACTGAACGTACATGGCTGCTTCTCCTTGTTTCTCAGTAGCACAACAACAGTTACTACATTACCCAGAATAACTTGAGGCTCACACTACTACGGTAGCCTTAGTAGCTCAAAATACACAACAGATTAGATTAGATCAGAACAGAAACACGACAGGAGAATTTACTGAGTAATTTTGCCCCGTTTTTGAAGGGGACACGTCCCCTCCTCTCGCTCTCCAAAACAAATGCTTGCGGCCGTTGCCAGCTTTACGACACCAGGCTGTGGGTGTCATACCGCTTCAACCAAAGGGGCGCTAGAATCAACGAAAACAAAACGTTCCGCACAGCTGCTTTAAGTGGCTATCAAATAACAAAGACTGCAGTTATTTTTATGTTATATAATCTTTATTCACACTGTATTTATTAATTAAAACAACATATGTCATGTATTGTAGCTTAATTCCTACACAAATATGACAATGTCAGGGCTTAAAGTGAAAAATTTGTCAATCATTCTCCGTCTATAATTTTGCGCCCTACTTGAGCCATGCCCACCTCTATTTATTTTTCACCCCTCTCTCCAGTTTTGCTGTATTAACACTGGGTTTGATATATTTTGCCTCCATCTCTCTGCCCTGCTCTACTCTACTTCAGCTACTTAGCTCTCTCTACTCTACCAGTAGACTACCACATCCACCTGTTGCACAAAACGCACACAGCAGAGTTTCCCCTAGGATGGAGTTGTAGCAGCAGAGGTGAAGCACACACATGAAAAGTAATTTTCACATGCATGAAACTTTTTTGTATGCTTGCAAAGCACAGCCTGCTGGGATGTTTCAATGTATACTGGCACCAGAAGGGCTCTTTAGGTACATACAGTACTTGTGCACAGTAATGAGCATGTGAAATGTCTGTCTAGCTTACATATGAGGTGTCTCAAGATTTAGGAAAATACAATTTTATTGAATGTAATAAAAGTAAAAAGTCGCTTGACATGCTGCTGTTTTGTGCTAAGACCTATTTAAGTGATGGTAGTTGTTAATTACGTGACAACGCCTGAACGCAACACAACACAAGCTCAGCACCAAGAGTGCCGTGCTGCGCTGCTGTGCGAGCAGCGTGTTTGTCTGTGCGTATTAGCAGTCTGTTGTTATTTACACACTGTCCATAACAATAACTTTGTCAGCTGACAAGCTGCACCGGGCTCGGGTCAGGTTTAGTCAGGAAAATGAGGCCCGAGCCGCTCTAGCATGCTCACCTGTGTGTGTAGTGGAACTCCGCCCTGCGTGATACAGAGAGCAGAGGAGACCATATAGAGACAGAAATGACACGATGACGTAACACCATGGCTGTGGGCAGGACATTGTTACACAGCGACAGCTGCATCAGAGCCAAGGAGCGCGTTTTAAAATACATTTATTTTATCAATTAGTTATTAACTTTTACTATTTTTAGCGTCGATATGTGACAGGGTCAGGGTGAGAACATGTTGCCTGTTGACCATGCCATGCTCACCAGACCTTTTTCTACAACTAAAACTAGCTTTGGTGTAGGGCTCCTCAATTAATCGAATTTTAATCGTGATTACGATTTTGGCTCCAGACGATCTCAAAATTCATATAATCGAGGAAAAACGATTATTTGGTGTTTCCGTTCTGAGACGTGCATGCGCAACTCAACAGCTATACGCCCCCGCGTGTGTGGAGAGTGGAGATCCAGGCTGAGCAGACATGCCCGATCGGGCAAGCAGCACCGACTCGGATTTTTTATTTTTATAATTTCTAATCGCAGGGCAGTTATTATACCACGGCCAAACGGCCAGTGCCGTGGAGTCCCCGGTGTGTTACCGTAATGCCCCTCCTACCCATACGGCCAGTGTAGCGTGCCCTGTGTCTTATGACAAACAGCATAGTAAGGCTATGGCTAAGTTAACGTAACGTTACTGACACTCCAACACATGCACACACACACATAACATTACCGGACAGCCTCTCGGTCCTTAGCCGCTAACGTTAGCTCATGTTAGCACAGTTACCACACAGAAGCTTTTACAAAGGGTCATAATGTGCTTCTAGTGACTGTCAAATCGCCAGCGAAAGATGTTTACACTGAGGACACGGAGATGGGACAAAGATCCTCTGTGAAGGAAGATGGTTCACTCTGCTCTGTCCCCAGGAACAAACTGGGAGGCAAAGATCCTCTATGAGGAAAAGGGCTCACTTTGCTGCAGGATTCACCAAAACGTTTTTTTGTTTTTTTCTTTTAATAAATTGAACACACATTAAAGAACATACAAGATCCTGTAGAGAATTAATACATAATACAATGCAATAAACATTGTCAAATTAAATGAAGGAAGATGCTTTTTTAAAGGCAAATAAAATGTTGGAGATTTATATAAAAATATACATAGAGACAGTTGCAGTGTGCTGCTTTTTTATGTGCTGCTGCCTCCATCGGCTGATCATCTCTGCTGACGTAAGATATAAGTTATGAGCGAAAATATGCACCACACAGACAGAAAAAGAACCTCTCAAGCAAGGCAAATAAGAATTTAGATGGGGCAAGTAGATTTAAGAAGTACTTGCCCGACAGGGCAAGCAGGAAAAAACCTTAACGTCGGACCCTGCTACTACATTACAAGATATTTTTATATATTTAACAGGAGAGTGTTTTTTTTTTTTTAACATGCTCAATAAATGCTGTTCCAAACATGTTCAATAAATGCTGTTCCAAATTCAAAGACAAAATCGTGTAAATAATCGTGATTTCAATATTGACCAAAATAATCATGATTATGATTTTTTCCATAATCGAGCAGCCCTACTTTGGTGTGTTTCTGGCTAGATCTACTCTCTGATGTCCTATCTTTCACTGAAATGAAAATTTGTGGCCGAAGTCGAAGCCAAATAAAATTAAACGCTTGGCCGAATACCGAGTACTGAATACTGAGTTTTTCATTAGTTTTTGCAGATGAACCCCCTCTAGATTAGTGTTGTCATGATACCAAAATTGGGACCCATGGTACGATACCAGTGAAAGTATCACGTTTCTGAGTAGTATGACGATACCACAGCGAAAGTCAGGCATGCTTTTGATGCTTTTTGTCATGTATAAAAAGATGAATCACTTTTCTATAATACATCAATGATATTTCAATGGAATAAATTACTTATTGACTTATTCATACTTCAAAAAAGGCATCAATAAGTGATTAACATGGGGGGGATCAAAAAAATAAATAAATAAAATAAAAATCAACCAAAAATCAACCAGCCACCCTCCTCCCCTGACAAGTTAAGAACAGTCCCTTATGTGCGGTGAGGTTTGTGGACCTTTACCTGCCACAAAGAGAGGAATGTGAACAGCTCGTTTCTCCTCTGACACGTCACATACCTGTGTGCCGTCATGGCTCGGTTGTTCAGGTACTTTTCCTCTCTGGGCAAGCCTGAGCCAGCCTTGACGCCCAGAAGAGGAAATTATTGGACCTGGAGCCGGGCTTCTCCATTGCTGGTAAGCCGTTATCTTGCGCCGCAGAGCACTATGGCTGCCGTATTTGACAGGAATACATTCCTGTCCGTGTCTGTGACCCCCGTTCAACCCACATGCGGCAGGATTCTCCTTTCGTTTCTGCTGCTGGTTGAAATCTGTACTCACACAGCGTGCTCCTGAATGATTTCTTTTGCTCGCACAAAACTATTTTTAGTCGCAAATGCGAGTAAAATGCTCGCACCGTAGAGCTCTCAGGAAAACAAATCATGCTGTTTGATTGCGTCATCAAAAAACGCCGCTATTATTCGGCCTTGCTTTTCATTTATTCCACCGAATACTGCACCGAATATTGCTTTTTTGCAATATTCGGCCGAAAATATTCGGTTACCGAATATTTGGTGCATCCCTACTTTTAATCTTCTCAGTCTAATCTGTCTATATCTCCCTAAATTTCTATGTGGTGATTACCAAATATAAGCCTGGCAGCCACAACATTTGCAGTGACTGCTGTGTGTTTATAAGGGCAACTGGAGAAGAATCTGGAATCTGAAAGAGCAGGGGTCAATGAGAAGGCTGTGGTGGGTTTTTGCACTGGATATTTTCAGAACTGAAATTCCACAGGTTATTTCTGGATCCATATGCTGGGACATTCTCAAGATGACAGCCCATCTGTCCACCACACCAGTAAACTGTCTGTAACACAAAAGGTAAAGAAAGTTAAGTAGAAAGAGGCTGTCAAAGTGGTTGATCTGAAGTTTTCAAATTATTGCAGATGCAGAAATGACAGCTACTATGTTGCAGTATTCTAACAGAATATTGGGACATTTAGTTGACCATTCTCTTTTTTTACTGTTTACTATTTGCTTTTACAGCAAAGTGAGCAAATATTTAATTGCATGATTGCTTTAAAAAGATACAAAAGGCAGTGTTGAGTAAATGACTGACTCCAGTAGGAGCAGGAAAGGGGGGGAACGCCCATAACTTTGCATGTTGGCATGCAATATTAGATCTTTATTTCCGGCCATATCTAACTAGTGCCCTTACATAAGCAGAAACAACAGGTGTTAGCAGTATTGGACACCATTAAGCTCAGCAGAGGGGAGGGCTCGGAATACATGTCATTCATGCAGTCAAGCAAATTCTCTTTTAGTGTGTCTGTGTTTATGAGTATAAATTTTGTTTCATGTTGTGCCCACTGCTTGTTGTACTTAAAGCTGTTGCCTCAGTGGCCTCTGGTCAGGCGCCACTTCATGTGCTATATTTGACCTCCCTTCCCCCTGGCCTCCCAAAGTGCCTTTGGATCAATGTGCTCTACAGTGTGTCTCTTGGGTGAGTGATCCCAGCCAACAGGATGTGATGGCAGGCCCAGAATGCAACAGGAATCTTGCTTCGATGTTTGCTTTCCCCAGTGGTGTATTCAGAGAAGGTTTAATCTTAGCCTGTAGGGAGTGGGTAACAACTGCAGGAATGACTGGAACAGCCATGCCCTGCTGTAACTGAAACGTAATTATGTAGATCCCATCACATAACAGAAACCTCACAAATGGTAAGATTGTGGGTGCTTGTATTGTGTAACGAGTAAAGTAGCAGTTGCTCGTTTAAAGTTATAGTCTAACATTTTGAGTGTATTTGTGTCATACAGGCCTCACAGTTTTGCTTCAGATGAAACCTGTTTGGACTACTAGAAGTCACAAATGCACCTCACAGGAAATGCATTAAATATTTTGTACTTCTGACATTTGTTCTTTGTGGCACATTGATTAATCAAAGACTAATGAAGACAGTCATCCATGGTGGTAATACTGAATTGTGCCTGGCTCAAACTTTGGATCATCAATTTAAACTATGAATGGGTTGAATATCATGGAAATTCTTAGGATAATAAAGTTAACATTGATTTTATGTGAATATCTTGAATGTCAAACACCATATAATTAATTTTATCTCAATGTGCATGTTAGATTTTTATATTTCCTGTGTATGAAAGAAATTCTGGCCTGACAGTAGCAAGAGCAGAGGTTTTCAAACTGTGAGGCATGCAGCAGCATTTCAGGAGGGGTGCAGGGGGAGAGAGTTGCAAAGATAACCTACTCCATGAGGTGAAAGAAACAGATGCATGCTGGTGATCCAAAAACAACAGGCAGTCAGTGTTAGACTTTGACTTGGATTGATTCTCTGGAAGCATGACTATCTAAAGCACATTTATTTAATTTATCGTATAATAATATATAATAACAATATGACTCATCTTCTCAGGAAAATTTGCAAATATCCATATGAAATTTCATGACTGTCTGGTCAACAAGAAAGATTGATTCTGCACACCTGCTGCGGGCCGCTACTGGCGAGCAGAATCACTTCCGCCTCCGGGTGCCGTATTCTGGTTTGCTGACTTCTGCTGTGTCCGACCCAACCGAGGCTGCGCTAAATAGCCATATAGAGAATGGCTTTTTTGTCGCTGTTGGGTTCAAATAAATATGCAAATCTTCAAGGGGGGGGGGGGGGGGGGGGGGGGGGGGGTGATACGAACTAGGGACAGTTTTATGAATGGTAAAAAAGTTCCACACAGCTGCTTTAATTGAAAATGCATCATAGGTAAATGATGACTAAACATTTCTAAAAGTGGGAAGACCATTATATGATTAGGTTGAAATCAGTTTTTGTCCTCATTAACATCAGTAAAAAAAAAAGATGATGTGATGTGTGTTGTTTTTCCCTGTTATAGGGTTTTTTTGGAGGGAGTTTTTCCTTATCCGCTGTGAGGGTCCAAAGGACAGAGGGAAGCGTATGCTGTAAAGCCCTGTGAGGCAAATTGTGATTTGTGATATTGGGCTTTATAAATAAAATTGATTGATTGATTGATTGATTGATTGATAAAGACCAAGGAAAATCTTTGAGTATTTGTCCCTCAAATATGCAAATACACATCAGCTGTAATTTCCAAGTTGCACATTTGCTTGACATTTGTTTGCCCCCATGTCATTGTGATGAAAACAGCACAGCACAGTCAAAAATATAAACCAAGTAACTGCTCAAATTGCAACAAGAACCATGCTTAGAGATATCGTGTCTACACCATGGATTATTCCATGTTTTGCTCGTGTTGAAACAGTACTTGGGGCTGGATGGGTGACTAAATGTTCTGCACTCCCTCTGGTAAATTTTATTAAATAATTCATGCTGGGCTTCTCTTAAATTTGTCTCCTCTACGCTTTGAGGAAATTGAAGTAATACATATTACACATCCTTTGACTGTAACCTAACACTAAAACTCTGAATCACTATTTCATTCTTATTTTTACCAAGCAGTTACCTATCTGAGTTGTACATAAAATTCCCTCATCCCCTGAATGCTCTTGTTTTTTTCCTTCCAACTGCTTTTCATTTTATGTGAGTACAAAATGAAGTGGAGCTGACAGCAGGCATCCGGGCTGGGATGCAGCAGTCTGAAGAGCAGACACAATAAACCTGCTGGAAAGATAAAGCAGGGGATATGATCTGACAT
Organism: Epinephelus cyanopodus; assembly: GCA_026686955.1. Taxonomy (NCBI): domain Eukaryota; kingdom Metazoa; phylum Chordata; class Actinopteri; order Perciformes; family Serranidae; genus Epinephelus; species Epinephelus cyanopodus. The sequence continues at coordinate 386,381 of CM048930.1, forward strand.
TTCACAGAGGAGATTTGATTTGTCATTAGTATTTTTCCCACCTTGCTGTGATTGACATAACGTCTTTAGTGGCACTTGTCTGGAATTAGCAGTAATTGATTTTGTGTGATTGACCTCTTTGTGCTCACTAAAAGGCAAAGGGGAAGGACATTTTTTTTTGTAAAAGGCCTATTCTACGGGGCTGTGACTGTGAGTCATGGGCTGGGCCTGACTGTCTATCCCTCCCATATGGTTTGGTTAGAATCTGACAGGATGTCCCTGTCCGGGGATACTTATAAACCCAGTTTCTCAATGAATTTACATGACATTTAAGTCTTTCATAGAAGAGGATTTCAAATGAGCAGTTTGACCAAGAGTAATACCAATACTGTTACTGTACCTGTAGTTTTGCAGCAAATTCCTGATGGATTACTTTGTAACATGAACACATGTACAGTATATCTATGGTTTACCTTGTGACTGGTGCGACAAAAGATGAAAAAGCTGCCACGGAAAAGTTTTATGGTGCACTTTTTTCTTCCAAGCACTTTTTTCTCCCGTTTCCTTATAAAGCGGAAGCACATGTAGTGGGAACTGCTGATAGTGATCACATCTGTCTGAGTCAAATTGATCAGAAAAGCAGATTATTATTATAACTGATTTATTTTTCCTTTACCTTTATTTCTCATGTAGATAACATTCTAATTGTCATTTGTATTACATGAATATAGAGTAATGGGGCGGCAGTAGCTCAATCCATAGGGACTTGGGTTGGGAACCGGAGGGTTGCCAGTTTGAGTCCCCGTCCGGACCAAAATATGGAGCTTTTTTATGGAGATTTTTATCAACTGTATAAACCTGCAGATTTTTTTTTCTGCCCACATTTATTTTTTTGTCTCCATCACTAGCAGCCATAAGCTTTAATGTGCATGCAGTACCAGCCTCAGGTAAGCAAATTGCGAGGCAAAGTATGGTCAGAGTTAAGTAAGAGAAATAGAATTACCATAGTTAGGGCCCGAGCACCGACCGAAGGCCGGTGAGGGCCCTATTGAAACTGCTCCGTTTATTAGGGCCCGAGCGACGATGAAGTCGTCCAGGAGGACCCTGTTGTAATCTCGCTGTTTATTATTAGGGCCCGAGCGACGACGAAATCATCCGTGAGGACCCTGTTGTAATCACGCTGTTTATTATTATTAATTATTAGGGCCCGAGCACCTAGCAGTGCGAGTACCTTATTGAAATGCAAGGACTTATTATTATTACTATTATTATTATCATTATCATTATCATTATTATTATTATTAGGGCCTGAGCGACGACGAAGTCGTCCGTGAGGACCCTATTATAATCGCTCTGTTTATTATTATTTATTTATTATTATTATTAGGGCCCGAGCGACTAACTTTCCGTATTCGTCCTGCCACATCCGAAATTCGGAGTTTTTGGGTGGTTGCACATGGTTGACGCAAAATGCTGAAATTGCGCCCCCTACAAATTTTCAAAAACCCCTCCCCATTGGGGTTAGTTTGTCATAGGCAAACGAAATTTGGTACACACATGTATCATACCCAGACGCACAAAAAAGTCTCTTAACGTCATGGTAAAATCTCAACAGGAAGTCGGCCATTTTGTTTTGAATTTTTTTCATTATGGCGATTTCCACAAGTGAAATTTGAACGAACTCCTCCTAGGGATTTCGTCCGATCGACTTCAAATTTGGTACAGATCATACTGAGAACAAGCTTGATCAAAAGTTATTAAAAGCTTTTCACTAAGTCAACGGGCGTGGCCGCTAGGGCGTGAGAAATTTTGGCGACTTTTCGATTTCTTGCCATCTAATTTCGAATGGCTCTCCCGCCCACATACTTGATCTCAGCAGCTTCAAACTTGCTGAACATGATGATGGCTCCGCCCCCAATGGCCAGATATGTTAATATCTTATCCACCTTACTCATATTGCCCCCCGGTGGTGACAGGAAGTGACCAGTTTTTACTTTACCATGTGCTAATGACACAAACTTGACCGCATCAACTTCATTTCACTTCTAATGCATGCAGAACAAGTTGGTGAAACTACCTTATGAACGCTGGGAAGCTACATCTAATGGTGTCCATGTGGCGGCGTGGCGACTATCGATCCCTCGCCACAAAATACGTTGTATTTTAACGAGCTCCTCCTACAGATTTTGTCCAATGAACTTCAGATTTCTTACAGATCATCCTGACACCATGCTGATCAAAAGTTATGAAAAACTTTCCTCTTTGTCAAGGGGTGTGCCCACGATGGCGCCTCCCTCACCACCAAATACATTTAGCTTTTTGATGACTTCAGTGACCTCATATCTTCATGAAAATTGATACACAGGTCAAGAATGGCGAGCTCTTGCATCTGATAGGGGCGTCACCCATGGGGGGGACAAAATGCCCCTATAGCACCCCCTTGAAATTTTCAAAAACCCCTCCCCATAGGGGTTTTTTAGAGTTGGTACATGGAAATTGGTACACATGTGTATGTTGTCCAGACGCACATGAAAGTCTCTGGCACCAATGGTCTACTCCAAACAGGAAGACGGCCATTTTGATTTGACTTGTCATTTTGGCGTGATTTCCACATATTGTATTTTAACGAACTAGTCCTAGGGATTTCATCCAATCGACTTCAGGTTTTTTTACAGATCATCCAGAGACCATGCTGATCAAAAGTTGTGCTCTGCATGTCTGTAGGTCAAAGGGCGTGGCTGCTATGGCGCTGCCATTTTTGATCCATCGCCATGCATATTCAAGCAGCTCTCTCTCCCACATAATTCGTCCATGATATGACTCAAATAGTGCAAGATGGCGCCGGTGTGTATGGCTGACCGTCTGCTGCTCCCACTTTTGTTGTTTGTAATCCTTGGCACTGTACAGATCGAGTCTCTGCTGGTGTATGATCGCCAATCCCTCTTAGATCTGAGACATAATGTCAGAGATCTAAGTATATTTGATCACGGTGGACAGAAAACTCTGCCCCCGCTCCTGTCAGGAATCCCGACTCACCTTTACCAGGCCTCGGCTGTACCCCCCCGGCGGAAGCGTCTCCGTCGCCGCGGTAAACGCGGCGGTCGGCTGGTGAAGCTGAAGGTCTGCCTGGCACGATCTTCGTCCACTTCCTGGTCAGGACATGGATTATCCTTTCCCTTCACCGTGCCCCGGCGCTTCCTGGACCTGATCGACGCCTGCCTGGTACCTGTCGCCGGTCTGGTTGAGGGATTCCGGCCCCGCCGCCCCTGCTCTCCCCGGCTCTCTCAGCGCGGGGTGAATCTCTGGAACCTGAGGACCAGCGTCCTCAGGTTCCGGAGATTCACCCCAGGCGCCCCGATCCGCCGAAACACAGGCCCCGGCTCCTGCCAGGATTGGGCTGGTAAATGCCAGATCTCTGGCAAACAAAACTTTTATCCTGAGGGATTTCTTCAGCTCCCGTGGCTTGGATTTTCTCTGTGTGACAGAGACCTGGATCGGTGCTGGTGAGTGCAGCGCTCTTGTCGAACTTTTACCGGCTGGTTGTTCTTATTTTAACTCCCCACGGACGTCAGGCCGTGGGGGAGGAACGGCGACTGTTTATAAAAATGACTTTAAATGTAAGCAGTGTGCTGTGTCATCCTCTTTCTCCAGCTTTGAATCGACTTTATTTGAGGTGGGTCGCTCTGACCCGGTGATGTGCGCTGTCATCTACCGGCCCCCCAAGTACAACAAGGACTTTGTGAAAGACTTCTCGGATTTTCTGGCTGAAATCATGCCAAAATACGATCGTGTCCTTTTTCTTGGGGATTTTAATATTCATGTGTGTTGTCCAGATAAGCCGTTGGTGAATGACTTCTTAAGCTTTATTGACTCTTTTAATTTGGTGCAGTGTGTGTCTGGTCCCACACACGAACATGGTCATACATTAGATCTCGTTCTTTCTCATGGTTTGTCTGTGTTTAACTTGAAGATCTGTGAAAATGTCATTTCTGACCATATGCCCGTAGTGTTTGAAGTTGCCTTTTCTTGTACTGCAGTTAAATCTTGCGCTCCTGCTCAGCGCCGTTGGACTTTTAACCCTTCCACTGCTGGTCAGTTCTCTGCTGCTTTCGATCAACTCTGTGCCTCCTTTGACTCAATGTCTGCTGACACGGAGGAGCTCAGCTCCTGGTTCCACTCCTCATGCCGAACCATTCTGGACTCCGTGGCTCCATTAAAAACAAAGCAGCCCAAAGTGAAACCCGAGCCCTGGTTCAGTGACAGGACTCGTGCAGTTCGACGGGAGTGCCGCAAAGCTGAACGCAGGTGGAAGAAGGATAAGCTCCATGTCTCATTCCAAATCTTAAAGGACTGTTGGCACCGTTATCAGAACACTATTAAGGAAGCCAAAAGAGAATACTTGTCAAACCTCATCGTGTCAAATAGCCATAACCCTCGTGTGTTATTCAAAACTATTGACTCTGTTTTAAATGCCCCGCAGTCTGTTTGCTTGGAAGCATCCCCTGAGCTATGTAATAACTTCTTGCACTTTTTCATAGACAAGGTTATTAACACAAGGGCTACCATTTCAGCGCCTGCCTCTGACCCCTCTGTCTCTGCCCCTTGCCAGGCTGTGTTTGATAAATTTGAGCTTGTGACCTTGTCACTTTTAGGTGATGTGGTTGGCCATATCAAGCCATCACGTTCCCCTTGTGATGCTTTCCCTCCTCACTTTTTTAAAGAAGTCTTCCCTAGTATAGGGCAGCTGGTCCTTGCCATCATTAACAGCAGTCTGTCCTCTGGTGTTGTGCCCATAAGCTTTAAACATGCAGTAGTGCAGCCCCTGCTGAAGAAACCAGGCCTCGACCACACTGTTTTAGCTAATTTCAGGCCCATCTCCAAGCCGCCTTTCATTTCAAAAATCTTGGAGAAAATTGTTCATGCGCAGTTAAAATCTTTTCTGGATGAGCATAATATCCTGGAGGTCTTTCAGTCTGGTTTCAAAACCCTGCACAGCACAGAGTCAGCTCTACTAAGGGTTTTTAATGACATCCTTCTGGCAAATGATTCTGGTGATTATGTAATTCTTGTCTTGTTGGACCTAACAGCTGCCTTCGACACTGTGGACCACAATATTTTAGTATCCAGGTTGCAGCACCATGTGGGCATCTGTGGTAGTGCTCTGGAATGGTTTAGATCCTATCTGGCAGACAGAACTTTGTGTGTAAGCCTTGCTGGTTCTGAGTCCCACTCTGCTCCTCTGTCATATGGGGTTCCACAGGGTTCAATTTTTTAGGGCCCCTGCTTTTTTCATTGTATTTGCTTCCTCTGGGATCCATTCTTAGAAAGCATGGTATCTCCTTCCATTGTTACGCTGATGATAGTCAGATTTATGTGCCGCTGAAGAAGAGAGATGCTTTCTCCCTACAACCGCTTCTGTCATGTCTTGATGACATTAAAGCCTGGATGGCCTTAACTTTTTAAATTTCAATGAAAGAAAACAGAGGTGATGTTGTTTGGTCCAAATAGCTCTTATGAACCCCCCCCCCCCTGTTGATTTGGGCCCCTTGGCAGTATATGTGAAGCCAACAGTTTCTAACCTGGGTTTTAAGATGGACAGTGGTTTTAAATTGGAGCGTCAAATTGGTGCAGTGGTTAAGTCCAGCTTCTTTCATCTTAGACAGCTGGCAAAGGTCAAACCTTTTCTTGCACATAAGCACTTTGAAATAGTAATCCATGCCTTCATCACGTCCGGCTGGATTACTGTAACGCACTTTATTTTGGAGTCAGCCAGTCTTCCCTCGCACGTCTCCAGTTAGTCCAGAACGCCACTGCACGGCTACTAACTGGAACACGTAAGAGGGAACACATTACGCCCATTCTGGCTTCCCTCCACTGGCTGCCCGTGCACTTTAGAATTCATTTTAAGATTCTTTTATTTGTTTTTAAATCTTTAAATGGTCTTGCCCCGCCTTACCTCTCTGAGCTGCTTCATCCTTACACTCCTGCTCGGTGCCTCAGGTCAGCTGATCAGCTGCTCCTGGATGTACCGAGGTCTATGCGGAAGCTCAGAGGGGACAGAGCCTTTTCTGTGGCAGCCCCCAGATTGTGGAATGATCTACCTGTCCACATTAGACTGGCCCCCCTCACTGTCCGTTTTTAAAACCAGCCTTAAAACCCATTTTTACTCCTTGGCTTTTAAACCAGCATGAGACTCTGCTCTTGTTTTACTGTTTTATTGTTTTATTGTTTTTATTGTTTGTCTTATGTTTTTTATTTTTGTACAGCACTTTGTTTCAGCTGTAGTTGTTTTTAAAGTGCTCTATAAATAAAGTTGAGTTGAGAGTTGAGTCCAAACTGCTTCAAAATTTCTGTACATGATAAGAGCCCCGCCCTCAACACCTCCATATGCTCGTAGGCAATGTTGCTCATGGCGCTCCCTTGTGGAAACAGGAAATGCCATCTTTTACACTGACAAACACCAACCTCAAGCTCCTGACCTGATCAACTACATTTTGTGGCCACATGACAATCAAGTGGATGAATCTCCACAGTGACACACATGTCCTGTCATGTTGCAGGCTTCCGTGGCGGCGGTGGCAACTTTTCATCCTTCGCCACTGAACATCAACTTGGTATAAATCCTTCATGCATTGTCCGATTTGCTCGAAATTTCACGTGTGATGAGGGTCCACCCCTGAACGCACCTGACCACATCTGGTTACACTCGTAGTGCCACCTGGTGGATGAATGAAACATTGTGTTTTTTCACTCCTGCCAGGTTTTTTGTCACTTCTCGCTTCGTGCGACAGCTCCCACGTGCCTTAGGCCCCGACGATTGCATGTGGGAGCGATGGCCCGATCACAGCTGCTTGCAGCTTTAATTAGGGCCCGAGCACCTAGTGGTGCGAGGACCCTATTGAAATGCAAGGATTTTTTATTATTATTATTAGGGCCCGAGCACCTAGCGGTGCGAGGACCCTATTGAAATGCAAGGATTTTTTTAGGGGGCCAGGACCAGCACTGGACCAGTGCTGGGAACCCTATTGTTTTTGTTCAGATTTTTTTTTATTATTCTCTATTTTTATTTTTCTCCCGGTAAAAGTGGTGCTGCAGGCTAAACCATGCAAGGGAGGGTGGTGCAATTTGGAGGGTTGGTCCAGACCCCTGCACGTACCTGAGACGCAAAAAATTACATATGTCCGCCAGCAGGGGGTGCTATAACTAAAGTCAACGCGTTTTGGGCTATAACTCCCACACCGTATCTCGCACATTCAAAAACCTCATATCCACAGATTCCCTGAATAGCGCTGAATCACATGGGTGGGGCCACGCCCATTTCTGCCTATAATTTTTTTCGTAAAATTGCAAAAACTGGAAAACCTACTTTTTCGAACTCCTCCTTGGGGTTTCGTCCGATCAGCATGAAACTGAGCACGTACAGTCTTCAGCCGATTTTTACGAAATTTTCAATTAAGCAGCCCCCAAAGTTGGTTTGACCTGGATGTATGAAACTTGCTAGGCACCTGTAACACTCTATTACGTACAAAAAAGCCTCTTGGAGCCATGCTCCAAACCCAACAGGAAGTCTGCCATTTTGAATTTACTTGTGCCACTTTTGTGCATTTTTGCCCATTTCCAGGGCTTGTAAATTAACGAACTTCTCCTACAGATTTAATCAGATTGGCTCCAAATTTGGTGTATGTAAGTGTGACTATGTTGTGACCAAAAGTTATCACAGGATTTGCCCAATGTTGAATGACGTGCCCACTGCTGAGCTTTGAGTCTTGAGGTCTCGCCATGAAAAACAAAATTGCTGTAGCTCTGGCATAAATGGTCCAATCTCCACCAGACTTCACATGATTCATATTAGTCCCGCCCTGAACACATTTTCATTACCATATTGCCTGATAATCATAGCGCCACCTAGTGTCGAAAGAAAATACTTCTTATCAGATACTTATCTTTGGATTAACCTGAAATTTCAATGCTGTGGTCTATATTTGATGTTCACAAACATGACATATCATTAGTGTCTACGCCCACTGCAGAGAGTTTAATTTTGATGTCTCGCCATGAAACAGGATATGTTTAGTCCCAGCCTAAACATATTTTCATTACCATATTGCCTGATAATCATAGCGCCACCTAGTGTCGAAAGGAAACACTTATCTTTGGATCAACATGAAATTTCAATGCTGTGGTCTATATTTCATGTACACAAACATGACATATCATTTGTGTCTACGCCCACTGCAGAGAGTTTAATTTTGATGTCTCGCCATGAAACAGGAAATTGCTATAACATTGGTGTAAATGGTCTGATCTTCACCAAACTTTAGATGAATCATATTCGTCCCACCCTGAAAACATTTATTTGACTATATTTCCTGATACTCATAGTGCCACCTAGTGGTGACAGGAAGTAGGTCTCATCAAACACTTATCTATTGATTTATCTGAAAGTTTAATGGTGTGGTGTATATTTAATGTATAAAAACACGTTGTATAATTAGTGTGCTCTCCAACTCCCTGTAGTGGAAAGAGGAAGTGATACAAAATGTGAAATATGTCATTCCAGCACTGTATCAAGGATATGCCAAGTCACTCCTGTATGCGATGTCTAACTTTGACAGAAATAAACTGAGTCCTGTTGTCTGATGTGATTCTTGTGCTTTGATGAACCAAAATGGCTCAACAGCGCCCCCTAGAATATTTCAATTAAGTAGCCCCCAAAGCTGGTTTGACCTGCATGCATGAAACTTGGTAGGCACCTGTAACACTCCATCACGTTCAAAATAGCCTCTTGGAACCATTGCCTAAACAGGAAGTCGGCCATTTTAAATTCCGTGGTCATTTTTGGCATTTTACACGTGTTGTAATTTAACGAACTTGTCCTACAGCTTTAATCAGATTTGCTCCAAACTTGGTTTATGTGAGCCTGACTACGTTGTGACCAAAAGTCATTACAGGATCTGCCAAATGTTGAATGGCGTGCCAGCTACGGACTGTTGAATTTTGAGGTCTCGCCATGAAAAACGAAATTACTATAACTTTGGAGAAATTGGTCCAATGTCCACCAAACTTCACAAGATTCATATTAGTCCCACCCTGAACACATTTATATAACAATGTACAGTGATAGTCATAGCGCCACCTAGTGGCGAAAGCCAGTACTTCTTATCAGACACTTTGGATTAACCTGAAATTTCAATGCTGTGGTCTATATTTCATGTACACAAATATGACATATCATTAGTGTCTAGGCGTGCTGCAGAGGGTTTGATTTTGATGTCTCGTCATGAAACAGGAAATTGCTCTAACTTTGGAGTAAATGGTTCGATGTCTACCAAACTTCACATGATTCATATTAGTCCCACCCTGAACACATTTATATAACAATATACAGTGAAAGTCATAGTGCCACCTAGTGGCGAAAGCAACTACTTCTTATCAGACACTTATCTTAGGATTAACCTGAAATTTCAATGCTGTGGTCTTTAATTGATGTACACAAACATGAAATATCATTAGTGTCTACGTGTGCTGCAGAGGGTTTAATTTTGATGTCTCACCATGAAACAGAAAATTGCTCTAACTTTGGAGTAAATGGTCCGATGTCCACCAAACTTCACATGATTCATATTAGTCCCAGCCTGAACACATTTATATAACAATATACAGTGATAGTCATAGCGCCACCTAGAGGTGACAGCAGGTAGGTCTCATCAAACACTTATGTTTCAATTTATCTGAAGGTTACACGCTGTGGTGTTTATTTGATGTATAAAAACATGATGTATAATCAGTGCACACTCCAACTCCCCCTAGCGGAAAGAGGAAGTGATACAAAATGTGAAATATGTCATTCCAGCACTGTAACAAGGATAGGCAAAGTTGTCCAACTTTGACAGAAATGAACTGACTCATCAGAACGTGTCCTGCCAGCCCCCCCGATTTGTGTGAAGGTGCGAGGGCCCGTTCATCGCTGCTTGCAGCTTTAATTTAAATTCTGTTTTTCCATATGTTGTCATCTAATGATAAAGCGAAATGTTTTCAGATTTTACTGTGGCTGTCTCAGGGGACCACACATGGAGCCTTTCCAATGCACAACGGTCAAAACCCCTACAATGATGAAACTGATACTGTGGTTTATGTTTCAGTGGTTGAGCATGACTAGTCTTTGAAAACATGGCCTGGCTTTGCTGTGTCTGTGGCCGTTATTTGAGGAAATAGATGAAACACATCAGTTTGTAGGGGAGGCCGGGGATGGTTGAGACCCTTTTTGTCTCAGGACCTTTAACTTGCTGAAATTTTGTGTTGTGAGTTCTCAACCTTTAGTATACAGCACCCTATTTTCTCAAATACAAGTAGCATATTTTTCAACTTCAACAACTATATCGCAGAATTCATTAATTGATGTCAAACACGTAACAATAAAAATTAAAAATTGCACAATCACAAAAATTGCACATGAAGAACTGATACATAGACTAATAACCACATCTTACTCAGGTCTAACCTGTACCTGTCAGATGCTCAGTACCTCACATGGAATGAGTCCAAAATACAAGTCTGCTGTCTCAGTCAGGTTACCAGTCAGACAACCTCTTTCTGCACATTGAAGACTTTTTGACTGCTGTGTTCCCCACGCAGGGCGGCTGTATTTATTCTTTATCTGACATTCTGTATTTATATTTTGATAAGTTTATTTTTACTTGTTTGCAGTATCATCTAAGTGTCACATGGCAGAGTATTCTTTGGGGACTTTTGCGGTCTTTCCTATACACAAGCTCACTCCTTTCAGGTTTTTTTTCACCAACTTTACTGGCATGCTGAGAAAAGGAGTAAGATAGATAGAGAAATGTGTTTAGTTGTCATTGGGGGTAGTTTTAACACTTTTTAAAAAAAAAAAAAGTGTTACAACTATCTCCACCCCTGTCAGCCAGTGTTTAGGTAGCTGTAGCAGCATGATGGTTTGAAATGTTTAAAGATGAAATGCCTCACATTTTACCCAAGATACTCTCTAATCTAATGCAAGTTACATCATTCTAATTAGCTCAGTATCAGTACTAATCAAAATATAGACTTGGTCCAAAGAATAACTTTGATACCTGAAAATCATTATTTTGGCAGTGAAATCTGCATACTTCTTCACACAGCAATGAAATTTCACACACAAGGTCAGGAAGGAAGGGGTCATACAATAAATGCATTACATGACCCATAGGTCATCCCCTCTTGGTGAAAGTGGGGCTGTTATAACCATCCCCTATTACTCCCCAATTACTCTGTCTTTGAAATCTAAGTTCTGATGTAGAAGTGTATTTTTCTGCTTTCATCTTGAATAACAAAATACTTGTAGGCTGCTGAGAATATTCTGAAACATGTAAAGGTAGCTTCAGCTTCACAGTCTTGGCTGGACAACTGGACAGTGGCTCCAGACCAGTTAGGCAAAATTGGAGCCCACAGCTCAATTTTCAAATACTGTGAAAATCCATCATCAACCAACAATAAGTATGGCATTGAGGTATTCAAATATCTGAATGTAACCAGTGTTACATAAATCTAAAACTGTTGTCTCTTTCTCTTTGTTATTGTCTTACAGGACCCCCAGTAAGTAGACCAGACCCCTTATGAGACCTGCATGTGGTAAAGTGACTTTTTGCACTTTTGGTGTGAAGGAGGTAAACTGAACACTCCCCTCGAACACACCCGATGCCAATATAATGCCTTGACTGGATGCAGGGGGTGTACAATGTTTGAAATCATATATATGATTGTATACATACAAACATGGTTGCATATTCACATACATACACAACCATACACACACACACACACACACACACACACATAATCACACATATGTATACATATATGATCATAAACGCATATATACACACAACCATATACATATATACATATGCCCAGGTTCACAAATCATGTATGGTACATGGTACAGGCTTTAAATCATAATAAAGCATGGTTTTAGGGTATTATAAAATCATATTAGTATAATGTCTATTTGAGTCAATAAAAGCACATATGGTATCCCTAGTGTCCTTATAATCCTTTATCAAAGTCCAGAAGTAAGTCAGTGGCACATTCCATACTAAATAAATCCAAATAGTCTTTGAGCCATCGAGACAAAGCAAAACAAGAAGGTTTATGAGTTTTCCAATTCATGAGAATGATTCTCTTTGCAGCAAGGAAACCCATGGTCAGAAGGACATGCACAGATTTTGATTTTATATGGTCAGGTCTATGACCGAGAAGGCATGTGATAGGACAGGCAGATATTTTGACTACTAATATGTCTGTTAAAACATTAACAACTCCAGACCAAAAAGTCCTAACTGCAGGACAGTCCCATAGAAGATGTAAAAAAGTTCCACGCCCTCCGCAGCCATGCCAACAATTATCTGATAAATCTCTACCCATTTTAGACAAGTGAAAGGGGGACAAATATGCTCTACACAATATTTTAAATTGTATAGTCCTATATCTCACACATCTGGATTATAATATACCCCTCCTTCAGATACTATTCCACTGTTCAGGAGTGAGTGAGGTATGAAGATCACTCTCCCATGCCTGTTGACTGGGAATGAATGGATTAGGTAGGGCAAGGGATAGAAGTTTATATATGCTAGAGACTATACAACGCTTTGTGACAGCTTGCATTAAGCTTCGGTCTAATTCATGCTTAAATGAGAGGGTAGTGTTACCATGTATTCTTTTATAATTAACAGATCTAATATGACGATAAACCAAAAATGATGACTCTGGAATATTAAATTCATCTCTCATTTCAGCAAAGGAGCGGATGCCATTATCATTGAATAACTGTCCTACAGTGAGAACCCCAAGTTGTTGCCACAGTTTGTTATTCAGTGGAGTCCCTCCGGCAGTCAATAATATATTGGACCAAATCGGACATGATGGTAATAATAATCCATTCACTCTCGGTCTACTATTTAGCATTTCTGTAATGGAGCAAGAAAAAGTTAATTAAGGAGTTTTTGAGAGTTGCTGGTGGTTTAGCAGAGTACCACAGCGAGGCAGCCGAAGTATGGCCAGCTTTAGAAATAAGCATCTCCTCCAGCCACTCCCAGCTGCCCTTCTTAAAGTATGTTTTATAAGCCAACACCATGGGATACCTTGCATTGAATGATAGATAATAACGATATACATGTGATACACCAATGCCATCTTGTGATCTTAATACTGAAAGTTTCTTATGGCCTATTCTGGGTTTCTTTTTATTCCAGATAAGCTGGGTAAACAGTGAATTAATTTTTTTGAACCAAGAAAAGGGGAAATGGTATGGAATAGCCGAAATTACATATGTAATTCTGGGTAAGATTTTCATTTTAAGAATTTCCACCCTTCCCCAAAGTATGATGGGTAATACTGTCCATCTATTTAAGTCATCTTTAATTTTAGCTAATAAATTAGGCCGTTCAAGTGGAAAATTTTAGCAATAGATGAGGTAATAATAACACCAAGATCCATCCATCCATCTTCTAACCGCTTCATCCTCTTGAGGGTCGCGGGGGGCTGGAGCCTATCCCAGCTGACATTGGGCGAGAGGCAGGGTACACCCTGGACAGGTCGCCAGACTATCACAGGGCTGACACATAGAGACAGACAACCATTCACGCACACGTTCACACCTAAGGACAATTTAGTTATCAATTAACCTAGTCCCCAATCTGCATGTCTTTGGACTGTGGGAGGAAGCCGGAGTGCCCGGAGAGAACCCAAGCTGACATGGGGAGAACATGCAAACTCCGCACAGAAGGGCTCCCACACCCGGGATTGAACCGGCAACCCTCGTGATGTGAGGCGACAGTGCTAACCACCATACCTCTGTGCTGCCCAATAACACCAAGATATTTCATACAATTACTTTTCCATACAAAAGGTGTTCCAGCTAAATCAGATTGTGATGTATGTTGGTTCAGTGACATTGCTTAACTTTTACTCCAGTTTATCTTGTACCCAGAGAGATGACTAAAGGATTCAACCATATCAAGAAGAGCTGGTAATGAAACTGAGGCGTTACTTAAAGATATCATCAGCGTACAAATACATTTTAAAGCTAAAATCACAAATAGAGACTCCTGTAATATTATTATTAGCGTGTATGGCACAGGCTAGTGGCCCCAGGGTGAGGACAAATAATAAAGACAAGACGGGACATCCCTGATGGACGCCACGATGCTGATTAAATAATGCTGATTTCAGCCCATTAGTTTTCACATTTGATACTGGTGTGTTACAAAGTGCCTTTACCCAGTGTATGAATTGAGATCCAAAATGAAATCTGGAGAGTGTGGCTAGGAGAAAAGGCCATTCAATTCTATCGAATGCCTTCATAGCATCTAAAGACGCAGCAATTAAATGATTTGCAATTGATCTAATTGATTTGCAGCTGTTATAACGTGTAAAAGTCTGCGCATGTTATTGGCAGAGAGGCGTCCCGGAATAAATCTGACTTGATCTAAATGAATTAGAGAAGGGACCACTTTCTCCAAACGCAGAGCTAATACTTTTGCCAGGATTTTATAATCATTATTTAAGATACTAAGCAGTCAGTAGCTATCCATTTGGCTTATCATAATCTTTCTCATAAATAATGACTCTGACCTGTAGGTGTAAATGTGACTGAATTGTTGGTCAGTCAAGTGACAGACCAGTGACCTGTCAGCCCCTCGCCCACTCAGCTCTGGGGTAGGCTTTGGCCCATGCTCTGCATGCATGGGATAAGTGGATCACATCTTTGGTTGGGTGCATGCAAATAGTTGAAACCAAGCCTTTGGTTAAAAGGAAAACCTCCTGAATCCTGTGCCTCCATGGCACAAAGTTTCCAAACATCTGGCCACTATGAGTTTGACTTTGCACAGCTGTGTCAGTTTTAAAATCACCTCTGCCAAAGTCCCTCCCTGGAAAATGTGAGGGATAGTTCCTACAGAGGAAGTTTTTAAGGTACATGAGGTCAGACAATGAGGCAGATTTTCCACTCTAACTACACTTCATCTCCACAGGATCTGAGCATTTTAAACTCCAAGACATGGTCAGATTCCACATGTCTCTCACATCCTGCCTGAGATACAGTACATCAAACACCTTTACCTGGATATAAGGCTCAAGAATGTTTAAGCTCAAAGGTTGTGATTCTGCTTTGGTAATTACAATGATTTTACAGATGTGTTGACTGTATAGGCTACAGTCAGACAGATGCAAATTACTCCGGCTGGGCTCCTTTAAGACATTACTCAGGCTATTCCATGGTCATTTAGTGGACGAATCAAAGCTAAGTTGACAGCACAATAAAGCTAGTTTAAGATTACAGTCAAAGTACTCTTCATACCCTGTCACCCCAGAAAACAGTACAGCAAAACATTTTGGTGTCCTGGTGAAATAGGTGGGGAAAACTATGCGATGTGCTCACTGTTGCTAACCAGACAGCAAGTTAACAAATCCATACAAATGTATGGAAATCAACTGTACTACCTACTTATACAACTGACTGCAAACCACCAGTTTAGAATCCAAAGTTTAGAGAATGGTGGTATATAAAATATAGATATAAAACTGGATCAACACAGTTGATTGCAATATGATGCAGCTCTTTCAAAGCTCAGCGCTGTCAAGGCTTATTCTGCCTTTTTTTTGTTTTATTTTGTTTTAACATGTTCAATAAAAATTGATTGAATGATAAGGCAGTTTGTAAAAATGGATCCAGTTGTGAAGTCAATGCTTGTCAAGAAGAGCGACCCTGCGTTTTATTGAGGTCAAGATATGTGGACAGTTAAATCATTCCACAACCAGAAACCATGATTTACCAGAACCATCTGGACACAATGTAAGAAGATGCAAAAAAGGACTAAATAATGGTTTACAGGTGAAGGAGGTGGCAGAATCAATTTCACTGGAGTTGTGCCTTGTGTAATTTCCATGTGACGAGCAAATGATTGATTGATTGATTGATTGGTTGATTACCAAAAAAGTACTGCGTGCATTAACCTTTCCTTGAAATGAATTCACTTGCTGCAGCATGTCATTAGTATCAGCCAATATTGGCTTTAAAGTGAATCAGAATTTAAAGAATTTATATTATAAAGTTATTATTAATATTTATTTTCCAATGCAGTGGTATTGGATCAGTACTCGCTAATAACCAATACACACGTTCAGGTATTGATATTGATACCAGGGCATGTTCATTGAACATCCCTTCTACACATTCATTCAGCAGCACTTTGCCAAATTGGAACCACATGTTGGAGGGTGTAATTCAAGTGAAGACTTCCCTCCGTCAGTGGGTGACCTTTGGTCCCTGCAGACGGCCCGATGGAGCGTCGACTGGTAGCTGGAAAGGTGCTAGTTCACCTCCTGGGCACTGCTGAGATTCCCTTGAGCAAGGCATATATATATATATATATATATATATATATATATATATATATATATATATATATATATATAAGGGATGCACCAAAATCAAAATTTGTGGCCGAAGCCGAAGCTGAATAAAATTAAACGCTTGGCCGAGTACCGAATACCGAGTTTTTCATTAGTTTTTGCAGATGAACCCGCTCCAGATTAGTGTTGTCACGGTACCAAAATTGGGACCCATGATACGATACCAGTGAAAATATCACGGTTCTGAGTAGTATCACGATACCACAGCGAAAGTCAGGCATGCTTTTGATGCTTTTTGTCATGTATAAAAAGATGAATCACTTTTCTATAATACATCAATGATATTTCAATGGAATAAATTACTTATTGACTTATTCATACTTCAAAAACTGCACCAATAAGTGATCAACATAGGGGGGATCAAAATAAAATAAATAAATAAAATAAAAATCAACCAAAAATCAACCAGCCACCCTCCTCCCCTGACAAGTTAAGAACAGTCCCTTATGTGCGGTGAGGTTTGTGGACCTTTACCTGCCACAAAGAGAGGAATGTGAACAGTTCGTTTCTCCTCTGACATGTCACATACCTGCGTGCCGCCATGGCTTGGCTGTTCAGGTACTTTTGGGCAGTCATGACGCCCAGAAGAGGAAATTATTGGACCTGGAGCCGGGCTTTTTCGTCGCCGGTAAGCCGTTATCTTGCGCCACGGAGCACTATGGCTGCCGTATTTGACAGGAATACATTCCTGTCCGTGTCTGTGACCCCCGTTCAACCTACATGCGGCAGGATTCGCCTTTCGTTTCTGCTGCTGGTTGAAATCTGTACTCACACAGCGTGCTCCTGAATGATTTCTTTTGCTCGCAAAAAACTATTTTTAGTCGCAAATGCGAGTAAAATGCTCACACCGTAGAGCTCTGTGGAAAACAAATCACGCCGTTTGATTGCGTCATCAAAAAACGCCGCTATTATTCGGCCTTGCTTTTCACTTATTCCACCTAACACCGAATGTGTTTTTTTGCAATATTTGGCCGAATTCTTCGGTGCATCTCTAACATATATATATATATATATATTATATATATATATATATATAAATATATATATATATATATCACAGATCCGACCGAAAAACATCACATAATGCACAAACAAGATAAAAGGAGTCATCAATGCAAAGAGCATAATAGGTGGCATTAACCGTAATGAATAACACACACTCTCTCTCAATCGGCATCTCCCTCTCTCCCTCTCCCTTCACTCTCCCACACACATCTTACCTCCCTGTCAAGTGTTAAGGAAAATACATAGGACATAGTTTTATACAGTCTATGGCAGCAACAGTCATGTTGGAACACATGGAAACAAATCTAGCAGGTCAATAGAATAAACATTACTCCTGATGTCACAATACTGAGTAAAGACAGTTACATTATGTAAGCATGAAGAACACAGACATCAGTATCAATCATTCTTCCTGCTCTCCGAGTAGACTAACTGTATGCAGATTAGCTACCTTAGCTACATTTTAAGTTGACCATTTAGACTACTGTACATACAAACAGCTTTCATTTTAGTTTCTTTTTGACGATTTGCTATTAGCCCTGCTACCACTATGTACTAAACTTCAGCAGAGGTGAATGAGAGACCGCCAACAGAGCAGAGTGAAATATCGCCATCTACGTGCTGAACACCTGTCCAAAAAGTAGCCTAGTGGCTTTTTACTGGCAAGGGTTTTATTGCACTTACATAAAGTAACAAGCGTAGCTGTGGTCAGTTAGAGTAATCTTGGAGTTATACTAAATTTATCTGCACTGTGGCCTCTCTGCTGTTCTCCGAGTTCACCCTGTTTCATTTTTGTATGGTGCTGTGTGGTGGAGGTCAGCCCCGATATGCAGGAGCAGAAGAAAGGCTGCAGCATGATGATACATGAAACCAAAACTTTAAAAAGCAATGATAAAAGAACCACCAACACTGGAGCTTTTTAATACTATGGTCTTTATTAATTTTGCCCCGGGGCCATTAATACTTCTCCTCATCCCCGACACCAAACTCCGCACCATGGGCGACCGGGCCTTCTCAGTCGCTGCCCCAAGCCTGTGGAATGCCCTCCCGGATCACCTGAGAGCGCCACAATCTTCGGCATCATTTAAAAATGGCCTTAAGACTTACCTTTTTACTAAAGCTTTTTCGTGATATTTCTTACTGCTTTTTAATGTTTTTATGTATTTTATGCTTTTATGGTGTGCTTTTAACTCTGTATGCACTTTGAGATTCGTTAGAATGTAAAGCGCGTTACAAATAAAATGCATTATTATTATTATTATTATTATTATTATTATTATTATTATTATTATTATTATTATTAATACTGGGTTTTGGTACTTGGTATTCTGAGCTGGGCCACTCGCAGGTCTCTGGGCTGGATCTGGCCTGTGGGCCAGATGAATAGGCCTGCTCTGGTGAGTCCTTTTGTTGCCTTGTTAGTGATGGGATGTTAGTTCTAATACAGGGGTGGGGAACCTTTTTCATATCAAGCGCCACATCAATTTTTATAAAATCCTCACACTGTAAGACATTTCAAGCTGGTTCAACTTGCAAATGACAGTTCACCTGCTGCCTTGAAAACGCAAGTTAACTTAACTTGAGGATAATCTTTGTTTCAACTCCAAAGTTGAAGTTCATCAAGTTGATATGACTACAATGTTCTAGTACTCTCAACGTTGTTTTTTAAGTTGTCCAAGTTGATTTAAATTTTAACCACTAGTTGTTTCAAGTTTTTACTGTACGTTAAACAAAGACTTATTTTACAGTATCAGTGCATGAAAACTTAATTTACCTAGTCCAACTAACTCACTAACTAAAGTTAAAATAACTTATTGACATTAATACAACAACAAGAGGATTTAACTTTAGAATTTGTTGCAACTTAGATGTGTAAGTTATCTTGACTGATAATTCCATTCCATTTGCTTATTTTAGTAACAATCACTGAATTATCGCAGCCTCTCTGTTCAGAAATATAACATTTATTTGAAAAACAATGTTATACAGCTTAAACATTAGGTTTTGATTTCAAACATGCCTTCACACTTAAATAGGTGGCTTGACGCTGAACAATCAGGCTTATGTAAGACCATCAATTGGTTCATAAAATCCTGAGATGAACAAGAACAATGTTGCATGTTGGTAAATCTTAATCAACCATGACTCAGTTATAACTGCCAGTGTTGGGGTTGAGAGAGACAGTAAACAGTTTTATAAAATCCAAATATAAACAAGAACAATATGATACAACGTATCATGATACAATCCCAAAAAACAAAAGTTTAACAAATCTGCTGGTTCCCACATGCTTCCAAAACTTGAAATGAGAACAAGAAAGATGAAAAAAGGGAAACACAGAATTTGAGGTATTGTGGGTTTCTGCTGAGGCAAATTAAGGGGTACTGAGAGCTTTCTAAAATCGTATAGCTAACTTCCATCTCTAGATAGCAGATCTCTTTAACCAATACTCAAGTAAAATTGTTCTTTTGTTAACATAGAAAGGTTCTCACACATTTTAACAAACCTACAGTTCAGAACAATGGGCAAGGTCTTCACCTTTTAATTTATGCTCTTTTCTTGACTTGCTTGGTCCATAACTGACTTGTGTTGTACAAACTACATTTTAAAAATATTTGAATTTGTAAGAACAATGCAAAAGTCCCCCAAAACAGCTTCTTCTCAGTATGAGCTTGAGATGTGCATTAATTTGTGTGAAGGTGTTATCTTTGCAGTTTTATCTATATCTGACCTGCACTGTACAAACTACACTGCTGGAAACACAAACAATTTATGAAGAACAATCCCAGAGTCCAAAAATTGTAGAATGTTTTCTTCTACAAGGAGCCAAAGATGGGCATTCATTTGTTTACAGGCGATATCTGAGCAGTTTATTTCTGAGACCATGGATTCTTGCTGAGCACGGGTCCGGTTTAATGCTCATGATGACCTTCTGAAGGAATTCAAAGGAGTACTTCATGCTGTGGGGGTACTCGAGGTTAAGGCAGTAGATTGCGCCCATTAACATGGCAAAGCCTGTGGGCACGTCTTTGAGGTCATGAACGATAATCGTCTCCTCTACCACCACAGCCACATGAAAGACTTCCAGAGGAAATGCATCATGGAGAGGGCCTTTGTGTCCAACAAGCAGTCCGACCTGCATTCCTTTCATTATCTCATCGAGGGTTTCTCCATGAGCCTAATGACAAAGACATACACATCTAAACTGACATCTCCTGTTTGTAATTTAAAAAATGCAAAATAACAATATACAAATAGCTATTATTACATTTTAGATATTAGTAGCCTCAGAACAGACTGGATTTTGTTGTGCCAATGCCAAAAACAAGTCATTATTTTGTGCTAGTTTATCATTAAAGTAACTCGGTGTTCATTTATCTGTTCTTTTAACCACAGATCAAGCTGACTCTGATATTGCATGTTGAAGTATTATGGAGTTATATGTGTCTCATTAATAACTGTAAATGCAAATATTTCTTGATCTGCACACGTTTCATAATTTTGGCTACGGTTACATGACAACTTTTCATTGGGAATGAAATAAATCTGAATGAAATCATTCAGAATTAAAGTTTTTCCAGGTAGTTTACATGGGAAATATTCATTCCAAATGAGGGTTTACACGGGAGATCAGTTTAATCGCCCTTATTCGGGTCTGCGCAAGGTTTGGGGCAGGGAAGGTTTCTGATTGGATAGGGGGCGGGGTGGATGTTACGTGTTTACGTTTACCGGAAGAAAACACTGTAGTCCTCACTCCGGATAATAAGATGCTTGACGATGCTGTTCTTAGTGCCTTTTTCGGGCTTGTTTTGCTTATATTCTTGAAACAGCAGTGCAACAACAACCTTGTTCTGCTAATGCTTCGTCTGTTGAGGAGGAGAAGGGAGGTAGAAGGGAGATGCTTTGGCGTATGGAAACCAGTGAGTGCAGCGAGTCCGACTGCTCTATTTCAGCTCGCAAGCTATTAGGGCAGGGCGATAAATCAATTTTATCCATTAATTCGAATTTGTAGTTGCTCTTTTTACCTGTTTGAATAAATCCTCTCTGGCCCGTCTCCAATCTATCCAAAATGCTCCCGCTCGGCTTTTAACCCGTAGCAATAAGAGGGCTCATATCACTCCAATCCTGTCCTTCTTGCACTGGCTTCCAGTAGAATTCCGAATCAACTTTTAAGTATTGCTCCTGACTTTTAAAGCCCTACGTGGTCTAGACCTCCTCAACCTTACACTCCTTGTCGCACTCTAAAATCCTTGGATCAGCTCCTACTGTCAGTTCCACGTACTTGTTTCGTCACTCATGGAGACCGAGCATTTCAAGCGATTGCTCCCAAACTTTGGAATGCCCTCCCCTTTTCGTTGCGATCCGCAGCGTCATGTGACACTTTCAAAAAACAACTGAAAGCACTGCTCTTTAGCCAGTCCTTTGGTTAACTAACTCCTTTTACCTCATCAATTTCTTACTATTTTTCTTTTATCTACCTTTTTTTTTTTTTTTTTTTTTTTGTATTTTGCACTTTGCAGACACCTTTGTCTTTTGCCTTGCTTTGTTTTTAATGCTTTGTTTTGTGCTTTGTTTCTAATGTTATGTTATATTGTTGTACTTGTTTTGTCTACTGGAAAGCACTTTGTGATCTAGTATCTGTGAAAGGTGCTATATAAATAAACTTTACTTACTTACTTACTTACCCCTCCCCCCACGCGCTTGATACACAAACAACATGGCAGCGAGTGGGGAAGAACTCGTTCTCAAGAAAGGGAACAAATTCTTCAGCGCTTTTGTGTTTTAACCTGTGTCTGTGTCTGTGTGCTCACCTGTGTGTGTGTGTGTGTGTGTGTGTGTGTGTGTGTGTGTGTGTGTGTGTGTGTGTGTGTGTGCATTAGGGCCGAACTCCACCATGCGTGACACAGAGAGCACGGGGATTTTAGACGCGCACCGTGTAGGGACAGAAATGACATGCCTGACAGGCACTTCATTTTCAGCACTGCAGGGATGATGCACAGCCTCAGTGTCTGACTTTTGCATAGAGGGAAATAACTCAAAAACAGCATGCAGAACTGCGTAGGCTTCTTCACTGTGGCTGCTCGATGTAAACAGCATAGCGCATGCCTCACTTTCTTCCTGGG
This sequence comes from Epinephelus cyanopodus, assembly GCA_026686955.1. NCBI lineage: Eukaryota > Metazoa > Chordata > Actinopteri > Perciformes > Serranidae > Epinephelus > Epinephelus cyanopodus. The sequence goes on from CM048930.1 coordinate 408,961, forward strand.
ACGCATCCGTCTGACGTCACACACCACACCTGGCCGACGCACTAACATCTCATAACTCCTACAACAACTACACACATACACAGCTCCACACACACTCACACAAGCCACACACATCAGGCTCAGCCTGTAACATAAGGCTATCTAGTTTGTTTAATAAAAGGACAAGGTATAGACCTATTCTATAGGAAAGGTAACCTTAAATGACTTCTGTTGTGATCCAATATGATGGTAGGGGAAACACTGCCGTATGATAAGAAAGGGGTCCAGTGGAAAGCGATCACAGATGCAGTCGCAATGTATATTGCAAGAGATAAGGTGCCCATATATAGGCTACCGTGGAAAAGCAAGGGTTTATTCACATGCTGAAAGTTTTGGACCCGGTAGCACACGGGTAGATTTTTTCACAACAAATCCGATTCACGATTTAAATCGATTTTTTTTTTTTAGGCCATATCGCCCAGCCCTGCATGCTATATATGTCATTGCGCCAGAAAGGCAATGAAACGAGCATGCGCAGAAAGACCAGAATGAACTTAAAGAGGAATGAGGGTTTACATGCACACAAAATTCTTTCATTCGGAATGACAAACAGAATTTTTTTTTTTGTTTGTTTTTTTTTTTTTTTGTTTTGTTTTTTCCCCAGTAAAGGGTTTTTTTGGGGGAGTTTTTCCTTATCCGCTGTGAGGGTCCAAAGGACAGAGGGATGTCGTATGCTGTAAAGCCCTGTGAGGCAAATTGTATTTGTGATATTGGGCTTTATAAATAAAAATTGATTGATTGAATTGAGAATAAACCACCCCCTTTAATCGGATTTAATTTTCAATCAGAATGACCATTTTTCAATCGGAATGACCGTTTACATGACCACTTTTAATCAGAAGGGCCTTTCATTCCAAATGAAAGTGGAATTAAACTGTCCATGTAAACGTACTATGTGTGTGAACAGATCGACAATCTGTGTGTAAATGTGTAATCTGTAAATATAAAACACATTCTACAAATACAAAAAAATATCTGTGAATACATTAAATTAATTTGCAAATAAATAAAAGCATTTGTGAATATCTTCCTAACATTTACAATTTTCAAACAGGCATTTGTGAACTCAGTTTTTATTTGTGAATCAAAAAAACATTTGTGGATCTCAGTTCTACGCATGTGGATTTGCTTTTTACACACGTTTTTTTGAAACAAACCTTCCGCCGGTCCTGAACGAAAATGCACTCGTATCACACTCGGCCATCTTCGGATAGCACGTGATCACTCAGCTGATGACGTCATTTCCACATGTGAAAGTAAGAGCATGCAGTCTTTCTATGAGCTGTTTTTTGTTGTTGGTTTTTTTAATCATAATCAGCGATAAGTAACGTGCATTCATTGTTTTATGTTAATGATATACAGTGAGTATTAGTGTGTGTTTATTTGTTCTATGTATCTGGCACACACTTTTGTATACATTTCTGTTTGAGTATGAAAGGCACGGTGGTTTGGCTGCTTCTTCAGTTGGCAGTTATCAGCCAACTCATCCTTTATATTTTTCATTTATTCTTTCGAGTAGGATTAGTCACAAAGCACTTCACATCTTAGTGTACTCTTACTAATGTAGTTGTAATGTCTGTGCTGACCGCACCGTGTTAGATTACATCGTTTTAGTGAGGTTACATTAACTGTTGTAAGATATGACAAGTGGCAACACCCTGGTTAAGGTCTTTGATAGAACAGCTGTTGTTGTTGGTAGCTCTTTATGTTTAGAAATGTAATATAGTAGTTGTGTTGTTAATATGTAGATTGCGCTAAGCTAACCTATTCTACTGAAACAGCATCTGCTCCCATGGCAACAGTAAATATTTATGTTGCAGGCTGGGGGGAAGAAAGCAGGGTGCAGCATTTTATACATTGTAAACAGACCAGAAGTCAGTACCATCCAACCCGTAAAGAGGGCCATGGTAGAAGATGCTGGTGACTGACATCCAGACATCTCTCCACAACCTTTCAATGCTAGTGTAATCAGTACAAAATTACGGGGTTTAAGATTTAGACATTTTTAGCACAGCATTTAAACGACCATTTTATTGTTAAACAATAATAGAAAATAAATACAGCTATTCATAAAATATATTTGTATTCATAAGAATGAATAAAAATGCAAAATATGAGTGTACCTACATCTGATCTACCCATGCAGTCTATGTTCTAAGTGCTGAGTTTTCTAGTTTCAATAGAGCCATAAGTCATGATGACACAAAAACACTTTGACCAGTAGATGCCAGTAGCAGGTCTGCTGGCCAAACAAAGACAACTGCCAGCTGATTTTACATATAGAAAATACCAATCATGCTAAAAACAACAAATGGGGTGCATGAAAACAATAAATGCAATGGTAAGTGAAACATGACACAAGTTATCTTTTACAGGTTGGATGGTACTGACTTCTGGTCTATAATGTTTATATCATGGTCTGGGTGAATACTCAATTCTGATTGGCTGCAGGGTGTCCGTTAAAAGGTGTTATACCATGGTCTGGGTGAATACTCAATTCTGATTGGCTGCAGGGTGTCCGTTAAAAGGTGTTATAGGACAGCTAAAAAGACGTTCCGGTCAAATTGCCTGATGACAGATTGTAAATTATTGCGCTGGCTCAACTGCTAGTTTGTAACCATAGCAACAGAGACTCAGAGCAGAGGCAATGGATTACAAGGGGCATCATGAGTGATTTTATCATTTCATTTCATTTATTTGGTGAATTTGATCATCTTGATGACTGGGATGCGGAAGAAGAGAGGATAGAGAATGAAAAGAAAAGGGAGGAATGGCACAAGGAATTGCGGGTCTTCACCAATCACAGCCTCCGGAGCACAACTGTAGGTCGGCTCTCTAACACTGGCCTGGAAACTCGTCAGATCATGACCGTCACGGGTCATGGGTAAGCCTACTGGGCTTCGTCAGCGCAGGAGAGACGAGACTGGAGTAACATCTTGTCGTCTCCAAATGTCCCAACAAGCAGTGCTCAGTCTGTCAATCTCTGTCCTTCAAATGCCACTATGATGGACACACCTATATCACTTTCAAATTTCACTATTAATGATAATATAGCATTTCATTTTAAATAGGAAACAATCGTTAATTTGTCAATGTGTTTATATGATTTAATCTCGACTACTAGACTATGTTTATGAATTATTTGTTGCAATTAAAAACAATTTTGACTACTAGTTTGATGTTGATTATTTGAAACAAATTTTCTTGGGCCTATAAATGAATGCCAATGAATCATGAAAGTAATATCTCAAGTTGTTTTTTGCACATCATCCTCTGACCACCAGAGTCTGTAGCACACAAGCGGTAAGAAGAGCACTGGCTTTCTGAAATAATCATCTTCTGAATAATATCACGTAACGTTTAGCCATCATCTCACTTCGCTCTCTACGCTGCGGCCACAGCGGGTTTCCATGACAACGCCTATCAACTACAGAGATGAAATAGTCGTCGGGCATTAACCCTTACATAAAATGCTGCACCCTGCTTTCGTCCCCCCAGCCCGCAACATGAATGTTTACTGTTGCCATGGCAACAGATGCTGTTTCAGTAGCACAGGTTAGCTTAGCGCAATCTACATATTAACAATGAACAATACAACTTCAATATTACATTTCTAAACAAAAAGAGCTACCAACAACAACAGCTGTTCTATCAGACCTTAACCAGGGTGTTGCCACTTATATACATACATATCTTACAACAGTTAACGTAACCTTACTGAAAAGATTTGACCTAACTAAACACGGTGCGGTCAGCACAGACATTACAACTACATTAGTAAAAGTACACTAATGGTAAGATGTGAATTGCTTTGTGACTTTAATCCTACTCGAAAGAATAAATGAAGCTGGGTGATCACGTGCTATCCGAAGATGGCCGAGTGCATTTTTGTTCGGGACCGGCAGAAAGTTTGTCTCAAAAATCTGTGTGTGTAAAAAGCAAATCCACACGTGTAGAACTGAGATCCACATTTTTTTTTTTTCGATTCACAAATAAAAACAAGTTCACAAATGCCTGTTCGAAAGTTGTAAATGTTAGGAAGATATTCACAAATGCTTTTCATTTATTTGTAAATTAATTTAATGTATTCACAGATATTTTTTGTATTTGTGGAATGTGTTTTATATTTACAGATTACACATTTACACACAGATTATTGATCTGCTCACACACATAATTATGAAATGTGTGCAGATCAAGAAATATTTGTAGATCACCCTCTGTGCATTTACAGTTATTAATGAGACAAATATAACTCCATAATGTATGGTGTAGTAGTAAGAATTTATACACAATTTCTATAAGTGTTTCTTTGGCAATGGTAATGTCTCAAATAAAACGAGAGAAATGTGAGTGTAGTATAAAATGTATTAATATAATCACTTACATCACACATCCTGATTGTATCAGAGGAATCCACTGAAAAAAATTGAGGAAGACCAAGTAGGGCAGCTGCTCTCCTGTTTTGGTTTGTGTCATCCAGGAAAAAATTAGACAAGCGTTTCAGTGAATCCTAAGCTAGAATCCAAATTTTCGTAAACAATATTAGCAATGTTTTTCTCTATGTTGTACAAACCTCTTTTTGAAGACACGATGCGACAGCAGCTTTGTACACTCCCAAAAGACTTGGCAGCATGGCATCTAGTCCCTCCAGGAATGACTCCAGCAGGTCTGTAGTGACAAATCTGTGGATTTTAGTGCTTGGCTGAAACAGACATAACAAAACAGCAGCGAAAAGGACATGAGTGAGGGAAAATCAGAGCAGCATAGCGCTGTAGTGGTAGGAACAAAGAAATCACAAATATCACTGCAAGAAAGAGAACATGCTTGTTGTGGAAGAAACATTCAGATACCTCAGAAAAAGTCCTACATTCAAAACATTACTTGCGTGAAGTACGCAAACATTATCAGCAAATGTAAGGCACTTAAAGTAAAATTATTCATGTTGTAGTTAAATCTCCCTCCTGTCCAGGGCTTGACGCTAACTTTTTCCCAAGGAGCACATGTGCTCCTAAGTTAAGAAAAGTAAGGAGCGCACAAAGAACTTTAGGGGCACAATGTAAATTGATCAAATAATGTGTTTTCCGTAATAAACTTGATGCAAGCAAAATGATTTCATGAATTTGTATACAAAATGTATAGGAAGGTAAAATCATCAAGTTTTGAAAAAGTATTGCAATTTAATTTTGTCTTTAATGTTATTATATATGTATGTATATATGAACTGCGGGGAGAACGGAGCAGGCTTCCCTGAAGGTCCGCTGCTTAACCCGGTCCGTCTCCTCCACACCTTGACTTATTTCCATGCTGCCCAGCAGCGGTAGCTTGGAGAATGGTCCCTCACTGCGGGGAGAGGGCTTCCCCGGAGGTCCGTTCGCTTTTTTTACAGTTTGCACACACCTATTTTTAGTCGCAAATGCCAGTGCAACACTCGCACTGTCGAGCGCTGATGTCAGTGTTTTACTATTATATCTGATGTCTATGGATTAGTATCACTACCGCGTTCAAATTAAAAACATCTGGAGATACATGGTTTCACTGGACAGGAAAAGGATGACAAATTGCAATCTGAAAGTAACTACTAACTAAATAAATCAGACAAATGTAGTGCAGTAAAAAGTAAAATATTTGCCATGAGAGGTAGAGGAGTAAAAGTATGCAATTGTACAAAAAAAGAAATACTCCAGTGAGTACCTATGAGTACCTATAATTTGTACCTAGTAAATATAAGTTAATAAAGTACTTTCACTTTCACTACTCTTTTTGACTACACATAACAAAATACAGGAATTGTATGCAGTACTGAGTTGGCAAAGGATTACCTGTCTTTGACAAAACAGTGCGGGCCATCTGTCCATGACTTTAGAGATGAGTGGTTCATCACCGATGACCTCCTGTCTTCGCTGTGAGAATGTTGCAATCAACAGTTCATCCAGGAGTTGTAAATCTGGATCTCTCTTCTGCACTTCTAGAAGCATTGTCTCACGATCCTTCAATGATTTCACAGCAGTCTGTCCATCAGGTGACTCTGGCAGGTAGTGGATCTCTCCCTTTTTTGACTTCTTGACTGGCTTGCAGCATCCCTCTCTCCTTTGTCTTTTTTTTACAAGAACTTCAGGACATCCAGCTGCCATCATTCTCTGACGGCCCATCTTGAATCTCAAGCTGAACACCCAGCAATACCATCCTTTACCTGACCCAGGCTGCCTGAGACAAGGGTGCTTTGCAGCAAGAGCTTTGGTTATGGTTTCCTAATGGTCTTTGCTGGGATAGGCTGTGATTTTGGATATGATATCAGCAAGTGTGTCCAGTATTTCACTCTTCACACCCTTTGAGATGACCATCACAGTTTCATCCTTGGCATATTCATCATTTGCTGCCCATAGTTGAAACTCAACATCATGGGAAAAAGCTGGGATAACAAAGGGATAAGCCCATTCAGCTGAATCACACTAGTCGGGGAACCAAGGCTTGCAGTGTCTAATGTTGAGTCAGAAGCCACTTCAGAGGACGTGAACAAAACTTTCAGAGTGGCTCATTGCATTGGTAGGTCCTTGATATCTGTCAAATTACAGAGCTCATTCCCAAAGTCTGGATCTTCAAATTGTAGAATGAAGTTCCCTCGGAGGCCCAGAGTGTTGCGCAGTACTTTACACAGTTCATCAACTGACGAGGGAACATCCTGTAGGGTGACACGCCTTATTCCCTGAGGTGCGACGATAACTCGGAGAAGCATCATTGAGTCACCAACAGCTGAAACTCAGTGAACAAACAAGAAAACACTTAATATTAACACACGTTTTTTTTTTTCTTTCTTTTTGAGTGAATCTAAAAGAAGTTTTACATTAAGTTTAAATTAGATGATAAAATAGGCGCATTTACTGCAGTTAAGTGTATGTGATTGTGTTGATCAAACGGTTACTACACTGTTATATGCTACAGAGAGGAAGGGTGTATTTAAATGTACAAAACAACCCTCCCTAATCAAACATTACCTTAATGTAACAGAAATGTCCTTGGAGTGATGAGCAGCTTTCCTTCAACAGGGTACACAGCAAGGGGTTGTAGTCATGCAGATCAACAACCGCAGTTACTTTAGGGTCTCTTTTGGCCAGCTGGTAACACCTGACACGCTCCATGAAGGACGCTGTGAATAGTTCCATAATGAATGATATACAGCCATCCACAACACAGATCTCCAGTACTGTCCCAAAATCTGGCAGTCCACTTGTCTGTCCAACTGAGAGCACCATTCTTTTAGAATACTTTGTCCCATTTAAGTAAGCAATGGAGGTGAGGGAAACAGAGTCCAGACCTTTAAACTTATTCCATAAAGCCTCTCTAATAGCAGCACCCAAGATGCCCACAGACACAACTGATACTCGCCCAGTCTCAATGCTTGGTTGAAAATTTTTGGCATCTCCAAATAATATAAAGTGTGCAGAACATTTTTGAAGTTCCCAGTGTTGTGAACCACTTTTTTGAAGAATGAATGTTTTGCTTCAAAGAGTATTGTCCAGAACTCAATGAGCGGACCAGATTTCTTGATCAACACAGGATAATGTTCAAGATAATGATGTTTAGGGCATAGTTTAGTACCAGGAAATATTTCTAAAAGCAAATGTCTATGGTCACAGATTTTTGCTTGTAGGTAGCACAGGGCTCCTGCTCCAGGGATTCGGTGGCCAAGAAGAAAGTTTGTATGGATTGATTGAGGTCGGTTAGTTTTGTCACAAAACTGAAAGGGAAATGATGCTATTCTTTCATTAAGGTCAGTCAATGTGAAATACTTTTTAGCAATCAGATCTGAAAGACGTGCACAGTTCCACAGGTACAATTTCTTCCAACAGATCATGCAGAAAATCTGGTGGAACCCCTTTTGCAGGATGAAAGTGGGCAAGTCTTCTTAAAGGACAGTCTCTTTTCAAACCATCAACACACGAGGCATCAGTTGTCTTAAGGACAACAGCTTCATCAAACAGTTGTAGTGTCCTCAAATTAAAATTCCCACCTCTGACATCATGTTCCTGAATATCTACACGGTTAGCCAAACAAAATCTGCACAATTTCTCAACATTAAAAGACTCTTGGTATCCAGAAAGTGAGTGTGCACTAGGGCTGTCAAAATTGCTTAAAAATGACGTTCGAATATTCCTTCTAAAAATAACTCATAGGTTCGAACCATTTGAATATTTTTTTTTTTCCGCATTATGTCCACAAGAGGGCAAACTAATACAAGGAAACATACATGTATATGTATTAATACAAGGAAACATAACTACTTGTAGGTATGTTTATTTCAACATTAACATCTATGAAAACATTTACATACCTACACATTAAAACACATAAAACAATTATCTATAACATTACGTTATAAACGACCCCTGACCTCTCGCTCGCCCTCCGTCAGGCCATACCACCCGCGGAAGCGTTGCAAATAGCCTCGAAGTGCCGAGAAGTGAAGCCGGTTTCCTTTCGGCACCCATGTTAACTGATTGTGTCATCCACACCGGCTGCGCCGTGCCGCGCAGCGCAGCTCTGTGGCTGGCTCGATCGTTTCAGCGTCTGGCCCAGGTCAACGCCCGGTGGTGTTTTTTTTTTCTTCTCCACAATCGAATATCAATTTTCACATTCGAAGGTCCTTTTTTTTTTTAAATTTGAATTTAAATTCGAATTTAGAATATTCGTTGACAGCCCTAGTGTGCGCCTAAATTATCTGCAGACACAAACAGAACAGTGTCTTTGACATAAAACCCAGGACTTTGTACAAATACACCTATGTTCTCTAAATGCTGGAGATCTCTATAAGTGGCCCCAAAACCTTGTTGTAACCATACTGTTTTATGTGTACAGGCTTGCACAGTCCAGCTAGATAAATTGATGACAGTGTTGATCTGAGTCTTATCGGTAAGTTGGCTATCACCCAATAAATGCCACATACTTTGTTTTTAAGTCCCTAATGGATTACAGACTTCAAAATCATTGATGTATAAGCCAAGAGCAATTCCTAATTCTTCAGTGAGAAGTTTGTTTTCTTCACCATCTTGAAATGAACTGTAATGACCTTCCCTTTGACTCGATGTCTGTAATGTCTGAAGAATCTCGCTTCTTTCCAACAACTTACTAAACAAATCTAAAATAGGGACATAAACAAATTAATGGTTTTTTTTTCTTGTGCATTTAGCACATACTCGACCGGTTCAATGACTGTAGTTTTTTTTTTTATAAAATGACTGTCTTTTACGCTCTGTGCCCAAAGGCCCTTGCCTTGAAAGAAATTTCAGGGGGTTCAAAGATTGTATTTCATCAGACAATGATGCTACAACAGAGGCATCAGCTACGCAGTTATTTGCATCCAATACTTTTTGTATAATTTTCTTTATGTTTTGATTAGCAAATTCTCCAGTGTCAAATAACTCATCAATTAATTCCTGTATTGCTGAATTCAACTGATTTTTAATGGCCTCTCCATTTTCAAAAAGAGGTTCAGCCTCCATTATAGGATCATATGAAGGTGATTCCTCAGTATCAGAAACAAAATCATCCCCGACCCCTACTACTCCGTTTGTAAGGGTATGCTCTACACAAAGCTCTGGTCTTAAACTATTTAGGGTGGAAAACTTATGATAGCGACTTCTATGAGCAGTAAATGTTGACAGTATACTAGACTTGAAAGAGCAATCTGCAAATGGACATTTAACTATTTCCCTGTTCCTTAAATGTGTCTTCAAGTGAGCATAATATTTGTTAATGTCACTAGGCTCTGATCACAGCATAACTTAGTCATAATTTTTTACCTTCTTTCACATGTTCTTTCAAATGATTTTTAAGTTCAGCTTGAGTTTGAAATGTGCTCAAACAGTTCTCATAAATACAGACAAGGCCTGAGCTCCTCTGATGATGTCCATGACGCTCTTTGTAATGCTAAATTATTCTTCCTTGCCCATTGGTGGTGAACGCACAAAACTTACATTTCCACTTCATGAACTGGACATGCTTGTTGACACCTGTAAAGTGAAAATAAAAATGAATTGCATGTTTAGGTAAAAGACGATGTGTTACAAAAATAACACCCAAATACTCATTTATTTTTCAAGCGTTTAAATTATTACTCTTTCAAAATGCATAATATTACTTGTTAGTAAAAACCTGCTACTATAATATTTACTGTCAGACCCTTCCTAACCTATGTCTTTGAAAAGTCTAAATGTTTAAATAAATAACTATAAATAATGACATGCTGATTGGACTAGAAGACCCATCTGCTTCTTTTAAATCTTGTAATTTTGAGGCTTCTCTAAATTTTCCAAAGTGCGTGGATTAAACTCTGTAAGTATAACGAGTCATGTCACAGAGGTTGCACGACGCTCAAAACCAGTGCTTTAAGTGGAAAAAAATAAGTGTAAAAAATAAGTACTAAAACATAATGCTGATTTAAAAAAAAAAAAAAAAACTTTTTATTGATGCTGATTTAATTTCAGTTTCAAATTTATTTATAAAGCCCAATATCACAAATTACAATTTGCCTCACAGGGCTTTACAGCATATGACATCCCTCTGTCCTTAGGACCCTCGCAGCGGATAAGGAAAAACTCCCCCAGAAAAACCTTTAATGGGGAAAAAATGGTAGACACCTCAGGGAGAGCAACTGAGGAGGATCCGTCTTCCAGGACGGACAGACGTGCAATAAATGTCATACAGAACAGATAAGCATAATAAATTAACAGTAATCCATATGACACCATGAGACAGAGAGAAAGAGAGAGAGAGATACAGATAAAGAGACAGACAGACAGAGAGAGATAGAGACAGAGAGAGATGCAGGACAGACGGTAATGACAGTAGCTTACAACAACATTAATGAAAGTAATAACATTATAATGGCTGTTGTGGTACAATATGTTGAAAGTATATTAATATCTGATAGTGTACATATGTGCCAATAATCATATGTGTGTAATAACAGTAGAAGTATGACTAATGATAACAGCAGCAGCAGGAGGCATCTGGCAGGACCACAGCAGTAGCACAAGCACACAGGTCACATGATGCAGGCACCACTATGATATAACAAAAATCTTTTTCTTGAACTTACATGTGTCCCAGGCCACCGCAGTTGTGGAAACTATATTTAATATTAGATATCACTTAGTCAAATATTTGGGCAATTGTGTGCTTTAGAGGTAAAAGGATGCTATAAGGGATTATTGTTGATGTCGATGGCAACAGTGTTGCTGATGCCACCTCCGCGCTACTGCTAGCTACTGCTAGCTACTGCTGCAGGCTGCTTGTCACTTGCATTTTCTGTGGCGTCTTCACTGTCATCATATGTTTCCGGCCCAGTCTGGGTTCTTTTTGTGCCCTTTTGGAGCCACACCAACATTTACAACAGACTGAAATCGCCCGTTGTGAACGAAATTTTTGGCTGCGACTAGCCACTGGACGTTGCGCCTCGCGTGCACAACAGCAACAACTGTACTAACGCAAGGTCTCGCGAGAAGGGACAGGCGTGTGGTGCGTACTTGTACACAACATGGTGCACACTGGCTACGTAGACAGGGTACTATGAGCTCATGAGAAGTCCCAGTACTAAAAAGTCAGAAGTGCAAGTACTCCATACCGGTGCATACCGGCCCACTTAAAGCACTGTTCAAAACAATGAATCCACCATTTAAGCTGCAACAAGCGAAGGAGAGGCTACCTCAATCAACTTACACACAGGAAGTCACAGGCCCAGCAGCGAATCCGGTCAATTTTCAAAATAAAAACACCTTGTGCAAAAAGTTTAATGTAAAGGCCTCCTTATACAGTTGTATTATCTTAACAGTGCACCTGGTTGGTTACGATGTCATTCACTGTCATGTTAGTTTCGATTGTTTTAATAAACTCCGTCATTAACAACAAGTCTCCTCCACATGCAGCTTCTGCTGCTGCAAGTGCTTGTCTGCACCACACACACACAGAGTGGAGCAAATGTGAAAGAAAACGTCCGCTCTCAGTTTGAGTTGTAACTTATCTCTGCAGCATGCTCAGAACGATTAAGGTCAAAAGTAATTATTGACATATAAATAATTATTAAACAACATAATAAGTTAACTTTTGTACTTACTGGTCGATATGAATGCAAGGAGCGAGCATTGAATGTCAATCTTCCAGCCACAAGTATTGCTTGTTTTGCCCTAGACCAGGGGTGGCCAACCCGCGGCTCGCGAGCCGTATGCGGCTCTTTGCCTATCAGTATGCGGCTCTTCGATCCATTAATTAAAACCATCAGCATGCGGCTCTTCCGTCATAAAAAAAATCAATTTATTGTTATGAGTGCGTATGGCCCTTTAAGAAATGTAACAGGCCTAAGTGGAGCGAGTGAGAGAGAGAGGAGTGCACATGGGCAGGTGAGAGGTTGTGGAGTTCGGGAGGAATGCAGGACTGCAGTGCGGTGGCGATGTTGCACAACAAAAAATGTCAGGGAAGAAATGCGTGTCTTTGTGTGTGTGTGTGTGTGTGTGCATGTGTGTAGAAAGTATGAGAGAGGGAGAGACTGTGTGGGGATGTGTGTGGAGTAGTGTTACACGGTATACTGGTACCAACGGTAGACCGCAGTGGGCTGCTACTTAAACAGCACGGTACATGACATGGTGCCACTACTGTGGGATAAGTTCAAAGTCTAATTAAAGGAGGGTGAGTGTCCTTGCGCTGGCCAATAGCAGCCATAGTGCTCCGCTGCGCAAGATAACGGCTTACCGGCGACCGAGAAGACCAGCTCCAGGTGAATAAATTGGCGTCATGACTGCCCAGAAATACCTGAACAGCCGAGCTGTGGCGGCACACAGGTATGTGACGTGTCAGAGGAGAAACGAACCGTTCCCATTTCTCTCTTGTGGCAGGTAATGGTCCACAAACCTCACCGTGCTTTAGGGACTGTTCTTTACTTATGAAGGGACTGTTCTTTACTTGTCAGAGGAGGAGGGTGGCTGGTGGATTTTTATTTTATTTATTTATTTTATTTTGATCCCCCCTATGTTAATCACTTATTGATGCTGTTTTTCAAGTATGAATAAGTCAATAAGTAATTTATTCCATTGAAATATCATTGATGTATTATAGAAAAGTGATTTATCTTTTTATAAATGACAAAAGGGACATCTGCCTCACTTTTGCTGTGGTATCCTGATACTACTCAGAACCGTGATACTTTCACTGGTATCGTACCGTGGGTCCCAATTTTGGTACCGTGACAACACTAATTTGGAGAGAGTATGAGAGTGGGAGAGACTGTGTGGATGTGGTGGAGAGAGTATGAGAGGGAGAGACTGTGGGTGTGGAGGGGGGATGGAGAAAGACAGTTTGAGAGGGAGAGACTGTGTTTGTGTATCTCTTCATGGTTTTGTGTGTGAGATGAATAAATCTGGCTTTGAAAATTGGAAATGCTTGGATTTTGATTTTATGTCATTTCGTGTTTGTGTGAAAGAGGGAGTGCGTTTGTAAGCACACGTGCATGATGTGGCTCTTTGTACTACCACGGTAATTTTTGTGGCTCTGTGGTCTCTGACTGGTCGGCCACCCCTGCCCTAGACTGTCTAACCAGCTAGCTTTACTAAGCTAATATTAAGGGCCGCTAGCAAACCATCGTAGTTAGTTCAGTGGCCCACAAATGAAAAACAAATATTGCGGACACGTTTAAAAAATAAGTCTAAGTGCTCCACCATGAGTCATACATTTTTAAGCTAACATCAAGGTCATTAGTATTTCCAGGCTATTAATAAGCACGGCGTCAAGTTAACGTACGTAGTCAACTCAAGTGAAGTTACAGCATCCAAACTAGACAACCTAACATTTTAATATAACGTTCCTTTAAACTCACCTCTGCCTCACAGTAGTAATAAAATCCACACCATAATGTTTCCCCGCTCCTCCTTGCAGACAGTCGGTTAACCTGTATTGCTCCACCTCAATTGGAAGGCCGTTACACAGACACAGACCCTCCGCCAGTGGCAGTCCGTTCTCATTCACCTCAAAGTGACCCTATTTTATTATGTCCATGCTTCAACCATACCATCACTCTAAAGGGGAATTTATTTCAAATTCAAATTTGGCCACACCCTTTTTATTCTCTAACTCCAAACCCCCATCCCCCGCCATTTTTCTTGTCTCTTTTTTCTACAGATAACTTACAAAGGCAAGTTAAGTCAACTTGGACAGAGCTTACAAAAATTTTAAATAGTCAAGACAATGAATGAATCTAAGTTTAACTTTTGAAAACTAGAACAGCCAAGTTCAAAATCCAAAACTTGTCAGAGCTCTTTGAGTTAAAGAGAAACAGTAAGTGAACATAACTAAGTGGGACTGCAATGTTTTACAGTGCAGAGGGCCATACTTATTATGAACACATACAGATGCAAAAAGAAATACGAAAAAAAAGTCTATAACCACTGTGTTACTGAGCCTCATGATTGCTGCATTTCTACGCATGTCAGACTCACCTAATGCAATGGCTGGAACTGTTTCTCTGTGGCGAGGCATCTGATGTCAGCTGGCAGTGATGATGATGCAACTCTAAGCTGGAAAACCAGCTTAGAGTAGCAAGTTTGGGTCAGTCAGTCTTGAGCAGAAACGAGTCTTTGCAAGAGTCAGTTTTGAAAAGAACTGTTCACAGCGGTACGTTGTCCCAAACAGAGATGCAAACTTCAGGGCATGTCTCCTCAGGATGGGAAAATCCTCAGCATGAACATAGAGTTTGTAAAAGTCCAGCAGAGAGAGGTTGTTGTACTTAACTTTGAGCTCATTGTTGCTTTGCAGCTCAATTATTTCCATTTTGAGGTTATCTGGCACATCAGCTGGTTGCACATTAAAAGGCATAGCAAACATATTCATTTCCTTTTGTAGAATTTTTCACATCATGAAACCTCTCATCAAATGCCTGAATGAGTTATGCACACTCACCAGCATATTCAGTCATAACATCAGGCTTTTGTTCTTGCCACAGCCTTAACTTCACTTCAAATGATTTCACATTTGAAAGACGAGAGCTGACGAGCTGGTTGGGACCTTGCAGCTTGATGTTTAGCTCTGACAGGTGCTTGGGGATGTCCACCACAAAGGCCAGATCACTGAGCCACTTGCCATCACTAAGCTCCATGACGGGTTTCCCCTTCATCTCCATGAAGTGTTTGACTTCTTCCCACAATTTATAAAACTGTGCGAGCATATTTTTACGACTCAGCCATCGCACTTCACAATGATAAACCAGATCACCATACTCTGACTTGAACTCGCTGAGTAGCTCCTTGAAGTGGCGGTTATTCAGCCCTCTGCTTTTGATGAAGTTTACGGTGAACACAACGGTTTTCATCACATTGCTAAGCTTCAGGGAATGTGCACACGGACTTTCTTGATGTATGACACAATGGCATACAACTAAATCACTTGGATCCAGATACAGAGGGCTCTTTTCATTTTTTTTTTTTTTTTGACTAATGCAGTCAAACCTTTTTGCGTGCCAACCATCGCTGGTGCTCCATCAGTGGCGATGTTGCTCAACTTCTCAAATGGCAGTTCGAAATTTTTCATGGCCACAACTTGATTGAACAAGTCCTCACCTTTAGTAGTGCCATGCATGGCTTGCAAAGACAGCAAGTCCTCCTTCGTGTCAAACTCAGCCATTATCCCACACACAAAAATGGCAAGCTGTGCTGTGTTTGTGATGTCTGTTGTCTCATCACAGGCTAGAGAAAATTACACAAAGTCTCTTGCAGTATCCTTCAGTGTTTTTTCAATATCTTGTGCCATATCAGTAATCCTGTCTGCAATGGTTCTTGGTGACAAACTGGCGCTTTGAAATAATTTCACTTTGTCGGGCGCGAGCAGCTCTGCGGCGGCTACGAGGCACTCCTTCACAGACTCTCCTTCGGCATGGGGTTTCAGCTTCTTGGCTATTAATTCAGTCACCACAAAACTTGCACGCGTAATATTCTCTCTGTCAGTCTGTGGTCTTGTGAAAGCTGCTTGTTGGGCACCCAAACTCTGACGAAGAGCATTGATTTTATGTTTTGGTTTTTTTTTCCTGATTTTTTATTTATTCATACTATAAGTGATATAAATGTAAAAATTTTATTGTGTTGTGGACCGGTTGAAATGGTCCCACGGGCCATATACGGCCCAGAGACCGGAGGTTCCCCACCCCTGGTCTAATAGATAAGAAAAAGCTTTCCATTGTTTGGATGTCCATTTCACCTTGAGAGGAATAGACATTTTTAAATACGTCATTATGGCAGGGATAATATTTTAGATTTTTTTTTCCTGTTTCATACTGTAAGCCAAAAGCTTTCCAGCCTTGTCGCCTTTTTTGTAATATCTCTGCGTAGTACAAAGCAATACTAATTTCATATTTGTATTTATGTAATGTATTTCATAATTCTGGCTGTGGCCATGTAATATACAGATTCTCAAGTTCTTCTCAAGGATTAATCTAATGCTGGTCAGCTCAGAAGCAACCTCCCCGGAGTGAGGTGCCTCCACATTAGTGGTGCTTGGTCTCTGTAGTTGGTGAAAGTTTTGATCGTCATGTGACAAGTTAGGAGTAAAATACTGACTTTTTGGTTCAGTGGTTTATACAAAGTTAAGCATTACTGTCAACCATAACTTACTGTGAGAGAAGGGTTTTAAGTTTCGACTGAGTGCCCCTTCTCCCAGGCATCTCTCTCTCTCTCTCTCTCTCTCTCTCTCTCTCTCTCTCTCTCTCTCCGCGCATGCACAGCTCGCTGTGCTAATGGTGCTCACAGTATGAATGGGTAGTGGAAATGCAAATATAAACAGTAGAAATGTGGGAAAAATGCAAAAATGGGATTGTGGCTGTCTGCACATGGCCAAGATGAAAGCCTGTGTGCAAGTTCAGAGAAATAGGTCAAAGCAGTGAGGAGGAAAACGGATGATGACAGAAGGAGGGACAGAGGTTTCTCCATTTAATAGTGGGATACATATTTAATATACAGGTGTCATGTACAGGTTCTAAATTATACTTATGCAGTACTTTTTGATATATATATTTTGACATATATACAATAAAATACAACATATCACTCTGCAGTTTTTATACAAATGAATACACTGATCTTAGTTGTCAGTGCCCCAGGTTGTGGCAGGTAGATACAGATGTAACTGCCAAAGGAGCTGTTGTCCCTTTATCCATCAGAACTGCCAGTTTCTCTGGTGGAGTTAATGTCAGGAAGTTTGGGATTTTCTTGGCTTTTTCTCCAAAATGAAAATCTCTGATTGAGGAGAGCTTGTCACAGTGGAGTGGAATGGTTTCCCTCTCCCTCCCTTCCTCTCAATTCAGCAGGCTTTATTGCTATCACATTTAACATGTGTTGCCAAAGCACAATTACAATGAAATTGATAACAGATCTCATGAATAACAATCCTAGTCAGTAGAGTAAAATAGATAATTAAATTAGTAATGATAATAATGACTCTTCCATGTGGAGACCTGCCAGCATTCAGCTATCATTCTCGTCAGCGAAGCATCGGTGCCTCGGTGGCTTTTTGTGCAATGTCAAGAGTTCCTGTCTTGACTTCCATCCAATCAGCATTGCATCCTTTACCTGAGAGCTGCTTGCATAAGAAGCATTTGTTTTGTTGTTGCTCAGTGAAAACAAAACACTTGACCTCTGACAATGTGTTCCTTCTTGTCCTTAGAACCTGGCTGAAGGCCATTTTATTTTTGCTCTCTGTGATTTGTTTTTGATGGACTCCACAATGCTTGTCATATCCTCATTAGCAAGCTACTCAAGTAGGGTGAGGTCAGCAAGGAGTTTTGACCAGTGGTTGTTATGCAGAAACATAAAGCTTTTCAGCAATGTGTTCTCCCAAAATCAATCTTTGCATGAATCTCTGTGGTGAAATGAAGAAGCTCTATTGTTTTACGGTTAGACAAATCTTGTTTGAAAATACAATTGACTAAATGCCTGTTGACCAGAATTTAGAGAAGCATGTTACTTTTCATTTACTGTTCTGTTTATGTGCTGCCACTGAGCTGAAAGGCCAAAATAAAATATATTCATATAAGACAATAACCACCCAATGTCTCTCCAATTAATTTTATTTTGGCCTGGTTCAGTGCAGACATGTTTTGTTATGTTGACTTTATCTGTAAAATGTATCCTGTTCCTTTTGTACCAATTTTCTCTCACCCCTTTTTCAGGGTCCTCCTGGACGAGCAGGCTTTCCGGTAACTGTCTATTTAACTTGTGTCTTTGTGTGGTATTGGCATGTGTATAGTTATCACTGCAGTACTGATCTCTTGTCTGCTCTCTACTGAGTAGTTGTCTTGATTTAGATTTTCACATGAGTTTAAATCATCACAGTGAAATTTAATCAAGCTGATTAAATTCAGATGATGTCTCCAAGACGTTTTTTAAATCAGTGTACGCATTTTCTTTTTTAACAACTCTGTCTCCAACAAAATACATCCATATCCTACTAATTTTCCTGGCTAAATTGTGAGGCAATGCAACTTTTGAAAGAGGACATAACACAAACTGCATATTACAAGAAAAAGTTTCAATTCATATTTTATCTGGGATGACCAAGTTTGTCGTCACTTGTAGTTACCTGCTTTAGCTACATATTGCTGTGTAAAATTACTTAGTCATATTGCCGAGCTATCTTGTATAAGTATGTTAACTTTTATGCCATAAAAGTTAACATACTCATCACTGTAACTTTCAAAGAAAGAAATTATACAACATTATATTACTGAACAAATGAAAAGTTCACTTCATAAGCAATGCAACACATCCTTCCTGAAAGTCAATACACTCAGGGTTTTCTCTGCTGCAGCCTTCATCCAGTATGACATGTAGCCTCTGGCGGCAAAGGCCCCAATCACACAGAAAAGGTTTTAGCAGCTGGAGGAGCGGCTTGGCGTAACTTTTTGTACTTGTTTTTTTTAATGAGAATGAAGTTTTTTTTACTTGTTTTTAATGAGAATGAAGCTTTTTGTAATTATTTTTAATGAGAATGAAGTTTTTTGTTATTGTTTTTAATGAGAAACTGGTGGTAGCGGTTGCTGGATACCCAGAGCTAAAAAAAAAAAAAAAAAAAGCAGTGCAGTGCAGTGCACCTCACGTTTTGCAACCAAAAAACATTTTATGTGGGATCGGGGCCTAATGTTAGCAGATGGCTGTTTCCTGCTTGTGGTTCCAATCCACTCCCTCTAGATTACCCTGTGACATTTTTAAACAGTACAGGGGAGGAGTGACCTATGGTAGCTTAATTGTTTTGCAAAATTATGCAACGTTTCAAATGGCTATTTTTTTTTCTTCAAGTTGGCAAGCTTTTTGTCATTGTACAATGCAAATGTGTTTGACAATCACATTAATATATTTGTAGCTCAAAATAATGAATGGATTTTTGACATTATATGACCAGATGTTTAATCTGGTCATATAATGTCCCCCCCCCCCCCCCCCCCCCAAAAGCCAAAAACAAGTAACAAACAAAACCGTTACAACAACAATTACATTTTATAAATACATACAACATACTGTATACATACAGGCACATATATTTGTGTATGTCCATGCATAATATGTATGTACAGTAAATAATACAGATATACAGTATGACATACATAGAAGGCATATACATACATACATACATACATACATACATACATACATACATACATGCATACATAGGCTACAGTACATACATACCACTCTACACATATAAAAATTAGATTTTAGAGAGATAGGAGGACAAAGATGGCAAAATCATCATCAATTTATCCAGGGTCTGAGTCAGGCCAAGACAGGACTGCTGAGCAGAGACACATCATCCTGGGTGTGGGGAGACACATTGATGACCCCCACAACCCCATTACCGTGGCTGGTAATGGTAACAGCATATCATATTAGACTGGATAACCAACTGGACAACTGTTCATGTCAAAATGTGTGTTAAATTTAATAAATTAAATTACCACATAGCAAAACTATTGGCAAGCAATGTGACAGCATAGAAGAATGTAGGAAGAATGGGGGTCCAATTAACCCCCATTCTTCCTACTGTGTGTTGTTCTGTGCCCATGTAACCCATTTTTGCCTCAGTGCTGTTAATAGGTGCTGACATGAGTGACACTTTCTAGATTTGTTCAATAAATGTTTCCTCCTGTTTCCTGATTTGTAAGGAAACAGGGTTGCACTGAAGTAGATGTGCACTTTACCATCTTCAATGTGTCCATATACATTCAACATGGAATTAAAAGTAGTAAAACAGTCTGATTCTTTATTTCTATGATCACTTCTCAGTTTAGAGACCTTCCAGATGTCAGTACAGCAGTGGAACTGAGTGCTTCCAGCTTCCAAACCTTAACACTACCTATTCATAACACCATGAGCTGTTGACTGGATTGTGCCATGGCCTCTTGGTTGTTTTTATTCATTTTTTTTTCTGCTGCAGCTTGAATGGAATTCTTATGCACTCTTCGTGACCAAATCTGCTTCTGTTTTATCATATCTACCCCTCTTCAGTCTAACACTCTCCTCCTCTTTCTGCTGAGTTAGCAGTCTCAACATGTCAAACCCACATGGTTCCTATCATATCATCAGCTGGCCATCTAGTACCTGACCTTTGTCCCCAGTAGTCAGGTACAACTGGCAACCCCCTGATTCGGTTCTGACTAGCTCACTTGTGAAACAGGTCCATAAAACTGTGTCAAGCTGTGACTGGTTCCATGTTCTCTCCTATGTGTTTTTGGTGGAGTTCAGTAAAAACACTTTGACTGAATGGGGTTGGAAACATATTGTTTTTGGAAAGAGAGCCTAAAGAACTGAAAATCAGGAAGCAGTGTTTTCCACAGATGATGACAGATGATGTCATTCACATACTGCAGACTGCAAAAAATTGTAGAATGTGTAGAATGTTAATGTTGTCAAGTTTGATAAGTTCTATATCACAGCAAATGTGTTTCGTCTGGAGAGTCTTTTTCACAAGTACTTATCCTGGTGGTGAGGAGGAGAGGCTGGTGTGACTATGGTCAGCTGTGTGTGTGTGTGTGTGTGTGTGTGTGTGTCTGTGTCTGTGTGTCTGTGTCTGTGTGTAAAATAAAGAGAGAGTAGAAACACGTTCAGTACAACAAGAGGAACAGAGCAGAAGTGATCCGGTTTCTGTCTGTGGAATGTGGTGCAACACATGAACTGAATGAGGTTTTACAAAACACTCAATTGATCTCATAGCTATAAAACCTACTTTAGTGAAGGTTGTATTTTGTGGTCACAGCAAATAATCATGTGAGGCACTTTGTAAAGCCCCCAGCTCTGGATTAAAACCATTTTTGGTGGTGCCAGATTCTCCCCATGGCCTTGGTTTAAATCAGGACCTTGGACAGGGCTTCAAAGAGCCCAGTTGGAGCCTGATAGTCTTTAAAGCTTTTTAAAAAAATACACCACATACTAATGACAGAGACAGAAGCACATCTGATGCATCAGGACTGCAGCTAGTTGAACCTACTCCGTCCAGGCTCAGTCTACACAAATGGGATAACAGTTGGTAAAAGTTTGTTTAACAGACACTATATCTTTATTAACACTGATGCTTAGTATGTGAAATCTCCTGTCTCCTGGGCAACTCCACCTTTAGTTTGGCATAAATCCATGGGTTTTTTGCATAAGAAGAGAATTGACAGTTTACATTTTATTAAAACATCAACACAAAGCATTCACAGAACAGTCATTGCAATTTGTTTGGCTGTTCATGGGTTATTGCGAAATTCTTCCTTAGAAAAAAAAAATTGCTGATCAAATTTGCCTGATGAGGTGAGCTAAACATTGTGTTTCACATCAGTTGGGGGACACACACTTTCAGCGGGCGGGAGTGCTCACCTTGAAAGACAAACTCCTTCAGCCAATCAGTGTAACAAAACACCAGGGAACATCTTCATCTCCTCCTCCTCCTCCTCCTCCTCCTCCTCCTCCTCCTTCCAAGGGAAAAATAAATAAATAAACTCTGCAAATTCTTGCTAAATGAAGCCCCAATGTTTAGATAAAAAAAAGACAACATTTTGTTGTTTGGTAAAATGAAGTGTGTCTTTGTATTGTTTTGGATTTTAAGAACTGAATTTATGACAGCATTTTGAATTCTGCTATCATGTAGCTATCAGCTTTTACCAAATGATCTACTGGGACCTTTGGAATTTTCATGGTTATAATGGGCCACTAACAAAATACAATGTTTATTATAGATCTATGACTGGAAAACCTTGGCACACAGTGCTGAGCTGCACTTCTCAATCTTTCAGTTCCTGATTTCATGGACTTTTCGCAGATTCCTTTTACTGAGCTGTTATATTTATAATATTGATCTTCAAAGAAATCTTGAATGATACATACATATATATATATATATATATATATATATATATATGTATGTATGTCTCAAAAATCTCATTGTGTAAGTATTTTGTTAAAACACCAGTAGTCAATGCTACAGTATTGTCGTAATATCAATATTTTGTATTGTAAGTATTTTGTTAAAAAATATTGTGATATTTGATTTTTCTTGTCCCCAGCCCTACCTTACAGTGGAGAAAATGCAAGGCAGAGCTGTATAAGCTGTCCTGCTTGCTACTTTCTGCACACCACTGCCCCTCTGCATGCGGCTAGTGCCCTTTTTATTTATTTTTTATTTATTTTTTTTTTTTTTTGCCCCTGCCACTTAGACAATGAGTCCACCAATAAGATACCCTCATAAACATGTTTCTGGTTATCTGTGGTGTGAAAGGAGAAGCAGGACAGTCAAGTGTTGAAGAGTGAAATTTTTGTATTGGCCACCAACCACTTTCTTCAAATAACATAATGAACATTTGATGCTCACTTTGCACCAGTATTCCAAATATCTCTGATTTATTAGGATTCTCAGGTTGGGTATAACTGCATCAATTTTTTTTTTTTTTAAATGCTTGTCTCCAGTCTCAACATTGGGCATGGCATGTTTACCTCACTAAGCACTCTCAACACAAATGAGTCTAGAACTTAAAATGATACCATGGCATTAGGACTGTTACAAACCCAACACTCTTTCCCAGTGGTAGCACCTATTAGGTTCAATGACTAAATCAACTTATGTTAATGATGTGTAGCAACAGCTGACCTGATCATGTGTAGATGGAATTTGATTTAATTTGGATTCCATTTCATTAAATAGATAGAGGTTAGACTCATGTTGTGCCTTGAAAATGACAAAGAGCCTCTGAGTGTAAATGTCAAGGTATCCTTTTAAGAGTTTACTTAAGTCTTAAGTCTAACCTTCTTATTGACCCTTGTTCCTTCTGAATTTGCATTGGTCAATAGGGTGACAGAGGAAGTATGGGAATTCCTGGGAGAATGGTGAGTGACTTGGGCTTGTTGATTTACATTTATTATGACATGGCTGATGACAAATCAACATATCAGTTATTTTACACCTGATCTCCCCACATCAGCAGTTTCACTTCTTTTGGCTGATTGGCGCTCCTTCGGAGGGAAGTCTGAACCTTGTTTATTATCCACAAAGCGAGGTTGCATGCTGTCTTTTTCTGAACAAAATAAAACAAGCTGCAGTGAGTCTCTCAATGAGATATTTCAAAATAGCAGGTTTGTGCATTTAGTTCTTCTAAAGCAAGTTCAGGAGTTTAGTGTTGCTGGAGCTCACAGGAACAACACTCGATCTTGACCCCAGGAGTTTAAAAGAACCAGGCAGCTATTTGCTCAAGACTTTTTTTTTTTTCACTGATCTGCACCAGGCCATTATTTGGTTACAGTTCCTGTCCAGGACGTTTTTTAGTGCAAAAATACTCTATAATGTAGGGGTGAGTTCGTGTACAAAAATCTGTAAACGTTTAGAGTGGGTCATTTTTTTTGTGTACACAGGTCTCACTGCTTAGTGGTGCTATTGCATTATACCAGTAAAGCCCCAGTTATCCGAATACCAACCAAATGGGCCATTTAACCAACAGTTACAGGCCGCCACACCCAAATATCGCCATTCGGATGGTCTGCCATCCTGAATTCTGGTCCCTGAGTCTTGACATTCAGCTATGGCGAGCCTGTAGAAGCTGTATTCCCCATGCATGTCAGTGATTTTCAGTAATTCAGGCTGACATTACCTGTTTTTCAGCAAACTCTTCTGGTAATTCGTGAGGACCCTATAGTAATCGTGCTGTTTATTATTATTTATTAGGGCCCGAGCGACAAGGAAGTCGTCCTTGAGGACCCTAGTGTAATCACACTGTTTATTATTAGGGCCCGAGCGACGACAAAGTTGTCTGTGAGGACCCTATTGTAATCGCACTGCTTATTATTATTAGGGGCCAGGCAGCCTAAGCTTACTGTCCTTGAGGACCCTACTGTAATCGCGCTGTTTATTATTAGGGCCTGAGTGACAACGAAGTCGTCCGTGAGGACCCTATTATAATCGCGCTGTTTATTATTATTAGGGCCCGAGCGATGACGAAGTCGTCCGTGAGGACGCTACTGCAATCTCGCTGTTTATTATTAGGGTCCACATGTTGTATTTTAACAACCTAGTCCTAGGGATTTCATCCAATTGACTTCAATTTTTTTTACAGATCATCCAGAGACCATGCTGATCAAAAGTTGTGCTCTGCATGTCTGTAGGTCAAAGGGCGTAGCTGCTGTGGCGCTGCCATTTTTGATCCATCGCCATGCATATTCAAGCAGATCTCTCTCCCACATAATTCATCCAAACTGCTTCAAAATTTCTGTACATGATAACAGCCCCACCCTCAATGCCTCCATATGCTCGTAGGCAATCTCGCTCATGGCTCCCCCTTGTGGAAACAGGAAATGCCATCTTTTACACTGACAAACACCAACTACATTTTGTGGCCACATGACAATCAAGTGGATGAATCTCCACAGTGACACACGTGTCCTGTCATGTTGCAGGCTTCCACCGCGGCGGTGGTGACTTTTCATCCTTCGCCATGGAACATCAACTTGGTATAAATCTTTCATGCATTGTCCGATTTGCTCAAAATTTGACATGTGTGGTCAGGTTACACCCCTGAACGCACCTGGCTACATCTGGCTAGCTCATAGCGCCACCTGGTAGATGAACGAAAACATTGCATTTTTTTCCGCTCCTACCAGGTTATTTCTCCCTTCTGGCTTTGCGCCACAGTTGCATGGGGGAGCGGGGGCCGATCACAGCTGCTTGCAGCTTTAATTATTTATTAGGGCCCGAGCGACGACGAAGTCGTCCGTAAGGACCCTATTTTAATCTCGCTGTTTATTAGGGCCCGAGCGACAATGAAGTCTTCTGTGAGGACCCTATTATAATCACACTGTTTATTAGGACCTGAGCGACGATGAAGTCGTCCGTGAGGACCCTTTTTTAATTGCGCTGTTCATTATTATTATTATTATTATTGTTTATTAGGGCCCGAGCGACAACAAAGTCGTCTGTGAGGACCCTATTATAATGGCGCTGTTTATTATTATTATTATTATTATTATTATTATTATTTATTATTATTATTATTACGAACCTTTAATCCCCAATTTGGCCCCTTTCCCAAATTCAAAAACTCACCAAAATTGCCACACATGTTCAGTCTAGTGAAAAATTTGATATTTCGGCAGTGTTGTAAGTGGACAAGGCCAAATGGTGACATAGCGCCCCCTGGAAAATTTCGTACCTCGAGCCCCGCCTGTGAGTTTCACCTACTCACATGAAAATTGGTAGGCTCATAGAACATGCCAAGACGCACAAAAAATTCTCCTGGACCCATGTCGTAAACCCAACTGGAAGTCGGCCATTTTGATTTGAAATTTTGACATGTTTGAACAAAATCCTCCTAGGGATTTCGTCTGATCGACCTGAGAACATGCTGATCAAAAGTTACTAAAAGCTTATCTCTATGTCAAGGGGCGTGGCCGCTAGGGCATGACAGATTTTGGTGACTTTTCGTTTTCTCGCCATCGAATTTCGAACGGATCTCATGCCCCCACACTTGATCTCAGCAGCTTCAAACTTGCTGGACATGATGATGGCTCCACCCTGAATGGCCAGATATATTAATATCCCACCTTACTTATAGCACCCCCCGGTGGTAACAGGAAGTGACCAGTTTTTACTTTAACATGTACTGATGACACAAACTTGACCGCATCAACTTAATTCCACTTCTAATGCATGCAGAACAAGTTGGTGAAGCTACCTTATGAACGCTGTGACGCTACGTCTAATGGTGTCCGTGTGGCAGCGTGGCGACTATCGATCCCTCGCCACTAAATACGTTTTGCTTTTTGATGGCTTCGGCGATCTAATATCCTCATGAAAATTGACACACAGGTCAAGAACGGCATGCCCTTCATCCGATAGGGGCGCCGCCCATGGGGGGGACAAAATGTGTCTATAGCGCCCCCTTGAAATTTTCAAAAAACCCTCCCCATAGGGTTTTTTTTTTTTGGAGTAGGAAGATGAAAAGTGGTACGTATGTGTAGGTTGCCCAGACGCACAAAAAAGTCTCCGACACCAATGGTCTACTCCAAACAGGAAGTAGGCCATTTTGATTTAAACTTTTCATTTTGGTGGCGATTTTGTGATTTTGACACCTTGTATTTTGACAAACTCCTACAGATTTTGTCCAATCAACTTCAGCTTTGGTACAGATCAACGTGAGACCATGCTGATCAAAAGTTATTAAAAGCTTTTCTCGATGTTAAGGGGCATGGCCTCCATGGCACCACCATATTTGATGCACAACTGGATGTTGTTGACACACGGCAGTGTCGTCGGGAGAATCTCAACGCTGATTGGCTATTGCGGCACAGCGTCACGCGAATTCACCTCAAAAGTTCAATATTTTCAACTCGAGCGATTTCGTGTCTATCGCGCCGCACTTGACACCTCTATCGTGTCCATCGCGTCGCACTAGACGCGTCCATCGCGCTGCCCGGCTCGATTTCGCGTCTAATCGCGTCTTTGCATTGACTTTGTATGTAATCTTGACACGCGGATTTGCGAATTCGTGTTTGGTGGGAACACAGCATTAGTACAAGATCTGTGTGCTAGGTAGCCCAACAGAGGGGTGACCAAAAATGTGATGGTACAGAACAATTCCATTGGTACTATCCACACCGTTTCATAGTGGAAATGGGAAAAAATAAGCATACCAAACTGAACTTAACCGTACTGTACTGCTTGGCGGAAATGGTGCGAAACCTGTAAGGGTGGGACAAATGTCACTTGTACCATCCTAGTTCCAGGAATCCTGTGATCTGATGTGCACCCCAATTTTTTGCCCATCTTCAACCTAAGTGGAGGTCTTAATCAATGGAAATAACCGGAAGCACCTGTGGTGATGTTTGGGGCCTTTAAGTAAATCATTGATCATATGAATATTAGAAGTGCATTGCTGTCATTGTTGACCATTTGTAATGAGTCCGCTTTAAGTGAGCATGGATTTGCTGATAATGTAACATCATAAACATGTAAATTGTAATATAGTTAATTGTATTAGTATACAAATATGGAATACAAATGGTACCACCGCTACAGATACTCTAACACAATGCTGTGATATGTGTAAGGGTTTTTAATGAATTACAGTGTGATATGTTTTAACATATATTCCCTCATTTTACTACAGCAACTATCAATGCCCAGAGTTCTCAAGAAGCCTCTCAGCTTAATATTAAACTTTTGAAGATTAACTTTACACAGTTTGATATAATTTAGCAAAAAAAAAAAAAAAAAAAAAGTTAGCTTGGAGAAAACGTGTTCAATTGCCGCACTCTTTAGGGTGCTAATGCATAATGAGAGTGTGAATTGGCAAATGGCTGGATTGCTGGATGAAAGGATAAAAATGTAGAATGCAAACATTATACATAGTGACATACACACACATATAGACATAGGGCTCTAGTTTCCTGGCGCAGCACAGGGTGACGCAGGGTGGTGAACCCCTCACAGAGCTTGTTTTCAGCAGCGCAACCTGAGGTGCGCTCAGTTTGGTAGTTTGGCAGACCGATGTTCGCTGAGATGGGTGTGGCGGTGCAGCAGGGGGAGGTGTCGACAGATCCAGCTTGGCGCAGTGACAGTTTTGTGCCAAAAGGCTTCGCCGAAGGTGTGCTTAAAGCTCTCCAGCTGAAACCACGTCTACTGTCAACACAGATGGAGCGCAGCCAGTGTAAGCCGAAGTTTGGCTGACCGGCGGACAGTGCGCACACATCACCAAAACCTCACAGACAGGTTTACAGAATGTCAGGCACATTAATGATGCAATAAATACCCACAAATACTACTATTCAATGCACCTATCTGCAATCAGCACATAAATGTATCTTTATATCGACTGTCCCGTCACATCTGATGTCAGATCAAAGGGGATTGGTACCGTTTGGCACGTTTGGCACGCGTATGGAAACCCAGCCTGATTTGATAAACACAGCTGCAAAATAATGAGTTCACATCCCTCTCAGCCAACCACAAGCAGCCACAGTATCAGATAGGGAGTTTATATTCAGCACCTGTCATCTTAGAAAAGTCAAAAGAAAAGAAACGAGTGAGACTGCGAGAGAGAAAGAGAGAGCACGAGAGAAACAATTTACAATTGTGGTGACCTCCTCCCAGGCTACCTTTGCATCATCAGTCTGTGGAGGTCTGCTCGCAGTTCCGTATATTCGGACACTGTGAGCTTGGACCTCCCGGACCAAAACATCAATTTCCTCCTGGGAGGAGTTTGGCCGTCTGACGCTGCTGCTCTTTTCTGCCATGGCGAATTGAGTACACTCTCATTATGCCTTCACGCGGCACATTTAAGGGCGAGGAGAGGGGCTCATTTGATTGGTGTGATGTGTGTAGAATCCACTCCCAGCCTTCTCTCCTCCCTCTTTCCGACTTGCGCCGGTAGGAGGGACGGAGGTGGGATAGAGGAGTAGCTGCGCCAGCGCGCACGGTGTGCCAAACTTACAAAATCCGCCTGGCCACACCCAGTTGGCGAAGCACAGGTGCGCTTGCGCCTCCGCCGCGCCCGGTCTGCGAAACTAGAGCCCATAGTGATACTGCAGTATTCTCATATGCACAGAGACATATTCCATAGTGACTCATCATTCATCTCCAAATGTGTCTTTTAGGCCTGACAGCCAAAGTTGCATATGATATAGTCTTTATATATTCATTAACACAGCACTGTTTAATATATGATATAGCCTTTATATATTATACAGTGTTAAGTGTTATTGGAGACAGCTTGTGCTTGGTGTCCCTTTCAGCCCACCCAGGCTGTTGTGTGCAGTGTAAACACTTATTACCTCCAGTCATTTCTGTGCAGTCTGTAATTTACAGGGTTACCACTCAATTTGTTTGCTTAATTTTGAACATGGCCTTTGGATAAGGCCATATTTCGAACAGTTTCAGCCCTGTTATATGTGGGTATTATTGAGGACCTGATATATATTTTTATTCATACAGGTCTCTCCCCTAGCTAAGAAATTCCATAGCATGAAATCCAGGGTCCTTAATTATTAGACAAGGGTTTGAATTTTTTATGTCCATAATGACTGATTGTGGTTGTTCATAGCAGGTATCTATATTTATAGTCAAAGGAGCCAGAAGGGCCTCTAAAACAGCTTTTAGACTGTGAATAATATGAATTATAAACATTAGAATCAATTCAGTATTCAACTGGAATACCTCTACGATAAACATGTGACTGCCAAAAGAGGATTGTATGCATTACATCAAAGGTGGATATGTCAAATTTGAAATAAAAGGCTGTTGGCAAGTTTATTAAACCCTTTCCCAATATGAGATCTGTGTTCCACCTCTCAGAGGAAGTGTCACAAAGTGACACCAGAAGGAGTAGGGTCGCATGTTTAACCCTAACTCAAATTTGTTGTATAACAGCGTATCTTAAAAAAGTCCATCTTAATGCTGCACTTACTGTATCTCTCCTCAGGTTACCACAGTGGAAACCTTAAGGTCACAGTATCCTTTAAACACACTTGTACAAAATGTTGTCAGACTACATCTAATGACAAAAGGCTCTCCAAACACCCTGTCTGTTATGTATTGCTTTGTAATAACACTGGGTCTTATTCATGAAACGTGAGCACAATGAATTTATGTGTAAACTGTTCACAGAAGGAAATTTATGTTTATTTTGGCCTTCATCAATATGTTAGTAGCTCTGGCTTAACATAGGTACGAACACAAAGGTAACACTTAATATAACACATACATCACCTCAGTTTGCTGTTGACTGCTTCAGTGAAGGCATCTAATTGTCTCCCTTCACAGAGAGGTCTCTCTATGATACAAGCAATGTACTTGTCTACAGCTGTGACTGGGAGAAGCCTCTTCCTGTAGCTGTTGTGGGTTTTTTTTGTATGTGCTTATGCTTTTTTTTTAAGTTTCATAAAGAACCATTTTCATTTAACCTCTTGGATGGTTCTTACAACAGAGGAAATTGAGTTAACGGCATTCGTTACCTCCTTTCAGGTGTTTTTATGTGCAAATCTGCTCATACATCAACTAACATATCATGAATTAGACCCATTGTATTGAATCATGTATTTATTTCCTTTTTACATTTGCAGTTGCTGTATGAGTAATAAGACAGCTGTATAAATTGGGCATGAATGTTGAATTGTCTGTCTCAGAAAGTTACAAAAACTGTTGGAACCCTGATTCAACCATCAGGAAGTGTGTCTTAAACACTTTTAGATGACCTGACAAACACTTTGTTTGAAGCATACTGAGGCCTTTAGCTCCCACTTAGTTCCACTTCACTTACACATACAGTAGCTCGCCCTCCCAAATATAATAAGGACTTCATTCATGACTTTTCTGAATTTCTGGCGGACATTCTCCCAAAATACGACAAACTCCTGATTTGTGGGGATTTTAATGTTCATGTTTGCTGTCCTTCTGACCAGTTCGCCACTGATTTTAAAAGGCTTTTAGCAACTTTTAATCTAATTCAATCAGTGGATAAACCTACACATCATCTTGGGCACACTTTGGACCTTATTATTTCTTCCGGGCTCTCAATCTCCCTTTATGAGATTTCTGAGACTGCCATCTCAGATCATGTCCCCATTATTTTTGAATTTCAAGCCCCCTCATCAGTCAGCAAGCCTCTTGCTCCATCTTGTCGGCGTCGCATCATCACTTCCTCCACGGCTGATGAATTTTCTGCTGCTTTCAGGGACTCTCAGTTTTTTGCCTTGAATGGCCTGGTCTCCCCTGTTTGTCCAGATAATATTCTGTCCTCCTTCTACACCACCTGCTCCGGGATTTTAGACTCTGTTGCCCCTTTTCGGCAACAATCTGCCAAACCAAGAACGGAGCCATGGTTAAATGACTCCACCCGTGCCATTAGGCAACGTTGCAGGCAAGCTGAACAAAGATGGAAGAAGGACAAACTAAATGTGTCTCTGGAAATGTTAAGGGACTGCTTTGCTGATTATCAGAGGGCTGTGAGGGAGGCAAAATCCCAGTTTCTCTCTGATATTATTTCTAGAAGCAACCATTGTCCCAGGGTGTTATTTAATACAATTAATTATTTTATAACCCCACCTACTTCTGTTGTGACTGATGCCTCAACCAACACCCTGTGAGAATTTTCTGAGCTTTTTTTGTTGACAAAGTGAATTCCGTCAGACAGGCTACCAACAAGAGTTTTGATAAGGATCTGTCTGTTGCCCCAGCCCACTCTGCTGTGTTTGAGCACTTTGAGTTGGTTTCTCTCCCCTCCCTTGCTGACATTGTGAAATCTTTGAAGCCTACTAACTGTCAGTTGGATGTTGTTCCTACCAAAATGCTAAAAAGTGCTTTTAATACTGTTGGGCCTGGTCTTGTGATATTTTTGAACACCTGCCTTAGTTTAGGAGCCGTCCCAGCTGCCTTTAAACACGCTGTGGTTAGGCCCCTTCTAAAAAAACCAAATCTTGACTCCTCGTTGTTATCAAATTTTAGACCTGTTTCTCATATGCCCTTTCTCTCTAAGGTTTTAGAGAAAGTTGTTTTTGTACAGTTACGGTCCTTTCTGGAAAACAACTCTGTTTTTGAAAAATTCCAATCTGGGTTCAGGTCTCGTCATAGCACTGAGTCTGCCTTGTTAAAGGCACAATGATATTGTACTGTCTGTTGATGCCAAGTGCCCTGTTGTCTTAGTTCTGCTAGATCTCACAGCAGCCTTTGATACAGTGGACCATACGGTCCTCCTGTCACGCCTGAATCACTATGTTGGCTTTCGCAGCACTGTACTTAAGTGGTTTACATCTTATTTGTCCGATAGAACCTTTTCTGTAATGATTGGTGATTCCTGCTCCTCCAGTGCCTCTCTCTCATGTGGGGTCCCGCAAGGTTCTATTCTTGGCCCTCTTCTTTTTTCATTATATATGTTACCACTTGGGTCTATTATAGCCAGGCACAACCTTTCTTTTCATTGTTACGCAGATGATCTGCAAATCTATCTGCCATTGAAGCCTAGAGGTACTGATGCACAAAGCTCCCTACTTGACTGTATTGCTGACATCAAGCAGTGGTTGGCCCAAAACTTTCTGCATTTAAATGGAGACAAAACAGAGTGCATTGTGTTTGGGGATACGGTGACGACTGGCTTTGGCGCCTTGTCTTCATCTTTCAATTCTACTGTCAGAAATCTGGGCGTGATCTTTGACAGTTGTCTGAAATTTGATAAACAAATTGACAATGTTGTAAAGACAAGCTTTTATCAGTTGCGTCTCCTGGCCAAAGTCAAATCATTCTTGAGCCGTCACGATCTGGAGAGAGCTATCCATGCTCTCATTAGCTCCAGACTAGATTACTGTAATGCACTGTATGTTGGCATCTCCCAGTCTTCTCTTAGCCGCCTTCAACTTGTTCAAAATGCAGCTGCCCGTCTGTTAACTAGCACTAGTAGACGAGAGCACATTACCCCAGTCCTCTATTCTCTCCATTGGCTTCCTGTTCGTTTTAGAGTTGATTTTAAACTTTTAATATTTGTTTTTAAAGCTCTCAATGGCCTTGCCCCATCCTATTTATCTGAGATTTTAACTGTTCGTGAGCATGGCAGGGCCTTGGTCATCCAACCAACTTTTGTTGGAAGTGCCCAGGTCTAAGTATAAACACTGGGCGACCGAGCCTTTTCAGTTGCACCAAGGCTCTGGAATAAGCTCCCCTGCGACATGCGTGCTATTTCTGACCTGGGCCTTTTTAAATCAAAACTTAAAACTTATTTATTCAGGATGGCTTTTAATACCCAGTAGTGTGGCAATACTTTTATTCTTTTTTTCTTTTATTTCTTTTTTTATTCTTTTATTCTGTGTTTTAACTGTATGTTATATTCTGTAAAGCACTTTGGTTCACCTGTGGGTAGTTGTAAAGGGCTATATAAATAAAGTACGTTTACGTTTACGTTATTCCTTTCACTAGCTCCCAGTCACTAGTCCTAAGGATGCTGCATGCCCCAGACCCTCTTCATGTCTCTAACACAGGTTCCTCTCTCTCTTGTGTCTCTCTCCTCCATTCACAACTTGTTGCATGCGACTGTGTCTGCTGTGACTGACCCCAGGGCTTTAAAGGACAAGCAGGGGAGAAGGTAAGTTTAGGACTGTGTGCCATAAGTGGCATTATGAAAAAAAAGTAGCAATTTAGCACCAGTCAAAGAAAATGTGGAATATAAATAGGGGGCTCAGTTGAGATATTGCTAAAATGTGATTTGGTGGTGGTTAGAAGGGCAGAGCTATGTACTGCACTGTGTGTATAGGTAGTATGTGATTTATATCAATTACTGAGGTCTGTATTTTCAAACAGCATGAGGGTCACATTCTGTAAATGGTTTCCCACCCTGGTTGGATTACCTGAACTCTTACCCCATGAAACACAATAGTAACGATTTGTCATATAAGCACCTGGAAGTTCAAATTTAAGACTCCCCAAAGAAAGTGGAGAAAGGTTTAAAAATGCCACAACAGTGTACACCAGGAGCTTCTCCAAGAAAACTTAGAGTAATATATTGAGATAAATAAATGTTGTTACTAGTGCGTTGCACAACCCTTAAATCTTAGCTCTCTGTCTCATAGAAGTTACTGTGAATATAAGTTGCCAGCTGGGACAGAAAAGATTGATGCTGGCCTCAGTGGTGGAAATTACATGTAAAACAGATTTTACTGTGGGTTCTGATATCCACTTGACTGTTAAGAAACAGTAAAGAAACATAAAAATCAAAGTGGTCACTTTTATTCAACCCAGTGTCACGAACTCTAACCACTAAGAGTATGTGAAGTCTGCTGCAGTTTGGTGAAGGCTGATTTGAAGTTCATCGATGAAAATGTGGAAATAAAATTAAGTTACATGCAAAGCTGCTCACAAGTAACACTCAAGGTGCCCTGTGGAGTTTTTGATCACTTATGCCAGGCCGCCTTTTTAGAGAAGAATTCGTTGTTATTGACTTGCCTGGTTAAATAAAGGTTAAAAAATTAAGTTAAGAATAAGTTAAGTTAAAAATTATCAATCAATCAATCAATCAATCAATCAATCAGTCTTTTATTTGTCACATGGAATTATACGAAGTACAATGCTACTTTAACTTTTGAACTGTAATTTATTCTTTTTTACATCTTCTTACATTGTTGGTTGCTGCTTTTATAATTGTCCATATTTCTGAAACATTCTGGAAATCCATGGTTTCTGGTTGTGGAATGATTTAACTGTCCACACATCCTGAACGAGATGACCCCATGGCCGCTCCTTAAACAGGCAACATGCACCAGGAGATACACACTTTAAAGGCTAAGTTCGGTTTTTTGACACCTGGGCCTTATTTTTAGGAATAAATACGCTCGTAGACTCACCCAGATGATTTTGGTGGAGCTCGGAGCCGTTTTCGAGCAATTTAGATCCATCCGACGGCGTCTTCTCTCATGCCATAGAAGCGGACGGGGCCAAACATCGAAGCCCCTAAATTAGACATTATCTGCTGCGAAACTCGCTCATTTCACCTACATTTTAGAAATGAATGGCCAGTGTTATCACCATGTCAGCTCAACTTCCTTGTTATGGTCATCCGGGGCTTTATAAGGATGGGTCACTTTTGGTGACGTCATAGACGTGCGCCGCAGGAGCGCAGTCCAGCCGGCGCTAGGCTAAGAGCTACACGGGTACAAACATGGTTTGTCATTGCGTTTTTCCACTTTGTCCAAACAAAATGACTAGTTGGACAAAGTTCACATTCCACAGGCTTCCTTTGAAAAACCCGGAGTTACTAAAGCTCTGCTTGTTGTCCTGAAAATGGACCCGAATATTCCTATGGAAGAACTGAGGAGGGTCAGTCACCGGGTCTGCAGCGCTCACTTCGCTCCAGAAGACTTCATTACGAAGACGACAAAGATAAAGACCAGGAAGCTCAGCGTCAGTACC
Source organism: Epinephelus cyanopodus (assembly GCA_026686955.1). NCBI lineage: Eukaryota > Metazoa > Chordata > Actinopteri > Perciformes > Serranidae > Epinephelus > Epinephelus cyanopodus. The sequence goes on from CM048930.1 coordinate 444,430, forward strand.
TCAGGAGGAATGCCATCCCGATTGTTTCAGAGGGCAAAACAGACGCAGCGGAGGTAATGCATTTCTTTTGAAGATGTAATAATATTGGTCGATAACCAGTGCACGTCGGCCAGCGTATAAAGCTCCTTGTATAAAATGAATAGCTATCTTCACGACCTATGTCTGAGCAGGAGTAGCCTTCTAAAAATACATTCCTGCAAAAGAATACTGCACTGTAACGCAATATAATTTACTCTAGTCCATGCTAGTTTTTGAAAAACTAACTCGCAATGCATATGATATGGTTATTCTCTGCAGGCAATAAATTGTGACTCGAGCTGCAATCATCACGGGTCTGCATTGTTAGCGCACACTTACAAGTAGTCATATGCTTTCTCCAAAACTAATTGTCAGTAGTTTCGACTGTTATTTATTTATAAAGCAAACACTCATAGAAAATATACCCTTTTTGCATTTGTATGGGCTACTTACTCTATTGAAAGTTGTCCGTTCGGTCCTGCTGGCTTCGGCTGCGTCTGCCAGTTGACTCTCGGGACATAAAAAAAGTCTCTACCACAGCCCGGTTTGTCATGGCAGAAAAATCTTCCAGTGTAGTGAGACACGTATTTTGGGGGGCATCAATATGTGTTTCCTCTGGTCTCAAGTCCCACTCTGAGCAGCAAAGGCTCTCTTCTGTTGTCTGTGGCGTGCAGTGTTCACAACAACACCACCAGTTAGCCCCCGTTCGTGGACGTGCAGTGGTCGCTTCTTCTCTGGCCAGCTGTTCGGCTCTTTCCCTCTGCATCCTCCTTTCAAATAGCTCCTTGTTGGTGTATTCTGGCTCAAAACGATACGGGCATCCATCATACTCAGAGTCGTCATCAGACACTTCTACATCGGATAAATATTCCGTCATGTTGCACAAGAATAGCTGTGTAGCTGTATAGCCTAGCCTAGCGCCGGCTGGACTGCGCTCCTGCGGCGCACGTCTATGACGTCACCAAAAGTGACCCATCGTTGTAAAGCCCCAGATGACCATAACAAGGAAGTTGAGCGGACATGGTGATAACACTGGCCATTCATTTATAAAATATAGGTGAAATGAGCGAGTTTCGCAGCAGATAATGTCTAATTTAGGGGCTTCGATGTCTGGCCCCGTCCGCTTCTATGGCATGAGAGAAGACGCCGTCGGATGGATCTAAATTGCTCGAAAACGGCTCCGAGCTCCACCAAAATCATCTGGGTGAGTCTACGAGGGTATTTATTCCTAAAAATAAGGCCCAGGTGTCAAAAAACCGAACTTAGCCTTTAACATCCTGTAGGGGGTGTGCTGGAAGGTTTTCACTTAACAAGTTAGCATGGGTAGAAGATAAGCGGACGCCAACCAAGCAGCCAAGGCTTGATTTTCAACAAAAGGTATTGACAAAAGCAGAGATAAATAAGCTTGTAGCAGCATACTTTGTGGAGGAAATGTTGCCTGTTTCAACAGTGGAATCGGCGTCTTTCCGAAACATACTGAGCAAAATACAGGGTTGGTTCAGGTTATCTTTCATCATTTCGTCAGCCTGATCAGAAAACATCATGGCCGCCAGTGGTGGAGAACCTGCTTCCTTGGGGGTAAGTAATCATATATTAGTGATACTTATTTTTAATAAAACAACAATATAAATTCCTAAAATTAATTAGGACATTTGTCTTAACATTCTGATGAAGAAAAAATGTTCCAACTGTGTTTGTGGTGTTATTTAGCAGCTTTTGAAATGTATGTATCCCCTAAGATACGTTGCCAGACAGCACAGGAATGAGAATGATAGAGGAGATCCCTGCAAGTTCTTCTGACTCTGAGTCAAACAGTGATGAAGATCAATTTTCAGCCAGCATAAGATCGAGGCAGTGGATGAAGGTGGTTCTGATGAGGAGGATGAAGAGCTGGATTGCAGTACAAAGTCCAAACGAGCCAAGGGATTCAGGTGACAGTAGTTTTATTTAGGGACACTTATATATGCAATCCATACAAATGTATGTATGTAGTAGTTGATGTAAGGTGAAAAAACACAACCTTCTGTATGGTTGTGATATTTACTGAAAGTAGCATGCCGCTAACCAGCTAAATTCAGTCCATACTTGCTAATGAGACCACTTTGTACAAATAGCATAACACAGTTATGTATATATTATGTATATATTTTTGTTTGTTTTTTACAGCTGGTGTAAGAAACGGAATGAGCACCAGTCAACAGCAGCTGCCAGTGAATTCAGCACACGCGATGAGCTGATTTCTCCTCGTAGCTACTTTGCCCAATTCTTTGATGACGATCTGTTCCAGGATATTGCTGAAGCGACAAATCTCTGCAGCTGTCAGTTAATTGGAGCAATCAGACATCAGACCCAACCCAAGATCAGCTCTGCAAAGTGACACCAGTGCTGGAGTACATAAGAAAGAAGTGTCTGGAAATTGAGAGTGAGAACAAGTTCTCAATAGATGAAATGATGGTCCCTTACAAGGGAAAAAAGGCTGGGTCTCTCCAACAGTATCTTCCTAGCAAACCATTTGGGGCTTCAAGATCTTCGTTCGAGCTGGCGTTTCTGGGATAGTGTATGATTTCCTGACATACACTGGAAAGAGCACATTTGGCACAGGCCAGGGTCCAGCCAAAGAACTTGGAGTTGGAGCCAATGTTGTCATTCAACTCTGCAAGACCATCAAGAACCCATCAGAGTGTGTTGTCTACTTTGACAATTTTTTCACCTCCCTGCCACTCATTGTGCATCTGAAGGCGTCCCTTGATTTGCAAAGTCTGGGAACCATCCGCAAGAACAGGCTTAAGGGATGCACCCTTGAGGATGACCATGCTCTGCTGGGGCAAGGAAGGGCAGCTATGACTACAGGGTGGATAATGAGGCAGAAGTGGCTTGTTGTAAAATGCGCTGATGACAAAGTTGTCACCTTAGCTAGCTCCTGTGCTGCAATCAGCCCTCTCAAGGAAGTCAGGCCTTTCTCCAGAGAGGAGAGATATAATAATAATAATAATAATAATAATAATAATAAATTTTATTTGAAGGCGCCTTTCTTGGCACTCAAGGACACCATACAGATACACAAAATGACATTAAAAAGACAACAATTTAAAAACAAAATAAAAACCAAAAAACAAAACAAAAACAAATATAGAGTTGCTGTTCCCTGTCCAAACATTGTGTCACAGTACAGTGTCCACATGGGAGGAGTTGACCTTGCTGACATGATGGTGGCCTTGTACTGCACCCCAGCAACGTCCCACTGGTGATACCTGTGCCTCTTTTGGCAAATGGCTGATATAGCCATCAACAATGGATGGCAGCTGTATCGCCGAGATGCCAAAAGCACTGTTGTGCAAAAGCACAAAAAGCTCAAGGAATTCAGGCTGGAGGATGCAGATGCCCTTATCCACAATGGAAAGAAGAAGGGCAGGCCTTCCAAGAGAGGGGAGGAGAATGTGCATAGCCCCACCAGATGCATCCAAAGGCCAACAACCCCAAGACCCATGGTTGATGTCCGCCATGATCAAGTGGATCACTTCCCGGCTTTCACAGACAAGGGAAGGTGCAGGCAACAATCTACTGCACAAAATGTGATGTTTGTCTGTGCATTGTCACTGGGAAAAACCCACGCAACTGCTTCCAAGCATTCCACAAAAAATGAAATATAGACAGAGGAAATGAGGGGCATTGTTCATAGAGTTCCCACCATTACGGAAAACCTGGACCCCTAAAACTTTCTCCAGTGTTCAGTTGTGTATGCATCATTTGAGAATATGAAATTGCTGTGTTGTTCAGTGCACAAAAAGTTCAAAATGTTCATCATGAAATGTTCCGTTTTTCTGTCACTTTTTTTATGAGATTGCTTTGTGATGAGATTACTAAACTGGATTGGTAAAAATGAATAAAATCAACTTTTAAAGTACTATGTGTAATGTAAATGACCAAAGAATACATCAATGTATCATTTATCTTCATCAAATTGAACATTAATATGTTTATCATTTGGGCTCTGTTTACACCTTAGTAAGGCAACGTATCCTGAGAGATACAACTCATTGAATGTGGAAATATTTTTCTTAGGACCTAAAGAGATGAGTGATAACGTTAAATTATTTTTTGCAACTTATTTTCCACTCCTGCCTGTTTTCGGGTTCAACACGGGGAGCACCTCTGCTGTGCAGCTGCTTCTACATGGCATAACATTATACCAGTGATCCACAGCAGGACTGGGATGGCACTTCAAAATCTCACCGTCCTTATTCACCATAAAGCACACTCTCCTTCCCTCATCAGAGTCCACTGCACTGTTGGATCAGCACGCAGAAAAAGAGTCCCCTGGTTGAGTCGCACTGTCCAGGAATTAGCCAAGTTTCAGGGAATAGAAGGATATTACAGTTACTGATATCCTGATGGAAACTGAGGTGGCACAGAGGCCATCCAGTTTATTTCCAATGCATGTACAATGGCTAGCAGGATGGTAGTTTAGTTGGTGCTCTTCTCTTTCTTTTCTTGATGTTAACTGAAGTTTACATTTGAAAACCTTGACCTAGCTTCTACACAGCTATCTAGAAGTATGCAGGAGAGTTCACATAGTGGTGAGTTGATTTCCACACGCCAACCACAAAAAGCACCAACAAGACTTGCAAAATAGACGTAAGAGCCTAAATGTAGTACAGATTTAGTGGAGCTGACAGAGATGCGATTCAAAGTGTCTGCACTTACGTCATTAATAAATATAAAAAAGACACCTTTTACCACTATAGAGCAGTTTTTATGAATGAGTCCCTGTTGTGTTTGTCCTTGTGCATGCATAGATGCATGTGCATGATACACAGCAATGGTTTCACATTGTTCCACTGATCAGCAGGTGGCAGCAACATGCCAAGAAATACAGCAATAAGCAAAAGAACCCAGGGAAGAGTAGCTAATAAATGTGGATGTAGTTTCTCAGTTTTGCATGTTTGATCAATCAATCAATCAATTTTATTTATAAAGCCCAACATCACAAATCACAATTTGCCTCACAGGGCTTTACAGCATACGACATCCCTCTGTCCTTTGGACAATCACAACGGATAAGGAAAAACTCCCCCAAAAAACCACTTTAATGGGGAAAAAAACGGTAGAAACCTCAGGAAGGGCAACTGAGGAGGGATCCCTCTTCCAGGACGGACAGACGTGCAATAGATGTGGTACAGAACAGATCAGCATAATAAATTAACAGTAATCTGTATGACACAATGAGACAGAAAGAGAGAGACAGAGAGAGATGCAGGACAAACGGTAATGACAGTAGCTTACAAAAACATTAATGAAAGTAATGATATTGTAATTAATAATAATATATTAATATCTGATAGTATACATGTGTGACAATAATCATATGTGTATAATAACAGTAGAAGTATGACTAATGATAACAGCAGCAGCAGGAGGCATCTGGCAGGACCACGGCAGCAGCACAACCACACACGTCACACTATCCAGGCACCGCTGCAATACGAGTTAACCTGAGAGACAGTGGAGCACAACGGCTCCGGAGAAGAAGGCGAGTTAGTGACATCCAGAATGGCCGAGGTAGCAAGATGTAGTAATAGGACGAGAGAGAGAGAGAGAGAGAGAGAGAGAGAGAGAGAGAGAGAGAGAGAAGCTGTCCTGTGTGTTATAGGGGGTCCTCCGGCAGACTAGGCCTAACTCAGCCGAACTAGGGGCTGGTACAAGGAAAGCCTGAGCCAGCCCTAACTATAAGCTTTATCAAAGAGGAAAGTCTTAAGTCTAGTCTTAAATGTGGAGACGGTGTCTGCCTCCCGGACCGCAACAGGAAGATGATTCCACAGGAGAGGAGCCTGATAGCTGAAGGCTCTGGCCCACGAGAAACCCTGCATTCTCCGAGTGCAGAGTTCTGGTGGGATAATATGGCACTATGAGCTCTCTAAGATATGACGGAGCTTGACCATTTAGAGCTTTATAAGTTAACAGTAGGATTTTAAATTTAATTCTGGATTTTACAGGGAGCCAGTGCAGAGAAGCTAAAACAGGAGAAATATGATCTTGTTTCTTAGTTCCTGTTAGTACACGTGCTGCTGCATTCTGAATTAGCTGGAGAGTTTTTAAGGACTTACTAGAGCTACCTGATAATAGAGAGTTACAGTAATCCAGCCTTGAGGTAACAAAAGCGTGGAACAATTTTTCTGCATCTTTTTGGGTCAGGATAGGCCTAATTTTCGCAATATTACGCAGATGAAAAAATGCAGTCCCTGAGTTTTGTTTTAGATGAGAATTAAAAGACAGATCTTGATCAAATGTTACCCCGAGGTTTCTTATGGTAGTGCTAGAGGCCAGAGCAATGCCATCTAGAGAACCTATGTCATCAGAGGCATAGCTAAACATTTGGCACACTGAGCAAGAAAGAGCAGAGAGAGAAGCCATTGCTAGCTGTTAAGCTAATGTAGCTACCAAGGCTAGTAACGTGATTAGTAGGGAAGTCGTAAAAAGGAGAGCTATAAGTGCTTAAACAGAACTAGTGTGGGTTAAGACTTGAAGTAGATGTTAAAGCAAGTGAAGTGAGACAGCAGAAAGCAGGCTAGCAGAATTCAGTAGAGCAGCACAGAGACGCTGTCACAGAAACACCGGAAATGACACAACTCGCTTACTGCAATATGTCAGCACGTCAGTGTGCAAATATATATATATATATATATATATATACGTAGATGCCACATTCAACGGCGCTCCTCACTGGCCATAGATATATATACATAGATGCTGCACCCTGGCTTGTGGGCTGCGTCAATACCGCCGCCATCTTGTCTAGGTGCTCTGACCGGTTCAGACCCATGTCAAACTTGGCAAAAATGCCACATTTTTGCTCTGCATTTGGGTGTACTAGCAAAAGAAGTGTTAAAACCAAGCAGAAGGGAATAACATTCCACAGGTAAGAAGTTGTTTTACAATATTGTACTGTTCCGAACATGTTTAATGAGATATATATCTCAAAAAGAGATCCCTCTTTTAAGCTAATCAAGTAAAGTAATTAACTGTCCTGATGTGGTCCTAATGCCAAATTAAGCTAACACTATGTCACACAACTTAAAGAAAAAAGGTTAACATTTATATAACATTACTTATAAAATTATGAAGCTTTGTCTAACAGCTATGTCGGTGTATGTGTTATTCCAAATTGTCCACTATCTATTTCATGGCACCACCACCACCAACGTTCACCTGTGGCCTGAATTGTAACTACAAATTATGTGGAGCTGCGTTTTTCTGAGACACTTTATTTGTGTGTAGTTTCCCGAAAAACACAGCTAGAAGATGGGCATGGGATGCAGCAGTGAGGAGAAAGGACTTTGTCCCGAGTGACTCCTCAGCCATCTGCAGCTGTCACTTCAGACCTGAGGACGTCGACAGGACTGGGCAGACCATCCGTTTAAGGGACGGAGTGACTCCTTCTGTATTCAATTTTCCCGAGCATCTCTGCAAGGACTCCTAAAACTAATACTATTGTACACTGTATATATTTTTTTGTAAATATGACCTAATACTTGGTTAAATGAAAAAATGCAACTTTTCATACCAAAATATTTGATCTGTAGATAAAGTAACAGTAATAGTTCTAAAACACATTTGAACTAAACTTTTCCCATATAATAAATAGTCTTTTTTCTTACTAGATGTACAATGCCCACCATGATGTCATTTAATTATTAATTTTGATTATAAATGTTCATTCACATTTTAAGTCACACAATGTGCAGGGTTGTGCCGAGCTGCAGTGTAGTTACACATTCTGATTAACAAATGTTGATTTTGTACAAGTGAAAATAAATGACGAGCTGCATGTTTACACAAAATTTTCCTTAAATCTCATATGTATAACACCACAGTGCTCATGGGAGCCTGGACACAGAACTGTTTACATTATTTGGTCATATTTACAAAAACATAATACACAAGGAGTCACTCCATCCCATAAACGGATAGTCTGCCCAGTCCTGTCGAAGTCCTCAGGTCTGAAGTGACAGCTGCAGGTGACTGAGGAGTCACTCAGGACAAAGTCCTTTCTCCTCACTGCTGCTACCCATGTCCGTCTCCTATCTGTGTTTTTCGGGAAACTACACACAAATAAAGTGTCTCAGAAAAACGGGTGAACATTGGTGGTGGTGGTGCCATGAAATAGATAGTGGACAATTTGTAATAACTCATACACCGACATAGCTGTTTGACAAAGCATCATAGTTTTATAAGTAATATTATTTAAATGTTAACCTTTTTTCTTTAAGTTGTGTGACATACAGTAGCATTAGCTTAATTTGGCATTAGGACCAGATCAGGACAGTTACTTTACTTGATTAGCTTAAAAGAAGGATCACTTTTTGAGATATATATCTCATTAAACATGTTTGTAACAGTAAAATATTGTTAAACAACTTCTTACCTGTGGAATGTTATGCCCTTCTGCTTGGTTTTAACACTTCTTTTGCTAGTGCACCCAAATGCAGAGCAAAAATGTGGCATTTTTGCCAAGTTTGACACAGGTCTGAACCGGTCAGAGCACCTAGGCAAGATGGCGGCGGTATTGACACAGCCCACAAGCCAGGGTGCAGCATCTATGTATATATATCTATGGTCAGTGTGAATGTGTGAATGAGGAAGGAACTGCATTCTGCATGTTTATTGGACCTCAACGATTCAAAGATTTTAATGAAAACACTGAATGCAAACAGAAACTTTGTTTGTGATACGATGTGATACGATGCCGTGTATCAGGACAGACTGATGTATGAAAACATTTTTTAAGCCTACTGTGTTTAAATGGAGGGACTGTGAATCACCTGTTGGACAGGCTGTACAGTACAGCTTGACACTCTAAATCACTGATTAGGGTAGGATAGGGTGGCATCTATCATGACTCCCACATATTTGTATGAACATAGTTGTTTAATTTCTACACCGTGAATTTTCACTGGAGACAACTGTAAGTCACCCCGATATCAGACTAAAGCTGAAAGTCACCCCAATATCAGACCACTCTCTTATTTATACTGTAAGGAAAACTTTTAAATCCTCGGGAAGCCACATTCGCCACTTCATCTCAAAAATAACAAATTCTAAACTGTCATAATTTAATGCTGAAATTAGAGACATTGATTGGAGAAATGACTTATCATCCAAAAACCCAGAACAAATCCTGCATCAGTTTTATCACAAAGTGGTATCCACTCGCAAAAAATATACCACTGCTTACAGTATATAATCCTGACAGTCCAGATTACCGTGGTTACAGTATGAAATTCTGCAACTACTAAAACTGAAGACTCTCCCTCAATTTAAATCGATTGTCAAAAACTTTAGAAAGTAAAACACAATTCATCGAGATCAGAAAAAAATTCAGTACAGAACTGCGCAAAGCCAAGGCTGCCTACTTAAAAACACAAATCATCCATACTGTTTCAAAACCCAAAACACTATGGCAGACCCTCAAAGTTATCACTGGTGAATATGAAAAAAATAAAAGCAACAACATTTAAATTTCTGTACAAGGCACCCTTATGCCTCTCCTCCACCGCCATTTTTGTTGAGTTCAGCAAAGCATTTGATACTGTGAATCATCAGATTCTGCTGAATAAATCAAGCTCTTTTCAACCCCCCCATCTGATCTGAACCACTTACATGAGAAAACAGATATATTTATTTCCATTCCCCTAAAAAAACAATATCTATGTCTGGCCCTGTTCAGTTTTCAAATCAAATACTAACCATAACAGAAACCTACAAATATCTTGGAGTATATCTTGACTCACATCTCACTTATTGACACCACATTCAGAACCTAACTAAGAAGCTCAACCAGAAACTGTACGTCCATAACAAGATCAGACCATATCTCACCCCTGCTGTTTCAGACACATACCTACTTGCAGTCATTCTCTCGAATATGTCCTACTGTCTCTTGTCATGGTCCCTCACCACCAAAGACCACCTTTTCAAAACTACATAAATAATCTAGCCATTAAACTTTTTTTTTTCAGATCCTACACAACAACTCCAATTCCACACTTACTGCACTACTTCCAAGTCACAACACAAGACAGCAACACGTCACTAGATCAGTCTCACATGCACTTATTCCTGTACCACCTTACAAAAACAAATCATCATTTTGTCACACTCACACTAGGTTTTGGAACAAGATTCCACACTACATCAGAGCAATACCCTCTTTTTCACATTTCAAACATGCATTTAAACACTATCTGATGGAAGGACAGACCTGCAACAACTGACTTAAATCCCATATCCCATTTTACTCACTCCATTTCAGTCTGCTACTCTGCAATGTCTATGTAGCTGCCTACATTTTGTTGTTTTGCCTCTGCTGATTATTTCTGTTTGTATTTCATATTGTAATGTCTTTTTGTTGCATAACAGGAACCTGCTGGAAACCAGTTTTTAACTGAGTCAAGCCAGTTTTAACTGTAACACACAATGTTACTTTTGATTCCTTTCCTGTATAAATAAATAGTAAAGTAGAAACATCAGAATATTTCAAAGGAAACTGGTTGGGCACACTGGTGGTACAGTCTACAGTGTACAATACAATCAACACAGGTGAGCTGATGCAAGAAAACAAGAAGCAAACTCCATGGGGCATGTTTTAAAGTACAATGAACATTTTTGGCCACTTTATTTGTTCTTTGTGCTCACTGACTATATTTCCCAAAATGCTGAGCAAGTTCTTTTCAGGTACACAGATAAATATTTTTCATATGAAAATTGACTGGACTGAGCATTTGTGTAGCCTTTTGTGAAATTCTGTGTTCCCCTCAGCTCTACAAAGCTCACTTTTCGTTTTCTGGCCAGTAACTTTCTTTTTCATCAATTTTGTATTTAGTAATAGCACCTGCAAATAGCACTCGGACAACTAAATGGTGAAGAAAGTGTAATAGTAGCAGCTAATGAGCCAGATCATTTCTCAGAATAGGCGGAGACCAAAACAGAGCTAAAACTTAAATTCATGTGCTGGCCAGACGACAATGGAATGATAACATTAGCCTGTGTTCACTGGATGTGTCAAGAGGAAACTGTTTGCTAACAGAAACATGTTCATCATTGCATGATGTTGTGTCCTCACCATTTCCCACAGCCCCTTAGGTGGGCAAAAAAAGGGAAAATAAAAAATGAATGGAGCTTTAAAACGGCCTGTGTCTGTTGGATTTGAATGCTCTCTAAAACTGGCTCTCCACATTTGCTAAAGCAATCATAGCTATCTATCAGCTGTATCAAAGCCAGAAACAGCAGATTTACAGATTTGTTTTCATGAAATACAACATGATTTGTGATGTGTAGGGCTGAATGTGAAACCAAAAAGGGAAACACTCAGCACATTCTCAACTGTAATATCAGAATGACAAGTGTAGCGATTAGCCAAGCATATTGAATATTGTCATTCAGCCAAAACAAAGTAGTTTCAGCCCCAGTCTGACTGGGGAAATAGTAACCTGACAAGCAGACGATGTAGTGGTTGCTGTTTAGATAGCTCCACAAAACGGCATCCAAAATAATCTATTGGTTTCCTTTTTAGTCGTAGGTAGGGAACTAATTGTAATAGTGCGATCAGGATTGGTCCCATGTGTGGTTAGTTTCATATAGTAGCTGCCAGGACAGAGAGGATGAAGAAATGCGGGAATTATACCTAGCAGGATTGGCTGTGGATCATCTATTAAAGGGAAGCATCTTCCACAGGACAGGGAGAGTGAGGCAGGCACAACAAGGAGAAGTGAAGACAAGCTTTTCCAGAACACTGCACTTTTCAAACAAATGGCTTCTGTGGGTTATGTGGGAGGGTGTTTGGGGCAAGAGACTGGTGTTGGGAATCAACATATAATTACCTCACACGATGGCACCAAATATGTTGGGGTCAACACACTAGACTTCACATGGAGGTACCAAATATGTTGGGGTTTAATTGGCTATCGGAAATAATTAATAATTATTATTAATAATTATGTTAAATAATGTGAGTTAATTAACATTAAATCACCTCGTGGGTCACCATTCCCGTAAAGGGAAAAATGATAGCCAGTTAAAGATATCAGTCTCAAAAAGTAGGCTAAACTATTAATTTGGAGTTTGATTAATAATTAAATTAATGACAACAACCAAAATTAACAGTAACGCCTGAAGGATTTCGGAGTTCTTGACGCAGCAGAGGTTGACTATTCATTCACTCTTATGCAACATTAAACAGACAGCAGGTATAATTCCAAAGAATTGTATTTATTCACAACTTAGCAAAGCAAACCAAAACACACAAATTCTAATTCTAACTATATACAAGCTTGGTGTGTATATGTGTATGTGTGTGTGTATGAGAGAGAGAGAGAGAAAGAGAGAGAGAGAGAGAGAGAGAGAAGAGAAAGACAAAGGCGGATGTGGTGATCAAGTAGCCGCTTGGCCTACAAAACAAAATGGCTGACAACAGAGAACTACCAAAATGGCCGAATCAAGGCTGGCATCAGGGGGAGGTGTCTGTCTGACCGTGTGGTCAGGACAAAGGCAAAGGAAAAGAAGCGGGAACTTTGAAATGCCTGTTTGGGTGTAGCTCTGTTGAAAGCCTTTGTAAATGAGTCTATGTGAATGTGATTTGTGTTGCAAACGGTCTGGATTAGTGCAGAGATTGTTTAGTTGTGTGCAAGAATCTGTTTGTGAACAGCATTCGCAAACTAAACACTTAACTTTGGCGAGGCCAACTAATCAATGACCTAACTGCCAACAATCACAACAATAACTCAGTAAACAGCATTAAATCATATACAAGTTAAACAGCTTAGTCTGTAAAGCTGTGATAAGCTACGCCCAGTGGTTACATTACCGATCCTTCAATGAATGGATCAAAGAGTCACTTGGCAGTGCTGCTTTGTTAGCCGGCAGAAGAAGGCTGGGAAGGTGTGGTTTCCATTGCAGTATTTGTGGTGTACTTTGTTCCAAAGGTTCTGATCCAAGGAAGCTGGTCGCTCAGGGCCCTTAAAGAGTTAGACGCTGGTGCTAACTTACTTAGTTCCTTGTTGCTGTAAAGCTGGTTGCAAACCTTGTGTTTGCAAGACAGTCTGTGATCAGTTGCCCTCCCTTTAGTGGTTTGGGCTATGGAGCCAGGGTCTAGGCGTCTGGACTGTTCCGGGCCCAACCGGAAAGAGGTCTTAGCTGTTCAACAGCTGGAGCAAGAGAGAGGAGAAGTTTGTTGGAGGGGAGCACAAATCTACAGATGCGTGTGACATCAGAGTCACATGTCACTGTAAAGGTCCAATCAAGTTTTGGGACTTGAGTCTCACTGAGGTGTGAGGTGAGGCCTCCTGTGGAGATGGGTGTCACCTAGACAAAGAGCATGCAGAGTAAAAAGCCTTGATATTGTCCAGTGAGGATTTTACCAAATGATAAATCATCTGTGGTCCTGTGAATCCCAACACTGGAAAACTGAAACAGACATACAGTAGAGAAAAAAAACCCAGAAGGACTTGATGGATTGGTGTTGCAAAAGAACCACAGCAGATGCACACTCTACTCTTTATGGGCTCAAGATTTAATTTAGAAGGAAATGAGATCTACTAGGGCTGACCCAAAAAATTCGAAGCTCAGGCACTTTTTTTGGGGGGGGGGCCTTAAACACAACACTAACCCCGTCAACGAGCCACAAGCGCACTCAGAGCGCTAAGAGCCACTCTGAGTCTGGTGTCAGAGACACTTCTGATGCTGAGTTGCGCATCTGTTTGGTTGTGATGCAGTGTGTGCCGAGGGTTTTAACTTAAGGTGCAGTCATTCGGGCTTCCATAGTTGAGCGCACTTCCGCGTTGTAGTCAAGGCTATTGAACAGAAGGCTGAGACATGGGGTCAAACATGCGGGGATTGCACATGCGCAGTAAAATCTGGTCTGCACTTCCTCAAAGGCTCAGTAGATGGCGTGAGACAGCGGAATAAGGGGGATGTGCATGCATGTCATTTTCACAGCCTATTATTGGACCTTTCATTGGTGGCCTGTGTTGTGGGTGAGAATGACAGAAATGCAATTCCGACAACTTCAGGCAGCCGCCGTCCAAAAGTCCAAGCAGACCGCACCAAGCGCACTCCGTGATTGCCTGAGCGGATCCTGCGCTTTTTATCTAGCCCCCCTGCTGTCACCCTCCAGCTTCGCAGCTCAAGTTACACTGCACATGTGCAATCCCCCCATGTTTTTGACCCCGTGTCTCAGCCTTCTGTCTCTTGAACAGCCTTGGTTGTAATTTCCTGTAAAAATGTCTGTGAAACATACATTACCCCCAATTCTTGCACGTTTCTGTCATGGCGATGTGAAAAATACATGCCTAGCAGTCTTTTGAGTGACACTGGTGCACGTAGCAGAGTCCGCGCGGTCGTAAAATCTGAGCTTTGCGCGCACAGGGCTTGCGGACATCCGCTTTCAGTCCGCGCGGACCTCCACAGCCCTGGGTTTAGTTGGGATTCTAACTTTGCCTTGTTATCTTGACCTCTACTAAAGTATACTTAAGTAATCCAATCTCTGCCTAAGTGTATCTGTAGATCTTAACTTGTGTAATCTACTGAAGATGTAGAAAACCAATGAAGTAACTGAAAACTGCATTGAATGACATAAATCCAATTTTCCCAATCATTACCATTGCCTTCCGGCCCCTGCCATTAAACCGAGAGTGAGAAAACAAAGTCTTATCCTTCTAAAGTAGACATTTGTTCAAAAAGATTTCAAGTTGCCCTTTGAATACTTGAGGCCTGATCATATGAACATTTAAAACAGTGGACAGAGAGTGCGCTCACAGGGGCAAAGCAAATCTTTTGTATTGAGTTAACTTTGTTTGAACTTTCACACATTGCGCGCTATTGATCCAACCCTGTCTCCTCGAAATTACCATTATATATTATATCGCTTTGTGTTGCTTATATTTATTGTGTTACTTTGAGTTAATGAAACACTACATTTATGTACCATGCTGGATGTACATCGAGGTGGTGAGGTGGGTGGCGGACATGTGTAGGACAAGTGCTGAACTCTAACATTAGAACCTTGGATTTGCGTCCAAACTCCTGGTTGGTGGTTAGGTTTAGGTAACAGAAGCACTTTGGTTAAGGTGAGGGGAATATCCTGATTTCAGATCAATGTTAATAAAAAAATAATAACAAAATAAGATATTGCAGTAGTTACTACTGTATGAGTGGTTAATGTTTTTGCAGAATGGCTGTTCAGTTCAGTATTCAGTGTTCAGTATTTAGTAACTTGCCAAGTAGATTTGGCCACTTATCCAGATTATATCAATTGAAAGAATAATTCACTCTGCATTATGTTTCCCTCAAACATATTTTGTTGTTTGAAGTTATATATAAATGGAATTTCTAGGTCATGGGGCTGATTGATTAATAGTCTTCAGAGTCCAAACAAACAGAGACCTATTAGCTGTATTACACTACTTTTATTTAACCTGTCCTGCTGGGGTGTCGATTGTCCTGCCTGGGTGTCGATGACCAGAGACGAAATTAAAACTTCTTTCATGTACTCTCATCAAGTTTGGGGACTTGTGGGACACAGACTGAAAAACATTGGTCAAAACCAATGTAGCAAATGCTGAGATATATTGACATCTATTCCCTTGCACAGGTTAAACTCCAAATATTCAGGATGCTACATTTTCCATAATGCAACTTATAGCCACTTTTGTTCAAATCTCTCTGCCTAAAAATACCTTCATCTTTCAGACTCCAATTTATAACCTAGGTTAATAAATTTTTTGTCTGTAAATCCCAGACGACATAACCCAGATTTCATCATTGTGACAGTAGGCTATCTAGGTTGTTTTATTATACTAAGGCTACAACAGTTTTCACAGGCTGAGTAGGAGATTGCTCCACAATGTCTCTATAAAGAGATATCTGAATAAATATACATAAACTGTAGGCAATGGTACAAGATTTTCAGATCAAAGGCATTCTGTTTTCTGTAACTCTGTTTATAGTTCAAGTAGTATTGACTAGCATTGACTAAGTGGCAGTGACTAAGTGGTAAAAGTCTGTGTGGATAATAAAAGTGGTGGTACGCAGTGGCCGAAATCTCAGAACCCATCGTTTTTTGTCTGTCACCAATTTAGCTTTTTATTAACTTCCTTTAATTGTATCTGCATACATTTGCAGATATCTGTTTTATAGCCAAAATGATTGGTGCACAGATTAGGTTCCCCCAGAGGCTATACTGTCGTCAGACCAATCTGGGGGTACCTAGGGTCTCTGGGTTCCTTATAATAAACTGACTTTGGTGTGTAAAACAGGTGGAGTCCCCCTTTAGCTTATTATTCACTTATCTAACAAGCTACCTGACCTGCTGGCTGACAATAACAAGTCTACTGTCTCAGAAAGCCATTGTGACAGAATAGCCATAGCATATTCTTGGCTTACAAGCATGTTAAAGTAGTTACATTGTCATAGGCCTGTGTGTGTCTGCTACTTGCCACCTCGATTAAACAACATCTAAAGTTTGTATTTGGTCATAAAAATATCTGTGCTTAGGATCGATGTCTGAGCCCCATTTTTTAAATTACATTTTACTGCCCCATTGCACTGCAATGCACAGAAAGCTAGGAAAGGGTCAGCTAACTAAGCAGCACCAAGTGTCAAGCGTTTGTTCATGTCTCCAGCTTCTGTTGAAAATTAATTGTAGCCTGTTGCTGTGTCGCTCATAGTGTGAACACAGCATAATTGTTGTAACTCGCAACAGGACGGGCAGACCTCAGATAGTGTTTATATAGTGTAGAGGAGGAGTTCTAATAAGGATGTCTCCAGTGCATCAACAAGCAACTCTGTAAAGCCTGCTTGGTCTGAGGCACACAATTCCATACTACATAGTTTCCAGGCTTTTTTTTTTTTTTTTTTTTTTTTTTTTAACAATTTAAGTAGTTATTGTCTAACATTTTGAATGTGTTAAGACGCAAATCTCGGATTTACTTTTTTAATTTTAACCAACTAACCCTTTAAATAGAGGTCCCACCAACCAATCCTCTAGCACCATAGCCTTTTTCACAAGATTATGCTGATCAATGTAGACCTTTTTAATGTGACCAGAGCTTTACATTTCTTTGCATGTCTACAGGAGGTATTTATGTATTAGAAGTAGACTAGTATATGGTTAAACAGATGGCATGAATGTATTTCCCCCTGCTATAGATATTTACCTTTGTGGGAATGCATCAATGTACTGAATACATGTGAAAGATTTTGAGGATTAATATTTCCCTACTTTTATCCCTCTTTCTATCTGTCTATAGGGAGCACCGGGTGAGCCTGGTCTGTCAATAATTGGACCAAGAGGACCTCCTGTAAGTGTTTTCACCTCTCTCTACAGCTAATAAACCTCTTATCTTGAATCAGTGTTTCATACCACGCTTTTTTTATTACCTACCATTTTAGTAGACCTCTGCTTAACACATTATGTTCTGCAACACAAGCAGACTTTTCAGTTCTGTTGATTTAAATAGAGAGACTTGCTCTTTTGAGGATTTTTGAGGATTGTGGGGGACTGGTTCAGGTTTATATCAGCCAAGCATGTGAATGCACCAATAATAGAATAATACTGTATAATTATAGATGCTGTGGCTCATTAGCCATTGTATGGCTCCTGCTTGATTTATCAGAACGCAAAGCAGAAATTTGCATACTGGTCCAGCTGGGTTATTAGTTACCCAGACACTAGGTCTGAATGGATCTTATTGTTATGTTGATGAGATAGGTTTTCTATTTGGTAAATGCATAATACTGAGGAGAAAGTGGATGTACTC
Source organism: Epinephelus cyanopodus (assembly GCA_026686955.1). NCBI lineage: Eukaryota > Metazoa > Chordata > Actinopteri > Perciformes > Serranidae > Epinephelus > Epinephelus cyanopodus. The sequence goes on from CM048930.1 coordinate 462,258, forward strand.
TGTTGTATTTTCAAATGGCTTTTTGGCTGATAGGAGGGTATACTGTAGATGGCCAGAAAAAGAGGAAGGTATACCCCATATACCCTCACCTTCACCAATGGCTTTGACCCTAATTCTCTTGTCAAGAGGCCAAATGAGTTTAGCGTTTCCTTTTCTTCTCCTTTCCAGTTTTCAGGTGGACAATGTGGCCTCATAAATAGCATAGTATGCCTAGTTTTTAAAAGAGTCTAGCCAATTTAAGTGGAGCACACATCTGGTATTCTAATTGATGGTTCTTAGAATCTATACCTGTATTTGCCCACACTTCCTAGATCGTAATAGGCATTTCTAATGACTAAGACTGCGGAGGACACTCTGTGCAGTAGGACCCAAGTCTTGAACTTAGGCCAGTCAGTCAGAAACACTGAGAAGCTACTTTAGCACAGCAGGTGAGAGTGACATGAGAGGCTCCAGTCGTGACCTTAGATGGAACAAGAGGAACTGATAGCTAGGGCGGGTCAATTGCCTCTACTTCTTTGCTGTAATCTCATTTCATTAGGTTAGATGGATGAGAGCAAAAACATTTTCTCCCAGAAAGAAAGGTTTTCAACCATTCAGCTTCATGTTGGGCTGCAAAAAAGTCAAAGAGATGCACATCATGTTTTATATTAAAGGTAAAGCTCTTACTGGAGCTTTTAGCCACATCTCATGGTTTGCATCCATGGATGGATCTTTGCTGTTATTATTTAGTTTTAGAACTGATGTAGTGTAAAATATTAGCAGAGGTTAGAGGTTTATTCTTGACCTTAGAAATAGTACTGACAAAAATCTTAACTCATGGTCTACTTACTAGCAGGGAACCACTTTTAGAAGTCTTTTCCATCTTTGCATAAACATTAAAATTCATTCTTGATCTTAGTTTGACTTTTTTTTTAACTCAAGGGTAACTTACTTGGAGCTTTCATCAGCATCTCAGGGGCATCATAAGCAAATGGATCTTTTTCATTTTAGCCTTCTTGTTAATGTTGGCTTTAAAGTTGAGCGTGAAAGTTTTTACTTTATCATAGAAATAGCATTTTGACAAAAATAACAAATTCTAGTCACTAGAGCAGAGATACTCAACTTACAGCCTGGTGCCTGGTGGCCTGCTGACCATTTTCTAATTCATAATGAAAATGAATTTATTCGCATTGTGAATGTTTTTTTGTACTTGGAATGCAAATAAGGCACCAGATTTCATTAAAAACAGGTAGTAAAATACGTTGTTGTTAAAAAAGGAAAAAAGAAAAAAAAAAAGAGGTGCCAGGGGAGGATCTTCCCAGACCCTCTGCAAAGCAAGTTTAGTATCCCTGCACTAGAATGACAAAAATATCTCAAGCGATTGTTAGCTCACTACCTTTTTTCAGGACCTTCAGTTAATATATCTTGAAGGTTTTCATTTAAATAAATGTCTGTAAAGTTACTGATTATTACTTAATGAGGAAACACAATGTGATTTTCCCTTTGCATTCGTGTCATGCTGCAGTCACGTGTTGATACAATAGTGATTTTCACTGTTATAGAGACTATGGCACACTAATGAAAGTATTGCAATATTTACATATTTGCAGTATTATGAACTGGGTGGCGAGAGTGACAACAGAAAAAAAAAAATCTGTATGAAGTTCTAGCTAATGCTATACTGTTGCAGCTTTACTTTAAGAGCATTCAACTGGTGGAACTAGAACTATGAAGTAGTCACAGGAAATTCATTGTGTTTTTCAGTAAGCTTAGCATTTACCGCGACAGCCGTCAAAAATGCATCTACAAAACAGTGTTTTCCCTAGAGTCTTCGCCATCACTTCTTGCATAAAGCAATTTCAGTTCTCACCTCAGTGCAGTGGAGGGACAGCAGTGGAGTGCTGTATCTTTTCTCACTGACCAGCCTCTGACAGATATTATGTGGGACTTTCAGAAGAACTTACAAACAACCACACTGATTGTTTTTCTGTATCTATTCAGGGACAACCTGGAACCAGAGGATTTCCAGGCTTTCCAGTAAGTCATCAGCATGCTGTCTTCAGGTTGATACTGGAAATGATGCTTTGTTGATTTGTGTTAAAGCTAGACATTTTCTTGATGTTACTTAAACAAGCAAAAGACAGAAAAGTGTAATTACAGTACACAAAAGAGTTATTAGTGTTAATCAAATGAGTAAGATACAAATCATAACCTAACTGCTAACTAGTAAATAGTTAACTAGTGGTTTGTGAGTAACTCTTGAATATATAGTGATTGGAGATCGCTATATTTATTTGCAAATAGCCATTTTTTTCAATTGATGTTGTGATGGGACCAGTTGTTGTTGGTGGAGTCATTTGTGATGCGATTACTGATCTCTATATGCACTCAAAGATTTCCTTCTCTTCCTTTATCCGAGGGTCCAATAGGGTTGGATGGCAAGCCTGTGAGTTTTCCCCACTACAAATCAAAAAGAGAAATAACTATTTTTTCAGTGCCCAGAAACCAGCATGTGGTAATGTTAATGAGTATAAATAAGTTAAGAAGTATTATGGTCATTATTGTAGTGAAATCTCAATTAGTGTCATTGCTGTTATTATAGGGCAGCGTTCAACATGCTATGGATATTTTTAAGAAATGTATCTGTTTAAACTGATTGTTTATTTTACCAACTGCGCTCACTGTTTTAATGTTCACACAGGGACAGATTGGACCGAAGGGAGACCAGGTAAGCATTCCTTCAATTTGTAATAAGAATAGTTTCACTATTACCAGTTGTGAAACACTAATTTTAGCCCATCAAACCTTAGATATACATATTGGGCAATTTACATGAAATTTACACCAACGAGCGAAATTAAATTGTTGCATTGCACCTTTTTTGTGCTGTCACTTTGTCTGCCTCTTAATTTTTATCCATTAAGTTAGAAGAAAAACAGAGAGATGGCCTGATTTATGCCAGACAGTAATGAACTCACAGTGGTTTGCATGCAGGGAAAAAGCCAAGACAGATGGGAGCTGTTGGCCCACTCTGGCTTTCAATCAGGGTCAGGAGGTAAAAGTCTGACTTACTGAAATGGGCACTAAGGGATTTTAGAATGTGCTTACTGAGGCTTGAGAACATTAAATGCCTCAAGCAGTTTCTTCACTCTTGATACCCCAGCTCATTTGATTCCTTATCAGCCATACAATGAGCATCATCTTGCAGGTGAGGTTTTTAAAAGCATTTCAGCATTGTTTGTAACCAATATTCCACTGATCCAACAATCTGAAGAAGAGTCAATCTGACTCTCAGCTGTTACAGAGCCAGCATGCAGATTTTCAGCTTCCACAGGCTATTTCAGTTTATGTTCATGTTCATTTTTAATGCAAGAAGTCATGTGTCCTGTATGTGCTCTAGGTGGAAATGAAGGTGTGAAGGCTAGTGTTTGTGTTCTGTCAGAGACCTCTAACATTCCTGTTTTTATTGCATTTAATCACAATCTAAACTTAAATGAGTCCTTGTACTTGTTCTAGTGTGTTGCCTTAACTATACCTTACCAAAGTTTATTTGCCATTTACATGACCTTTCTGTGCAGTATAAAGCTTACTTTACACTACATGGTTCAAGTGACCCAATTCCATTTTTTTTCCTCTCAAGTGGCACAGATCGGATCTGTAACATGAACGTGTAAACAGGAAAAAAGCAGATGATATCGGATATTATTATTATTATTATTATTATTATTATTATTATTATATTCAGGCCTCCTTCAAATGTGGAAATATATCGGATATGAATCAGATATCTGCCAATGGATCTGTAATCTAAACAGACAGATCGGATATTTCCTGGCAATCCACGTTGTACGTCATGAATAATGTGACGACAGAGCATTTTGATGACATGCTTATGAGCGAGGGAAAAGAAGGAAAGCCGAATAAATCACACATTAATCAAAAATTATGAACCAAAAAACACAATCTATCCCGAGTGAGCCAAACTGCTTGATCCCTGTCTCAAGTGTACCAGCAGAGAACCTGCAGAACCGAATCAGCAAAAAAACACACCGGGCTACTAGAGGGTGACACGGGAGTGGATTTTCAGTCCCGTCCCATCCCACTCCCACAAGAATGACTCCCGTCATATATATACATACATACACATACATATATAGTACATGGATCACACAATGCCTACCTTAGTTAAATATAAACCCAAATATGACATCCAGTGTTGTGTTTTGATGTTTATTGCCTAATTATTGTAACATTCACTCCACCTGTTGTGATGCTGTTCAGAATGACAAACACATTTGATTTCTGATGTGGTCAGACAACATGTCATAAGAACCAGTTCTGAGAGAGAAAAATGTAGTTAAAGCATTGCAGGAGAAGTAGTGTTTGGTTCCTAGTTTAGTTCTTAACTCCAGTGTTTCTTCAGTGGGAGCCATGTGCGCCGGGGGCAGTGGCCGCTGGCTCTGTGGCACTGGCTTGGGGTCTGCTCTCCCCTGGTGGAGTGGAGGGTGGCCAGGTGGCCAGGTTGCCGGCGGCAGACGGCTCCATGTGATGGTGTTTCCTCTCTGGTTCTTACGTGCTCAGCCTTATTTTTTCTTCTTATTTATTTATTTATTAGTGGCATTTGGATTCGGTTATGGCAGACGGACAGCAATCTGAAATGGAATGAAGCCCACAGACGTTAGACAGCAGCTACAAAACAGTAGTGGAACGTGCTCCGTCCGCCCACAGCACAATGCTCTTAAAGCCCTAGGCTACGCTATCTGCTGGCAAAATACATTTATTTTATGTCATAATTTTAACTCATTACGTGCTGCCACCACGGAATGCAGTGTTAAGAGGTTTTGTCATTTCACTTATTTCTGTGAGAGTGAGTGTGTGTGTGTGTGTGTGTGTGTGTGTGTGTGTGTGTGTGTGTGTGTCATAGTGTGTCAAGTGTGGTCCACGGCTGCCTTTTACGTACAGAACACACATAACCATTTTGCCATGTCTTAGTGGGACTGTCCAGTGATTTCAGGCTTTTAAATTCCTGTATAGTAACTGCCGAAAACTAAGTAGTGAACAAACTGCATGTTGGTGCAGAGTGGCAACGCGTTTCCCTGCTCCAGCTGCAGGTAGCTCGTACGGATCGATGTTATTTATTTCTTGGATCTTCTCCAAATACCTCAGATTGAATCATGATAACACGGCGAAAAAAGTCACACAAAGTACGGTAAATGAGATGGAGTTTAATTACACTGGGGTAGCCTAATTAATGGGAAACACAGGGGCAAGTAGGTTTTGAAAGATAAAAAGAGAGCGTTCTCTTGACTTTTCAAATGGTAATATTATTTTAAAAAATACGGGTTGCATACAGTAGTTGTAATTCGACCTAGTCATAAAATGCTACTAGGCTAAATAGTGGCTCCATGGAGCCATGGACCAGCCGATAAGCCGTCTTTCCCAAATCTGCAGATATTACAGTATTTTGGTGATAATCACTGCTCCTCCCCGTGGACAACTGAAGTATTGCAACTGGTTTTCACACAGGTCTCTAGGGGCGTTACAAGTCAGGGTTGCATTTCCTACATCATCGCGGGGGATTAAATTAACTCCACGGAGCAGGCGGCAGGTTTACATGAAGCCGTAACGGATCTGCCACGGACCTGCCGCGGACCTGCCAAGGTTCAGTCATGGAAACAGGGGAACTTTTGAGTGGCTCCTACTATAGGCAACAAATCGGAATTGGGCATGAAGACATGGTAGTGTAAAGACAGCCGAAGAGAGCTCTGTTCTTTCAGCAAGATGTTGTGGTGTTAGTCATTGTGTCCTACTGTATGGAATCCCATTTCCGCCACTTGATGGAAAAAAATAAGATCTATTAACTCAAAATAATGAGATACTAAGTCAAAATTATGAGATACTAAGTCAAAATAATGAGATAGTAAGTCAAAATAATGACTTACTAAGTCAAAATTATGAGATACTAAGTCAAAATAATGAGATAGTAAGTCAAAATAATGAGATAGTAAGTCAAAATTATGACTTACTAAGTCAAAATAATGAGATACTAAGTCAAAATAATGACTTACTAAGTCAAAATTATGAGATACTAAGTCAAAATAATGAGATAGTAAGTCAAAATAATGAGGTACTATGTCAAAATTCTGACTTGCTAAGTCAAAATAATGAGATAGTAAGTCAAAATAATGAGATACTAAGTCAAAATAATGACTTGCTAAGTCAAAATAATGAGATAGTAAGTCAAAATAATGAGATACTAAGTCAAAATAATGACTTGCTAAGTCATTATGGTGTTATAAATATAAATACAGCCGTTAATTAACCAGCTGTCACACTCGCTACATTGACGCAAACTGACACTAGCGTTACACCAAGAAAATGGATATTTTCCCCCAAATCACATTTGAATTAAATTATGAGTGGTCGTCAGGAGAGGACGAGAAAAAGGAAAGCCAGGACTCTTCTGTGCAGACCTCCAGGTGTGTTTGTGTAACATCAGCCGACCTCGACAAACTGGAGAGGAGCAAAAATTAAGCGAACATGGTCAGGAATTATCAATGATCATCTGTCGAGATACTGATGAGGATGAGGGAGAGTGGAAGCTGAATCCGGCGGCAGGCAAGACAAATTATCCTACGTTTAAATAACATCGAAAATATCTGCTTGACAACTTATTATGGAGATGGGAACAAGCCCAAATAAGCAACTACGCTTTAGAAACAAGCCCAAAAAAACACGACCCGCGACTACCAATATTTTTAAGCAACTTTACAGAAAAGCAAGCCCAAAGTCGCTTATAATAAGCGGACTTGGCAACACTGGGCATGTGTGCTGCGTTGCCTGGCAACAGACCGGGGGAACTGTTTTTTTTCGCGGAGCTACATAACATACTTAAATAATTTATTTAATCACCTTTTGTTAACATTTCCTTACTCAGCATTGCTGTTTAAGCTGTTGATGAACTGTTGTATAAAAGCAATATCACAATTGAAGCGATAAAATCACTCATGTTTATGCTCCGTTGCTATGGTTACAAACTAGCGGTTGACCCAGCGCAATAATTTAGAACCTGTCATCAGGCACGGATACCCTGCAGCCAATCAGAATTGAGTATTCACCGTTCGTGCCTGATGACAGGTTCTAAATTTTTGCTTCTCTCCAGTTTGTCGATGTCGGCTGATGTTACACAAACACACCTGGAGGTCTGCACAGAAGAGTCCTAGCTTTCCTTTTTCTCGTCCTCTCTTGACGACCACTCATAATTTAATTCAAATGTGATTTGGGGGAAAATATCCATTTTCTTGGTGTAACGCTAGTGTCAGTTTGCGTCAATGTAGCGAGTGTGACAGCTGGTTAATTAACGGCTGTATTTATATTTATAACACCTGTGAGCGGAGTGATTTTACTGTTACAAGTCCCAGTGATGTTATACTCTATATCAGCACTCACGGAATGCCTCTCGTCCAATCAAATTACTTATTACCTCATTGTTTTGAGTTAGTAACCCTCTATGATGTTATCCATCGTGACTGAGAGATGAGGAGTATGGATTGTCGAAGGCTGTAACTGTACTCATTCACCTCATTATTGGACTTGGTATCTCATTATTTTGACTTAGCAAGTCATTATTTTGACTTAGTATCTCATTATTTTGACTTACTATCTCATTATTTTGACTTAGCAAGTCATTATTTTTGACTTAGTATCTCATTATTTTGACTTAGCAAGTCACTATTTTGACTTAGTATCTCATTATTTTGACTTAGCAAGTCATAATTTTGACATAGTATCTCATTATTTTGACTAAGTCATTATTTTGACTTCGTATCTCATTATTTTGACTTAGCAAGTCATAATTTTGACTTAGTATCTCATTATTTTGACTTACTATCTCATTATTTTGACTTAGCAAGTCATTATTTTGACTTAGTATCTCATTATTTTGACTTACAATCTCATTATTTTGATTTAGTAAGTCATTATTTTGACTTAGTATCTCATAATTTTGACTTAGTATCTCATTATTTTGAGTTAATAGATCTTATTTTTTTCCATCAAGTGGCGGAAATGGGCTTCCATACTACTGGGCCTTTTCCCTGAGTTCATTAATCAACCAGTCGCTGAGCTCTGATAGCTCCTTACAGTGGGCACACCCCAGGCCTGCTGGGAATTCAAACTGAGTCATTTTACCATCACAAGCCATTGGAACAGACTAGTGTAACAGCTAATCCATCAGTTTGAATGATACCTTGACATGTTTACTGATTTTACTCATGTTTATTGGAGGCATTTGTGTTCAGTCATATCAGAGGAAATGCAAATATTTGCTTTAATCACATCAAGATTGACTGTGTTGCTGTTGTTTTTTAGGGTCAGCGTGGTGCCAAAGGACTCCCTGTAAGTTTCTTAAGTCTTTTGTCAGTCCTCACATAGTAAACTGCTAATAAGCTAACTACTTAATCACTCACTTTTCACATTCACCTGTTTGGTTTTTTGTTTCTAGGGGGAACCTGGACCCAAAGGGGAGAAGGTGAGACATTGTTTGCAATAGTTACACAATCTAACCAAGTAACACATTACTATACTCACCAGCTGAAGTGGGAGAAGTATTCAGATCCTTTACTTAGATGTAACTGTTATTTTGAAAGAGATACTCCAGAAAATTAGCATTGCACTTTCACAAAGTTGGGGGACTGAAAAGAAAGGGATTACAAAACCAAGTTCAAAATTGAAGTAGCAGAAGTGGTTGAGATGTCCTCACTTTTAGTTGCTGGTAAAGGCCAAGTTCCAAAACGCATTTCCCATCATGCAAGATGGTAGCTTCCCTTTGTTAAACCCTCCTTATCCGGTAAACACTTCTTTTAAATGTAATGCCCTCAGTTTGTAATGCAGATATGCAGATTCTGTTAGAAAATAGTCTCCCCCTGATGACATCATCAGGGTACTTTCTAAGACTTCGCAAAGCTCTTCTAGCAGCACAGAACACATTAAACTGTTTTCACTGGCTGAACTGCACACCCAAGACAACTGATCCTATGTGTAAATTCTGTGGTAGTGTAATATCTCTATCTTTATTTCTGATGGATTTTTCTTTTCTTTCCAGGGCATATGTGGAGACTATACACACAGGGTATGAAAACATTATTCTGGAACTAATCCTTTTGTCATTACTGTTTCACAAAAAGCACTTCATCATCAGTATTTGTATTACAAAAATAATTAGGATCTGCCTATTATTACATTGCAATACATGTAAATGTCAATGTTATGACACAAAGTGAACCTGCTCTGTTGTCCATCCTACAGCATATAACACACGCATCTCTCACAGGTCCAAATGTACTACAGTTTTATAATATCAGACAGAGTAGAAAAGTCAAGCTGGAAGAGGACAAACTTCTACAAAAGCTGGATGGACACAGATGGCTGGTAGCACACTGATGGGTAGCACATGTAAATCTCTGCAGCTCGTCGGCCCAGTGTCTTTGGGGTTCAGCTAGTTGAGAGAAAACAAGGCAATTACTGATGGCCTGCTGGAGCACTGCATGATGAGAGCCTGTGTGTGGGATGCCAAAAATAAGAGCCTCCTGTTTAAAGGGGATTTTTTAGATGGCTAAGTCCATTTCCAGCATTTTTCAATCTTTTCAATCATTAAATTGCTTCTGCTAAGATAATCAAAGATGGGTGTTTTTTTTTTGACATAAGCATTTGCCACTGTCTTTACAAAAGATTCTCAAAATAATAGTACAATGCATCCTGAAATTATGTTATCAGTTGCTATTGATAATACCATCATGTTGTGATATACATGACTGCACAGTAAATGCTTTAGGCTCGATAAGATGGTAAGATGATAAGATGGAGAGTTCAGAGGAAGAAGGACCCAGAGGGGAATTTGGGTTTGATGTCTTTTTCCTGCAAGGAAGCCCAGCCCCCTTTACTAACAAGCTGTACAGCTGCTGAATTTATTTTTCATACACTTTTCAGAGCCCCCTGCAGCATTCTGTATGGGAGGTATATTCACAGTATCTCAATCCTATAGTGAGACTCATGGGGGCTGGGGGGTTAAAGTCAGTGGAGGTAACATTTTCACTGTTTAAAAAAGCCAGCAAGCTATTTATTGTTTTTGTGTAAAGTGTATTTCAGCAGCAGCTCCAATATTAAGAGAACACTTATACATTTTGGAAATATGCTTGTTTGCTTTATTTTTGACAGTGAGAAGATTACCTTTTTTTAAATTAGTGCAGGACAAATGTAACAATTAAAATTTGTGGGTTTGAGGTAATTACATTATTTAACAACTTTGTGAGAGGCTAAAGTTTTTCTCTTTAGTGCAGGTTTGCCTTAATAGGTCTAAATCATAAATTACTGCTTTACATTTCTGTCCACAAGCTAAATCAAAAGAACATATCATTAGATTAAATGCAGTTGCACTTGTATAGCACCTTTCTAGTCTTACAACTACTCAAAGTACTTTAACACTACATTCACACACTGGTGGCCAAGGCTACCATACTAGGTCCCACCTGCTACTCAGTGAAACATTCCTACACACTCACACACCCATGGAGCAATTTGGGGTTCAGACTGGAGCCGCTAATTAAGGTGTTAGAAAGTGTTGGTGGGCTTTTTTCTTTTTGTTATGCACAAAAGCAGGCTAACTACTTCCAGTGTTTACACTAAGCTAGGCTAACCAGAACTTGACTCCAGCTCTATACTTAGCACAAAGACATGAGATTGGTATCCATCTAAACACCTCACTCTCTGAAAGCAAAAGACGTAAACAGTTTAAGACTTTACTTTAAATTGAAATTCAGGGTTCATGAGACATGACTCACTTTTTGTGTGGTTAGATTATGGCATGTTGCCACCATTACCAGCACTGACTGAAATGACCGCTTCCCCGCTCTGTAGGGCCTCTTTGTGCAGGATCTTCCTCTGAAAACCCTGGCTGCCTTGCGCTCCAGTCAGGCTCTGATGTTAAAGGTTTGTGGGTGAAACCAAACACCCAGATAGATAATCCTCAGCAGGGGGTGTCACCAAGTCATGCCGCAAAGAGAGCCACTGCCCCAGAGCCAAGGCACTCCTCAACCCCTCTGCTCTCCACCCAAAGATAAATATACTGATGAGCTTGCTACTGGCTGGGTTCAACAGTTTTTGCAAGTCACTTTTTCATAAAAGATATATCTTTAAATGTTAAATGAAAAGAATGATATCTCTTTAAATTGTTAGTGGAATTTAAGTTAATTGTGCATACTACCAATGCCCAGGGATGCCAATATTAAAATTAAATCAGTGAATTTAATTAAATTTAAAATTGTTTACATAATGTGCAGTAGGACAAAATCAGATTACAACAATAACAATTTTATATTCAGCTTTCAGTTGCATGGTCTTTCATTTGGAAAATAAAAATAAAAAGTCAATAGATTCCTTTATAGATATACCAGTGCTATGTGGTTTGAAACTTAAAGTGATTTCAGTCTGTTGCTAATCACACAAAGAATAAAAGACAAGAAAAACAATACAAAACTGGAACTGCAAACAGTTATAAATGGGGTCCAAGCCTCCCCACGCAACTCGGCCTCCATGCCCCATGGAGCCCACGATAGTTGGCCCCAAAGGATGAGGGGCTCGGGGCGAGCGTCAGGACACAGGCCAACGTCTGAGCAGCAGTATTCACTGTAATTGGAAGTGCACCGGGAGTACTCAAGGCTGAATGAATTTGTTGCACGAGTCACGCCCACTTTGACCAGTCATTACCAAACTTTGTGGCTGGCCTCAGGACTGTCCCCACATCACGCTCAACAATTTTTTATGTACAAATCCGATCAACTTTTATGAAACGTGATATTTCTGGGTTTATAGCATCCACTAGTGGCCAATTTGGGCCAAATTTGGCACCGAGCCTCTGAATGACCTCCGGGACAAGTGTATTAGGTGTCATGTTGATATGATTTAGTCTGACAAAAAATATGTAACAATATGTGCATTTTAGCTAGCAAAATCTTCTTTTCGTTAATAATTCGCACGGTTTTTTTGACCGGGCACAATTCTTTTGATAACATTAGATCAGGTCCATATTAACAGTTGACGTGCCAAGTTTCATGCAATTTGGACAAAATTTGTAAGAGGAGTTCGAAAAAGTAGGTTTTGGATGTGTAGCGATTTAGCAAAGAAAATGTGTGGTGGAAGTGGGCGGGGCCTATGTCAGCAAATCCAGCTCTATTTAGAGAATATGGGTGTATATAAAGTTTATGGATATGTGATTTAAAATGTGAGAGTAACAGGAAAAAACACGTTTGCATCTGTTATAGTGCCACCGACTGGAGTATCCGCTCAATTTTTGGTAAGGTAGGTCTGTGTCCTATTCTACATGTACTCTCTAAATTTCACAGCTGTCAGTACAATAGTTCAGCTGAAATAAAGGTTTGTTTTTTAATCTTGTAATAAGCCATGCCCACTTTGATCAGTCATGACCACCTTCAATATATGGCCTCAGGAATGACCCTACATTGTACCCACCAAATTTCGTAAAAATTGAAAAATTTTGGAGATATATATACTTCCCATATTTGTAGCGCCCCCTATTGGCCAACGGTCGCCAAATTCGTTTACACCCTCACAGTGACATGCCAACCATGGATCTTAAATTTAGTGTTGATAGCATTTAATTTGACTGAGATACGGCACAGTTCACGTTTTTATTGCTAGCTACAAAAATTTGTTCGTTAATAATTCGCACATTTTTAGACCGAGCAAAAAAATGTTCTCAACTTTAGATCAGGTCAATGTCGGGAGTGTACTTGCCAAGTTTCATGCAGATTGGACGAAATCCCTAGGAGGACTTTGAAAAAGTGGGTTTTGCAGTTTTTGCAATTTTGGCGGGAAAAAAGTATAGGCGGAAATGGGTGTGGCGTAGCCCACGTGATGTAGCTCCATTCAAGGAATCCGAGGATGTAACTGTGCATTCACACCAAAAGCGTCATGAACGTCATAAGCAGCCAGCAGCCATTCATTTTCAATGTACGCTTGCTATGAAGGGCGTCAGGAGCATCAGCGGCAGCGAGCAGTGCGATGCCGCGACTGGAGCATCACTGTGAAGTTGAGAGAAGCTCAACTTTATGCAAATGAGCAGCGACACCACCGAAGCAGCAGCAAGCAGCAGCCAATTGCAGACCGTGAATATTCTAGGCGGGACAGTGAAAGAAAAAGAAAGAGATGACGAAAATGGAGGAGTAGTTAATTGTGGCGGTCTCCGGTTTCCCGGAGCTATATGATGTGTCTCATGCAGAAGAGACATCTAGAAGTCAGATGCCTGGAAAAGGGTATATGAAATTGTTGGTTTGTCTGGTAAGTAAAATAGGCTTGTGTCGATCCATGTAAACAAATACAAAGAACATAAAATGTAAGCTTGGTGAAAAGGTGGGTTAACTAGAATGGATAAAATGAATGATGAAGCCATTAAATAAGATAGTAATTATCCTGGTATGTAAAATATGCTCATATACACATGTAGATCCATGTAAATAAATGCAAAGCACATAAAATGTAAGCTGGGTGAACAGGTTGGTTAACTAGAAGACACACAACACATCTGCAGCGCAGCTTGAAAGCCCCGCCCCTTGGCAGCCTTCTGCAAGCCCTGATCTGAGCGACCGCTGGCGCTCATGACGCTTTTGGTGTGAATGCAGAGTTAGGCTTTTGAATGTGCAACGTTTGGAAGTTATAGACCTAAACCCGTTGGCCTTAGTTATAGCGCCCCCTATAGGCGTACGTGTGTCATTTTTTGTGTCTGAGGTACCTGCAGGGGTCTGGACCAACCCTCCAAATTGCATCACCATCCCATGCACGGTGTAGCCTGCAGCGACATTTTTATCAACAGAAAAATAAGAATAGAAATGGAAAATAATAAAATCCTTATAGTTACAAGCAGTGCCCCCCCAAAAAGGCAGTTACTGCTGACAAAATCGTACAGTAGAAAATACGGTAACACTTTTCTACATAAGGGTGACATGATACTGTCATAACTATGACATGACACTGTCATGAACTTGTCATAAACATTATGTACATGTCATAAACGTTTATGACTGCTGTCATTAAGTGTCATTCGGTTTTTGTAATGACAAGTTGACATTGTCTGGGTTGTCTTGATTATGACAACTTGACATTAACCAGGGTGACATTACCAGAAGATGTCTTTGTCATAACAACTTTACATTAACCAGAAAGTGCACCTCTTTTGGTGTTTATGACAAGTGGACATAATGATTATTATAATATAATTATAGATGTCCAATAGGCTGGTTCCAGACCATAGACCCCGCCCACTCAACTGAGTAGGCTTGCATCTCTGGTCTGGCATACTGCAATGAATTTGCAATTTATGTCCTCCAAGCGGTGGACGGACCAATGAACGCCGGGGGTGGGGGTGGGTCTAGCAATTAGCCAATCAGCTCCACGCTAATGGTGACCTCTGCAGATCCTACAGACTACATTAACGATGCTATCGAGGTATTTCGGCACTACTCACATTAATGGAGGACCAAATTAAGGAAGCTGCTAAACTGGATTTAATGGTGATGCAGCTGGGCGTGCACGACGACGGAGACAATTTAAACGGGCAATGCTGGCTTGTTTTCGGCACCCCCGAGGCATGGATACTAATGACGTCAGATTCTGGGTGAGTCGTTAATCTCTACTGATTGTTTAGGGAAAAATCAAATTCCCTCCCCCTTGTAAATCGCCTTCAATGGTGGTGATGTCAGACTGAAGGTTCTGGGAGCTTCAGTCTGACACTCAGGCTAAATGTCCAAAGTTACAGACCCCTTTTTGTAACACTCAGTCAGATACTCTGTCAGATAGATGTCTGGCAGGATATGACACAAAACTGGCGGTCATGACACCATTATGACAGTGTAATGAATAAATTCTTTGACCTAAAGTAAAGCGGTAACATTTTGATTTGTTATTAAGATACCATGATAACTTAATGACACCATTATGAGAGTGTAATGAATACATTCTTTGACGTAAAGTGGTACCACTTTGATTTGTCATTAAGATGTGATGATACCTTAAGATAAGATAAGATAAGATAAGATAAGATAAGAAGCTGTATTGTTATTGTACACAGGATACAACAAAATTTCACTTTGGCATCACATAGGTCAGATCAATAAACTGGTAAAATGTAAACAGTGTTGTAAAGTGCAGTGTACGAATAAATATTTTGTATTGTTACTATAAATATAAATATACATTTGATTGTTAAAAACTAAATAAGAATTAAAGTCAAATGAGATTAAGAAAGAAAAAAAACGAGATGACGAAAAAGAAGAAAAATAAAAATAGATGAGATCAACTGTTGGATCAGCAGTGTGGTACAGTAAATGATATGATGATAGATGGTATGGTACAGTAAAGTGCAGTGCAGCAGTTATACAGTTAGTCAGTCAGTTCAATCAGTTCACAGCTCGCGGAGAAAAGCTGTTTCTCAGTCTGTTGGTTCTTGCACGTATGGCTCCTACCCTGCCTTAATGACAAATCAAAATGGTACCACTTTACTTGAGGTCAAAGAATTTATTCATAACACTGTCATAATGACCAGATCAGCACAAATCCTTATTCTAATACGGAGGACATACAAAGCCAACAGAAAAGTCGTGAAAATCATCCAAAACAGCACTTCACTATTTTGAGGCCATGAGATAAGCATCGTCAAACTGAATTTCTTTACAATACAACAACATAATTTAGGTTGTCCTTCCAACCATCTAATGCGAACATGAATTTGTTCAAAATAATATCAATAAATAAAATAAGATACTTCCCTTTATCATCATATCAGACAATGATGAGACTTCAAAGGAAAACAACATTGCATATGAAATGTAATTTGACCTGTGCATTTAACAGGCCAAACACACTCAAGTCACTGTAGCTCACTCACCAAACTAGGGCTTTACAGCACATTTTTCCATCTTACTGGACATGCTTATCAAAGAGGTGGTTATACCACATGAGGAGGAGTCTCTCAAATTGTTTGTCAGACATCCTGTTCCTCCTCGAAATCAACACAAGACTGCCCAGGCTAAAGAGCCTCTCCACCGGTGCACTAGAGGGTGTCGCTTTGTTGAATTTCATACTTACAGTCTTTACTGTGGGGAAACAGTTCAGAATCTCCATCTCTGACCCCGCCTTCAAATAGTCAATGACTGCTGGAGATGGGGATCTGTGGAGTACATACATCCTGCTCATTGTGGGGGGAAGCACGGCATTCGGTGGTCAGCAGTGTCCTTAAAGCATCTCTCCTCTCCTCTTCCTTCAGCCACCGCACTTTAAACTTTGGCAGTGTGACAGCTGCAAGGAGAGCACCTTTGCTGTCCAACACCGACCAAAATCGTGTCTTGATGGCCTGTGAATATAGTATAGAATGATTTGATGAGTTTGGCTATGTACAGTGTAATTTGCGCTGCATAGCTCAGCAGGAAGCATCATGTGAGTTAATGAGGTACTGTAACATATCTGCAGATTCACATTCACTACTTTAAGATTTAAAATTATAAAACAGATCTTACCTGTACTATGGCATTAGGCAGACATGGAGAGCCCGTTTTGCAGTGCCAGTGTCATCACATCAAAATTCCCAGCGTTGGCAGGAAACTGCTGAAGTTGACATGTACTCTAAGCTTTCAAATGTTTTCTTTAACCCCATTTCCATCTTCACATAACACTGGTCCAGGTAGCTTGCAAAAGTTTTCCTGTCTGATGGCGGCCATCTGCTCCTCGTTACCTGTATCTTGCTTAGTATGTTTCGGAAAGACAGTGATTCCACTGTTGAAACAGGCAACATTTTCTCCACGAAGTATGCTGTTACAAGCCTATTTATCTCTGCTTTTGTCAATACCTTTTGTTGAAAATCAAGCCTTGGCTGCTTGGTTGGCGTCGGCTTATCTTCAGCGTCACTCATGGTCCGCTGATGTTGTGTTCGCAACGGTGGAGAGTTGTTTTTGGCCTGGGCACAGTTTACACTTTACCGTCACATTCTTGTCCTTTTGCGCAACAAATTCGAAGTAGTGTGCATACCTCCACCCCTCAAAAGACGTCTTAAGCAGCTCTGCCATTTTTCGCTCTGTCTCCTCCTCCATGAACTCCAGCCAGAGTCACAGTCAGGTCATGTGAGTGCAAGTAACAAGATGATTTTTTGATTAGTAACTGTAATGCAATTACTGAAGTTATCAACAGTATTGCGTTACATTACTGCGTTACAGACAAACGTAATCTGATTACAGTAACATGTTACTTCCAATACTGGTCATGACAGCCAGTATTGTGTCGTATCCTGCAAGGTGTCAACAGTAATGTGTTACATTGCTGCGTTACAGACAAATGTAATCTGATTACAATAATGCATTACTTTGTTACTTTACTTTGTAACGCATTACCCCCAACACTGGTCATGACAGACAGTTTTGTGTGGTATCCTGCCAGACATCTATCTGACCGAGTGTTAGAATCGGTCTGTAACCTTGGACATCTAATTATAATAATCATTATGTCACCTTGTCACAAACACAAAAAGAGGTGCATTTTTTTGTTAAAGGACAACTTCGGTATTTTTCAACCTGGGCCCTATTCCCCCATGTGTATGTGTGCATATGATTCATAGGTACAACTTGTTCTAAAATTGGTTGAGTATTGAGGGAGGCGCATGCAACCGGGAGCTGGGGGCAAATGCGTCCCTGATAAGTTTGTGCATTAAAAGTGCTTTTTTTCACCACTCACCGGTTCAGATCGCCAGTGCTATGAGTGCCATGACAGGAGTTAGCTGTCAGTCAGTGTTGGAGCAGAGAGGGGGAGGACTGCCCCGCTGGGTACTGTAAATGAGTATGTGTGTATGAAGTGTGTGTGTTACGCTAGAAGAGTCAGAGGACGGAGTCTTTTACGTGCTACCCCCTGGAGTGTTACCAGAGTTTTTGGAGTGCTCAAATAAACGGGCCTTTTTCCCGAACGCAAGAACAGGATGTCGCGCAACACCCCGTACAGCTTTCATAGGCTGCCTACGTCGGATGGCGAGATGCTGAAGTTGTGACTAGTTGTGCTACAAATGGATGTTAACACTCCTGTCCAGACACCACAATCAGGTCTGCAGTGCTCACTTCTCCCAAGATGACTACTGCCAGCTGAAGAAGAAAAGACATCCAATCCCGACACACCTCTTCCTCAAGAAAACGGCTGTCCCACGAGTAGAGAGAGCTACAGACACAGTGGAGCAAAGCTTGTGACATCACACAGCCCAGAGGTAAGGGAAAGGCTAGTATGCTATTTACAGGATAGCACTTGCGATCTGAACCGGTCAGTGGTGAAAAAAAGCACTTTTAATGCGCAAACTTATCAGGGACGCATTTGCCCCCTGCATCCGGCTCCCTCAATACTGAACCAATTTTAGAACGAGTGGTACCCATGAATCATACGCACACATACACATGGGGATATAGGGCCCAGGTTGAAAAATACCGAAGTTGTCCTTTAACAAAAAAATGCACCTCTTTTTGTGTTTATGACAAGGTGACATAATGATTATTATAATTAGATGTCCAAGGTTACAGACCGATTCTAACACTTGGTCAGATAGATGTCTGGCAGGATACCACACAAAACTGGCTTGTCATGACAAAGACAACTTCTGGTGATGTCACTTTAATTAATGTCAAGTTGTCATAATCAAGACAGCCCAAACAATGTCAACTTGTCATTACAGAAATCAAATGACACTTAATGACAGCAGTCATAAAAGTGTATTACATGTAGATAATGTTTATGACAAGTTCATGACAGTATCATGTCATAGTAATGACAGTGTCATGTCACCCTTATGTTGATACCTTCAAGTTAAGTGTTACTGAAAATGCTTTAACATAGCATTAAGATTGTGTACATGCTGGAAAGGTGTAGGATGAAGCTTCAGCTTATTGCGTCTACCCTGTTTATAATAAACAACCTATCTGATGTCAAAAGGGAAAAAAAACTTAAGAGCGCACACAATTGTTCAAAAATATATCAAATCCAATGAAATCAGACTTTAATTGTCACCTCACCAAACATATAACAGTAATGCAGATAAACAGAACAGTGCTTGCAGGGGGTTGTTCCACATTAAATTAATAAATTCTGATACTATAAAATAGACATCAATAAAATACAATAAACAATAAATCATAAACTAAAAGTCCAGTATGACACCCATTTTTGGAAAAAGTGACAATGGGCATTTGGCAATTAAAGTGACCATGTGCAGTGCTGTGCAGCATGTATAAGGTGCATGAAGTTGTTTAAAAAGGCATGAAAATAAGAATTTAATTTTGAGAATACATTCTTTTAAACACAATTGGACAATATAATTTGAATTCATTCATTATATGATTTCACTTTAATATTGGCAGCTCTTGACTTCTATATATTTAAACCAGTTGTGGTGGATAGCTGGAAACGATGAGGGACATAGCAGCACACTTGCCTACTTGCTACATTTTTACCCCTACTTATATTTACTTATAACATTCTGTATATATTTCCATAAAAATAGTACTGTTGTTATTTTTTGCTTTTTATTGATGTATTTAAGATGTAGCCTATGTACACAACACTAAAAGAAGTTTGTCCCAAAACTGACTGAAACCTAGAAATATGTGTTTGAGCTGTAAAGAGTAGTGAATACTTCTTTGGGGGTTTCAGGCACTGGGTGAGGGTAGTCTTTACTTTAAAGGTTGCTGCATAATTGTGGAAATATGTACACTATGTAAAAAGTAGGCAAGTTACATGCCGCTGGTTCTACTTGGTGTCAGTGGGGGAATGTAGCTATCAGTGGGATCATATCTGAATCGTCCTGTCTTGAACTTGTACCTGATCATGCTGGTCATTTCAACAGAAGCGACGTATTGTACAGCCCTGTGTTGGACAGTTGGCCACAGTAAGTCTGGATGTGCACTGTAACTGTACTGCTGTACTCTCTTTGTGGCAAGACTGGCGTCCACCTCTGCTCTGCTGCAATCTAGGGGCCTGGCTTTCTGTTAAAGGGGATATTGATGCACATAAATCCCAAAGATTGGATGCCTTATGATTTGCGTCCAAAATGCTCTAAGAGTATCTTAGAATAGTGAACATTTTATTCTTTTGAAATAGAGAAGCATCAGAGTACATCACCCATCCTCTTTACCAGTCCAAGCCCATAGTTTGCTGTGCCGGCGCCTTTTTTTGTCTTTCCTTTCTTCAACTTTGTTTCCTTTTTTTCTCTCCTTTGCTCTCCCTTTTCCTTTTCCTTAATTTCACTCTGATGTTCTATCCCCCCCACCCCTCATTCTCTTGGTTCTCCCCTTTTTCCTTTCTCTGGCCTCATGGTGACCCTTGCCCTGTGACCTTTTTGCACCGCTGGCCACCTGTGCTTTGTGACTTCCCCCAGCAGATGTTGCCCATCACCGTGCGCAACATGCCCTCAATAAGCCCTCTAATTCTAAAACGCCTCAAGGTACAATTCTCTTTGCCCCCTACTTGCCCCCTCCTCTCTGCCACCCTTTGGATGCAAACCGTCATCATCTGTCGCCAACCCTTCTTTGCTGTCCTGCTGTAATTAACCACCTTTTGGCTGCTACTGCTGCTGAATGTTGAGCCATATCCAGGGCTAAAGGCCTTTTCTGTCAATGATGTGTGACAACACAGGAAATCAACTTTCTTTCTTTTCAGGTTTTTACCACACCACAAATCATTAATGTAACTCAAAGCTTTCTTTAATCTTATCTCTTGTGGTATTAATTGGAGGAAGCCACTGACAAGAAACGACAACAAACAGACATACATGCAAAGTAGATTCAACAAAAAGTGTTTATTACGCTAAACTTCACTGATAAATCACAAACATGAAGAAAATGTCATAGTAAAGACTTAGTATTGCACTTACATTAAGTTGAAGGACTCAAAAGAGACTAAAAAAGAATTTTAAATAATAAAGCAGCAAAGCACCAGATCTTATGTCCCATAATGCAACTATGAAGCATCTTATTGTTAGACCGTTTCAAACTTCATACCAACAGTTTGTAAATTAGTCTTCCTAATTGTCAGGTGGAGTGGTCTTTCCTTGGATCAATAAGCTGACCTCTAATTGGTGCCCCTTTTACCAACTTGTTTTACCTAAATTAAAAAAAGGATGTGGAGGCCATGTGCAGAAATACAAGAAATTAAAAACTCATAACAAAAAAAAAAAGTTGACTCATTTCAATTTATGCAAGAAGTTTTTGCCAAATCCATTTTATGGCTAGTCCAGAATGTTGAAGAAATCCCAGTTTACATCTTTCCACAAATCTCTGAATGGAAACTATGGGCTGCTTAATCTCAGGGAGAGAGTGTGGTTATGGCAAATAAACTATGCTTAAGGTTGGACAGCTTAAACAATAGGTTAAGGTTTTTTTTCTAGCACCCTAACTTTTCACCTCATTCCATTAAATGCTCACTCCTCTCTGTCAGGCACTGAATGTTGGCAGTTGATGTAAATTGTCATTGCCAATTTAAACATTACAAATATATAAATGTCTCTAAAAGTGCTAAAAATGATATTCAAACTTAAGTAGATGCAGTAAATTTTGAATACAATTTTACATGAACCTTTTTTGTTAATATAATGAACATATATATTATATAAAAAAAAATACAAAGTAAAGATTAATCTGCAACTGATCACATTACCAGTTCTTTACCTTATACTGTATCTTGACCCACTCAAGTAGACACATAAAGTTACTACATGTCCTGCAGCCATGTCTTGCACTCAGTCCCTGCAATGCTAGACACAGTTGAATTAAAAAGAGCCTTGGTGCACCTTCTGGGCATTTTGCACAAGTTGGTCTTGTTGGCATTGTGCTAGGACACAATACCTTGATTGGAAATCGGCACTTTGGGATGTCATACATTGAAAACACAAACTGTACCAACATACTTTAAACTGTTCATATTCCTCACCTGTGATGAATCTGATATCTAGCCTATCAGTGTTGACCATCTGAAATAATGGGGTTTCCATTAGATAGAACAAAATTATAGCTGTTTTTTTCTATTATGTAAGTATGTATGTATGTATGTATGTATTCTTTTATGTGGTCAGATTGTGCAGAACAGAACATATTATTAACAGCTAAGACAGCTGCACTCCACCAATGACAGTGTGTGTATAACCCCTGAGAAAACCAAACATGTCCAGAGACATAAATCATATCTGGACAAATTCTGCAGTGTAGCACAGAGGGGGAATGGTAAAATATGGATTGAATATAGATGAATATGTTCTCCATTATCTCAGAACAGAAGCTTGCAGTGCTCTCTGGTCCTGAGCTACTGTACATGTGTGTCCTACAAAAACACAGTGATTCTTGATTAACTGAAGTAAGGCCAGTGCTTTGTGTTTAGAACTCCTGTAAGTCGGACCACATGTGCACATGTACTGTAGTACAATGCATTCAAGTTCATGCCATGCAAACTTTTTGCCCTCTATCATGTTGCATATTTCCATATGGAGGTGTCTTTAGGATGTGTAGCAGCCAGACAAATTTATTACAGTCATTATTACACACACACACACACACACACACACACACACACACACACACACACACACACACAGAGAGAAATTAGCAGTGTATTTTAAAAAAGCTGCAGAAAAGGTCAATGTCAAAATTACATTTATTTATATTCAAATATAAGCAATTAACAATAATAATTTATCAATCAATCAATCATTCAATTTTATTTATAAAGCCCAATATCACAAATCACAATTTGCCTCACAGGGCTTTACAGCATACGACATCCCTCTGTCCTTAGGACCCTCACAGCGGTTAAGGAACCCCCCCCCCCCCAAAAAAAAAAAGAAATTAACAGGGGGAAAGACAAACAGTAGAAACCTCAGGAAGAGCAACTGAGGAGGGATCCCTCTTCCAGGACAGACAGACGTGCAATAGATGTCATACAGAACAGATCAGCATAATAAATTAACAGTAATCCGTATGACACAATGAGACAGAAAGAGAGACAGAGAGACAGAGACAGAGAGAGATGCAGGACAGACGGTAACACTAATAGCTTATAACATCATTAATGAAACTAATAATAATATAGTTATAATTCTGGCTATTGTGGTACAATATGTATAAAGTATATATTAATATCTGATAGTATACATATGTGACAATAATCATATGTGTATAATAACAGTAGAAGTGTGCCTAATGATAACAGCAGGAGGCATCTGGCAGGACCACGGCAGCAGCACAACCACACACGTCACACTATCCAGGCACCGGATAGACTCCGGAGAAGAAGGCGAGTTAGTGACATGCAGTACGGCTGAGTTAGCAAGATGCAGTAACAGGACATGAGAGAGAGAAAGAGAGACGGAGAGAAGGTGCCCGGTGTATAATAGGGGGTCCCCCAGCCGACAAGGCCTAAGTCAGCCTAACTAGGGACTGGTACAAGGCAAGCCTGAGTCAGTCCTAACTATAAGCTTGATCAAAGAGGAAAGTCTTAAATGTGGGGATGGTGTCTGCCTCTCGGACCGCAACAGGAAGATGATTCCACAGGAGAGGAGCCTGATAGCTGAAGGCTCTGAGTAACCCTGCATTCTCAGAGCACAGTGTTCTGGTGGGATAATATGGCAATATGAGCTCTCTAAGATATGACAGAGCCTGACCATTTAGAGCTTTATAAATTAATAGTAGGATTTTAAATTCAATTCTGGATTTTACAGGGAGCCAGTGCAGAGAATCTAAAACAGGAGAAATATGATCTTGTTTCTTAGTTCCTGCCAGTACACATGCCGCTGCATTGTGAATTAGCTGGAGAGTTTTTAAACACTTACTGGAGCTACCTGATAATAGGGAGTTACAGTAATCCATCCTTGAGGTAACAAAAGCGTGGAACAATTTTTCTGTATCTTTTCGGATCAGGATAGGCCTAATTTTCGCAATATTACGCAGATGAAAAAATGCAGTCCCTGAGGTTTGTTATAAATGAAAATTAAAAGACAAATCTTGATCAAATATTACTCTGAGGTTTCCTATGGTAGCGCTAGAGGCCAGAGCAATGTCATCTAGAGAAACTACGTCATCAGATAAAGTCTCTGAGTTGTTTGGGGCCAAGAACAATAACTTCAGTTTTGTCTGAATTTAACATCAGGAAGTCGGTGCTCATCCAGGTTTTTATGTCTTTAAGGCAATTATGAAGTTTAGTTAATTGATTACTTTCTTCTGGCTTCATAGATAAATACAACTGTGTATCATCCGCATAACAATGGAAATTTACAGAGTGATTTCTAAAGGAAGCATATATAGAGTAAAGGGGATTGGTCCGAGCACAGAACCTTGCGGAACTCCAAAACAAACTTTAGTACGTAAGGATGATTCATTATGAACGTGAACAACCTGAAAACAATCAGATAAATAAGATTTAAACCAGCTTAGTGCTGAATGTTTTAGGCCAATTAAGTGTTCCAGTCTCTGTAGCAGAATTTGATGGTCAATAGTGTAAGATCTATTAAACAAGCACAGAGACGAGTCCTTTGTCTGAAGCAATCAGAAGGTCATTTGTAATTTTAACTAGTGCCGTCTCAGTGCCATGATGCACTCTAAATCCTGACTGAAATTCCTCAAATAAATTATTATCGTGGAGAAAATCACACAGCTGGTCTGCCACTACTTTCTCAAAGATCTTTGAAAGAAAGGGAAGATTACATATTGGTCTATAGTTGGCTAACACCTCTTGATCCAGGGTGGCCTTTTTTTAAAAGAGGTTTAGTTACATCTACCTTAAAAGACTGTGGTACATAACATGTTAATAAGGATATATTGATCATATCTAATATATGAGTGTTAACTCAAGGTGGACTTCCTTAAGTAGCCTAGTTGGGATGGGGTCTAAGAGACAGGTTGATGATTTAGATGAAGAAATCACTGCGGTCAATTCTTGAGAAATCGGGGAGAAGCAATCTGAATATATATATTAGGTCTTACAGCTGTGTTTGAGGGCAGATAGGTACTATCTGAGCAGAGGAAGTCATGAACTTTGCCTCTAATAGTTAGAATTTTGTCATTAAAAAAGCTCATAAAATCATTACTGCTAAATTTTTACCAGTTACATAAAAACTTAAAGTTAAAACTTGGAAGAGTCCTGTAAAAAGGAGAGATCCAAGGACCATCATTGTATGTGGTTTTTCAAAACATTAAAGGTCTACATCAGTGTCACATAAGCCCCATGTCCACCAACCACTTTAGGTATCGTACCTTTGGAAACAAAAGTAACCCTTCAGACATGGAACCTAGACCCTAGCATTTCCACCACTAACAGTAATCTTAAATGTGGGCAGGGTTGTTGTTACTCACTGCCATCCAGCACTCACTTTATTTCCTCATGACCGGTGACACAAAATGAAGTCTGCAGGTCGTTTGTAGTCCACAGATTGGGGTTGCATGCATACATTTTCTGAACAAAATAAAACAGGCTGCAGTGAGAGTCTCTCTCAGTGAGATATTTAAAAATAGCAGATTTGTGTATTTAGTCCTTCTAAGGTCCTTCTCAGAGTGTAGATTGCGATATATGCCATCCCGGTTGAAATGAATGTATATAAATGCTTGAAGATCCACTCATTAAAATTTATTTAAAAAAAGTAATGGAATTGTTAAAGTTGTCACATTAAAATTTAAGTTGTGCTGATGGATTCACGTAAATAACTCATGCATTGAGTATCATTACAAGTTAATGTTACGCCTTAAAAGTCACCGACAGTCAGCCCAGTGAATTAAGTTATTTTTTTCTCCGATGGCTGCTGCAAGAGACAGCAAAACATCCTTTCTTTTTATAGTTACAGTCTACTAATAAAACTCATCATGGTATTAACAGTCGTTACATGAGCTTCAAAACCAGCCACAACTCAGCCCAGAGCAAGAGTAACTGTCCGCTATTGACCAATGAATGGACTGCAGTATTTAAAGCTCCACCTTTTAGTACCAGATTGATGTGCCAAGTACTCCAACAGATAGATGACAAAAAATGGGGATGGTATGAAACAGTTCAATTGATACCATCCACTTTTTACAGTGAAAACTGAAAAGAAAGTGTACCAAACTGACCTGTACCGTTCTGTAGTGCTCAGTGGAAATGGGGCTATAACTCCCAGTTCCTTGCTCTCCAAATAGAGGGAGTCACTGAGAAGAAAGCACGTACTGCACTCACTAGCTTTCTCTGGAGCTTTTCCACTGTGTTTGTCTTTGTCAGCTAATGGAACTTGCTAAGTTTGGTAAATCAACATGATAAATGCAGCCCTGTCTCCTAGAAATTAAGTTTATATAAAACAAATTTGAAAAAGCAAACACTTTGCAGAGCAAATTTTGTTTGCCACTGACATTATGAGGAAATGTATCTTATCAATGTAGCATGCAAGCTGCAAAAATAATAATACTGAACATATCAGCAAAATGTTCACTGACATGTTTTGTTTGTTTTCTTCCAAAATTGGAAATTTTACAAAACAGTATTCGCTCATAGTGACTACAGCATTATTATAACTATGTTATTAGAAATTTAACTCAAATCAGGATATTTCCCTCACCTTCACCAAAGTATTTTTTTTGTGTGTGTAAACTAAACAAAGACAGGAGTCTGGACACACCCCAGGATACTAGTGTCACAATCTTGCACTTTGTTTTTGCCTTCCACCCCGACTACCTCCCTGTGAATCAAGCATGGTACATAAATATGTTTCTTTATAAACTCAAAGAAACATCTCTGAATGCAATCCAGGGAGCAATTATGTTCTTACTGCAAAATGATTATGAAAACAATTTAGTATAATACATGAACATAATTTATAGGAGACAGGGTTGGATGAATCCTAATCCCTGTCTCTAAATAAAGATGGACTTTGGCCTCAGATTTGAATGTCTTCCTTGATCTTTCTGTGGTTGTCTGCTCACTCCTGGTCAAAGATTTTGACCACTTCTCAGCTGCTACTGTGATCGTTTTTGTCTCATGTTCACAGAGAGCTGATACTGTCTGTTGCTGGTGTATGCTCAGGTGGTCCTCCATGTTATGACTGGTTTCCAGGCCCCTATTCAGGTTGCAAGGGGGTGCTCTTGGTACTTTGTCCTTATTTACCGAGAAGGGTTTAAAGTCAGCAGATGGTCAGAGAAAGATCAGAAAGGCCAGTCACATTCAGAGTCTCCTTCTAAACAGACACTGCCAGTTATTTCACCCCCATTTACTACATGACCAAAGTTCTGAACTTAGATCCAGTCAATAATGTTACCAGTTTTGGTCTCATATTTACTGATGTTGTCTGCAACTGGTGCTTTTCCACTTACCCAGGGCCCCAGCATGGACCCTGGCAGCTAGTTACAACATCAGATAGGAACGGGACAAAGTTGTTGACTATCAATCAGTCAAACAAAGTTCTGTACTGAGCATATGTCATTGCTCACTGATGCTGTGAGCAGTTTTGATCTCATTTTCATAGATACCTATTGCCAGGTGTCCTTCTTACCCAGTGTACTTGCTAAGACTCAATTCCCTTAAGTCTATTGGACACTGTAAAAGCCCTGGAAAAGAGTGAAACTTGAGTTTAGAATTTTCTATCTCAGATACATGTTCCACGGGTTAAGAATGACTCTTTGTGCTCAAGCATTATAACAGCTTACCTTGCTCTTAAACTAACCTGCCTCTCTGCACCCCCACCCCCCCACCCCCCTCACCCCAACACCACACCGCCACCCCCCACCCCACCCCGTTACAGTAAATTGTGGTGTAGTGTGAGGTTGTTGTGTTGGCATGGCCACTGTGGCAAGGCATGCACCAGCACAGGCAGATTGTAACTCAAGGTCTCCCAGCAGGGCGAGCCTGGAGCACAGGGACCGCCAGGACCACCCGGACTCCCAGGGACCCCAGGCCTGAATGGAGCCAGTGGCCCTCCGGTGAGTCTCAGTCGAATTCACCAGAAATGAAATTTCTACGTTCACACCTGCTGAAAAGTCACCCATATCATACCATAACAGAAGTTGTTACACTGAGACTTAAAAACAGGAAAAATGATGTTAAGTTTTTAATTAATCAATTCAGAATTGGCCAATTTGTTTTGCATCAGTGGCCATTCAATGTGTCTGTCTATCTCTCAGTGCTTTCTGACTTCCCAACTATGTTTATGGCTCTCGGCCCCCAGCCCACAGGTTCCAAATGAGACTTTAGAATAGTACATGAATTTCATTTATTATTGATAGGACTTCAGTGGAACAACAGCAGATACTTGTATTTTTATTTTGAAGGCATATTTTATACTCCTCATAAAGAGGGTTCACCACAGAGGTCATCAACCATATTTTTCCAAGGGCAAATTTTTCTAAGATCAGTTCAGGGACGACCCAAATGCAGAGTTACAGGCAAGGTTGAAGTTTAAACAGAAAGTGAGCTTAAATGCAGCTGATAAAAAAAAATGGGTACAGGCAGGTAAGATATAGTCCAAATGAAAGCAGAATCAAAACTAAAATGAAAACCAACTGGGATAATACCATGATCTCAAATCCAAAACTGACAAGGAACAAAGGGAAACACAAATATACATATATACACAGAAAACTAATCACAAAAATGAGACATTGCTGGAGTAGGAAGACATGGGCGAAAAGAGGGAAATGTGGATTGGCTACAAAAAAAGATGTGGAGAGGAACACTAGGGTCAAGCAACAAGACTAATACACTAGTACAGAACAGAGGTCTGTACTACGAAGCAGTATTTGGAGTTAGCGAGGAAACTTCCAAGGTTAGCTCAAGGTTTTCAGTACTACGAAGCTGGTTCTCTTTTTACCGGGATAAATCACTTCGGAATTTTATGCTGAACAGCTAACCTGCTCCGGAGCAGGTTAACATCGGATCACAGCCTGTCAACATCCCTACCTCTGACCAATAAGATGCATGATGCAAGCTGCAGATCATGCAGCCGCCCGTGCTACAGAGCCGTCAGACAGCAGTCCCCCTCCCCACGGTAATACTAGAGTAAACTGGAGTTTTAAAACAACACAGTGGAAAATTGGAGAAATGTCCTCTAGCAAAACCAGCATGGTTTGGCACAACTTTGATCTAGAAAAGGAAAACAATGTAGCCTGTGTCAGGAAAGAAAAGACATATAATCACTCTACTGGAGTAATGCACAACCTCATTCAACATGCGTTTGGATGTTAACCTGCATGGAACAAAGGCTGCTGCTGCCACACACAGCCCAAATTGACATCGTTCACCCAGAGACACTGTGATCCTGCACGGTCTGAGAAAATAACACAGCTCATCACGACTGATCTCGCAAAATATGCTGAACTTTGTTGAAGGTAAAAGCTTCAGGAAGTTAATGCAATATGTTGAGCTTGAATGTTCATGTTCACATTCATACCGCATGGCGAAAAGTGTCTCGTACTTCAGTGGCATTTAAAATCCGATGTGGTTGTTGAAGACAACAGAAATTAAGAGTCTAATGACCAAACTGAAAAAACTGTGACCAGTGTGAGGTCCTAGTGACCTTGGGGCCTATATGTAGAACATAATAAAAGGTCATTGAGGACCAAACAAAAACAGAAATTAAAGGTCATAGACCGAACAGAAACTAAGATCACAAGACCAACTTAAATAAAATGGTGAAAGTAAAATAAGGTCCTAGGACCAAACAGAAATTAAGTCAGCATGACAAACAGAAATTAATGGCCATGGACCACTTATGAGCATAAAGTGAGCAGTCCAGAAGACCGTGGGTCTTTGTGTATATAGCATGAGGTCCCGCAGACCATGATTGTGCATTTGCATGAGGTCCTGAAGACCATTATATTGAGTGAGCAGCATGATAAATGCAAGCAAGGTAAACAGAACTGAACCAATAGAATTACGTTAATTTATGACCAACTTGAATGAACAAGTGCAGCAGAAAAGGTCCCAAGACCAGCGGATAATAAATCAGCAAGGACAGAAATTGTGATTAAATAAACAAGATGAAATAACCATGGGTGGTGCGTGATTGTGGATTATAAAGTAATAAAGCTGAGCAGTTAGCAGACAAGCAGGTGTTAGTGCATGCAGCATGTAATTCGAGGACTATGGATGGCTGTGCATACAGCATGAAATCCTGTAGACCGTGGGTGTTGTTGGAACATGTGATAAATGATGGCAAGCCAAACTGAAGTGAGACAGACAGAATTGGAATCATATAAACAAGTGCAAAGAAAATAGGTCTGAATAGCAAGCAAGTATTAAGTCAGCAATGACAATATAGCAATATGACAACCAAACAGAAATACTAAATGGCTGATGCATGACTGTGACTCCATCAAATATGAAGGTGGGCAATAGCAGGGACAAACTATGACCAAGATTTGATTGAAAGGTAGCAGATGAGAAACCCATGAAATACCACCACCAGCTGTATGAATGATTTAGCAAAAAATGAGGGCACTGAAACTTGATTTATGAAACAGTTCTAATATCAGGCCATACCTGATCCCCCAAAAACCCACGAATGAACATATCTGTGAGTACTTTGCTAATCCACTAATAGTAGAGAAATTCTGCCCTGGCAACTATTGCAACAGTTGAGATTTATGATGATTGAGACAGGATTGCCAATGGCCAAATACAGCTGTGCACCACTTGTGGCCATAAGCTTAAGAAGGTTGAGAAAAGAGCCTAGTGCGCCACCAGGACAGAGCTGCCATCCACGAGGACCTCTTCAATCATAGAAACATGCAAGCAGGATGATTGAGCCCTAGCCGTCATGACCACGATGTTCATGCATCCGGTCCCACACCATTACGGACAGCTGCATCTGCAGGTCATGGAC
Source organism: Epinephelus cyanopodus (assembly GCA_026686955.1). Classification (NCBI taxonomy): domain Eukaryota; kingdom Metazoa; phylum Chordata; class Actinopteri; order Perciformes; family Serranidae; genus Epinephelus; species Epinephelus cyanopodus. Next base: position 493,144 of record CM048930.1, read on the forward strand.
TGTTGAATTCTTGAGTTCATCAGTTGATACTGACCAAAATATTATGCCTTTTTAGATATAAAAATGGTATTGCGTGCATTTACTACTTTCCTGTTTGCGTTCAGTTTGGTCATTAACAGGAGCTGTCTGATTTGAAGTATGTATAAGTTAGGTAGTATTCCCTATTTTCCTTGCATGATAATGTTAGAATTTCTTTAATTGTTTACATCATCTCCTATTTCTTAATGTGCATGTTAATTAACCATTGTGGAGGGAGCCCGAGACTTCCAATGGTTGCAGAACTGCCACCTGATGAACAGCTGATATGAGAGCACATTCGTAGACATACATGCAAGCTACTCTGGCTTTCCTAAAAGTAGAGGAAAGTGAGTTAATACAAGTATTGTAAATGAGTGCGTTTTTAGGTGTTTGTACTAGATAATAATATATACTGCGGTGGTCACCTATAAAACCCGCACTGAATTAATTTAATTTGAAATGTGAGAAGAAGTGTGGTAAGATAATGGCATGATTCGCATGTGAATTTATTTATTTATTTATTTTATGAATGAAGACAAAAGAGAACAATTTGCTTTGCTTGAAATGAGCAAATACCATTCTAAAGCAGAGGGCAAGGGCATATAATGTGCCTGCTTAATATGCTTACTTTGATGAAACCCAATAACTAGGGAAAATCAAGGCTCACTGCTATTACAGTATTAAAGTATTTTTTTCCCATTGAAACAAGGGGTGACAAGAGAATGAGATAAATCACTTCACATTAATGACGCAGAGAAAATTGTCTACAGCACTGAATCGATTAGAGGACAGGTCATATATGATACACTTAACTTAAACAGTGAGGAGGGCTGTTTGATCAAATGGCTTGAACCGCTGACTCTCTTGCTGTTATGCCCAGTCTAGGGGTGTCTGGGACACAACATGAAAGGCCCCATCTTCCCCAAGTCCCAAGTAGCCACAATGAAAAAGATGTGTGGAACGGTCAATAGTACGAATTTATTTACAATATTTGATTAACAGAATTAACTGAAATAATAACTTCAAGGTGGACTAAGGCCAAAATAACTAACAAAACAATTCTACCCAGGGAGTAAATAACCTAGCCAAATAATAAGAAATAAATGACAAAAATCTTACCTCCCTAACTAAATAAACAGGAGAAAAAAGGGAACTGGCAGTCCACCCCTACTATACAATATACAAAAGGTCAAAAGGCTGTTTCGCTACAATATGACACAGCAAGGTGTGTGGCCAGTTGGGAGAGGAGGAAGGTGAGGTCTTTCTGCTAGCTCGCAGTAACTGCCATCTTGGTCCTTTAAAAACCCGAACGCCCTTGGTGGCAGCCAATCAGGAACGAGCACAGATCCAATGTACCAGTCACCGCTGGGCTGTGGCACACACCTATTTGCATACACAAAACACAGCGCACAGAAAACACGTCCAGGAAAACACACACAAACAAAAGAAATTACGACAACAATTGTAACATTGCTGTGAGGGATCTGGGTGCACCAGGGTTAAGAGGCTGAAAGCAGAATGAAGCGCTCGTTGAAGGTGGAGGTCGGCTGCGTGTGGAGGCCTGCAGTGATGAGGACGCTGACGAGGCAGAGGCTGAGGCTTATTCAGGGACTGAAGCAAGGTGTGCATGGAAAGCTTGGTCGGTATAGTCAGAGACTGCACATGGCTATCTGTTTGCACGTGTGCAAAGTGTCCTGAAGTAGTAGCAGATCATGTTACGTGTAGCTTGGGCCCATATCTTGATTCCGTACACATCACTGAGATAGAGACGACTGAAGATGGATACTATTATATGTTGACAATACTGACTGATATCAGGCAAGATTGCCTGAACGGGAGGACATGATGGATGAGAGATGATTCTGCTTCTGCTGGGAAATAGCACATTGGCTTGCTACTATCAACAATACACTGAAAAGACGATTGTCAACGCAACGATTCTGCCTAATATGATGGCTGACAGCTGGCAACAGAAGAGAGAGCAGATTTAAAACATTGCGATAGCATCCTGATTGGCTGATAGAGATCGTGGCAAAGTTTGATTGGATAACAGAAGCAGTGGGAGTGGGATGAAGAGACCTGTGAATGGATGAGCAAAAAGAAAGTCTTACTGATTGAACTTACGCTGAGCTTCATTAGTTTCATCATCAGCCAACTAAACAGCAAGAAATACTCTTTAATAATGTCACATAGGTCCATTGTTCAGTGATACCTGCACGTAATTTAAGTCTTAGCCGACGTTAGTGACATTTTACTATCACATAGTCACAGACACTTTCTGTACAGTTTCATCTCATTTAATATGAAGTAGCCTACTTCATTCATGGTTCCGATGATGTCACTCGCAATTAACACTCCTGCCTCTTTCACATGAATGTTCATGGCTGGATAGGAAAACCCAGAGTTGACTGATTTGGTTGATAACCAGCTTTGTAATACAGACTGACTGGGGGGGCTGCAGTCTATCCCAGCTGACATTGGGCGAGAGGTGGGTACACCCTGAACAGGGCACCAGACTATTGTAGGATTCACCTTAAGCAGAACTTAAGCAAAACCCCCATCACCCAATACGCTTCACTCCTGAACCAGACGACAGCACAGCAGAACAAAGAAGGACATCAGACAGCCAAGATTGTCACTTAGCTGCTAAATGACACTTGGGGAGCAGCCTGGCGAAGAACAAAAAGAGTCCCTCAGAAGGATGGAGACACTCCCTGCTGTGTGTGAAGGCAACATGTGGTATCCCAATATGCTTGCTATCGAAATGGGACAGGGAAATAAAAAATAAGACAAAGGACCACTAAATTCCAGCGATGGATCAAGTGAACATAGCTTCTGGACTCAGTGTGGACACAATTACCAACTCAGCATAACACTAACAGCTAACAGCCTTCCCTTCCCCCTACAAACTAAGAAACTGTCTTGAAGAAACTGTAGATTCAGCTTAACACAGTCTAATGTCTTTTGTCTCTTGTTGTTTGAATGTTTGCTATGGGTAAATATACTATTGGTGATTTAGACTCATCTAGAATATTTGTAATGTGTGTTAAAATTTGATAATCCATATCTCCACAACCACTAATAGGAAACATATAATGTTTGATGCCATTCTGATCCCCTGAACGCCAGGATGTCAGATTCTCAATCATTTTCACTGGACTGAAACAATGTAATATGTTATGAGTGCTTTCATAATCTGCTAAGATAACTACTCAGACACATTTACACATCTGGAACTAGGCTCACCGGGGGGGGTGGACCACCCAAAGACACTGCCCCTAAGGACTGGACATCTCCGCTGATTCGCCAGGCGCCTCGGAGCAACTCTGGCCCCCATTTCCCCTATAAATGAACTCCCATGAGACACTGAAGTTGGTTAATTTTTGGACAAGAAACCCATTCTGTTTTCTCCTACCTCGGACCAATCTCAACAGCTTCAGCTCTGCAGCTCCAACTTGGACTCAGGCCTCTCTAAAGCAGCAACTACAGCTCACAGGAATTGCAAGTATATGTTCTTTTCTGCTAACCGGGTGAATGTCAGAAAACGACACCAAACCTCGGTCCTGAATTTCCCGCCACAACTGCTGTTATCTGGGAAGGTCACTAGTTCCTTGGTTTCTGTTGCACATGTTTGCTGTTAACTCCAGTTTGCATTCATCTTAATTGTTTTGTCATAAGTGTATTAGTGTAGTGTTTTTCCTTTGTAATAAATGTTCTATGTAGAAAAGTCCGTCTTTTGTTTTCTATAGCTTGCATTCAGTCACTTTACGTCTCTGAGCCTGTTGTGTTTTACTGATTAAATTTAATTAGTCCCTAAATGTCATAATTCTAGCATCACAGTTACTTTGGCTGATCACCAATAGAAATTGTGTTAGTATTGTTAAGTTAACTCTGAAGCTATCTTGATGGACAAATAGTTATAATTCAGCACAGATCAGCATGGCAATGAAAACCCAATTTTAAGTTTCAAATAAGAGCTAATATTTCTTACACTATCACAGGGCTAACACAGAGACAGACAATCATTCACACTCACACTCACACCTACCGCCAAATTAGAGTCACCAATTAACCTATCCCCACTTTGCATGTCTTTGGATTGTGGAAGAGTAACTGAGGAGGGATCCCTCTTCCAGGACGGACAGATGTGCAATAGATGTCGTACAGGGCAGATCAACATAATAGATTAACAGTAATCTGTATAACACATTGAGACAGAAAGAGAGAGAGACAGAGAGAGATGCAGGACAGACGGTAATGACAGTAGCTTACAACAACATTAATGAAAGTAATAATATTATAATTAATAATAATATATACAGTACAGGCCAAAAGTTTGGACACACCTTCTCATTCAATGCGTTTTCTTTATTTTCATGACTATTTACATTGTAGATTCTCACTGAAGGCATCAAAACTATGAATGAACACATGTGGAGTTATGTACTTAACAAAAAAAGGTGAAATAACTGAAAACATGTTTTATATTCTCGTTTCTTCAAAAAAGCCACCCTTTGCTCTGATTACTGCTTTGCACACTCTTGGCATTCTCTCGATGAGCTTCAAGAGGTAGTCACCTGAAATGGTTTTCACTTCACAGCTTCACTTCACACTTCACGACAGCCCTATTGGACAACTGTTAAAATTCATATTATGGCAAGAACCAATCAGCTAACTAAAGAAAAACGAGTGGCCATCATTACTTTAAGAAATGAAGGTCAGTCAGTCCGGAAAATTACAAAAACTTTAAATGTGTCCCCAAGTGGAGTCGCAAAAACCATCAAGCGCTACAACGAAACTGGCACACATGAGGACCGACCCAGGAAAGGAAGACCAAGAGTCACCTCTGCTTCTGAGGATAAGTTCATCCGAGTCACCAGCCTCAGAAATCGCAAGTTAACAGCAGCTCAGATCAGAGACCAGATGAATGCCACACAGAGTTCTAGCAGCAGATCCATCTCTAGAACAACTGTTAAGAGGAGACTGCGCGAATCAGGCCTTCATGGTCAAATAGCTGCTAGGAAACCACTGCTAAGGAGAGGCAACAAGCAGAAGAGATTTGTTTGGGCCAAGAAACACAAGGAATGGACATTAGACCAGTGGAAATCTGTGCTTTGGTCTGATGAGTCCAAATTTGAGATCTTTGGTTCCAACCGCCGTGTCTTTGTGAGACGCAGAAAAGGTGAACGGATGGATTCCACATGCCTGGTTCCCACTGTGAAGCATGGAGGAGTAGGTGTGATGGTGTGGGGGTGTTTTGCTGGTGACACTGTTGGGGATTTATTCAAAATTGAAGGCACACTGAACCAGCAAGGCCACGACAGCATCCTGCAGCCAGTCACCGCTGCAGCCATCCCATCCGGTTTGCGTTTAGTTGGACGATCATTTATTTTTCAACAGGACAATGACCCCAAACACACCTCCAAGCTGTGTAAGGGCTATTTGACCAAGAAGGAGAGTGATGGAGTGCTGCGGCAGATGACCTGGCCTCCACAGTCACCGGACCTGAACCCAATCGAGATGGTTTGGGGTGAGCTGGACCGCAGAGTGAAGGCAAAGGGGCCAACAAGTGCTAAACACCTCTGGGAACTCCTTCAAGACTGTTGGAAAACCATTTCAGGTGACTACCTCTTGAAGCTCATCGAGAGAATGCCAAGAGTGTGCAAAGCAGTAATCAGAGCAAAGGGTGGCTTTTTTGAAGAAACTAGAATATAAAACATGTTTTCAGTTATTTCACCGTTTTTTGTTAAGTTCATAACTCCACGTGTTCATTCATAGTTCTGATGCCTTCAGTGAGAATCTACAATGTAAATAGTCATGAAAATGAAGAAAACGCATTGAATGAGAAGGTATGTCCAAACTTTTGGCCTGTACTGTATATCTGATAGTATACATGTGTGACAATAATCGTATGTGTAATAATAACAGTAGAAGTATGACTAATGATGCAGCAGCAGCAGGAGGCATCTGGCAGGACCACGGTAGCAGCACAAACACACACGTCACTCCATCCAGGCACCGCTGCAATACAAGTTAACCTGAGAGACGGTGGAGCACAAAGGCTCCGGAGAAGAAGCCGAGTTAGTGACATCCAGAATGGCCAAGTTAGCAAGATGCAGTGTGAGAGAGAGAGAGAGAGAGAGAGAGAGAGAGAGAGAGAGAGAGAGAGAGACAAAGAAGGTGCCCGGTGTATTATAGGGGGTCCTCCTATTGTGGTACAAAATGTTGAAAGTATATATTAATATCTGATAGTATGCACATGTGACAGTAATAATATGTGTATAAGAGAGAAGGTGCCTGGTGTATTATAGGAGGTCCCCCGGCAGACTAGGCCTAAGGGGCTGATCGTTATTTAAATAGGACCGGGGTATAGTTGGGACGTGATTATGATTTTATTTTTTCCTTAACACCCCCCCCCCCCCCCACCCCCCTCAGCTGTGAGTATAAAAGCTTTCATTATCAGCTTTCAGGCGTGAGTTTTTTTCTCTCCTACCTTCCCAGCTGTAGAACAGTGTTGTGTTTGTGGGATCATTTAGCACGAGCATCTGAGCACCGGTAGGCCGTCTGAATATTGCAACCGGTATGCCGTAGTCTTTGTCGAGTAGAGCATCGCGGAGCCAAATTATTTCAGGCCAAACGACAAAGAAGGAGGAGAACAGTTCATATGCATACTCGTAGTCCAGCCATCCACAAGGTTTGCTCTCACCAGTGGCTGGGAGCAGCAGCTCACTCAGCAGCCGACTCAGAGCTAGAAGTTTGTCGCGCAAGTTCTTAAGGGCCGTCCACACCAAGAAAGATAACTGTAACGTTAACTATAACGATAACAATGGCAGCATCCACACCAATGAACGATATCGTCGTGTTGCTAGGTTACGCCAAACACACACTGCTCGGTGCGGTCGGCAGGGGAGCATAGTGATGGATAAAATGGATATTGATGACCTGTTATTGCTGTATGTTGCGAGACAGAAAAAGAAAACCAATTTGCCACTTGCTCCACCTGTCTGTCTGTCTGTCAGCTCCATCTGTCATGAGACAAACATGAATGAAGACGTGCAGTTTATTGTGTTTCACCGGCGACGAGCTGTCATTACGCACGACAATTACGCACGGCTGCGCGCTCTTTATAACTCACTGTGTGAACCTACAGTCATGGAAAAAATTATTAGACCACCCTTGTTGTCTTCAATTTCTTGTTCATTCTAATATCTGGTACCACTAAACGTATAATACAATGAACACAACAAAAAATGCAGCTGGTCACATAATACTTTATGTCCTATTTGACATTCTTAAGCTTAATTGATTCCCAGGGTATATAAGAGGCCATTTCATGTCACAAGCAGCACTGCACATGCAAAGGCCTAGAGTGGTTTCCTGCTTACATTCAAGCCGTAGCACAACTCAGAAGTTGTCAGCTCTCACATAATGCCTAAAACAAAAGAATTATGTGAAGCCACAAAGGCAGCCATCTTGGCACTGCTGGAAATTGGCATGAGTGAGAGACAGGTAGCGAAAAAACTGAAGATCTCCAAGACAGCCGTTCATTACAACAACAAAAAAACAAGCTGAACATGGCACTACCAAATTGCTACCTGGCCGTGGCAGGAAACGTCTTTCTACCCCACGAGATGACCGTGCACTCATCCGTTCCTGTGTCAGGAATCGTCGTCAGACCTCCAGGGACCTTAAAAATGAGTGGGCACTGTCGAGAAATGTGACTTGTTCGGCAAGGACAGTTCGAAACCGACTTGTTGAAGCTGGTTTGAAGTCACACAGAGCACGCAAGAAGCCCTCAGGCATGAAAATCACTCACCTTTCGGCGAAATTCGCCGTTTTGAAGGCAAAATAGGTGACCTACGTGAATCGTGGAGATTCGATGAGAAAAGTATTTTTTGGGGGGGGGGTAAGCGGCGCGGCCGGGTGAGCTCGCGGGCGCGTGAGCTCGTGGGCGCGTGCACAACCACAGCGCACCCATTGAGGAGTCTGAGTGCAGACCGTCAGAAGCGGGATTCATTTACCGGACTGAATTTGGTGAGTGATTGATAGTCTGGTCGTGCACGCGCCCGCGAGCTCACCCGCCCGCGCGCGCGCGCGCACGACCACTGTGAAATTGGAAAAGGGAAACTTTGATTCTAAATCAAACATATTTTTTTCTGGCATGCTCTGTCTCTGTTTCAATAATGGTAGAAAACTCATAGGGTGGTTTCTTTGCCCCCCCCCAAAAAAAAAAAAAAAAAATCTTGTCTGTCAATCATGATGTAAGAATGCATTAAGTCATGTTGCTGCCCTTACCACACTGTGCCTCATATGTTTTGTAAATGTTACATTAAGTGACAGGCTGGCATGCGCATTTATTATATCCGCAGGCGCCCTACAGTGTCCGTCCGTCCAACTGTCCGTCCGCGCGCCCTTCTCACCTTTTTCACCCCTGACCCGTTTTCATGCCTGAGCCCTTCATCAATGAAAGGCAGAGGAAGGCCCGGTTACTCTTTGCTCGAGACCACAAGGATTGGACTGTTGATGATTGGGCTAAGGTTCTCTTCAGTGATGAATCCAATTTTGAATTGATGCCCACTCCAGCCAACTTACTGGTTAGGAGGAAGCCTGGAGAAGCTTACAACCCAGACTGTCTTGCCCCTACAGTAAAACATGGGGGTGGATCAGTCATGATCTGGGGTTGTTTCAGTCTGAGTGGAACAGGGCAAATGCAATTGTGTGAAGGCCGAATGAACCAGGTCATGTACAGGACTACCCTTGAAAACAGTCTTCTTTCATCAGCTGGAAAACTCTTTCCTGCCTCGAATGACTGGATTTTCCAACAAGACAATGCCCCTTGCCACACGGCAAGGTCAGTTAAAGCCTGGATGGAGAACCACAACATTCGCACCATGCCTTGGCCTGCTCAATCACCAGATCTTAATCCAATTGAAAACCTGTGGAAAATCATCAAACTCAAAATGGAGAACCACAAGCCCAAAAACAAAGAAAATTTGTTTGAATTTGTCCAACAGGAATGGGCTGCTGTGACAGCAGAACAATGTCAGAAGCTGGTGGAGAGCATGCCAAGACGCATGGCTGCAGTCATCAAAAACAATGGTTATGCAATCAAGTATTAACTCTTGTGTGTATCATGTGTTTAAAGCAAACAGAAAAGAAAACATGGAATGCTTAAAAGTAGTGTTTTTGGCGGTACAATGCCATAGCTATTGATGTAAGAATTTAAGTAATTTTGGTTATTATCAAGAAAACCATGGAAAATGAATAGTTCTTAGTTCTTAAATTAAACTCTCATGAGCTATTTTTGTTGTTATCATTATAATTGTCCAAACAAATGTACCTTTAGTTGAGCCAGGCATTAAAATTAACAAGAAATTGAAGAAAACAAGGGTGGTCTAATAATTTTTTCCATGACTGTATGTTGCATAATAAAGATTTGCCCCCCTCAGTAACTTCATCCTGGCTCCTGAATTTTATGAATGGAGGGGAAAAGAGGAGACGCATTCCCCTGCAAAATGTATTTTATTGCAGTTATTTACCCGGTATTTGCAAAACAAAATCACTAAAGTTAAGATTCTGTCGCAAAACTATTGTTACGGATCTTTGCACATGTTTAAGTGAGTGTATGGAAATCCTGGAGCTTTCTTAGTGGGTACACGTGATGTGATGAACGTCTCGACCTGTCATTTCGGATGGATTTTGATTGGCTGTCAGTGTTTCTATCGTTCATCAAATCGCTCTGAAAGTGATCCAAACGATATCGTCCACCACTGTCATTGTCGTTATAGTTGTAGTGTGGACGCTGCCAAACACTTGAGTTTAGAACGATTTTTAAAACTATATATTTATAGTTATATTTATAGTTAAAGTTCTTGGTGTGGACGGCCCATTATTCTTTGTCGACTCTGTAATAAAATTAAATTTGTCCAGTGTCTCATCCGCTTTTGAGGTCTGCAAAGACACTCTCAAATTAGCATGAAGGAAACTTTCCTTTCGATACACTGATTTCCTCACAGCAGCCATTATGCTTGAATTGTTTGTGTTCCGCGGTCGTCTTCTTCTGCTACTCTATTGGGTTTTCCGGTCAGTGACGTGTGCATTGAAAGTGACGTGTGTATAAACCAAAACCTCTGAGTAAAATACGAATGGAAAACAAACAAAAAATCATACAAAACTTAACAAATTAAAGTTGCATGACCCCCCCTGAAGCCAAAATAAAAACCATATGCCCCCCCCAGTGCTAAAAAAAAAGTTCGGGCCCCCCCCCCCCCCCCCCCCCCCCCCCCCCCTGTTTTGGACCAGCCCCATTTGCATATAAATATCGATCAGCCCCTAAGTCCGCGGGCTGCTGTAGAATGGCAACGAGGATGTCAGCCGACCAACACTCACTACTCGGTCCCTGGTTGCGACGATTTGCGATGTTTGCCAGCTAGGAATTAACTAGCAGCCAGTACAGTACAGTCCTCTCTCGTGTAGCTAACATTTGTCCTTTTTGTGCTTCTGTGCCTCATCAGACAGAGGAGCTTGTTTTTTTTTTGCTAGGCCGTTTTTAATTTGTTTCCAAACTTTGTCCGTCTGCCATTGTGCTTGTGACTCAACTATCTCATGCCCAACTCCTTATAAGGACCAGCTCCAGTCCCTGACTGGCTGACCGACCAGTTTTGCAAAACATGACACGTTTCCTGCCGTAAAGCATTTTTTTCAGCGAAATTTCGGCACCAGTGGCCAAAGCTTATTACTGAGCCACTGAGTAACCAATGTAAACGCTGGCAGTCTGATTTTACTGTGGCCACTACCCTGTGCAACCCACATTATTTTCATAATGATATATTTAGGAAAAGATGCTATCTGTTGCCTCTATAAAGCAATTCATGTTTCATGGCAAGACATCAAAATTCAACACTCCTCAGTGGGCGTGCTCATCTACATAAGGTAGATCTTGTAATAACTTTTTATCACAATATAGCGAAGCTTGCGCAAACCAAATTTGAATGCAATCCGATTAAAACTGTAGGACGGGTTTGTTAAAACAACCTTTTTATAAATCACAGTAATTTTTGGCGCACACCATTTTGGCTTTGTGCACATGTGCTCTTTTATTATGGTCTGGATGCACTGTATTATAAACAGACCCCTGGACATTCTGCCATCATATCAGTATTACAGCCTAAATACATAAAACTGTGAGTCAATTTAACCAGTAGAGCTGTTTAGTTTAAAAAGTTAAAACTTTTTAATTTTATTTAAAGAATTTTTGCTCTTACCGTCAGGGTAAGCCCGGTGAACCAGGCAAACCAGGAAAAGACCCCAGGGTAAGCTTTGGCTCATTGAGTCCGCCACTTTTATTTTCCTAGAATCTTCTTACAACTGAAGTTTGTTGGTGTAACCTTCTCATAATTTTGACATTGTCTCTGCAGCTTTTACCAGGACTGAAGGTAAATATATTTCTCTGCTTGTCTAAACAGCAAGATAAAAATTCTGAAAAAGAAAAACTTGAGGAGTCTCCTGATGACTCTGGAGTTATACAGACAACACAATTAGGCCGGGGAAAAAAACAACAACAAGGCACATTAAACAGGGATAAGGTCAAGATGTTTGCACTTGGTCTCTGTGCAGCTGCTCCCCACCTACACAACAGAAACTCTACACAGCTCTGCTCTGCGCAATGCATTAATGGTCACAGATTGTTTAAAAAGAGGAATTCAGATTGTGTGGGTCAAATTGCTGTAAATACGCCTCACCATGAAAAACAAGCTGAATCTCACAGCTGGGAGTGGGTTTCATGTGTGATTGACTTTAGCATGAGCAGATGAGCTGGGCTTTGGCACCATCAGAGAAGCATCTGGATGAAAAACACAATGTTGAAACCTTCAAATAAAGCTTTAGCCCCCTGTGGTTCTGTATATTTTCTAAACAAATTCTAAATGTGTTACACTGGCTGGATATGTACTTTGTATGCACACACTTCTATATCTTGTTTTCTGTGTGCAGGGTGAGCCAGGTGTGCCAGGACAAAAGGTGAGCTGTCTGTGTTTCACTTTTGACAAAGTATATGGTCCATAGAATCTAGGATGTGGTTAGATTAGCAAGGAAATACTTCCAGTACACAGTCTACTCTCCGCATTGGTCATAGAGTGATTGCCAGATTTTTCATCATGAATCATTGTTAAAATACAATATTTGCCTGTCCCTTCACAGGGAGATCGAGGTGATATTGGTCCAATAGGTCCTGAAGGCTTAAAGGTATTCCTGCTTCTCTTTTTATAACTTCTCATGTTGGAATTTAACTTTCTTTTTTGACTCAAAGGTTCATGATTATAAAGATTCCAATAAACTCTGAATCATATGCTCACAGTTCTTGACATGTACCTAAATACAACAGTCACATGCCATATGTACATTGGAATGGGTAATTATTCCTCCATACTGGTAATTCTAAAACAATTACACTGTGAGAAATAGAAGACAAAACCAAACCAAAACAAAACAAATGTTTTCAACAAAAGTTGTTTTTTTGTTTTGTTTTTTTCATGTGATTGATCATGTGTGAACAGTTCCCTAGAAAAGATGAGACAGAGCTACTGAGGTAACTTCAAACTTCAGCACTTGATAAGAGGACATGCTAAACTAACAAAGCTCACAAAGTACAAATCAAAATACAAATACCACAATAAGAAGTACAACATGTTCATATCCTGTCATCTGTAAGCATCTCCGTGTTAGAGCATTTCAGTTAGGCATATTGGGTTGAGGGAGCAGTTCTAGAAAAGCACCCACTTGTTTGTCTAATGCAGATGGCTGAAACCCCATATTAGCTTGAGTTTAAAGAGTGAAGACTGTGGATTTTGTCCCCCATCTTAATTGCATCATCTTGCCCTTCCCAGCAAGCACCACAGTTTTACTGTAAGTAGTGTTAAATAAAGCTTTGAAAATTGTTAATAAATGACATTATAAAATATACCTTAGCCCTGACCTCACAAAGTGATGCAGGTAGCATCTGCAGCCACATTTGTGGTTTTGACATTTATTTAATGGAAAGTGTTTGTTGGGTTATTGTACAATAGTCTCCTTGGTATTGGATAAACAGGGATGAACAAAATACACACACATACACACACACACGCACACACACAAAAAAAAAAACACGGACACACAACAGGCATACACACGGATGGCAGCTTAAAGGATGTAATCTTGGCTTTGAAGCTGTGAGTGAGCACTCAAGTTGAAGGAATTATTTTACCAAGCTCAAATTTCACTTGAGTGACAGTGAGCAACGGAAGCTGTATGGATGATTTGAAAAGGATTTGGGGTAAATGATACTGAGCTCTTTTGAGACTCTTGATATCATTGGTCACTTAGGGGAGGTGGAACAAGCAGAAAATGCAACATCTGACAAATTTCCATCTTTTAAAGTTAATATGGCTAACATGTTTAGCACTGTCAACTCATGAGATTCATGCAGTTAACACTTTTTACATGCTTTCACACCTCACATTCATTTTCTCATGCAATGAAAATCAAATTTGTAACTGATAACATAAAAAGGACACTGACACTGCTCAGACAGACAAGAGAGAGCAGCACTCTAAAACACTGTGGGCAAGACGGCTGTTTGTGAAAACCCAGTCAAGCCAGCTGCCACTTGGATTTTGATGCACAGCTATTCATGCTGTTACAGTACTGATACATAAGGCCCAGACACACAAAACCGACAAAATATCTAGTGGCAACAACAGCCAATTCTTGCATCGCCTCACATTTTTATTTTAGTTTGGGTGCTCTCATTCGAGAAATTGTTTTACTTTTTTGGTTAGAAAGAACCAACTAATTTTTCCTTTAATTGATTATGCAGATGTAGTTTATCAGACCGCTTCCAAAACCTCTCTTCTTCCACTCTTGACAATCTATAACCGCTTATGCAGATTTATTCTGGGATGCTCATTCACAACTCATCACTATACAATGTATGAAAATCTTAACATACCCTCTCTCACTACTAGAAGACTTCAACATTGGTTACAGTTTGTGTTTAAATGTATTCATTTCAATTATCCTCAATATCTAAAGCAGTTTATTGTACCTTTTTCATCCAATTATCAACTTCGACACAACACTCAATATTTTTATTTTGTTCCAAAAGTTTCCAAATCAATTGGAAAAAATTCCTTCATGTTTAAAGGTCCATCCGATTGGAACAATTTACCCATACATATTCGATCCAAAAAACTGCACTGTCCTCTCACACTGAGAATATTTGTTCATGTTTTGCCTCATAACTAATTTCTTAATGTTATTACACTGACATAGTTTCTGTACTTGCTTCATAAGCATTGATCCATTTTCTTCTATTGTGAGATTTGTTTTGTATGTTCTGTTTTGCTTTGTTTGTTTTGTCTTGTCTTTTGAATTTGTTACATGCTTTGTCGAAATGTGATTTCTGTACTTGTCTTGTGGACCCCCTTGAAAACGAGATGGTTCATCTCATGGGGTTATTCCCAATAAAAGAACTTTTCCAACATTGTATACCTCCAGTAATCACTCTCCTGCAAAGCCTGTTGTTCTTTAGCTGCTGTTATCCGCTATGTTGACAGGCTTGTCTGTCTCTAGTAGGCAGTGGTCAGTTTTATCAGAGCTTGTCACAGAAAACAGCTGCAATAGCCAATAAGAACTGCTGTTTATCATCTCAGCATTTTGAAGGTTACTCCACATTGTCACATAGCATGCCCTACACAAAGTGTAGTAGAAAAATAAAACGTTTGCTTGGGGTAAAACCAGCATTTAAATCCACACTGTGTGCAAGAAATTATATGTGACCAACCATGAAAAACTGCAGAGTGCTGCCATTTGCTGTTTTGAATTTCATGACTAAGTCATTCATTATGAGTAAAGAAGTTATTAATTCATTCATATTGTTCAGCAATTTAAAACTTTTAGTCTTCCCCTTCTACAAAACTCCAGGGAGCTGAAGCAAAACATATCAGTCATCTGGGTATCATCAAACACTTTGGCTGCTGCTGTCACAGCAGAACCACAGTCTATAGTGTATCTAGAACATGACTCTGTGAAAGTGATTATGCCTGAAGCCTGAAGTTTTGAGAATGGGACTGCTGGAAGAATCTTGTTGCTATGAGCTTCTGTGCAGATTATTGCCTTGTAAAATTCAACTACTCTTCGGTCTCACTTTGTTTTCCCATGAACTCAGCCTAGAGCCCTGACTGTGTTTTCTGCTATGAGTTTCATGAGCACATCAGGAGACTGACTTAAGGGTCACTAAGAGGACAGAGGAGAGGCTTTCACAGGCGCTATTATCTGGCTTTTTACAGAGGTTGCACAACAACTTCTCAGTTGAAATTCAAATGTCTCTTCAGTTTGCACATCTACTCTGTGAAGCTTGGAGACAGTGCTGATTGCTAATTTTAGGCTTATGCTTACAGAGTCTCTTGGGCTCCATCCAGTGGACTACTATGGTTGTTGTCAGTTGTTACATTTACTGTAACTATCTTTACTTTGCTTCACAGGGAGTTAAGGGAGACCAAGGAATTAAGGTATGATTTTTTACCTTTCATTTTTTTAAAATGTCACAAAATAGGAACAGCTGACAATAAGGGTTGCAGCCTATTTACTCTGCTGTGTTCAGAGCCATAGCCAAGATTTTAATGGTGATGTCCAAGAGTCCAAGACCTTTTTAACTTCTTTTTAACTTGAGCTGTGCATTGATAAAATACCAAAAACAATATGTGCATTTCTTTCAATCTAATTTTAATGTCTCTTCTTTTATTTGATTAAAGAATCTTCTTAAAAGATCCACTAAGATTTTTTGGAGCCTTCAAATGCATCTTATGGTTATAATTGGTTAATGGAACTTGCTTGACTGTATATCTGAATACACATACAAACAGATACATTGAACTGTGTAATCTCTGATATTCCAACTTTCATAAAGAAGGGAGATTAGTCAGTTTTTTGATAATGTATTTTTTTCCCAGATTTTCCAATCTAATATGCCATTAAGAAGTGGGAGACTATTTGCTTTCTTGTAAAAAAGTCAGATTTTGTAGATGGAAATAGTAATTTGACAACAATTTACACCTTAACGGTCCCAGCTGATTTCAGAGCTTTTGATAACACAGTCTGAGCCCTGATTTGAGGACTGTGTGATATGTTTTAAAGCTCCAGAAAAAGATTGATTTGGAATTGCTTTGTCAAACTTTGACAGCATATAAAAAGTCATCTGCACTTTCAGGGAATAAAACCCCAGAACTTTCATCAAAAAATACTAAAAAATTCTTACTTATGTTACTAGTTGCCACTGACTCACTTTAGCTTTAGCTGATGTTTTTAGATGTAATTGGAGAGTAAGGGTCTATATTACCTAGCCTGTCAATCCTTTGGAAAGAAGAGAAAACATTAATGCCTTGTGTGCATAGTTTGCCCACATGGAACCTTGTTGCTAACTTAACTACATCCAGGTTTGGGAGTTGTGCTTTATAGTTTGATATAAAGACAGACTTCATTCAGCAAAGAAAGGTTAGGGTCACTACACTCTGGGGCCAGGGTCAGGGTTAGGATTGGGCTTAGTGTAAAGGTGGCCTTAACCCTACTATTAGCAAATATTGGTGAATGGTTAGCTTTCTTTTTATATGAGAAGACTTTAACTGTAAACATGATCATTGAGTCTGATTCTGGGTCTGGAATAAACTTTAAGTCTCTCATGTTAATCAAAGTGGGTTAGCATTAAGTCACCTTAGCCGGTCTGGATGAACAATCATCTCTCCGCTGGCTACTGTTTATGTTTTTTTCCCCCAAGGCAACTACTTGCCACTTCTGTCCAGGGACCAACATGATAGAAGGGCCCTGATGTCTTCTCTGAAGATTTAGATCTCCCCTTCTCAGGTCTACGTCAAGAAGGAGTACTCCCCAAGCATTTGCTTGTCTTTCTTTTACCCTGGTTGAAAGGGTGTGTCTGTTTTTACTACTCCACTGCTTCTCTGAGCTGATGTTTCCATCCACTCTGTAGGGAGATGAAGGAAAGAGGGGTTTCCCTGGAGAGAGGGGAGAGAAGGTAGAGTGAAAGTCAAGCATGGAGTTGTCTGTGTGTGTGTGTGTGTGTGTGTGTGTGTGTGTGTGTGTGTGTGTGTGTGTGTGTGTGTGTGTGTGGCATGTCAAGGCCTACTTATGCATGGCGAGATCACAAACATGGCCACTGGAGTCTGGATAAATGAAACTTGGTTTAAATTGATCTCTTAGTGGATTTTATCTCAGAAGCTGCTCTCTACTTTTGACCACAAATAACAAATAACTTCACCCCTCTTGAATTTAAATCTGTTTGTTAGGACATGGAGTTTTGCTGTATTGATACATTCAATATGTCAGCATTCAGATGTGCCATCTCAGAGGCTTTAACTGACAAAACGCACATTGTGCACATGTACTTGGGATCTCTTCATTTGTTGTTGTCGTCATGGCTTATCTGGCCAATTATGTTCTTTGTTTAATTTGCTTGGATTCCATCAGTCTAATAGAAACATTTCAGCGTTGGTGCTGTGCCTTAAGGTTTGCTGTGAAGTGAACTGTGAAGTAACTGATGGGTCTGTTTTTTGCTCTATTTTTCCCTGAATTCTTCCATTGGGCCCTCTAATTTATTGATATAATATATCGGTTCCACTTTTATGATGACTACACATAGGAGTCCCAGTCCCAGCTGACCTGCAGCAGCTCTTCTTAGGCCACGATAGCATGGCAGTAGCAGTCGCAGCAATGTGGATGTGTGTTTTCTCCATTAAGCCTCACAGATGGAGAAATGGGGGAAGAGGAAGAAAAAGTCAAAAGCAGAAAACTTCAAGGAAAGTACATTTTCGTTGGTATCCACAGGAAACAGTGATCTGGAAAAGCTTTTAGTGTTTATTAATAATAAAGAGAAAGTGGTTTTGCAGGCCGATCCTTCAATGTTAGGGTATAGTCAGCAAAGAAGCTGAGGCTTCCATTAACCAAAGGGAAATCTGTTCTGTATATAATCTCAGAGAGTTGGCTGCTGGTGCCTTGTGGCAGAGTAAAATAAAATGGGGCAGGTAGAGGTTTTGTGGTATACGCAATAGCCATTAATATCTGCATGGTGCTGACCACAAACGATAACTTCCCTAGACTATACCTCTTCAGTTTCAAAGCCCCCAGCAGGCAACAGGCCCATATCTGGCCATGAAGAAAGTAGACAAAGCTACCACGTCAGGACCTTGTCCCTTCTGTCAAACTGGTGAAATACTCTAGCACTTTGCTTTAGACGGATCTAATAAGCTCTGTCTTTGAAATCAGCTTTAATTTTAACTTTCACTATGGGAACAGCAACAGATGATGACAGAGGGAAAAGATTTTATAACAAAGGAGAGAGTTTTCCAACAGTCAAACTTCTTTGACCAAATGAAAAGTTATCTCTGCCTTTTTCTTTTCAGTGCAAATGAGAAGCAATGAGCGACCCAGCTGGAGGACATAGAATGGGCAAAGGGGAAGACAGCAATTAACTTTTTAAATCAACCACCTTATTCTATTATTCTTAACAATCAATCAATCAATTTTGTTTATAAAGCCCAATAGCCCAAGGGCAGTATTAGCTCAGTCCATAGTGACTTGGGTTGGGAACCGGAGGGTCGCCTGTTCAAGTCCCCGTCCGGACTAAATAAATATGGAGCGTGGACTGGTAGCTGGAGAGGTGCCAGTTCACCCCTTGGGCACTGCAGAGGTGCAAGGCACTGGACTCCCCAACCACTCAGAGCGTCTGTCATGGGCAGCCCACTGTGACATCTCTCCACTTAGTGCATGTATAGGTCCAGTTTGTGCATGTGTGTGTTTGGACCTCTGTGTAATTGACAACAGAGTGAAAAATTGAATTTCCCCTTAGGTATTAATAAAGTATATAAATTTAAAAAAAAATATCACAAATCACAATAGGTCTCACAGGGCTTTACAGAATATGACATCCCTCCCGCAGCAGATAAGGAAGAACTCCCCCAAAAAACCGCCTTTAACAGGAAGAGCAACTGAGGAGGGATCTCCCTCTTCCAGGACGAACAGATGTGCAATAGATGTCGTACAGAACAGATCAGTAATCCATATGACACAATGAGACAGAAAGAGAGACAGAGAGAGAGTAAGAGAGACAGAGAGAGATACAGGACAGACGGTTATGATAATAGCTTACAACAACATTAATGAAAGAAATAATATTATAATTATAATTCCGGCTATTGTGGTACAATATGTGAAAGTATATATTAATATCTGATAGTATATGTGACAATAATCATATGTGTATAATAACAGTAGAAGTATGACTAAAAATAACAGCAGCAGCAGGAGGCATCTGGCAGGACCACGGCAGCAGCACAACCACACAGGTCACACTGTTCAGGCACCGCTGTGATATAAGTTAACCTGCGAGACAGTGGAGCACAAAAGCTCCGGAGGAGAAACTGAGTTAGAGACATGCAGTACGGTGGAGTTAGCAAGATACAGTAACAGGACATGAGAGAGAGAGAGGAGAGAAGGTGCCTGGTTTATTATAGGGGTTCCTCCGGCAGACTAGGCCTAAGTCAGCCTAACTAGGGGCTGGTACAAGGCAAGCCTGAGCCAGCCCTAACTATAAGCTTGATCAAAGAGGAAAGTCTTAAGTCTAGTCTTAAATGTGGAGACAGTGTCTGCCTCCCGGACCGCATCAGGAAGATGATTCCACAGGAGAGGAGCCTGATAGCTGAAGGCTCTGGCTCCAGATCTGCTTTTGGAGACTTTAGGGACCACAAGTAACCCTGCATTCTCAGAGTGCAGTGTTCTGGTGGGATAATATGGCACTATGAGCTCTCTAAGATATGACGGAGCCTGACCATTTAGAGCTTTATAAGTTAACAGTAGGATTTTAAATTCAATTCTGGATGTTACAGGGACCCAGTGCAGAGAAGCTAAAACAGGAGAGATATGATCTTGTTTCTTAGTTTCTGTTAGTACGTGTGCCGCTGCATTCTGAATTAGCTGGAGAGTTTTTAAAGACTTATTAGAGCTACCTGATAATAGGGAGTTACAGTAATCCAGCCTAGAGGTAACAAAAGCGTGGACCAATTTTTTTGCATTTTTTCGGGTCAGGATAGGCTTAATTATCGCAAAAATGAGAATTAAAAGACAAATCTTGGTCAAATATTACTCCGAGATTTCTTACGGTAGTGCTAGGGGCCAGAGCAATGGCATCTAGAGAAACTATGTCATCAGATAAAGAGTCTCTGAGTTGTTTGGGGCCAAGAACAATAACTTCAGTTTTGTCTGAATTTAACATAAGGAAATTTGTGTTCATCCAGGTTTTTATGTCTTCAAGGCAGTTATGAAGTTTAGTTAATTGATTACTTTCTTCTGGCTTCATAGATAAATACAACTGTGTATCATCCGCATAACAATGGAAATTTACAGAATGATTTCTAATGATGGAAGGAAGCATATATAGAGTAAATGGGACTGGTCTGAGCACAGAACCTTGCGGAACTCCAAACCAAACTTTAGTACGTAAGGATGATTCATCGTGAACAAACTGAAAAAGATCAGATGAATAAGATTTAAACCAGCTTATTGCAGAACCTTTTAGGCCAATTAAATGTTCCAGTCTCTGTAGCAGAATTGTGTCAGCTGTGTCAAATGGCGTATGAAGTTCTAATAAAACAAGTACAGAGACAAGTCCTTTGTCTGAAGCAATCAAAAGATCATTTGTAATTTTAACAAGTGCTGTCTCAGTGCTATGATGCACTCTAAATCCTGACTGAAATTCCTCAAATAAATTATTATCATGGAGAATATCACACAGCTGGTCTGCGACTACTTTCTCAAGGAAAGAAAGGGAAGATTAGGTATTGGTCTATAGTTGGCTAACACCTCTGGATCCAGGGTGGGCTTTTATAGGGGAGGTTTAATTACAGCTACCTTAAAAGACTGTGGTACATAGCCTGTTAATAAAGATATATTGATCATGTCTAATGAGTGTTAACTAAAGGTAAAACTTCCTTCAGTAGCCTAGTTGGGATGGGGTCTAAGAGACACGTTGATGATTTTTATTTTTAATTTTTATTTTAACAGTGACCATTCATCTTAATGCACTACTTCTTGTTTTGGCTCTCTATCAGTAAATTGAAATGTAAAAAAAAAAAAATAATAATAATAATAATTCAAAGCCATTTCATTTCCTTGAATGTATTTTGAACTGTTGTGTACAGAGATATTAGAAAATTGTAAACTTTTTGCAGTAATTATTTTGTTTGGCTCATTATAAATTGTTGGTACTGAGTAATAAACAGGCTGATACGGAACCTTCGCCCACAGATGATGCTGCTTGTAAAACTCAGATTGTTGTCACTGTCCCTTCCACCTCCTTGTGCATGTGTGTGACAATCATGTGTTCAGTTTGCATAAAAATCAAAGTTAGTAGTGTAGTGAGAAGAAATGACAAAAACAAAATGTCCATGGCCATGTGTCCCACATTTTGTTGATTTACTTTTTCAACAAATGTTTACTTTTTTTAAGTATTTATGATTAAATCAAATTTGTGATCCGAAATTTCTCCAAAAATCTACTAAGTAGTTCTTTTAGCCTGCTGATATACTGTGTGTCGTTACTTTTGTTCAAAACAGTTATCATAAATGAATACTATCACATTACAAAAATACATAATAATAATAATAATAATAATAATAATAATAATAATAATAATAATAAATGATTAATTTAAATAATTAATCTTTAATTAATTTATTAGAGCTTTTCAGCACACGGATACATATATCTAAGCTTAATCCTGTCCATCGGTTACCAGGCACACTATTTCAGTGTTTAGTGTGTACATGGTACTTGTACTTGTAAGTTGTTATGAAAATTCCAGCTCCATGTCTCCATCTTCTTTCTCTGAAACTAAGTATGACAGCATTACTTGGCTGCAGTACAAATAATGAAAACAATTGATCATGCAGCATCATTGAGAGATTATGAGGGTGAATGATTGGTTTAAACTCATGCCTTCTTATTTTTCCTCTGAAGTGGAAAGCCTGTGGCTGCATGGCTTCAATAAAGAGATTAGCCTATTGATAAATCATGACATGGCATGCAAGTGTGACAGCTCCCCGTGGGCCTACACCCAATGTATGTCATGGAAAAAGTGACATTAAAATAGAACAAAGGACAAACTTTTGAGGTGACCGGAGTAAATGCCACAAGCTGTTTGGAGCAATCACAGATCAAAGGGAGCTGTTTCCTGCTTGAGGCAGTTGGTTGTTGGGGAACATCTCTAATGAACTCCTCTGTGCATATAGAGCCATCACCACCCAGGTCCTTCTGGGGTAGTGGGATGATCAAGATCCGGCAATGCCTTCATCTGACCACCAGCTCTTGTGCACTAGAGACACTATGTCAAGATGTGGTACCCTGTATCCGTACCTTCTAACTGACACGAGTGAGAAAAGTATAGACCTAATGACACCATCAGGCTACAATATGCTGATGATGTGTTATTAGACATTATCAAGATTTTCAGGATACAGTAATGATATTATAACAGAATTAATTTGTTTTGTATTGTTTCAATGGTCACTTGGTGCCATAAGAAAAGTTATTTAAGAAGCAAGCAGTAGCAGTGTCTGAATTTGTAATAGTGGCTGAAGTTGTAGCTGCAGGGTTGGCAATATTATCCGTTCCAGAAGGAGTATGCTGAAATTTTACTTCTGCAAAGATACATGCATAGTAAATTGCAGCTGCATAAAATGAACATTTATTTTTGGACACAGAAAGCCTAAAACCTTGTATGTTTGACACACGTGTGTTATTAGAAGTTATTTAAACTTCCTGACAACTTCAATCATTCAGGAAGGAAGAGCAACTGAGCAAAATATGTTGTACAGGACAGATCAACATAATAAATATACAATATTCCATAGGAGAAAATTACACATAAAGATACAGAGAGAGATGCAGGACAGATAGTAATGACAGTACCTTACAACAACATTAATTTAAGTACTAATATTATAATAATATGTACGGCTCTTGTGGTACAATATGTTGTAAGTATATGTTAATATATGATAGTATATGTATGTGACAGTAATCATATGTGTATAATAACAGAAGAAGTATGACTAATAATAACAGCAGCAGTTGGAGGCTTCAGGCAGGACCACAGCAACAGCACAACCACATCACACGATCCAGGCACAGCTGCAATACAAAGTAACCTGACAGATAGTATATCAAAAAGGAAAGTCTGATAGTCTTAAATGTGGAGACGGTGTCTGCCTCCCGGACAGAAACAGGAAGATGATTCCTGAGGTGCTTGATAGCTGAAGTATCTAGCTCCTGTTTTACCTTTGGAGACTATAGGAACCACGAGTAACCCTGATTCTCAGAGCACAGTGTTCTGGTGGGATAATAGGGCACTATGAGTTCTCTGACATATGACGGAGCCTTACCATTTAGAGCTCTGTAAGTTAGGAGACGGATTTTAAATTCAATTCTGGATTTTACAGGGAGCCAGTGCAGAGAAGCTAAAACAAGAGAAATGTGATTTTGTTTCTTAGTTCCTGTCAGTACACATGCTGCCACGTTCTGAGTTTTTGAAGACTAAAGGGCCGTCCACACCAAGAACTATAACTATAAATATAACTATAAAAATACAGATTTAAAAATCGTTCTAAACTCAAGTGTTTGGCAGCGTCCACACTACAACTATAACGACAACGATAGTGGTGGACGATATCGTTTGGATCACTTTCAGAGCGATTTGATGAACGATAGAAACACTGACAGCCAATCAAAATCCATCCGAAATGACAGGTCGATACGTTCATCACATCACGTGTACCCACTAAGAAAGCTCCAGGATTTCCATACACCCACTTAAACATGTGCAAAGATCCGTAACAATATAGTTTTGTGACAGAATCTTAACTTAAGTGATTTTGTTTTGCAAATACCGGGTAAATAACTGCAATAAAATACATTTTGCAGGGGAATGCGTCTCCTCTTTTCCCCTCCATTCATAAAATTCAGGAGCCAGGATGAAGTTACTGAGGGGGGCAAATCTTTATTATGCAACATAGGTTCACACAGTGAGTTATAAAGAGGGCGCAGCCGTGCGTAATTGTCGCACGTAATGACAGCTCGTCGCCGGTGAAACACAATAAACTGCACGTCTTCATTCATGTTTGTCTCATGACAGATGGAGCTGACAGACAGACAGACAGGTGGAGCAAGCGGCAAATTGGTTTTCTTTTTCTTTCTCGCAACATACAGCAATAACAGGTCATCAATATCCATTTTATCCATCACCATGCTCCCCTGCCGACCGCACCGAGCAGTGTGTGTTTGGCGTAACCTAGCAACACGACGATATCGTTCATTGGTGTGGATGCTGCCATTGTTATCGTTATAGTTAACGTTACAGTTATCTTTCTTGGTGTGGACGGCCCTTTATTAGAGCAACCTGATAATAGGGAGTTACAGTAGTCCAGCCTAGAGGTAACAAAAGCGTAGACCAATTTTTCTGCATCTTTTTGGGACAGGATAGGCCTAATTTTGCATTGTTGCGCAGATGAAAAAACGCAGTTCGTGAGGTTTGTTTTAAATGGGACTTAAAAGGCAAATCTTGATCAAATATTTCTCCGAGGTTTCTTAAGGTAGTGCTAGGGGCCAGAGCAATGCCATACAGAGAAACATCAGGAAATTGAAGCTCATCCAGGATTTTATGTCTTTAAGGCATTTTTGAAGTTTAGTTAATTGATCCGTTTCTTCTTCTGGCTTTATTGATGAAGGTTAGTTAATAAAGCAATCTAAATATTCCTTATGCTACTGTGTGGACACAGCTGTGACTGTTCATCATCTTTAAACGTTCTACTCATCAATCTGAAAAGAGGAGCCAGAACACAGACAAATTAAAGGCTCAAGTGTGTTTCTTTTCTATTTTCAAAAACTAGTGTCAGAGAGTTCATCATACTGTGGCTGGCACTTGTTAGATGCTCATCACTCAGATTTTTGTACTTCACTGTCATGACTTTCATGACTCAGACATGTCATGTGTATTGTATGTCTCTTTGTAGTGCAGTTGCATCTCATCGTGGCTGTTTTGCATGTCCTTTAGCCATTTGATTGACTTTCTTCCCAGAAATATTTTCACTTCATACAGAGGCTTGGACAAAGGACCCTCTGGGTTCTTGACTCTGTGCCCAGTTTGCCCATTTAGCGATCTGTTTGTGTAGTTGTATGAATAATTGCTTTCTAGATATGTCTGCATGTATTTTTTAATATATTGAAAAAAAACTGCACATGAACAGTTTTCCTTTCCCTCTTATTCCACCATATTTTACCTTTATGTTGTCTTGGCCATCATAGGGAAAGCCAGGGTTGCCCAGGCACTCCTGAGTTAAAGGTTAAGCCATATTTAGTAGTGTGTGTGGCAGTTATAATGTACCCAATCAAATCAGCAGGTTATAACTGTCTTTCTTCCACTGCAAAGGGCCAGGCTGGCATCCCTGGTACCCCTGGCATCCCTGGAAAGAGGGGCTACAGGGTAGGTCTGGAATAGAAGTAGCACCCCGACTGTCTGGTTTAGATAACTGGTTGTTTTTTTTGTTTTTGTTTTTTTACCTGTGTGTGCTGTTAGCTGTGCTTCACTTGCCATTGGCTAGAGTGCATTGGCCTTTGGTATAGTTAGCCAGCCTAAATTAATGATTCAAATAGTCTAGATGGCAAGACCAAAACCATGCATTTTAAAGCCAAACAATGATCTTTTCCTAACCATAACTAATTTGTCTTTGTGTCTCAACACAACCACACATCAACCACAGCATTGTTCACATGTAAAATTTAGATGTATCTACTGCATAAACAGGAAAATGTATCTGTAGATTGCAGAAATATACAATGCCAACACACATTCTGGTGATTGGGTTCCTTCAGAATTGGGCTAGCAAACCTTATCATAGCCTGCATCAGTCATTTCTTAGACCACTCATACATGCATTCTTTGATTCTGTCTGATTCCAAGAAGAATGGATTGTCTTGGATGTGTTGAGATCTGTGGGAACTATAGGAGCTAAGTCTTATACTTCAAGCTACTGACATGCTTGGCCCAGAGTAGCCTGGTTGACACACCTCGCTAACTTACTGGTTTCTCACGTTACCGTTTTTGTTGCTCAGTGAAGGAGTCCGGACGCTGGTCTTCTGATGCTTTATAATGAACATTTATTCCAATTTATTGACAACTGATCAAACAAAGAAAATGCCGGCAGTTACCGCCACAGCGGTCAAAAACCTTTTGCCCTTCCAGGTCAAACACCAGGGCCCAGTATTTCAAAGCTATCCGATAGGATTATCCTGGCCGGATTGGATTAAATCCTGATCTGATCTGAAAACTGGGTATCTCAACACAGATCACGAGGATCCTGATCCTGAGGATCAGGATTCAGCTCTGGAAATCCAAGCCTCCTTTTAATCCAGATAAAGGCAACATTCGGGTATTCCAAAAGTGAAGGCGGAGATCTGGATCAATTTGATACCAAATTTCAGGATTATTTGGATCCCACCTCAGAGGTGGATTTGACAAAGTCTCAGCTCCACTTCTCCTAGATATTGTTACTCAAGATGTTAATTACACTTAAATCTAAAGCAGTGTTTTAGTGCTAAATAATTTCAAGCATAGAAAAATATTGTTTGGCCATATTTCCTGAAACTGCTGTAAGTAATAGTAACAAATACAGACTTATTTCTCAACGTCTAGTTTCACCTAACACTGTAACTTGTTTGTATCAAAACATCCAACATATGTTTGTGGTCAGACAAAGGCAAGAAAATGCAATGCAAAGCAAATTTATTTTTATAGCACATTTTCTTAACATAGAGTGCAAGAAACAACACAGGGATGAACATAGTAAGTCTCAATTTAAATCAGATTTAAGCACTTTCAATGTATATTTTCATGCTTATGAATGAAGACAAATTTTACTTAATTCAGATAAGCTTGAAAATGCACCTTTAAAATGCCTGGGAAGTGCTTGACTGTGATTTTATAACATGCAGCAATGTATTTCAGGAAGTGTTTGTGTGTACAAACTGATTGTTTTACTTAATCAAATCAGATGCTGTAGTGCTATATGTTTAGTGGGAGCCTTCTACAAAAGGTGATACATGTCCAGGGATTTCCAGCACTCGACCTGTTGTCTTCATTAGCAGTGGCATTGCTGAGTGGTCCATGGGTGTGAGTGTACTCTGAAAGTAGAAGTAGAGGGTGTATGAGCATATCTTTATCATTATCAGGAATCCACAATACTCAGAGAAATTGTTAAAGTAACGTTACAGAAAAGCATATCATCAGCATTACTGTAGCATACCCAAACTCAATCCTCTGACACTTCTGAATGAACCGCAAAATTCATACTAGTACTGTGTATTTTTCCTACACTGAAGAAGTCTGCTCTGCAAAACAAAAATTAAAAAAATCCGCTGTGTTGGCGATAACATAACGCTAAACTCTTAACAGTTTGGTGTTTAAAGAGTTCCTGTATGACATACTTCAGATTTATTCCCTTTTAAATTAAACCATAGACCGCAAAATAAATCAACAAAGCCAGCTACCTCGCTAGCCTGCTAACTACTTAACGTTAACATGCAAGTCAATGGAGCCGCGTTAGCTACCGTTAGCATGACCGCGGCTCAATTAGAGATCGGTACGCCCACGTTTTCAGTAGGTGACAATTCAAATACCTGGCTCACATCAGATGGTGGATGGCCTTCGTATGGTGTTAAAAACGCTACACATTAGTTGACGCTATGCTTACATTTTGATGCTAAACCTGGGCTACTAGCTGCTCCTTCCGTGAAGTGTTCCGCCATGGAGACAGAGCACAGCAGGTCACAATCTGTAAGCCACGTCCCCAAAAGGGAAACGTTTCAGATCCGGGGGCGGAGTCGTGAGATTTGAAAATCCGTATCCAGTCAGATTGGGATCAAAGTGATCCACCATGCCAATGTTTTGAAATACCCAGATAAAGTCAGCAGGATCACCTTGATCCCTGACTGAGACAAGGAGGATTTCATTATCCGGATTATTCTGATCCGGATTACAAGTTTTGAAATACTGGGCCCAGATGATCACAGTGAGGTCACATCCTAAAAATACCTGCACTCACCAGGTGACAGTACAGTGCCCCCCAATGTCGACACAGTGAATTACACAGTTAAAGCAAACCTCCCAATAACATATTTAACTGCTATACCAACACAAAAACAATAGTATGCAGTTAACCATTAACCACTGTTAGTCCATTAACATTATTGTATTGGACATGAAAAATTTGTATTCATCAGTCAAACACTATTTTCCATTCAGCTAAGACTCTGTTCTGTATGTACGGCAGGGTGAGAAGGGAGAGCCAAGCATTGCAGCCCAGGGAATTAAAGGAGAACCAGGTTCACCAGGACTGCCAGGCCTAATGGGACCCAAGGTAAAAGGAAATGGTCTGATAAGTGGATAGATACCTGCAAATCCTCAATTATAGATTAAGGTAGCAAGGTGATACTTCAACAAAAGCTAGTGCTCATGGAACTCACTGTATGGGATTCCTCTTACAGGGTGACATAGGTGACAAAGGAGACAAGGTAAGATGAGAAAGCATTATGGAAAGAATACTATACCAAACACAGGTTGTGAATGTTTCTGGAGAATCTTAGTGTTATACCTTCATGTAACCTGTAGGGAGAAGTAGGTCCTGAAGGCCCGGCTGGACCAAGAGTAAGTTGTGACTGGCAGACTTCCGATAACATGTTGCAAATATTGACGCATAGCACACAGAATATTAATTTAAAAGTCATTTTCACCTTGTAGGGTCCTCCAGGTCCACCTGGGGAGCCAGGAAAGGCTGAAATTCACAACAATGAAAATGTATGTAACTCATATAAAGTTTTACTGTTTTCTTAACATGCATAAACGCTATAGAATAAAAAAAAAAAAAAAAGGAATATTACAATATGTAATAATCCTCCACAGGATATTCGCAACTTCCCCCTGATGGTAAGTACTTTATGGGGTTTATCAAGGCATATGCAAACACAGTCTAGTAGTAAACATTTTATGAAATGACTTGATTTTTTTTCCCCCTCCCAGGGCCCCCCTGGATTACCTGGACCTTCTGGGCCCCCTGGACTCCCTGGTGCCAAGGTAAGACACATTTTAGAACAACAATTGACTGGTGATGTTGTCTGTCCCATAGCCATAGCCTTGATTATGCTGCACATTTTCTTAAAAAATGTGATGAAATATGCAGGATATTTATGCAATTTTATGCAATGAAATTGCGGGAACTTGCAAAAAATTCCGGTTTGATGAAAAAGTGAAAAAAAAGTGATTCCCCAACACCCTGTTCTCACTAGGCTACTACCTTAATGTAAAGAGTCATTTCTAATTACTTCCTATGATAAGCAAGCATACTACATCACAGAAAGTGCAGGGAATATTTAAGTTCTCATCTTGTTTTATTTCAGACCTTAATAAACACATGGCTCACACTTGCAAAACATTGCTGAGTCAAACAAGTTCTGTAGCTTTACAGTACAAAAAGAATATGCTACAACTTCAGAGGTAGCTATACAAAACAGACATCTCCTGTTAAAATAAGTGCTTCCAATGCACAAAGTGCAATCTCTTACTGTAATGTAAATTTACATACTACTAATATACTTACAACTGTAAGGTTTTTGAAACTAGTACGATTTAACCCACTGGTAACAAAAAAAGTGCAATTTCACAACTGTAAAGTTGCATCAACTCCTGAATGAAACTACAACATTCCACTGTGAAAATGAGAACTATAACTGCTTAGCCTCTAACACTGGCCAATCATTCGCCATCCTCATCCTCCATCCCCTCTCCTTCAACGTTCATCTCCTCCCCCTCCTCCATCTCCTCCCAAATCACACACCCAAATCGCAGCTTTTCAATGACGTTCATGTCGCATAATTACATCACTTCATAATGTTCCCAAGGCAACAGGGGAAAATGACTGCTCTTGTGTGAAGTAAATGCAACATTTTTCAACTTTCTGCTAGGATATATGTGACTTTTTTGCAACGAAAATGCGGGGATTATGAAATCATGCAAGCCACCCATATTTCACGCATTTTGCGTGGAAATCTGCGATTTATGTGGTGAAAGTGCAGCGTCTTTGAAAAAATGTGGCCCCCGCATAAATATGCGGACTTTGGCTGATTATGCGTTGAATTATGCGATCGCATAATCGCGTTTTTCTGGAGGGACTGCAAAGCCAGATTTACCTGTTATGGGGGGCCCATGTTTTTAATGTCTTTGAAAAACAATGTCTTTAAAGAATTAGGTAATAAGTAAATGGTGCAAATTCTCTAACACAGTGACTACACAGGAGGGTTAGCATGGGCAGCATGTTAGCAGAGCAGCAGCAGTAGCAACCTCAGTGCTTGGTGTGCATCTACATGGGATACAGTAAGACACTGTATTGAGTTATAGGTCACTTACATTTTAGCAGAGCTCAGAACACAACACAGTCACTATAGTTATACACAAAAAATTAAAGAAAATGTGCCGTTACACTGCCTGTGTAGACATTTGGACAGAATAAAATAGCAGCACATCTGTATTAATTTGAATGAGGTCAGTCAGGCGAGGTGCCGATGCTAGATGCTCCAAAAGAAAGCACAGTGTTGTCTTGCAAATAAGTTAAATCTGACTCAACTTCTACTGCAACACTTTGTAACGTCATTCAGCAAGCAAGGCACCGTGTTGGCCCATTGAATACATGGAAACCATCATTCCTGGTAGACTGCTTTGTCAATGCTATATTTCTCAACTCATTTGCCAGGAAAAAATGTTGGCATTTCTGCAAACCATGGATATATTACATTTGCACATTATATATGGCAAATTTATTGAAACTGAATTTCAAGAACACTGTGCTTAAAGTGTGGATAGGTTTAGGCATAAAAAAAAACCAACTTGCTGCTATCCCTGCAGAAATGCAGCAATGTCAGCAGCAGTGGCCTGGAGCTTGGCAGCCATCTTGCCTACACACATATACTACCTCACTATTGGAAGTGCTGATATATGTTTGGAAAGTGCAAATATGCAGCGTTTTTGCAGTGTTTTTGGCATCCTAGAAGCCTTTAAATGAATGGTTTTGTTACTCAAAGTGGACTTTTCATGTCTCATTGGTACCCAAGGCAACATCTCTACCAATGCAGCCCTTTGCATAGTTCCAATGTTGGGCTAAATTTGTTTTGAATGCCTACTACCAAATTTGCAACTGATCCAGTTACCAGAAGCCAACTAACATAGTAAATCTCAGACCCCCTAAGGTTATTGGCCCTGGGACAGTTGTCTGCTTTGCCCAGTTGGTAATACAGTCTTGGTTTGACCTCAGGGTGAAGTTGGTCTACCTGGTCCTCCAGGATTGGACGGAGAGAAGGTAATAATTACTTACTAATCAGCACACTATATTACATGCCAGACAGTTGAATTCTTCGATGTTGAATTGTTCTATTGTTGTGATAGATGTCAGTTAATTGCAATAAATATGTAGAAATTATGATTAAAGCTCCCATTTTAGATTTTATTTAAAATATATCTGTCTTAACATGGCTTCCTTCAGGTACAATTCAGTGGAGTAAAACTGACATTTTGTGTTTTCAGGGACCCCGGGGAAAGCCTGGAGAACCTGGTCCTCCAGGCCCAGCTGGTCCCGAAGGTCCCAGAGGGGAGGGTGGTGTTATGGGTTTCCCAGGACCCAAAGGAGACAAGGGAGACATGGGTCCATCTGGATCACCTGTGAGTGACTGTCTTAACCACACACCACATCACATCATTGCCTGGGGTTCCCTGACCAAAGCCCAAATCCCACATCTGTCATTATTCAGAGGAAAGGCCATGTTGTTTTTTGTTTTTTTTCCATCTGCCCTCTTATTATCTAATTAAAGACTCTCTATCTTGAAAGGGACCCCAGGAATGACACTATGTTTAACTTTTAATTCATTGTGGCATGGATCCAGTATTTTAACAAGGCTATGCCAGAAAGATAGAGTCACAGTCGTGAAGCAATATTTCATCAGTTATTAAGCCACACAAGCTTCATCACTTCTTTGTAGCTGCAGCTGCCCATGATTAAAATCCAGTTTGGGTTTTTTAGCCAGCGTAGGGCTACAGGCGACATTCACAGCCAAGGAAGGCTCAATGAGTGTCATACGCAATTATCCATTGTTTCATGTCGTGCAGTGTGTCAGAGTAGATGACAACCGTCACCATGTCTGAGATACCTCACTACGTTCCAACAGAAAGTCTGGCATGTTTGATTTTCTTTTTCTTGTTCACGACTGCTCCCATCATTGTCATCACTTTGACCAATAGAGACACAGAGCAGTCTGCTGCCGTAGACAACTGTGCGGCAACAAAACCCCAGGCTTTTTGACATTCCCTCTAGGGACATTACCACAACAGAGTAAAGAGGGAAAAATGATGGGGTGATACAGCAGAGGCACTTCAGCAACTCAGTGAGTACTGCCTTTAGCATCTAGCTTGCAAACTGTGTTATTTCTGGATAGTGAAGACAGATATAAAGTAATAAAATTAAAAATAGTGGCAGGGCTTTTACTTACCACAACTGCAGAGGGTACCAGCTTAATTTGAAACAGACTACATTATAAATGGGCAGTTATATATTATTCCCACTGTATTTTTATATTTTTGCTTTCTTCTCCGCTCCCTTTTGCCTTGATAAAGTTGATGCATTGTGCCGTCATTTCAAACTCAACACTATCTGTACAAAATTAAAAGCCCTTTATAACTAACTGAGAGAATCCCTCGATTTTCTAAAAATGCTTTTTATGGTGATGTCACGACCGAACAAAGGACCTGAACCCAAATGCACGACTCGGGAATCAAAGTTCAAAATCAAAGTTTTATTAAATGAAAACACAAAATGAAAATCACTCTTGACAGAGGAAAACCTACAGTTAATATAAGAACAAAAATGATCTAGAAAATAAACGCTATATCTTAAGAAACAAAAGTCACTGACTAAAGCTAGGCTAAGAGAAAACAAACAAAAACTTTACTGAGGCTGTACTATTACTATGAAAAAACAAACAGAAAATATCTCTACTGAGGCTGTACTACTACTAGGAAAAACAAAGAGAAAATCAAACTTGAACAAAGTATCAAAACATTTCCTGACAATGGCAATGGCAAATAGCATGGACACGACGCTGGTCCTCTCACACAAAGGACAAGACGAACTGGCACAGGAAAAAGGGAGATCTGCAGCCTTCTTCAAGCGGTCCGCACTATGGAGGAGGATCTTGCGAGCAGCTGCCCAGATGCGGCGGCAATGCCAGACTATGGCATGGGTGGGTGGGACGATTTTTCTGTCTCTGGATACAAGGGAGGCTGGTAGCCAAAGAAACACTGGAAGGGAGTCAGCTGTCGAAACATAAATTTAAGGTCTGAAGCTGTGCCAGAAAGCTTGCGACCTCGCTCCGTTCTTCTCAAACGGACTTTCTTTGTCTTCCATTAGAAAGCAAAACTCAAATATTCAGAGGTCAAAAAATCACTGGAGACACGTAGAATCAGATGCAACTGAGTTTAATGTGCTCGCAGGCAACAAACACATCACAACTCAATGAGTCAAGCTCCGGAGCAAGACTGGAATTTTTTTGTTTTCACTCGCTCTTTATTGTGAAAATTTCTGCTGAGTCATCTATTTTTCCTTAGTCCTTCCACCTTGGAACTGAAACATTACGATGTCACATTTCTCCGTTTCTCCCCCTGATGGCTGCTTTTTTTATTTGCACTTGTTCATAATAGTATCCCCACTGTCCTTTTCTCCCTTAGAGCCAATTTCACCGTGTGATGCGTTTCTGGGCAGTCTAAACCCGCCTCCTCTAGAGTCCTGTCAGGACAAGCTAGAATTCCCCTAACTTTACACCAGTGTTTTCTGAGCCCATCCTCATGCTATTTTTAGAAATGATTCACAGTGAATCCTAGGTA
Source organism: Epinephelus cyanopodus (assembly GCA_026686955.1). Classification (NCBI taxonomy): domain Eukaryota; kingdom Metazoa; phylum Chordata; class Actinopteri; order Perciformes; family Serranidae; genus Epinephelus; species Epinephelus cyanopodus. The sequence goes on from CM048930.1 coordinate 527,234, forward strand.
CTTCTCCACCATAATGCTTAAGTGCTCAATGACTGTGTGTTTGTCATAAGAATACATGAAATTATAAACCTGTGTGTGATTTGTCAGATGCATAGATTACATTGTTTCGACATGTATCTTTAAAGGTCAGCTTAAAGGTACAGTACAAACACCACAGTAAATATTACACTACACACAGCCCAGTGGCCGCTGTGGGAAGAGAGTTGTGGGCGTATTCCATCAAGTCAGGTGCTTGCTCCAGGATGATGGGTTCTGTTATACCAGGCAACAGAGACACGTCTCCAATTCCTGGTTGAGGTGCTCAGTCTGTCCATTGGACTCTGGGTGGTATCCGGACGTGAGGCTGATGGTGGCACCGATCAGACTGCAGAATTCCTTCCAAACCCGGGGGATGAATTGGGGCCCCTGTCTGACACAATGTCTTTTGGAAAATCATGGATAAGATAAACATCATTTAACATGATTTCTGCCATCTCTTTGGCGGATGGCAGTTTAGGCAAGGCAACGAAATGAGTCATTTTAGAGAATCTGTCCACCACTGTGAGAACAGTGGTGTTACCTTGAGAGACCGGGAGCCCCATGACGAAGTCCAGCGAGATCTCAGCCCAAGGTCGGCTGGGTAGGAGTGGTTGTAGCAGTCCCATCCGTGCATGGGAGGAGGTCTTGTTCCTAGCACAGACGGGGCATGCCTCCACATACTCCCGGACCTCATGTTCCATGGAGGACCACCAGAACCTTTGTCTGATAGCATACATGGTTCTCTTGATCCCCAGATGACAGGTGAGCTTCGAGGTGTGAGCCCAGTGAATCGCCTGTGGGCACATAGCAACGAACAAACAACGGATCACAAAACTCACGGATCGGATCGTTCCTCGGATCAAGAGTCACAGATCGGATCATTTTTCGGATCAGCAAAAACTAGTGTGTGCACGATGGGATGTCGTAACGTGGCTCAAGCACTTTCAGCATGTTGTCAAAGCCCTCGTTTTGCACAACTGAATATGGCCTCATGTCTGTAGCTATAAACACACCGATAGCGTTTGTGATAGCTTTAGCCCGGTCGGATTGCGCAGGAAGAGGCTGCTTAAATGCTGCGGTGATGAGCGGTTGTTGGCCAGCTTTCGTTTTATCTCCGGTCAGTAAAACACCCGGGTGATGTCGCTTCAAATGCGTGAACATGCTCGATGTGTTTCCACTGTCATATGGCTTTCTTATGCCACACTGACCTCTTTCCTTCGTCATCATACTTGACAGGGAAGCCAAAATGCTCCCATACAGGGGATTTAAGTGTCGCGGGGTGTTCAAGCTCCTCCTTTCCTCCGCTCGCCATGTCTGCTCTCCTCCTTTCTCCGCTCGTCACAAGCTGTGTGCGGACGGAGGACAACTTTTTTTTTTTTTTTTTCAGAAATCAATCCGCGGGTCACGTGTGTGCCGAACCGATAACGTCGATCCGAACGGATCACGGATCAATGACGATCCGTCGCACCACTAACCGGTACACTAGGTGTAGGCTTCCCACCATTAGCGCGCTTCACCTCTGATTCTATCTGCCATGTTACCACTCAGTGCAGTGGCAGGACAGGCTCAGGTTCCTTGGCAGCAGGCTTGGGGTCAAACAGACGAGACAGGTCATCCGCCTTAGTGTTCTGGGACCCTGGCCTGTAAGACAAAACAAGAGCAGAGTCCATATGGCTTGACAGGTGTTCAAACGCTTGGCCTTGTGAATATACTCAAGGTTCTTATGATCAGTCCAGACAACAAATGGGTGTTGAGCCCCTTCTAACCAATGTCTCCACTCTTCTAATGCTAATTTCACAGCAAGTAACTCACGGTTACCGACATCATAGTTCCATTCTGCCGATGAAAGCTTCCTGGAGATCATGGTAGCAACTGGGAATGGAGGTCAAGTCAGGCAGGTTGATCTGTGGTGCATGGTGTATTACCTGGATGTTAGTCAGAGAGGGAGAGGGACTGTCAGAGGTGGAGAGGCAGCTCACCCCCTTTTCTTTTGCTCGGCATGCTGCCAGTAGATTTCCTTGTTCCCCACAGTAGAAACACCTCCCTTCATGTAGGCGTTGTCGTCATTCTTCCGCATACAACTTGGCCTGTCTCAGCGGCATGGGTTCCTCCAAGCCGCCTGCTCTACGCAGGACTGGCGATGATGGGTGAGGAAAATCCCTCCAACCAGGTGAAGCAGGTGAAGGGCGACCTCTGGCGTGATCATGGAAAACTGTAGCTTGTGACTTGTCCTTTCTTTGCTCCTTCAAGTGATGGTCAATTCTGACAGCTAATGCTATCACAGTGTCAAGATCCTCAGGTAAATCAAGGGGAACCAACAAATCTTGTATGGGATCAGAGAGTCCTTTGATAAATGCATCATACAGTGCCGTGGCATTCCATCCGCTATCTGTGGTTAAGGTGCGGAAGCGGGTGCTTATACCTTGCCTGATGCTGCTCAGCTCCTGTGTTGTTTCTCTGCCTGACGTGGTGGGGTTGAAAACCCTCCTCTAGTCTCTATGAACTGATCCAGAGATTGACAGATTGGTGAACCATGAGACCATTCTGCCTTAGCCCACGCCCTCTCTCTCCCAGTGAGATGGGAGATCATGAACGCCACCTTGGATTTATCTGTGGGGAAGGCTGATGGCAATTGTTCATAATGCATTTCACAGTTCACAATGAATGAGCGGCAATCCCCAGACTCACTAGAGAATTTTTTGGGTGGAGCCAGGCTTGGGGAACCGGAACTGGTGGCGCTTTGGCAGCTGCCGGAGAAGGTGTGGCTGAGGAGTCTTTGGTCAGGTGAGCGAGCATCTGATGAATCTGAGTAAACAGGACATTCACCTGGGCCATCATGGCAGACTTGAAATCCTCTTGACAGTTTGCCAGCGCTTTCACTCCATGTTGCAGGGTGGACAACTGATCCTACTGCTGATTAAGGTGGGCGCCTTGAGAGCGAATGGCTGCCGTCAGGTGGTCGGCTAGGATCATGCTGGCCAGTTTGTTCTGTCACGACCAAACAAAGGACCTGAAGCCAAATGCACGACTCGGGAATCAAAGTTTTATTAAATAAAAACACAAAATGAAATTCACTCTTGACAGAGGAAAACCTACACTTAATCTAAGAGCAAAAATGATCTAGAAAATAAAGCTAGACTAAGAGAAAACAAACAGAAAATCACTCTACTGAGGCAGAAAATTAAACAAAGTATCAAAACAACAAGACCTGACAATGGTAATGGCAAATGGCATGGACACGACGCTGGTTCTCTCACACAAAGGACAAGACGAACTGGTGCAGGACAAAGGGAGATGCAGACTATATATACAGAAGGTAAGGGCACAGGTGGAAACAATCAGGAGGCAGACAATCAGACCAGCGGGAAAACACACAGGGGAAGGAGCAAGTTGCCTGTTAGCTAGTTAGCTTTCAAAATAAAACACGAAATAACAAGACAGCTTTTCAGCTGGCGAGCTTTTAGCATCTCATCTCAGTGCACCTCGGTCTGCCAAACTACCAAACTGAGCACGCCTCGGGTTGCGCTGCTCGAAACTAGCTCCGCGTGGGGTTCGCCACCCTGCGCCGCCCCAGAAAACTAGAGGCCAACATCATTTCTTGGACATGACAGGTGAAACATTTGCAGGAACTTGAGGAGAATTCAGTGACTTGCATGTTTCCATGCGGTACCTGCCATTTGGTGGCACTTTATACATCACTACAATAGCATTTCTTCTGGCATATGAACAGTGAAACAGTAAAATTTTAGTGATAATAATAAAAATAGGACAAGAATAACCCGATGACATCACACACATCGTGAAAGACAACCGGGGATGATTAGAGTGGACCACTGTGTAGTCTATCATGTCTGTCGGCCAAGTCACGACACGATTTTATGACTTGACAATCATGTAATCTGACATAATGACTCTTGAAACAGAAAAAAATGTTGTGTAGTGTGAACCAGCCATTAGTAAGACTACCTGCAGCAACAGTGTTCTTGTCATCCTTCCTCCTGACAAAATCAAAGTAATAGGTATATTTTCAGCTGCTAAGGTAAGAGTTTCCATCTTCCAGTTAGCTTGCTGCTTAATGTGATGTTATACCTCGAGTCAGTAGAGACATGTAAGTAACACTGCAATGAGTTGTTTGGTTTTGATTATTACTGAAGTTTAATTAGTAAATATCATCCCACCATGCACTTGGATTGTGCAGTCCCGAAGTAATGTTTGCACACTGTATGTATAAGAACTCCTCTTATGGACCCTGCTTACTTGATGTTTTGTGGGAATGTGTCAATGAGCCTGTGGAACTATGATCAGTGATGGAAGAGCAAGCCAACTTGTTTATAAAGTAAAAGTACCAATGCAACAATATTAAGTGCTCCATTGCAGATAAAAGTCCTGTAATCATAAATATAAAATAAAAATATTGCCAATCCCTGGTACAAGCTCTGTCTTGGTCAGCAGAAGGAAAAGGCTGAATTGCCAAAAATCAAAGCAGGAAATAGAAGAGAGTGGGCTTCAGGCTTCACAAAACTGAGTAAAGTAACCTCAGCTGGTTTAATTTTGTCTGAAGGAGTAAGGGCAATTACACACTTGTTTCATCATTGCAATATGTGCAGCCTTGCACACACAACATTCAGGAGTAGGAGTGTGTATCTCAGTCCTATAAGACTGTAAAAAAAATTTGATGTCAGTGGAGTCAGAAGTCAAAACAAACACGCTCAGCCCTCAGAAGTATGAATGGGTGCTGAATCCTCGATGAAAAATGTAAAAAATGTGTACAAAAGGTACAGGACAGCACTCCAATTATAATGTTTATTGCCACATGAACGTTTCGGGTGAAAACCGCTGAGCAACAAAGCTGCTTGTGCACGCTGAGGAAGGGTTTCCCCAGAAATGTTAGTGTGACAATAAACATTATAATTGGAGTGTTGTCCTGTACCTTTTGTACACATTTTTTTCGATGTCAATAGAGTCAAAATCCGGAAAATTCTATTTATTATAGTGTTTTTGACATTATTTGAATTAAAGAATTCATCATGGTTGCCTTAATTGTCTAAGAGGCTTTTTTTGTAGTGAGCGTTGAGATCAGGGGAGGGTCATCAAATTATATGCCCCTGGGCACAAGTCTGACATGCCCCCCCACCATTCCTCACCAGCCAAACGCTGGGCTGTAAAGCCCTGTGAGGCAAATTGTATTTGTGATATTGGGCTTTATAAATAAAATTGATTGAAATTGATTGATGATTGATGTCAAATAATCTTAACAAAAACTTTGCAATTTAGATACAGTTAGACACACGCGAAGTGCAAAGTTTTTGTTATATCCCTCTCCTTTTCTCTCCTTGTTAGATGGCGAGCCACAGTTAAGGATTGCTGTTTGAGGCGTAGGATAATGGATAGCTGCTAGATTTGTAGAATTTAGTAATAAAGACTATTGTTTGACACTGGACTTACAACTTGGCACATATGTCACAGCTCTCCTCTACTGGGTCTCTGTTTCTGTCTGTCTGTCTGTCTGTCTGTCTGTCTGTCTGTCTGTCTGTCTCCACTTCTCCACTCTCTCCTCTGCTGGGCTTCTGTGTCTGTCTGTCTGTCTCCACTTCTGCCTTCTGATTATAAAATGTTGCAAATAACAACATGGACCAATCAATGTAAACTAATCTCCCATTTAAAGATGATACAGTAGACCATTTCTGCTTTTACAAGATGTCTAATGTAGGTTGTACTGTCAGACACACAGTCAGACACATACTTGTCCTATCCCATCTCCTCTCCTCTCTCCTCTCCTCTGTGTCTGTCTGTCTCCACTTCTCCACTCACTCCTCTGCTGGGCCTTTGTGTCTGTCTGTCTCCACTTCTGCCTTCTGATTATCAATAAATTCAATTTTATTTATAAAGCTCAATATCACAAATCACAGTTTGCCTCACAGGGCTTTACAGCATTTGACACCCTTCTGTCCTTAGGACATTCGCAGCGGATAAGGGGGGGGGGTAGAAACCTCAGGAAGAGCAACTGACAGACGTGCAATAGATGAAAGACAGAAAGAGAGAGAGAGAGAGACAGAGAGAGATGCAGGACAGACGGTAATGACAGTAGCTTACAACAACATTAATGAAAGTAATAATATTATAATTATAGTTCTGGCAACTATGGTACAATATGTTGAAAGTATATATTATTATATATTAATTTCTGATAGTATACATATGTGACAATAATCATATGTGTATAATAACAGTAGAAGTATGACTAATGATAACTGCAGCAGCAGGAGGCATCTGGCAGGACCACGGCAGCAGCACAACCACACACGTCACACTATCCAGGCACCGCTGCAATACGAGTTAACCTGAGAGACAGCCGGTTAGTGACAGAAGAAGAAACCGAGATAGTGACATCCAGAATAGCCGAGTTAGCAAGATGCAGTATATTACGTGTCCTATTACACGAGAGAGAGAGAAGGAGAGAAGGTGCCCGTTGTATTATAGGGTGGTCCTCTGGCAGACTAGGCCTAAATCAGCCTAACTAGGGGCTGGTACAAGGCAAGCCTGAGCCAGCCCTAACTATAAGCTTTATCAAAGAGGAAAGTCTTAAGTCTAGTCTTAAATGTGGAGACGGTGTCTGCCTCCTGGACTCTAACAGGAAGATGAGTCCACAGCAGAGGAGCCTGATAGCTGAAGGCTCTGGCTCCTGATCTACTTTTGGAGACTTTAGGAACCACGAGAATCCCTGCATTCTTCGAGCACAGTGTTCTGGTGGGATATTATGGCATAATATGACGAAGCTTGACCATTTAGACCATTTATAAGTTAACAGTAGGATTTTAAATTCAATTCTGGATTTTACAGGGACCCAGTGCAGAGAAGCTAAAACAGGAGAAATATGATCTTGTTTCTTAGTTCCTGTTAGTACATGTGCTGCTGCATTCTGAATCAGCCTTGAGGTAACAAAAGCGTGGGGGAATTTTTCTTTCTTTTCGGGTCAGGATAGGCCTAATTTTCACATTATTACGCAGATGAAAAAATGCAGTCCGTGAGGTTTGTTTTAAATTAGAATTAAAAGACAAATGTTGATCAAATGTTACTTCGAGGTTTCTTACTGTAGTGCTAGAGGCCAGAGCAATGGCATCTAGAGAAACTATGTCATCAGATAAAGAGTCTCTGAGTTGTTTGGGGCCAAGAATAATAACCATGTCTTTAATGTCTTTCTGTCTTTAATGTCCATGTCTTTATGAAGTTTAGTTAATTGATTACTTTCTTCTGGCTTCATAGATAAATACAACTGTGTATCATCCGCATAACAATGGAAATTTACAAAGTGATTTCTAATGATGGAAGGAAGCATATATAGAGTAAATGGGATTGGTCCGAGCACAGAACCTTGCGGAACTCCAAACCAAACTTTAGTACGTAAGGATGACCTGAAAACAATCAGATAAATAAGATTTAAACTAGCTTAGTGCTGAATCTTTTAGGCCAATTCAGTGTTCCAGTCTCTGTAGCAGAATTTGATGGTGAATAGTGTAAGATCTAATAAAACAAGTACAGAGATGAGTCCTTGGTCTGAAGCAATCAGAAGGTCATTTGTAATTTTAACTAGTGCTGTCTCAGTGCTATGATGCACTCTGAATCCTAATTGAAATTCTTCAAATAAATTATTATCATGAAGAAAATCACACAGCTGGTCTGCGACTACTTTCTCAAGGATCTTTGAAAGAAAGGGAAGATTAGATATTGGTCTATAGTTGGCTAACACCTCTGGATCCAGGGTGGGCTTTTTTTAGGAGAGGTTTAATTACAGCTACCTTATAAGACTGTTGTACATAGCCTGTAAATAAGGATATATTGATCATAGGGCTGCGCGGTACATGCGGTAGACAGTAGAAATGATATAAATTTGGCCCACGGTAGAGATTTGCGCTCTACCATCCTATCGTCAATGATGTCATTGCACCTGCCTCAGTGTAAAAATGGCTGCAAGCACAGAGACAGCGGAGCAAGAGGAGCTCGTTAAAAAAACGGTGCTACATTCGTGATTTGGACTTGGTTCGGCTTCAAACGGTTGGACAGTGAGCAGAAAAACATAATTTGCAAGAAGTGTCAAGTGACAGTGACAGCAAACAAAGGTAACACAAGCAATTTATTTTACCATCTCAAGACAAAGCATGTGCTCAAGGGCTGGACAGTATTCGCGGTGACGGTAACTTACCGCAGTAAACATGAGCCGCTACTTTTGTGATTAACGTTACCTTCATACCGCAGTTCTCGGCGGCAGAATGGGTCCCGGCGGCCGGCTGGCCTCACGCACCTTCCTCGCTACGTGATGGAGGTGGCCTGGCTGACCGCACCAAACCCAGGCCCGCGGGAAAAGGGGGCCCAGGAGCCGCCAGCCCTCCCTCTTTCTTCTAACGTTTATACATACTATATAATGTTTTATACACAATAATAGATGGATTAGCAACTGTTTTACTTCTGACAATAAATAGTTTCCATCCTAGACTCGCTTTTTAAATTGTTTTATTTAAGGTGTAAAAAAAAAAAGAGAGAAGATGATACCACGATATCATACCGTCGCCGCATCCCCCCAAAATAATACAGTGATGATGATTTTAGGCCATACCGCCCAGCCCCAATTGATCATATCTAATATATGAGTGTTAACTAAAGGTAAGACCTCCTTAAGTAGCCTAGTTGGGATGGGGTCTCAGTCAGCCTGGCTACAGTGCTGAAAAGAAACCTGGGGTTATTCTTGTTTTCTTCTATTAATGCTGAGTAATAGTTTGCTCTGGCATTGCGGAGGCCCCTCTTATACGTTTTGAGACTGTCCAGATTAAACGACATTCTTCCAGTTTGGTTCATCGCCAATTACTTTCAAATTTTCGCAATATTTGTTTTAACTTACAGGTTTGAGAGTTATATCATGGAGCGAACTTTCTTTGCTTTGTTAACTTCTTTTCAAGAGGAGCTACAGAGTCGAGTGTTGTTATAAAACGCTGCAAATAACAACATGGGCCAATAAATGTAAACTAATCTCCCATTTTAAAGATAACACAGTAGATAATTTCTGCTCTTACATGTTGTGTCTATTGTAGGGTTCTGTGACTGTGGTGAACTATGATTTACCTGACTGGTTGCCCCTTGGGTTCTGCCCCCTGGGCACTTCCTTGCCCCCGGGCACGTGCCCAGTTTGTCCATATGATAATCCGCCCATGACACAAAAACATTTCCAGTTATGGCCCTAAGTTCTATGTGTCTAGGTTGTTCCAGTACATGTTAGATTGAGATAGATGGATGGATGGATGGATGGATGGATAGATAGATAGATAGATAGATAGATAGATAGATAGATAGATAGATATTATTTGACCTGCGTCCCACAGTCATTAGGAGCACCAACACAACACAACACAATACAGTACAAACAAAAACACATATCATCAAGCAACACAGCAACACATATCAGCAAGCACAGTGCCAGTATCATGAACACAGTAGGGTTGGTTAGGTGAGTCCTACAAATTTAATGAATAGAAATTACATTTTCACACAGAGCTGAGGTGCTTGTTCAGGAGCGCAATACTAGTGGGGACAAACGATGGGCTTGTAGACTAGGTACAGTAAATATCATAAGGTCATATCGATTAAACAGTGGATGCCTTACGTCTCCAGCGATAGCCTTCCCTTTTTTCAGGACCCGGGCCTCGTATAGTGACATCATGTTATTAAGCTGCACCCCAGCTATCTTGCTGGAGACGTTAATGACCTTATGGAGTATAAGCATATAATGCTAAATAGGCCGTGCCCACATGCACCAGTCACTATGACACTTTAGATTTTGGTTAATACTTGCCCCCAGAGCATGTCCACGAAATGTGGGGAAATTTTGTTCACCTGTTTTGAGGTACACATTTCTGGTAATTGTGGCACCTAAGTTTCATATCTGTTGGACTTGCGGTGTGAGGTGTGTGGCCTTTCTGAAATTGCATTTTTGGGTGTTTATAACAGAGTCAGTATGTGGCTGATTGAGTTCATGGCTCTTGGGAAGTATTTGCACATCATTTCCAGTTATTGGGCCAAGTTTGATGTTTTCAGCTCATTTTAGCTTGCATCAATTTGAGCCAAGGCGGCTGACAACAAATAATAATAATACAAACTCAATGGGATTCTGCCCCACTAATAAACCAGAGGAACTATCAGTATAATGTACTTTAAGTATCAGAAGTAGAATTACTTATTATGAATATTAGCCCTCATTAGGGTTATTTTATTATGTAACATGTAATGAACTTTCATTAAATAGCATTTTAGTATTGATTTTAACCTACTTATACACTGTTTGCTATTTTAATTTCACCATATGTTTTTGATGAAAAATTGCTCTGAAATGTAACTAAACAATCTGATCAATGTGGTGGCGTGAAAAAGTACAATATTTACGCATGACATGAGAGTAGAAGAAATGGAAATGGACATACCCAAGTAAAGTACAAGTAGCCTACCTCAAATATTAACATACATACAGTACTTGGGAAATTATATGTATGCTGGGCCACCAGCAGTTGTTGTTAAGAGTAAAGATTGAGGTTATGTGACAGGATGATCTTTCTTCTCCACATTTAGCATACCATACACTTTGTAATGTTTTGAGAGTCATTTCGGTTCTCACTGGTCTTGTAGAAACAGGCTGTGTTTTTCTATACCACAACACCCCAGGAACCATTTCATTTAAAAATTAAAGACACCAATTTATATGCTGCCCATGGTGCTGATTGGTGTTAGGTTCTGGTGATGGATACTAAAATTGGATAAAAACAAAACTTTATTATTTCTCTATATAGTCCCTAAATTGAAACACTCTGCCATTATCGTGATGTCCATCTCCCCTTTCTTGTTCTGTAGGGTTTAGATGGCCCTACGGGTGAAAAAGGGGCTACAGGGGCCCCTGGCCCTATTGGATTACCTGGCTCAATGGTATGCAATGGTGCCCCTTGAGCTGCATCTTTCTGGATGCAGTGTATGACCTGGCAAACAGGGAACAGTAGAATATGTTTTATACTCACCCCATATGCTGTGTGAAAATGTGCTTTATTGCCTATTTTTTTTTTTACATTCTCTTAATATTTGTCTGACTGAGATATATATCGGCGACTTTGTAACCTTCTTTGTCTTTGCCATCTATTGTCACAGGGTCCTAAAGGTGAACCTGGAGTAGGAGGAAGGTCAGAAATGGTAAGGATCAGTCATTAACCCACAGGTCAGATTGGCGCACTTAATGGTAAATTAGAATACAACATGTTTTAGGAGCAATATTTTCTGTATTAAATTTTTTTGCTTGTGATTGTGTGTGTCTGTGTTTAGATATATGGCCCTCCAGGGCCCCCAGGACCTCCAGGACCAGTTGGCCCAGCAGTGAGTCAACATGCCATTTTGTGTACAGGGCCTTTAATGCAGAAATAATACTAATAAGACTAATATTACCTACCTGAATCCAAATTTTGCATACCAATGGGAAATTTTAAATATAGACAGGTGACAAAGACAAAGACTACAGATAGGCAGTAATTCTTATTGGGTCCACCATAGTTTAGACAGTCCTAGACATCCTCTTTTTGGCAGTGTTCACTGAGTTGCAATCCTTCTGATTTGCTCCTATTTATTTATTAACCTAATTTAAAATATCCCAGTTATTTAGGTAATTGTAGATAATAATCATGCACAGATGCAAGTGCAGTATAATATCGTCTCCATGAAAGAGAATTCTGAATTCTTTGTTGTTCATAAAAACAAAAAAACATCAGTTTCACTGATATTCCTTAGATTGCATACTGGAAAAAACATGATTTATGTAAATAAGAAAATTAAAATCTCTTTTGTTAAACGAACCCTTCATTTGTACCTTTTCACATATGTGTTTCAAAATTGTTTATAACACTTCATTGTCAATTCATATATTTCATAAGATAAATAACATTGAGCTTGATTAAATTTAATACAATAGACTAAAATAAAGGTGGATGCACTGACAACAATTGGGATATGGTACAGACTGTTCCAGTAATCGGATTGTGTTTGCTCCATCCAGGGAGCTCAAGGATTTCCAGGGCCTAAGGTGAGATATTGTTCCTCTAAAATAACATCTACCACCTCCTCATTTTTTTTTTAAATCTGCCTCCATGCACTATATGTTGTCTACATCAAAGCCATTCAATGCATAAATGTTTAAGGATGGGATTCTATTTTACCCTGTCTTTCAGGGAGAACCAGGCATAGGCATCAGAGGAGAAAAGGGAGCAACAGGTCAGAAGGGTGACAAAGGAGACAGAGGCCATCTTGGACTCCCTGTAAGTAAACTGTAATCACTTGTGCTATTCATAACTCTCAAATTCCTTCTACCTCATTAAGTTTTATTATTCCATTATGACTATTTTAGGGATTATATTACAGCTCCAGTACAACAATAGCCCCTTTTCCACCACAGGAACTTTTCTCATTTATCTTTGACTTTGAAAAACCCTGGCGCATTTCCACCGAAATTACCTAGGGAAAAAACTTTCCCTCAACCCCAAACTTTCCCTGAAAAAAGTACCTACTCGGGGGTTGGACTTTTCAGATTACCCGGAATTCTTGAGGGGCGGGGCTGTTTGCTGAAGAACACTGATTGGTGGAAAACACATTTGCAGTGTTCCGCGCGTCCTGGCACGGGCAGCCGCTGCAAACTTAATTTCATTTCTATAAACTTCACTTTGTTTGTGTTTTGATTAAGGATGGGTACCGAAAAATACTACTGGGGCTAAATTATCAAAGGTCGTAGTGTTGATAAGCACTAACAGTATAGGTTCTTTTGTGCTGGCGCTGAACTCCTCCACACACATACACATACACACACACACACACACACAAACACGCACACTTACACACACAAACACGCACACCTACATGACACGGTAACTAGTGAACAGCTGAGCGCCCCCGGTGGAAACTCGAAAATGACTTGTTGACCGCAGCTACACTCTTTACTGTAAGTGGCATCAAGCCTTGGCGAATAAGAAGCCAATACTTTATCAATACATGTGTTCAGCGAGCATGAACATGTAAACATGCAGACAGCAATATTCAATCCACCGACACTAATGTTATGTCTTACATGCTGATTTAGACAGCACGCTAGTTCGGCTGACAGCAAATTGTTACTAAGCTCAAATGACAGCTGTTTGTATGTAGACTAACTTAGTTTGACACTTATCTTAAAATACTTTTAAACTAGCTGCTGGCTGAGACAAAAAGCCCCAACACTCTACACCAGCATCTAACCAGATAAACTGGCGGAGCCAAATACAGGGCACACGCCAAAACCTCTACGTCACCAGCCTGTTTTGAATAAATTTTCCGGAACTTTGAGGTGCGGTGGAAACGCAAACCACACCAGATTACCAATTCTTTTACCCAGGTAAATAAATTCCTGGTAATTAAAGGTCCTGGAAATGCTGGTGGAAAAGGGGCTGATATAATCATTATGCAGGATTAACCTTAAACACCTATATTGCTGTAACTTTAGTTTAGTCATTTGTTACTGACTGATGTTTCATGTTGCACATGTTGCTTCTTTGTTGTCATAATCCTGTTAAAATGTTGTATGGACGGGAGGGTTGTTTCAAAGGAAGTAAGTCACTTTGACATAACACTCTTTTGACACTTTTAATGTCATTTAAACAATGTTAGGCTATTTTACATTCTCTTTCATACTCCTCAAATGGTGTCCATCACTTTGGCTTCTTTGTTCTTGGTTTATAGACATTCAAAATTTATTCATCTCTCATGCAAAAAACTCATCTTTTTTGACCATATGTTCACAAATTTGTAGAATAAGATGGATTCAGATGTACTTGTGATAGCCATATGTGCCACATTATTGCAGAAACTCCTACTTTTATGTCAAACTGTGGATCATTTTGATTGCTGTATTGTATTGTTACAATTATACATTACCATTTGAATAACACTGAGCAAAGATACTCTAACCAGATTACCAGATGCCAAAACAGTATCAACACAACTCAGTGCATTGTAATTTAACTAAAGTCATGCAAATAGACCAACAATGAAGAAAATCATCTTCACCACTCTAACAGCACATGGTCAGCATTTAGAAAAAGAAATACTGGAAAGAAATAAAACAAGCAAAAAAACACATTGACCACTTTGACAAATACAGCGCTACAGAGATAGAATGGTGACACAAGTATAGCACTGAAAAAAATGGCATGGGAAGAAATACTTGTACTGAGAAAGGAGACCATGGCATTGAAACACTTGTATTGGGAAAAAAAATCTTTTGGCCCCAAAAATTTTACTGAGAAACTGGTTAAAGACAATTTTTAATTAATGTTATGCTGGTCCGGCATAGGTCCACTAGAGCAAGTGTTAAATTTAGCAAACATCAGCTATGATAGCTAACATTAGGTTCTATATGAAAAAACGGCAACAGAGAAAAGCAGATCACACAGCAAACCCTGTGACAATAACATCCTGCACCCCACTTCCATACATCGCACAGGTGATGAGCGCACGTTCGGCGCGAACATTAACTTGGCCGTGCTGAACATGCGCTCTCTAAATGACCTGATTTTAGATAATAATATTGACAGCATTGTTTTAACAGAGACATGGCTTGGCACTGACGCACCAGTTGTTCTCAACGAGGCCTGCCCACCAAATTATAACTTTTTATTCTCTACTAGGGGGGGTAAAAAAGGAGGTGGAACTGCAGCTATAACCAAAAGTACACTGCACTCAAATGAAGTTTCTTTTAACAGTTATATATCATTTGAGCATCGTGCCTTTGTTTTTAGCAGTCCTCCTATCCTTTGCATCACAGTTCACAGACCACCCCACCATTCTGCCTCTTTTATCAGTGAATTCTCAGAGTTATTATCAATCATACACACCACTTACAATAGAATTTTAATAACTGGTGATTTTCATTTACATGTTGATAACATCTCTCAATGTCCAGAGAATTTTTAAACCTTTTAACCTGCATGGATTTCAAACAGCACGTCACACAGCCAACTCACAACAGAGGACACACCGTGGACCTGGTCATAACCTATGGCCTGTCCACTGGTGTGTCCTCTGTTGTTGACCTGGCTGTGTCTGACCACTACTGTGTGTATTTTAACATCACCAGTTTTAGCCATCAGGAGGCCCCGGTGAGAACGGTGAGGAAATGCTACCTAACTTATGAAGTGGCTGCAAATTTTGTCCAGATTTTACAGAGCACTCCTGCCGAAATTTTACCTGCACCGTGTGATTTTATTGTGGACAATTTTAACATTAAATTAAAGTCAACACTTGACTCAGTGGCTCCACTTTTAACAAAAACAATAAAAACAAAACTTACACCCCCGTGGAGAAATGATGCTATCAAAAGACTGAAAACAAAATGCAGGAGTGCAGAGAGGAGGTGGAGAAAAACAAAACTGACTATTCATTACGAAATATTACGTGAACAACTCAAAACCTACAATAATACAGTCAAACAGGCAATAATATCCCACTTTTCACAACTCATTACAGATAATAAAAACAACCCCAAATTCCTGTTCTAGACCTTTGATCTTTTAACTAGCACTAATTTTAATAAACCATCCAACATATCAACAGATGCCCTCTGTAAGGACTTTGCAGACCACTTCAGAAGTAAAATCGATGACATCAGATCCAGTCTTTTATCCCAACAGAATTTAATTTTTAACACACCTGGATCATTGCTTTTACCTGAGGAAACACTGGAGAGTTTTGCCCTGGTTGATGCAAGGACACTTGGTCGAGTTTTCTCCCAGGTAAACCCAACAACCTGCCTTTTAGTCCAATTCCCACATCACTTTTAAAAACATTTTATGGGTTCTTTGAGGAACAGATTTTAAATATAGTAAATTACTCTCTTCAGACGGGTGTCTTCCCCACTGCCTTCAAAACGGCAGTGGTGAAGCCCCTTCTGTAGAAGAGTAATTTAGATCCCAGCATTTTTAATAATTACCGATCTGTATCACCTTACTGTTCTTAAGTAAGATTTTAGAAAAACTTAAACGTTTTTAACCAAGTAAATTATTTTTTAAAAGGTAACAATATTTTAGAGAAATATCAATCTGGTTTTAGGATGAACCACAGTACAGAGACAGCCCTTTTAAAGATTTTAAATGATATCAGGTTTAATGCAAATTCACAAAAACTCACAGTCTTGGTACTACTGGATCTAAGCGCTGCCTTTGATACAGTAGATCACCACATTTTATTAAACAGACTCAGAAACCTGGTGGACCTCTCTGGTACTGTTTTTAACTGGTTCAGCTCTTGTCTCACAGATCGTTGTTTCTTTGTAGGTATGGATACATGTCCCTCCAGAACACATGAAATCAGGTGTGAGGTGCCCCAAGGGTCGATTTTAGGTCCACTTCTTTTCAATCTATACATGCTTCCCCTTGGGGACGTCATCAGGAGGCATCGTATCAAATTCCACAGTTATGCCGATGACACACAACTGTACATCGCCGTGTCTCCTGATGACACAGGGCCAATTGATACCCTTTTTAACTGTATTTTAGATATCAAGTCATGGATGGCAGTGAATTTCCTACAGCTCAACCAGGACAAAACAGAGGTTTTAATAATTGGTCCTGAAGGCAAGAGAGAGAAACTTTTACCAAAACTACAAGATTTTAAACCTTCACAATGTGTGAAGAACCTGGGCGTCATTTTTGACTCTGAGCTTAGTTTTATTCCACACATCAAAAATAACAGATAAGTTTTTATCATCTTAAGAATATAGCCAGAGTGCGTCCGTCAATTTGAATGTAATACATATATATATATATATATATATATATATATATATATATATATATATATATATGTATGTATGTAGTCATAATAGTTCATTCAACCATTCATAATAGTTTTGTTGAGAAGCGCAACGGAATTAGAGTTTTCAAAGAAATGGATGTAAAGTGTAAGAGAAACTTGACTGGTTTGTCATTCAAGTTTTGAGAAATTTACAAAAATACCATGGACAGAACAGAATACATTTTTAGGGGGCCATCAAGTGGCAACCTCTTGGGCTCAAAAATAAAAGCCAACACATCAGGAACAACTACAGTTTCTCAAATGGCCACTTGAGGCTGCTTTCAGAAGTTTATTTTATTTTACCTTTATTTAACCAGGTCAGTCAGTTGAGAACAGTTTCTCATTTACAATGACGAGCTGGGCAAGAGGCAGCACAGAGTCAGGCACATTCAGTCACAGTGAAACAATCAATCAGACACAGTATATAAAAAACACACAACTCAACTCAACTCAACTTTATTTATATAGCCCTTTAAAACAGCCACGGCTGAAACAAAGTGCTGTACATAAATAGACAAAAACAACACAGGGACATAAAACAATTTACAGGAAATACACACTAAAATAATTGTTTATTGTTTTTAAAATAATTTAAAAACAATAAAACAATAAATAAAACAAACCATAAAACACTAAAACAGAAGTAGAGTCTCATGCGGAGTTGAAAGCCAAGGAATAAAAATGGTTTTTTAGACGAGTTTTAAAAACACATGTAACGTATGTCTTGTGTAAAGTAGAAGTGGGTCAATCCCCACAGAACCCCATGTTTACAGCAAAAATAAACATGGACAGAGCCTGGTGTGAGTCAGTGCTGTCTGTCTGTGCTCTTGTTATTTAACCTTTGTCCATCTGTGACATATTTATGTCATTCATGTGATGTATTTACAACACCTGTATTTATTTTAACCCAAAACCTTACCACAAGTGTTTAAAGACTTTAAACACGTTTAAAACATGTTTCATCCAGGAGATAGCTGTGTGACACAAGGACAAAACGGTGCCAGTGGCATCTGTATCACATACAAGGGGCGTGAGAAAGCATTGGTATCTGACGACCTAGGATTGCCAATATTTGATGACCTGGAATGTGAATGCATTGCTTTTTCATGTAATCAGGAACATCTCAGTGCCATCATCAGTGCATATTGAGTAACATTTGTTAAAATTACAGTGACCAGCTCTTTTAGGAAGTTACTGAACATTTTAAAGATAATAAACCTATATATTTGTGAGCTGTTAGAGAAGTCAAAAAGTATTGTGCCACGCTAACATGTTGACTGTGAACGTAAAATCAGCTGGAGTAAAGAGCATGACTGTTGGTCATAGACTTTATGTAATACTCCCCCATGACCAATAAAAGAAATTACTCACAATTACTGTCACTCACTTTACCTCCACCTCTTCCATCACCCTTCATTTGTCATCATCTGAATGTGTTGTTGAAATCACTTTAGTCACAGCTTCACTCACCCACCCCAACTTCCCATCCCAACCCCCACCCCACCCTACGTTCCTCCCACCATCTCTCTATCATCTCTGCTCTCTAACTGTGTACAACGCCATACAGGGGGCTCATGGGTTAGACGGCAGACCGGGACCAGTGGTGAGTGGTGCAAGTCCTGTTCCGGTCCCCTCACCCTTTTCCTCCTCCTCCTTCTCCTCCTCCACCAACCCCCGCTACAGCTTGCTTGATGTCTGCCATGTCTGCTCGTCATGTCTGCTTGCTTTCTTGCCTCCCATGCTTGTAATGTTTCTGTTTCTTCCTAGAGTAGCTCTGTGAGGACAGAACTGTTCAGGGTTGGGTTCTGAGGATGCACTGACATAAGGAACGTACTTTGATGGCAAACAAGGCAACTCTAAACAGTATATATCACATGCAGTTTAGTGAGAAAAACTGTGTTTTAAAATGTTTTAAACTTAAAATACATAGATCAGTAATGGCCTCAAAAACTCAATACTAGTCAGGCTATGCATATGATTAAAAGGCTTAACCAATAAAAAAAATACTGTAAATTCTTAACTGTAGAGAGAACCAGACCTTGATTAAAAACAGGCTTATAACAAAGACATGCCTTTACTTACTTTAATTTTACATTAAAATCCTTTGAGTGGCTTAAATGGGCTTAGTCCTACGTTAAGGGTAGGCTGTGATGTGAACTGTCATGTTGAAAGTGTGTCAAATCAGAGCTGTAAGAGACACAGACTTTAAGTATATATGATTAGAATCGCAAAAGAGTAAATTCATAACCAGCAAGGCCTACAACAACGTCTCCACATACTGTATCTATGAAACAACAAGAACAAAGCAGGGGAATAAAGGGTAAAAATCGATGTACAAAGGCTTTTAATGTGAAACACTTGTCAAGTTGTGGGTTTAATTGAAAGTACACCAACCAAAGGAACAGAAGAGATTCACTTTATTTAATAAGTGTATATGTGATAAAAACAGAAACTCAGAGTCATGAACTATAACATGGCTCTTTTATTGTGCTCAGAGCAACCACATATGCTCTTGATTTGTAGAGTTACTCTACTTCAGGCTCAAATTGTTCTAAAATCATTCCATTATCTTCCAACACTAAAGTGGAACATTGCCAAGTGCTGCTTTGAATTTCCAGCTTGCCTGATATTGCTACAGTAGAAATCCTCAGTCCTCAATCCTGTTTCAAGGGTTTCCTGCCTCATAATCCTGTATCAGCAATGGGCAGCAAAGTTGGCAATGCAAAAAACTGTCCAAAAAGAGCATGCAGAGATGCCCGCGCTGCATGTTTACATGTTATACAGTACATTTGGACAGCTGTATTCTGTACACTGTGCATACTGGATATGCCTGAGATGCAAAGGTTTCCTCTCCAATCCCGACTGCTACTCAGACAGACAACTGCAGCTGTTGACATTTTACTCATTTTCCCTTGTTTTTAACAGTTTGAACAGTAGCTCAACAAGCTTGGTGTGCCATGCTACAGGTGTCAGGACAGTGAATTATATTAACCACTTTTTCTCTTTCCAGATTTTTCCAGTAAAAAATTGATCTAAATGGTCCATTATCTTTGTGACATCTATTCACTTCCACCCGAAAGCTTGTTGATTTACTGATTTGAGGTATTTAATGATGATATTTTCACTGGCACTAAATTGTGTGTATCTGCTAACAGGTATGTATTTTCCCTTTTCTGTTTCACAGGGTCTAATAGGACCATCAGGTGTGCCAGGGCCAGCAGGACCAAAGGGAGAGAGAGTGAGTATCTTTGTATTTATGTTTTTTGTTTTTTTTTCTTTTAAAATAAATATATAGTTTTAGGAGAATATAATTTTTGGATTTTCTCATTACTTCAGGGTGAAAAGGGAGATGCAGGTTTACCAGGACCAATTGGGCCTCAAGGCATCCCTGTAAGTATATAATTCAATTTTATATATTGATTACAACAAGGAACATCTCTTAGCTCACTAAAAACTGCATGTTTATAACAATAGAAAACCTTTTTATTAGACTTTTGACAATCTGACATAATGAAAGGTGGATACCAATACTGATGTAGCCAGAGCTGAGGCTGTAATGTGGCCAAATTATGTGTCCAAGTCCCACAAATGAATTGAAATAATAATTTGAATATAAAATTTAAATACATTTAAATAAACGTTTTATTAAAATGAAATAAAAATTAAAGCCGCAACGTTTGTTTCATTGATAAAAAGCAAACCTCCTGAAGTTCTTAAGATTATTTATAGTGGTCATCACTTTATCGTGATTCTGTGTTGACATATATAAATCTGGGCTACTTCCAGAAACATTTGATGTAGCTTATGACCTTCAGTGAAGACACATTTCACATAACTTTATTTGTTATGAATTTTTATTTCATTCAAGATCTGGAATGCATCCTATGTCCAGTAATTTATAGTCAAATATGTTACTATGTGAGGAGTGTCAAAACTTATCCTGAAAAAAGATTCTCACCATGTACAGGTATTAAAGCACAGCAGCTTTTTATGGTGGTCAACAAGGACAAATGGATGCAAATACAGAAACGCACTGCAAATAGAGAAACACACTGCATATAAGAAAATAAATGCAAAGGGAAAATGCTGCAAATACAGAAACGTGCTGCATACAGAAACGCACTGCAAATAGAGTAACGCACTGCATATGAGAAAACAAATGCAACAGGAAAATGCTGCACATACAGAAACGTGCTGCAAATAAGAAAACAAATGCAAAAAGAAAACGCTGCATAGCCACTCATACAACGGAAGTGCTCCAAGCCTCTAGGGGCAGTGCTGAGCTTCCACCCAAGAGACAGACAATGGACGTATCAACAAATGGTTAGTATAAGTTATGTTTGGAGGAAAGTTGGAGCTGGGACAGGCAACACAAAAAGGTATGTATTCTTTTTTATTTTTCTTTCTTTCTTGTTTTTCACATATGGCCCTCATTTTTTACTGTATAATGAAAGTAAAGTTGATTTTTTGTAAGACAGCCAGGCTGTCATAATTTGTGCATACGCATGGTCTGGTCATGGTCTTTTAGAAATTTAATGTTTTTGCCGCACACAACAAAAGCCTGGTGGGCATCTCCTCTGGTGGGTTGTTTGCCACATCTTTTAGAAATATAATGTTTTTGCCGCACACAACAAAAGCCTGGAGAAGCCATCATGGTAGAGCCACAGCACGGACAGTAACGTTACATCTGTTGGGGAAAAAAGAGGAGAGTTTGCAAGGTCGGCGAGATTATGTCAGAGACAGTGGATAGTTAGTCTTCCTAAATATTTAAACAATATTATTATCTGATTACCGTCATCTCCCTGTGCTCTCACCGTTATTTACCTGCAATTGAGTTGTCATCTCTTCATGGCTTAACTTCTTTTTGTCCTCTGCACCTCTGCCCTTTACATTTCTTTTTACACACCTTCTCTGCTCTCCCTTTAACCTATCTCCACCTTTTCTCTTATTCAAAAGCCCGTCACTGATCAATAAAGTATCCAATCATATGTGGAGACAAGATTGAAAATAAACACATGTGAAAAACAAGAAAGAAAGAAAAATAAAAAAGAATACGTACCTTTTTGTGTTGCCTGTCCCGGCTCCAACTTTCCTCCAAACATAACTTTTTCTCACTCACTCATCTGCTCCATATGTTGATAAGTCCAATGTCTGTCTCTCGAGTGGAAGCTCAGCACTGCCCCTAGAGGCCTGGAGCACTTCCGTTGTATGAGTGGCTATGCAGCATTTTCTTTTTGCATCTGTTTTCTTATTTGCAGCACGTTTCAGTATATGCAGCACGTTTCTGTACAGTATATGCAGCGTTTACCCATTGCATTTGTTTTCTCATATGCAGCGCGTTTCTCTATTTGCAGTGCGTGTCTGTATATGCAGCACGTTTCTGTATTTGCAGCATTTTCCCTTTGCATTTGTTTTCTTATATGCAGTGCATTTCTCTATTTGCAGTGCGTTTCTGTATTTGCATCGCGTTTGTCCTTGTCAGCCACCGTAGATTTTAACAATCAACAACTGAATAAATCTCCACAGTACTGTGAATGTAAAAGAATGAAAAATACCTCATGACACGCCCATGCTTTTTGGCCTTTTGGAACATATCTATGCCTGTTGGCCTGATGAATTATGAACTGAATGAAGTTCTCTTTACTCGAGTTGAAAAATGTCTGTCTTATTATTGTACACATATTGAGATGTGTCTCAGGAGCTTGGAAATCTGAGTTTGGAAACTGAATTATTAGCACAGGTTATGGCATGTCAACTTTAAAACCACAGAAATGCGCAACAAATGAGAAGAAACACGAGGATGCACACACTTTGTGTACATCTACCCAGGTGCAGGTAGTTCCCTGACAACCTCTCAAACCCTGCCCACTAGCTCCAGGGCTTGAGAATCAAACTGGCCTCATAAGCAGAAGGCAGCGAGAGGGACATCGCAAAACCTAAAAATATTCACAAATGTTTAACTGTAGAGGATACAAATCTGAAAAAAAACATGGAACAACCTTCTTTTCTGGGGCGTATTGTCAAAAATATTGGTGAGCTTTGTTCAAAAGCTGTAGTTAGTTTTGTAAACAAACAATACAGTTTCAGTTACTTGTTTTTTTAAACCGTCATTTTTATTTTCTATTTCTTTCAGTGAAAATGTTTTTATTTTATTTTTTTATTCTAGTTTTCGCTATTTCCTTCTTTTTCCTTAACTATAATAACCTTGGTTATCAGAGGTTATAAACATCATAGCTGTAAGTCAGAACATCCCTGCCACACCTGCTATTAGGTTGAAAAGGCCATAATAAGGCTAGGGATGGTGTTGCATGGGAAACCAGGGAACTCAACATTCACTTAGTTTAACCAGAGATGGTTGTTGTTCCATACCATGAGTTTTTTTTTCTTAAATTTTAGCAGTTTTGCACCTAATGAAAGTGAAAGCAAAGCCTAACAAAACTGCCACCATTTTACAATGTTGGATTTGCAAATGGTAATTTAATGGGCTGATTGCAGTCTTTGATTCTGGCATGCCCCTTCTAAATCATACCTATAAAACTAAAAGTAACAGATAACACAGATAATAGCCATTTAATAAGGTGATAACATTCGAAAGGGGTGAATGAGGCATTGTTAAGAGCATGCTAAATCAACAGGCAGCACTATAACCCTAATCCTAAAGCCATGTTGGAAAGAATCAATCAATCAATCAATCAATCAATTTTATTTATAAAGCCCAATATCGCAAATAACAATTTGCCTCAGAGGGCTTTACAGCATATGACATCCCTCTGTCCTTAGGACTAGAGATGCGCGGATGACGTATCTTTTCATCCGCAACCGCTTCTTAAAATCTCTATCCGCCCGCTATCCATTTGCATGAACGTTTTTTCACCAATTTTCAAAACCGAACCCGCCCGCCATCCGCCGATTAGTTTTTAGATTTATTGAAGATGCCTCGCTATTTGTAGACCTATCGTCTTTTTCAAACAGTGCAGTTCATTATATCTTGCCAGTAAGCTGATGAGCAAACAATTGGAGCCTCGGTTGAAATGTTGATTTTTTTTTTATTTGAGTGCTTCAACCGCAACCCGCCCGAATTTTATTAAAATATTATTTTTCGTGGCGTCATCCGCCCGATCCGCGGTTTATCCGCGGTGTCTGCGGGTCCACGGGTCAACCGCGCATCTCTACTTAGGACCCTCGCAGTGGATAAGGAAAAACCTTTAAAGGGGTAAAAAGACATCCGGTCTAGCAGGTGAGGCGATGGCAGCATAGAGCGACAGAATTCCGACAATTAAAAGTGAAAGTTGCCCAACAAACTCAAACTTTCCTTGAGAGTTGCTGAAGTAGCTGCCGATACAAAAATACAAAAAGGAAATGCCTACAAAAGGAAAGAAAATTCTCACACTAAGTGAGCAATACGACGACGAAGAGGAAGGTCAACTGTCACAAGCTAGCAGCAACATGGAGGATGATGCGCAGCATGAAAGTGATTCTGTGCCGACTTGAGATGCCAACCTGGAATTAATCCTGAAAGAGTTACAAGAATTCAATCAATCAATCAAAAAGGTTTCGACTTCCAAGGAAAAAGAGTACACCTGGACCATGACTACGCGCCGGAGCTGCTGCGGTTTTATAAGGACGGCACAGCGGTTTACAACTCGGCAGAAGAGGCAACAGCGGGCATGGCAGAGAGAGGGATACCAGTGACTGTGCTCAAAACCCCAACTTCCCTTCGGATCAGATTAACCAGCTGACATGGCGAACCAGCAGAAAGATGGGAAACTGGGTGACCACAGTCGCCAAATGAGGCTTCAAGGGACAGCTCCAGGCTTTTCGGCGATAAACTCCTGATAAGTACATGATTAAAGCATGATCTGCTTTGATAGAAATAATTACATTAGCAATATTCCTCTGAGAAATGGTAAATAATATTAAAAGACAGAGTAGACCATTATACTTGTATGTAATTCCTAATATGATACTAAACTTACTAGAAGGATATTGTTAAGGGCATATAGAGGATATTTTCGGGGTGGGAACCTCTCATTGGACACCATGGACCTATGTATCACCTTAAAGGCTGAAGAGGGCCCTCTTTCATTGCTAAGAGGAAGAGGCTTTCCCTCTATATTCCAACAGACTCATAAGGCTATAAACAAAGCCTTAAAATTGGAAGTCATTTGTTGTGACAGTGTTCATTTTGTTACTGTGTTTCTGGTTATGTTTCAGTAAGGGAGCATGAAAAACTTAAAAGATGGAAATTTAATCAATACTCATCTTCCTATAGCCAAGGCTCCAGGAGGGGGGTAATAACTTTGATCTCTGGAAAATTAAACTTTGAATGCATTTGTGAAAAGAAAGATAGCAAGGGAAGATTTGTACTGGTCCGGGGATATTTGCAAGGAGATCTAGTTACTTTTCTGAATGTATACGCCCCTCCAGCTTCTGAATGGAAATTCTATAAACAAGTTTTGGAATTATTAACCTTAGCGGCTCAGGGCATCTTAATTTGTGGGGATTTTAGGAGAGATTTTAATGTTAGACTTCAACCGACTCTAAACACTTCAAAACCTTATTGTTCAGGAGAGAAGAGAATTACAAAAAATATTAAATTGATGATGGAGGAGCTGGGGCTCTCAGATGTATGGATGGAGCTGAACCCTACAATTAGAGACTACACTTTTTTCTCTCACCCGCATTCTGTTTTACTCTAGGTTAGTAGTATTTTTTTTATGTTTCAAAGGGATTTATTTAGGGCACTTAATTGCAATATTGAAACCATGGAGTTGTCAGATCACTCCCCAGTTTCTATGGACCTAATATTAGGCTCTGAAAAAAAGAATACTATTTGGAGATTAAACACAAGGATTCTTAATCAAATAAGGCAGCAGATAAGGACGTATATAAAAGATTATTTTGACAAAAACGATAACGTGGAAGTGTCCACACCAATACTTCGGGACACCTGTAAAGCAGTTCTTAGAAGGAAATTAATAGGCTATAGTTCTAATTTAAAAAAGCAGAGAAGGGAAAAATGGATCAGTTACAAAGAGAATTAAAAAATCTTAAGAACATGCATAAAAAAATGTTGAATCAAGGAATACGAATGGAAATCAACAGGAAAAACAGTGAACTGAATGAAATTTACTCAAATGACAAAAAAATTACCTTTCTAAAACAAAGATATTATGAACCAGGAGGAAAATCTGCTAAATTACTCGCTTATAAATTAAAAAAGCAACACTCAGAAAACACAATCTATAAAATAAAGGACCCTACAACAAATTCCATACACCGCAAATTAAAAGACATACAACAATCATTTGAAACCTTTTATATACACAACCCAAAATAGATGAAACGAAAATGGAGGCTCTTCTTGACCTGTTAAAACTACCTTAAAGTGAATGATGAACAAAACAAACATGTAATTAGTAAAATCACAGATGAGGAAATTAAGAAGGCAATATCAAATTTAAAACCCAGTAAGGGTGCTGGGAGTGGTACAGGGAAATGAAAGATCTGATGGCCCTAAAATTGAAAGACACCTTTAATTATGTGTTTGAGACTGGTGAAACTCCCCCTCTTGGAGAGAAGCAGTTATTTCCCTAATACCAAAAGAGGGTTAGGATAATTGTGAATGTGGAAGTTATCGGCCAATAGGCATACTGAACCAAGACTATAAGATTTTTACCCACATTTTAGCAAAAAGACTTGAAGTGGTGTTATTGAGCCTTGATGGGGGAAAGGCTTTCGATCTCATTAATTGGGAATTTTTATACAAAATATGACAAAAATTTGTATTTCACCAGACCTTCATTAAATCTATTAAAGCACTGAATAATAATCCAAGGGGAAGAATAGAAATAAATGGATCTATATTAGACCCCTTTAGCCTGGAGAGAGGGACCAGACAAGGCTGCCTAATAAGTCTGTTACTGTTTGCAATTTTTATTGAAGTTTTAAGTCAGGGTATCACTCAAGACAGTAATGTTGCTGGTATTAAGATGCTAGGTCAAGAACATAAAATTTTGTTATTTGCAGATGACGTCTTAATTTATCTGTCAAACCCAGAGAGTTCAATTTTGAGTCTATTGTCATTCATTGAATCTTTTAATTATGTCTCAGGTTATAAATTGAATATCCCAAAGACCCAAGTTTTAAGTTTCAATTACAAACCTAGCCAAAACACAAGCTCCAGCATCCAATTGGACTGGGATTTGGATCATATGAGGTATCTAGGAGTAAACATCCCTAAAAACTTTAAAAAAAAAAAGAAAAAAAAAAAAAAAAGAAAAAAACCCTGTATGATTTAAACATTAACCCCTTAAATCAGAAGATAAAGGAGGACATAGAGAGATGGAACTTAATCCCAATATTAATGTTTGAGTCATGAATTGAATTGGTGAGAATGAATGTCCCTACCAAGGGTATTATATTTGTTTCAGACTCTTCCGATTGAAATAACTGATAAACAATTTAATGAGTGGGACAAACTAATATCTAGATATATTTGGCAAGGGAAGAAGCCAAGGACAAGATTTCATACTCTGCAGTTGTCAAAGAGCAAGGGTGGACTTGCACTCCCCTGCCTAAAAGACTACTATATATTGGCCCAACCGAGGAGCTTGTTTTGTTAGTGCAATTTGACTACCAAGCAAGATGGAAAGAAATTGAAGTGAACATGTCTGGGGAAATTCCAATTCAGGCACAGTTAAGGTATAAAAGATTGATCAAAAATCTACTGGACAAAGGTAATAAGTTGATAAATTTGTCTCTTAAATTATGGTTAAATATCACTAGGTGGTGGCTTGCTTGAAGAAATAAGGATTCAGAGATGGTGTTCATACGACCTTGACTTGAACCTTGTCCCAAACAGGATGGACGCAAAATATAAGAGTTGGGCTAACCGGGGCCTCACCTCATACTGCACCTTCTTTAATCAAAAATTCACTTATTGGCTTATAGAGCAGATTGTGGAGATAAAGTAATTTCAAGACTTTACAAGGGACTCCATGAGATGAAAACAACAAGTACCATTTATGTAAAACAGAAATGGGAAAGGGAATCTAACAGTTACATAGTGGGATGTTTTCAGCTTCCAGGAATTGTATACAGATCCTTGCAACATGGGGCCATGTATTATCATGCTGCAACATGAGGTGATGGTTGTGAATGAATGGCACAACAATGGGCCTCATGATCTCGTCATGGCATTTCTGTGCATTCAAAATGCCATCAATAAATTGCACCTGTGTTCGTTGTCCATAACATACGCCTGCCCAAACCATAACCCCACGGCCACCATGGGCCACTCGATCCACAACGCTGACATCAGCAAACCGCTCACCCACACGATGCCACACACGCTGTCTGCCATCTGCCCTGAACAGTGAAAACCAGGATTCATCCATGAAGAGAACACCTCTCCAATGTGCCAGACGCCATCGAATATGAGCATTTGCCCACTCAAGTCAGTTACAACGACAAACTGCAGTCAGGCGAGCATGCAGATGAGCTTCCCTGAGATGGTTTCTGACAGTTTGTGCAGAAATTCTTTGGTCATACAAACCTAATCAGCATCTTGATATGCCACACCTGTGAGATGGGATGGAGTATCTCTGCAAAGGAGAAGTGCTCACTAAAACAGATTTAGACAGATTTGTGAACAATATTTGTGAGAAATGGTCTTTTGTGTATATAGAAAAAGTTTTAGCTCTTTGAGTTCAGCTCATGAAAAATGGGAGCAAAAACAAAAGTGTTGCGCTTATATTTTTGTTCAGTATATTTGGTATACTGAGTATGGCTGCTAGAAAAGCAATCACAAGGAAATGGCTTAAGCCAAACACTCCATCATTAGAGGACTGGTATGATATTGTATATCAAATTTATGTAATGGAAAGAATCACATTCTCCATGAGGCTCCAAGAATTTAGATTTGAGAAAATCTGGGAAAAGTGGAAAACATCTCCCTGAAATGCCCCTATTTTGTATAACTTTATTTATATTTGTATGTATATATATGTTTTATTTACTGGATGGCCTGGTCTTCTCTTTGTTAGTCAAAATCACCCCATGTTTTTTTTTGTTTGTTTGTTTTTTATGTTTCTATTATTCAAAAATACTGAAAAGTTGGATCACTATGTGAAGTTTTTCTTAAACGACTGTAAACTGATGTTTTACTGTGTTGTGATTCAAAATAAAGAATATTTAAAAAATAAAAATAAAGGGGAAAAAAATGGTAGAAACCTTAGGAAGAGCAACTGAGGACGCACAGACCTGCAATAGATGTCGTACAGAACAGATCAACATGATAAATTAACAGTAGACAGAGAGAGATGCAAGACAGATGATTACTGCTATTGTGGTACAATATGTTGAAAGTATATATTAATATCTGATAGTATACATATGTGACAATATTCATATGTGTATAATAACAGTAGAAGTATGACTAATGGTAACAGCAGTAGGAGGCAGCAGACACGACCACGGCAGCAGCACAACCACACATGTCATGCTATCCAGGCACCGCTGCGATATAAGTTAACCTGCGACAGTGGAGCACAAAGGCTCTGGAGAAGAAACCGAGTTAGTGACATGCAGTACAGCCGAGTTAGCGAGATGCAGTAATAAGACATGAGTGTTAGCAAAGGAGAGAGAGACAGACAGACAGAAGGAGAGAAGGTGCTTGGTGTATTATAGGAGGTCCCCCAGGCAGACTAGGCCTAAGTCAGCCTAACTAGGGGCTGGTACAGCCAGCCCTAACTATAAGCTTTATCAAAAAGGAAAGTCTTACATCTATTCTTAAATGTGGAGACGGTGTATGCTTCCCGGACCGCAACAGGAAGATGATTCCACAGGAGAGGAGCCTGATAGCTGAAGGCTCTGGCTCCAGATCTGCTTTTGGAGACTTCAGGGACCACAAGTCAGGAGAGGAGCCTGACGGTTTAAAGCTTTGTTTTTTTTATACTTATAGTTTATTTATTTTCACAATAATATGATACATAAACAGAGCAAACAGCAGGTGCCAGTCATTATATTGGACAATGTAATAGGCCATACCTTCATGGTTTGTAGGAAAGGATACATTGGTAATATTATTCATACAGTGGGTTGACACAGAAATTACAAAGTCACCAATGGTTTGTTTTTTTCCTTTTCTAATTTTTATTCAGATAATTAATCCATTTTCCCCACTTTCTTTCAAATCCTATCCTATCCAGTCTCAAATTTAAAGTTAGTTTTTCCATTTCAAAGATTTCAGAAACTATTTTAGACCAATTATCTATACAGGGGGAATCAGCTTGCAGCCATTTTCGTGTAACAGCCTTTTTCCCAGCTGCTGTGAATATTTTCAATAAATATATGTCACTTCCTTTCACTTCGTCTGGGAAATCCCCCAGGTACAGCACAAGACAGGTATTTGGTATTTTCAATTTCAAGATCTGTTGTATTTTTTCCCATACATAGTTCCAAAACTGCCGGATTCCAGGACAGCTCCAGAAAATGTGATAATGATTTGCTTCATTTTCATCACAGTTCCTCCAGCAGGTCTGTGGTATTCCTAGCCGCATTGTTTTAAGCTTTGGCGTAATGAAAAACTGTGTCATGTTTTTCCAGCTGAATTCACGTCAGGTATAGGAGCTTGTTTGTAGTAGTGTGTTGTATTATAAAATATATTTGTCCATCGTTCAGCTGAGATTTTAGCATTCGTGTCTTTTTCTCATCTTTCTCTGATATAGTCTGTTGTATGTTTTCTAGAACCATTAATATTTTGATATAGTTTAGACCCAGTTTTCTCCGTCCCGCTACTATATGCCTGTACAAAAAGTTGTATAAGTTGGTGTGCATTTGTGTCTGGTTCGTGGTCTTGGACCTCTGCGTGCAAGTATTCTCGTTCTTGGAACATAAAAATGTCAGGCCTCTTGAGGTCATATCTACGGCGTTTCATAACTCAGCAAGTTATTAGTTTTCATTATTTCACAATAAGCAGTTATTCCAGTCCAAAACTTAAACCTTTGGTCCATGGACGCTGGTAGAAATGCCATGTCATAAGCTATCCATTTTAGTTTTCTAGATTGTTTCTCTGATTTTAGCTGTTTAATAAAAGTAAGCCAATTCTGTGTGGTGAACGCTGTAATTGGGTCTAATTGATTGATTTTAGACTTGGCAAGTTTTACATCTCCCAGTAAAGTTTACATGGGTGTATCTTTGTTATTGATCTCCATGTCTTTCCATTTGGCCTCTATTTTGTCATCACACCAGGAAACAAGTGGTTTAAGCTGTGCAGCATAATAGTAGTCTCTGAGGTTCGGTATGGACATGCCGCCTCTGTCTTTACTTAGTAAGAGAGTTGAATATTTAATTCTTGGATTTCTGTCATTCCAGATGAACTGTCATATTTGCTTGTCCCATTTGTTGAATTGTTTAGGAGGAATTTTTATTGGTAAAGACCAGAGTTGGGTTACAAAGTAACGTGTTAGAGTACTTTGATTACTTTTTTGCAGTAACGAGTAATCTAACGCGTTAGTTTGCTGTTTGAGTAATCAAATACTAGAGTACATTTTCAAACAAGCCATCAGTCACTTCCATTACTTTTAGAACGGTGGTCCTTCAGCTCCAAAACAGCAACGACTGTCTTTTAGTTGTAATAACGGAGATAACTTTAAACCTATCAGTCCGAAAGAAGTCATGAATCTTGTGACTTGCTATGTGGTAGGAGAAATGCTGCCGTTGTCTACAGTGGAGTCTTAAAAAAAGGTGGACTCAATTCGACTCGACTCGCTAATGGACAGGTCAGACTCAGGAGGACTTGCTTTATGACTGGTACACACTACATGACTTTTCTGCCCGTTCTGAAAGTCACTATGTCACATTACACGATTGTGCAGTCATAAAATCATGCCGTGACTTGGCCGACAGACATGACACACTACACAATGGTACTCACCAATTACCCCCGGTCGTCTTTCACTACATGTGTGATGTAGTTATTTTTTTCCTATTTTTATGACTTTTACTATTATCTGAGTCACTGTGTCTGTTTATGTGACAGCCGAAATGTTATTGTAGTCACTTAAAAGCGTCAGCAGATGGCAGGAACTTCATTTAAAGTACCATACGTAAAACATTCAAGCTACTGTATCCTCCACAGGAAGTTCTGACAAATGATTCACAATAAAAGCCTATTTAACAAATGGAGGGATTCTCTCAGCCAAGGATATAAGGAGCTTTTAATTTGAAAGAAATTCAGGAGGTGTTGAGTTTGAAATGACGGCGTGATTTGTTAACTTTATAAAAACAATGGAGCGGATAAAAAGTAAATATATAAAAACACAGAGGGATTAATAAATAATGGACCGTCTATAATGTAGTCTGTTTCAAATGAAGCTGGTAGCCTCTGCAGTTGTGGTACCACTATTTGTTAATGTTATTACTTTATGTCCGACCGTGAGGTAGGGCTGTGCGGTATATGCGGTAGATGGTAGAAATGATATAAATTTGGCCCACGGTAGAGATTTGCGCTCTACCGTCCTATCGTCGATGATGTCATCGCACCTGCCTCAGTGTGAAAATGACAGACAGCCGAGCAAGAGGAGCTCGGTTAAAAAAACAGTGCTACGTCTGTGATTTGGACTTGGTTCGGCTTTAAATGGTTGGATAGTGAGCAGAAAAAGTGTCGAGTGACAGTGACAGCAAATACAGGAAACACAAGCAAATTATTTTACCATCTCAGGACAAAGCATATTCGCGGTGACGGTAACTTACCGCAGTAAACAAGAGCCGCTGCTTTTATGATTAACGTTACCTTCATACCGCAGTACTCAGCGGCAAAACTGGGCCCGGTGGCCGGCCGGCCTCACGCACCTTCCTCGCTACGTGATGGAGGTGGCCTGGCCGACCGCACCAAAATCAGGCCCGCAGGAGAAGGGGGCCCTGGAGCCCCCGGCCCTCCTCTTCCCTCTAACGTTTATACATACTATATAGCGTTTTATACACAATAATAGATGGATTAGCAACTGTTTTACTTCTGACAGTAAATAGTTTCTATCCTAGACTTGTATGGCTTTTTAAATTGTTTTATTTAAAGTGTAAAAAAAAAGAGAGAAGACGATACCGCGATATCATATCATCACCGCAACCCCCCAAAATAATACCGTGATAATGATTTTAGGCCATACCACCCTACTTCCATTATAAGTTTTACACCGTGACATTTATACCGCAATATATACCGTTACCGTGAAGGGATTCAGTTTATACCGTGATATGAATTTTGGGTCATACCGCCCAGCCCTACCGTGAGGATGTCTCCGTTGTGGTATTGGAGATCTGGTTATCTCTAGGTCGTTTGATAATTTTGAGTATTCTCCACAAGTTACTGTCCCTGTAGCTGTTATTTAGTACTAGAAAGAGGCGCCTCTGATAGTTTTTTATGTAACATGATGTCCTTCTGGGGAACATAAAAAATTGTGTTTAGATGTATGTATGTATGTATACATGTGTATTTTTTGTGTCAACTATTGTGGCTAATAACTGTTTTTGATATGTTTTATTGGTTTGTATTTACTGATGATAATGCACGTCTGGTGTGCCAGGTCACATGACCAGGGTTTGGGATCTTTAAAGATGGCGTCTCCCTACATTCTTTCATGTAAGCATCTGAGGAATAGCCAACATGTCTCAAAACGTCGTGCTATAAATAAATCACACTTGATTAGAGCTTTTTTGGTGTGTGGACATTACTTGTTTTTTTCGACGGTGAGGATGTAACATTGTTTGTTAGCTTGATGCTAATGACAGTACTCAGTGGGTTGATAAAGTGCCTCTGCTGTTTCACACTATCATTTTCCCCGCTCTGTGTGGTAACATCCTTAGGGGAAATATTAAAAACGCTGGGGTGTTGTTGTCATACAGTTGTCTACGGCAGCAGATTGTTCTGTGTTTCTACTGGTCAAAGTGACGGCTGTGAGGGGAATTGGATCTAAGTGAAGGGCAAGTGGTCCATAACTTTAATTTTGGAGACAAAAAATGTAGGTTAAGCGCCCTGTGGTCAATTGCCCAATAGGAAATGTAGAATACTCAAAAGTACTTTCAAAGTGGTTGAGTTACTTTTCTCAGGGAGTAACATTGGAAGTACTTTAAATGTACTTGAGTTACTTGACTCAGGGACCAACGCAGTAAAGTAACTTGTTACTTTAAAAACAAGTAACGCAGTAAAGTACTTTGATTATTTTTAAAGTAACCCTTACCCAACTCTGGTAAAGACATGAAGAGATATAACAACCTTGGTAGAACATTTAGCTTAATAGTTTCAGTCCTGTTACACATATCCAAAGAGAGGAGAGACCAACGTCCTAAGTCATCTTTTATTTTAGTGTTAATAAGATTGTAATTTCTTTCATACATATATCTGAATTTCTGTGTCAACCCAATCCCCAAATACTTTATAGCTTTAAGATTCCAATTAAGAGAGAAGCTTTGCATGATATATGTGGTTGGGATACAATTAAAAGATAAAACCTTGGTCTTCTGAATATTTAATTTATATCCAGAATATCGGCTGTAGTACTCAAGAAGATCAAGGGCGATAGGCGGGCAGACGTTTGGATTTTTCAGATATATTAATACATCATCTGCATATAATGCAATTTTGTGTTCAACATCCTTTATATTGACACCTTCTATGTATTGCTTTTGCCTAATTGCCTATGTGAGCAGTTCAATATAAAAAGCAAAGAGGCTGGGGGAAAGGGGACAGCCTTGCCTTACTCCTTGCTGTGTGAGACATCAGTTCACTCTTATCCTGGCAGTAGGCATATGATAAAGTGCTCTAAAAATACTAATTGACTCTTTTGAAAAAATGAATCTTTCCATTACTTTAAATAAAAACTGCCAATTTGCACAATCAAATGCTTTTTCAGCATCAAAACTTGCCAGTAACACACTGTCCTCCTCCCTTTCATGGTTAAGAACATGAAGTATACGTCTAATATTGTCCTGAGTCTGTCGTCTCCTAACAAAACCTGTCTGGTCCCCATCAATCAAGTCTGGTATAAATGAGTCAAGTCGTCTAGAAATAATAGAAGTGTAGAGTTTGTACATGTAGTCCTGGTTCAGAACCAATATTGGCCTGTATGAGCTACATAATTCCTTATCCTTACCCTCCTTTGGAATCACAGAAATTAGCCCCTGCCTCCACGATGGGCATTTTTGAGGGTCCAGTTGAAGGAGGCTAAGAGGAGAGGTTTTATTTCCTGTCTAAACGCCTTATACCACTCCACCAGCAGTCCATCACTGCCTGGTGTCTTGTTATTTTTAAGTCTGCCTATTGCTGCGTCTATTTCTTCCTCTGTGATTTCTGCTGTTAAAGAGGCAACAGATAGGATTCGGGTTTTTTTAGCTTGGCGACACCTAGCGTCAGCGGTGTTGTTCGCACTGTCGCATCCTCCCAGATGTCCGAGCTCCTCACCCTATCTCAAAGGCTGAGCCCAGCCACCCTATGGAGGAAACTCAATCCGCCCACTTGTACTTGCGATCTCGTTCTTTCGGTCACTACCCAGAGCTCGTGACCATAGGTGAGGGTTGGAACGTAGATCAAGGGAACGTAAATCAAGAGCTTCGCTTTCTGGCTAAGCTCACTTTTCACCACAACAGACCGGTTAAGCAGCTGCATCACTGCTGATGCCACCCCAATCCGCCTGTCAATCCCCTGCTCCATCCTACCCTCACTCGTGAACAAGATCCTGAGATACTTAAACTCCTCCACCTGAGGCAGGACCTCCCCCCCAACCTGGAGGGTACACTCCACCCTTTTCCGGCTAAGGACCATGGCCTCAGACTTGGAGGTGCTGATTCTCATCCCAGCCGCTTCACACTCGGCTGCGAACCGTCCCAGCAAGAGCTGGAGGTCACTGTTTGATGGAGCTAGGAGGACCACATCATCCGCAAAAAGCAGGGACGAGATCCCCCTGTCACCACACCTGACACCCTCCACCACTCGGCTGCGCTGTCCATAAAAATTATGAACAGACCCTCTGTTGGAACACACCCTCTGGTCCCTTTTCTTGAAGATGGGGACCACCACCCCGGTCTGCCACTCCAGAGGCACTGCCCCCGATGTCCACACAATGTTGCAGAGGCGTGTCAACCAGGACAGCCCTACAACATCCAGAGCCTTAAGATATCCTAATCTCATCCACCCCCGGGCCGCGTAGTTGCTTCACTACCTCAGTGACGTCTGCCCTAGGAATTGGACGACCCGCCCCTGAGACCCCCGGCTCTGTTTCCTCACTGGAATACGTGTTGGTGGGATTGAGGAGCTCCTCAAAGTATTTCTTCCACCGCCCGACGATGTCCCCAGTTGACATCAGCAGCTCCCCGCCCCCACTGTAAACAATGTGAGCAAGTTGCCGCCTTCCTCCCCTGAGGCGCCGGAGGGTTTGCCAGAACCTCTTTGGAGCTGATCAATATTCTTTCTTCATGGCCTCACCGAACTCCTCCCACGCCCGAGTTTTTGCCTCTGCGACTGCTGCTGCTGTGCTCCGCTTGGCCCGCCGGTAACCGTCAGCTGCCTCCGGAGACCCACAGACCAACCATGCCCTGTAGGCCTCCTTCTTCAGCCTGACAGCTCCCCTCACATCTGGTGTCCACCAGCGGGTTTGGGGATTACCATCATGACTGGTCCCAGCGGCCTTGCGGCCACAGCTCACAACAACCGCCTCGACAATGGCAGAGCGGAACAAGGCCCATTCGGACTCAGTGTCCCCTTCTGCCCTCGGGATGCGGTCGAAGCTTTCCCGGAGGTGGGAGTTGAAGATCATCTTGACAGGTTCTTCCGCCAGGCGTTCCCAGCAGACCCTCACTGCACGTTTGGGCCTGCCAGGTCTGAGCGGTGGTGATCAGTTGACAGCTCTGCTCCTCTCTTCACCCGAGTGTCGAGAACATATGATACAGCTACAAAGTCAATCATTGACCTGCGACCTAGACTGTCCTGGTGCCACGTGCACCGATGGACATCCTTATGCTCAAGCATGGTGTTAGTTATGGCCAAACTGCAACCCGCACAGAAGTCCAATTACTGAACACCACTTGTGTTCAGATCGGGCAGGCTGTTCCTCCCAATCACACCCCTCCAGGTCCGGCTGTCATTGCCCACGTGAGCGTTGAAGTCCCCTAGCAGAACAATGGAGTCCCCAGTCGGAACGCTGTCCAGCACCCGTCCCAGGGACTCCAAAAAGGGTGGGTACTCTGCACTGCTGTTTGGCGCATATTCAATCAATCAATCAATCAATCAATCAATTTTATTTATAAAGCCCAATATCACAAATCACAATTTGCCTCACAGGGCTTTACAGCATACGACATCCCTCTGTCCTTTGGACCCTCACAGCAGATAAGGAAAAAGTCCCCCAAAAAAACCCTTTACCGGGGAAAAAAAACAGTAGAAACCTCAGGAACAGCAACTGAGGAGGGATCCCTCTTCCAGGACGGATAGACGTGCAATAGATGTCGTACAGAACAGATCAGCATAATAAATTAACAGCAATCTGTCGACACAATAAGACAGAAAGAGAGACAGAGACAGAGAGAGAGAGAGAGAGAGAGAGAGAGAGATGCAGGACAGACGGTAATGACAGTAGCTTACAACAACATTCATGAAAGTAATAATATTATCGTTATAGTTCTGGCTGTGGTACAATATGTTGAAAGTATATATTAGTATCTGGCAGTATACACGTGTGATAATAATCATATGTGTATAATAACAGTAGAAGTATGACTAATGACTAATGATGGCAGCAGCAGCAGCAGCAGCAGCAGGAGGCATCTGGCAGGACCATGGCAGCAGCACAACCACACACGTCACTATCCAGGCACCGCTGCAATACAAGTTAACCTGAGAGACAGTGGAGCACAAAGGCTCCAGAGAAGAGCCGAGTTAGTGACATCCAGAATGGCGGAGTTAGCAAGATGCAGTAATAGGATACGAGAGAGAGAGGGAGAGAGAGAGGGAGAGAAGGTGCCCGGTGTATTATAGGGTGGTCCTCCGGCAGACTAGGCCTAAGTCAGCCTAACTAGGGGCTAGTACAGGGCAAGCCTGAGCCAGCCCTAACTGTAAGCTTTATCAAAGAGGAAAGTCTTAAGTCTAGTCTTAAATGTGGAGACGGTGTCTGCCTCCCTGACCACAACAGGAAGATGATTCCACAGGAGAGGAGCCTGATAGCTGAAGGCTCTGGCTCCTGATCTACTTTTGGAGACTTTAGGGACCACGAGTAACCCTGCATTCTCAGAGTGCAGTTCTGGTGGGATAATATGGCACTATGAGCTCTCTAAGATATGACGGAGCTTGACCATTTAGAGCTTTATAAGTTAACAGTAGGATTTTAAATTCAATTCTGGATTTTACTGTGAGCCAGTGCAGAGAAGCTAAAACAGGAGAAATATGATCTTGTTTCTTAGTTCCTGTTAGTACACGTGCTGCTGCATTCTAAATTAGCTGGAGAGTTTTTAAGGATTTACTAGAGCTACCTGATAATAGAGAGTTACAGTAATCCAGCCTTGAGGTAACAAAAGCATGGACCAATTTTTCTGTATCTTTTCGGGTCAGGATAGGCCTAATTTTCGCAATATTACGCAGATGAAAAAACACAGTCTGTGTGGTTTTTTTTAAAATGGGAATTAAAAGACAAATCTTGGTCAAATATTACTCTAAGATTTCTTACGAGAGTGCTAGAGGCCAGAGCAATGCCACCCAGAGAAACTATGTCATCAGATAAAGAACAGTACAATAACTTCAGTTTTGTCTGAATTTAACATCAGGAAATTTATATATTTTTTTATGTCTTTAAGGCATTTTTGAAGTTTCTTCTTGCTTTATCAATAATACAATTGTGTATCATCCGCACAACAATGGAAATTTACAAAGTGGTTTCTGATGATGTTACCTAAGGGAAGCATACACTATATAGAGCGAATAGGATTGGTCCGATCACAGAACCTTGTGAAACTCCAAAACAAACTTTTGTACGTAGATATGATTCATCATTAACATGAACAAACTGAAAATTATCAGGCAAATAAGATTTAAACCAGCTTAGTGCAGAACCTTTTAGGCCAATTAAATGTTCCAGTCTCTGTAGCAGAATTTGATGGTCAGTTGTGTGAAATGCCACACTAAGATCAAATAAAACAAGTACAGAGGCAAGTCCTTCGTCTGAAGCAATCAGGAGAACATTTGTAAAAGAAGAAGAAAAAAGATGAAGAAGATGCCAGAAGAAGATGCTGACAAATCAGACGCTTGAAATAAAACTATTATTGGAAGGCTGCTAAGGTGCAATGGCGCACTGAGGAAGGCGGAATTGTATGTGTGGACTGATACTGAAGTGGAGTTATTCCTTAATCTTACATCTGAATATTGAATAACAAAACTTGTGAAAATGGGGACTGGGAGTCTTGTCAGTCCAAATACAATGACATTCTAGCTCTTTTCTTACAGCAGCACCCTTCTATACATTTATGTATATACAGTATATGTAAAAGGTCCTGTTAGCAAGGTTAGAACCAGCATTATTTTGGCCATGTCTGCCATTGCCCAAAATGTCGCTTCATTTTTGATACCTCACAAAGGAGATGTGCACATTTTGACATCAGTCATTGTGTTTTCCCTGGCTACACATAAACACTGAAAACAGAAAATTCTCACCCTGGAAAGAGTTTTACACAAGGTCCTTTGTCAGTGATGTAAAATGTGGACTACTTGTAGACAAAAGGTCAAAATGCAGAGACAAAAATAGATTTAAAAAAATACCCACATGTGGACTTAGGCCTAAACCAAAATACTATGAGGATAACAGTCAATCATACATTGAGATGACTGAAACATTTTGCCGAGGCTAAACAGAAATCGCACTGCTCTTTAATTACTGTTAAGCGAGACTCTTTAAAAGTGTTGTGCACCCAACCATGAATTAGGCTTTATAGTGACCTTTTATTATGACCAGTCCAAGGCACACCTGTGTAGTAATGATGCTGTTTAATCAGCATCTTGATATGACTCACCTGTCAGGTGGATGGATCATCTTGGTAAAGGAGAAAAACCTCATCAATACAGATTTATAACAAATTTGCATGCAAAATCTGAGAGGAATACAATTTAAGTTTATAAAAAATGGAAGCAAAAACACATTGTTCTTATTTTTGTTTGTTTGGGTTTTTGTTTTTTTTTCAGGAATCTCACAATGAGTTACAATAGTCTCACTATGAGAGGATCTTTGATAGTCTTTTTTCTTTTAATATCTCTTATTACACGTTTAATGGGAAGGCTTGCACATAAGTGAAATGCCAATGTAGGTAGTTGCTGACGTCGCCTTGCATCGTCACAGAAGTTGAGCCAGGTTCAGCTTTCCTCCTGGATGAACCTATTTCTGCCTCATTGAAATGAATGAGGGCACTGCATTTTTTAAACACAGTGCTAATGTCAGTTTGAACGTGATTGCAAATGAGCTTATTTCCCCAAATGTAGCAAATATGTGTATTTTCCAAAGTGAAGCAAATATGCACAGCCACTAATGTTATTCATATTTCTTTTTGCAGGGTTTAGTAGGACCACAAGGACTCAAAGGGAACCGGGTAAGATGCCACTAGATAGATGTGATGATGTTTTGCCATGTATGAAGCTAGCATAATGAAGGACATGATACTGGCTAAAGAACACACATTAGATTTAATCTGTTGAGTACACACAGACCAGGTCAATGAACTACAGAACCAAACTCTGAACTAAACTCTTTATGGGTCACATTAAAACAGGCCAGACTGGTATATGCATTATTTAACCTCTGCCATTATTATTTTAACTGCCTGGTGGGGCCAGACAGGTCACTTGAGCAGAGCTGTGGTGACTTCAAAGACTCTATCAAGCACAAGAGGAGAATTAAAGAGCTGCATATCAATAAAGTGGATGATGTCTTTGTAATGAAGCATGAAAAAAAAGCCACTTGAGTCAGAGAGTTTGCTTTGATTCTTTGATCCACTTCAGAATAAATTTTAACAGATTAAATGACATGTATAATCCTTCACAATACCCCAGCCATGACTTTTTTTTTTACATTATAATAATACATATATACATACATACATACAAGTTGCCATGGTGATGGCTTTGTCTGCCTCAAACAGTTAACCTTTTTTATTGTCTTTTGTCACATAATGTCGTCATCACATCATAATGTGGATTTACTTTAGACTTGAAATTGAGAGATGAATATTAGTCTCATGTATTTGCGTTAAAGCAGCTACAACCAAGACTTTTATAACAATGGATCTAATTGTTCTGTGTAGCGGTGATGATTCTCTGAGGTGTAACACCTTTCACC
The DNA here is from genome assembly GCA_026686955.1 of Epinephelus cyanopodus. Lineage (NCBI taxonomy): Eukaryota > Metazoa > Chordata > Actinopteri > Perciformes > Serranidae > Epinephelus > Epinephelus cyanopodus. Next base: position 568,510 of record CM048930.1, read on the forward strand.
CAACTCAACAAGTTCTACAGAGTTTTGTTTTTATTTATTGAGTTTTAATTTTTATCAAATTTCAGCTCATTGTTTATGGAACATAATTTAACTAATTTGGTACACTGTCACTGCCTTGTATTGTTATTTTCAGTTGCTGTTGTTAAAGAAAAGCTTTGATGAACCCACTGTACACTACATTTTCAGCTCCACACAGCAGGCTGACACTATTAGAAACTACTTGGTGAACATAATATGGCATTTAGCAGCTAAAGAGACAGATATTTCTTTCAGGAGAGTCCAAAACAGACTGAGCTTCGCTGGTTGAGCAGAAACACGGCTCCAGATTGTAGCTTGTGTTATGTGTGTTGGAGGTAAAAATAGTACACTGTTTGCTAATGCATTTACTATGTTAAGTTAAAAGGTGACAGCATATCAGTGTTGTTTGAACAGCTTGTTTGCACTGCAGGTTTAGGTAAAGAGCTGGAGTCAGAATCCAACTGGCTTTGACTCTCTTTTTTTGCATTTACACACAAACAAAAATATAGAAATGACAATTTGTAGTGTTAGGGGGAGTTACATGCTAAAAGTGTAAATAACAGTAAGTGCATTGACTGTGCAGCTGGCTAAAGTCAGTTGCTGTCACTGTGAGGTTCAGGTTCCTTTACAACGAAGCAGGATTTGGAGTTAGCGAGGTAACTTAAGGGTTAAATCTGGGTTTTTAGTACTATGAAGCTGGCTCTCTTTTCTCCCAGAGCCTCAGGTAAAGAACAGTAGCCTTTATATTGTAATATGTCAGTAGAATCATTTCATTGTTCCAGGGCTCTGTTTCCACTGGTTTTAAAACAGGCTCTAATAAATATAGAGATAGTTTATACACTAAACACAATTTTACCTCATGCAAAGTTTATTTCAGCCTGTCGAGCTGGCTGCCGGTGTTGCTGTTTTTACACTCTGATCCCATCACTGCAGCTCGAAATAGCATGAGACACTTGTGTCATCAGAATGAGTAGAAAATTATTTTATTGGAAAAATAATCCACTCCTGTTGTTATAAATGCAACATTTTGGTCAGATAGACCCCATCAGTCACTAGCAGAGACAGTCTGGCATCACCTTAAAATGTTTTATGTGACATGTTCAGAGTAGTTTCATCATCATCCAACTAAATAGCAAAAAGTACTCTTCACTAATATCACATATAGCCTAGTGATATTTACATGTAATTTAAGTCTTGGACATCGATGACCCCCCCCCATTTCACATGAATGCACTGGATAGGAAAATCTAGAGTTGACTGAACTAGTTGATAACCAGCTTTATAGTACCGGTTATCCAGACAGCCAATGTGACAGGTTAGGCAAGCCAGATAACCAAAAGATATCCCGAATAAGTTGAACTGGCTTCGTAGTACAGGCCTTAGGTTTAGTAGCATTCTGCCTGTACAGAGACCATCTTTTAATCCATGTTGTAGACAGACATATTGCATAGAAGTACTGGGAGGATGGATAAACTGTTCATTTGAATTCAGACAGAGCCAGGTTAGCTGTTTCTTCCAGCTTCTCGTCTTAAAGCTAAACTGTGCTAACCACATCCTGACTCCAGCTCTGCTTTTAAAACACAAAAATGAGATTGATATTCATCTTCTTACTTTCAGATATAAAGCAAATAAGCATATTTTCAATCATAGAATCTGTTTTTAATATCCATGTTCCCTTCCTTTAAGAGAATGATTCTGTTTCCTTCCCATTAACCTGTGACTTTTTAATATGTCCACTCCCATCTTTTAAGTCTTCACATTTCATAAGCTCTCTCAGCACATTCAACTAGCCCCTTGTCAAATATGTCCAATGTAGGCTGCTACAGAAACCAGAAGAATACACCTCTGTTATACTTGAATGTGACTGTGCAGTTGAAGGTGCTGAAGACAAAGCTATGGGATAGTGTTTGTGTTTTTACACTTTATCCTTTCCTTCTTTGTTTCCACAGGTCTTCCTATCCCCTTTTCCTTCCCTCCACCTTGCTCTGTGGCCCGTGGCTCTTTTAATGCCGGGGCTGCCCTCTCTCCCTCTCACAAACCTTGGCCTTCTGCTCCTCCTCCTGCATTCTAATGTAGTCCTGGGTTAATCTTCCTCCTCTTACATCTCCTTTGTATTTCTTTTACCCCTCCCTAACAGTATCCCTTTCTTGCAAGCCTTCATGCAGTCCCTCCAACCCCTGACCAATACCCCAAATTGGCAAGCAGTGCTCTCCCATCACTGTCAAAATGTATGCTACATTTTGATGCTAGCACACCAAAATTGCTGCATGTTTCTGAGCCTGTCATTCTTAAGACAGTTCAATTTTTCATAGGTAGGTGAGATTCCTCACAGACTGACTGAAGTAACTGGTGCCTTAAGAACAGCTGCCAATTATTCATCTGTAGTCTGTAGTCCTGGCATGACTTGTAACTACTAAAAGGTCATGCAGTGGGCTTCATAATTTCCAAAGTGGCACAACAACTCTATCAAAGTATAGCAAGACTGTACAAAGAAACATTGCATGTCACTTCAAGTGACTGCATGAACCACAAATCTTATCTCTGAATGTGAGCCTCTGCTGCTAGCACCACCCACAGCAAGACAAAAGCAATGAGCCAATTGGGTCAGAAGCCTTAAACCTGAAGAAAGTCTGAAATATGAGATATATTAGGAGGATTTTACGACTATTTGCTTTAGATTTGTTACATATAGCTCCTTTAAGTAAAAATGTCAGCACAAGGTAGAGTACTTTCTCTGGATGAAGGGAAGCCTGAAGCACAAAGGGGAGAGAGGACAGACCCATGAGTCTATGTGCCAAACAGTGTTAATTTCTCTTCCATTGTTGTTGATGTAATAGTTGGTCTTTTTGTATTTGTCCCACTCTCTCTCCATTGTGATTGAACAGCAACCAGAAAAAAAGCTAAACATGGTGCAATTACTGTAGAGATGCTCAGTGCCTCATCGTGCTGCCTGCATTTGTACAGCAGCGTAGTGCAGACATGCACTCCTTCCATTAAGAAAGACATTTGAGAAACACTGGCTCTGGAAAAAAAAGATCATTATGGTGGAAACACAACTCTACCACATAGAGTTCATAGAATATACAGTGCATTGTGGCTCCACAAATAACAAGCAGTTTTTTTAATTTGCTGATCAGCAAATCAGTTGGTTGAAGAATTTCAGTTGGCCAAGATTTCTTTGGTTGACTACAGCCCTACTAACATTTTAATTCAAGCAGAGAATATTTAGCTTTGGACAACACAGACAAAAAAAATATTCATGTTTGCAAGGGTAAATTGCTGTCTGTCAGGAAAAAGTTCAAAGGCCGACACATATTGGGCAAGCAATGGCTTGTGTTACTTTGTTCAACAGACTAGACCAACATTGTATCCCAAAACAATTACAAACAAAGCTTCAAATGTTGGTCTTACAAAAACAGCAAGATAACTTTTCCACCAGCTTCTTTGAAAACAGTATCCACGGACTAAGTAAAACATTCCAAAGAAAATTATTCACTGCAAATACACCATCACACAGTAGGCAACATGTGTTGAATGCATCCCCACACCACCCTGCATAGAATAGAAAGGAATAGACAAAATTGTCTTTATTAGAAGTTGTCTGTGTGAATAAACACACACCTTGACATGTGCATTACAATGAACCTTTTATTTTTTCAGGAATTTAAATGTACACCATATATATGTATATGTATATTTTATATACATACATATATATATATATATATATATATATATATATATATATATATAGATATAATCTTTCCACAAGCATTTTAAATGTCTCTTACCACAATTCTCAATGGGGCTTGCAGTGGACTGTGCTCCAAAGTTTATATGTAGGCCTACATTCTTGAACCTCTGACTTTTATAAACCAGATTTTTAGTGCAGTTTGTAATGATGACTCAACTACAATAGTTTAATGGCCAAGAGTTCAAAATTATCCACCAGCCAGTCACCTCACATGGCCCATCTGCTCCTTCACTATTCTTTGGCTTTTAGTTTCGGACATTATCCTGTTATTCATTTTCATATTTAATGTTCTGATCAACATATTATCATCCATAAGATTAAAACACCAGAGTAGATGTGATTGTCCAGTCTCCCTCACAAGTCCTCCAAATCCTACTTTTACTGGAGTAGTAGATGGTCCTGGGAAAAAAAAGAAACCTGCCCACCAACTGCACTGGCTTTAAGCTCTCTTTTCTAACTCCCTCCACTGACCTTCCCTTTCCTCTTAATGTACATTCCAAAATTGTATTGTTTTTTTTAAAATAGCAAAAGACACAACAAACACATTAGTGAATCAACATAGCTTTTTTCCCTCGTTTTTTCTAAATTACATACATGTAAGAATACCTGACAGATGAATCACAAAAACAAACCTGTGCTTCATGTATGGCTTAATGAGGGAGGACTAAAGTTTGTCTTTTTTAATACGCTGTTGTTTGCAGGGAGAGAGGGGCAAGAAAGGCAACAGGGGGGCCAAAGGGGATAAGGGAGACCAAGGAGCACCTGGATTAGATGCCCCCTGTCCATTGGTATGTCAGTAGTCTGATGTGTAACCAAGAGACAAAAGGAAGGAGTACTATCTTAGAATATGACAGAATCCCACAGATCCTCATCTTTCTCTGAAGGTCTGTGTTCAGTAGTCAGCTTCCTTTTGGCTCTGGTTTTCAGTTGTTCTAATCAACCTCAGGAGGGTTTTGGTCTAAGTGTCAGCTGCAGCTTGTCGGAGATATCAGGAGATATGTCATTGAATTGATGAGATACTAAATAGGATGTTTTGATCCGTTAAAAAAGTTTCATGAAAGATCATACAAGTGAAAATTGACTTGTAATGGACCACAGACCACAACTTTGCCTGAGGAACCTCTTTTCCAGGAATGAGACAGACAGGAACCAGGCAGCCACTGTCGATGAGTATTAACAGACACCAAAGCCTTCATCCTGCAGCTCTGCAACCCTGAGTAGGGGAGAGGAAACCTGCCAGGTGTCCAGATGGCATCCTGAGCATATGCCCGCACCACCTCAGCTAATAATCCAAACCCTTAACCTAGGTCCATAATTAATCAACAAAATGGCCAAAACCTGATCTGAAACCCTATACTTTGTTGAGAGTCTTCTGGTTTTGGTTGGTAGCAGAATTCTAAATCAGCTCCATTCCAGTAGAGAACTAACCTCTTCTATGTTATTAAAAAAAAAAAAATGTTGTCATCACAGTGTGCCCAGTTCCTGTCAGTCCCAGGTTGCCTGCATGTTTAGGAAACCTGCATCCAGTCACCCAGTGGACAGAAGCGGAGTACCTCATGCTGTCCTCTGCAACACCAGAGCTGCAAAACTGGTTTTTAAATGGTTGATTTCACAAACAGGGTTTCCGAGGCTTTAAAGGGGAGAAAGGTGAACCGGGCTTGCCAGGCCTGGATGGGCTGGATGCCCCTTGCCCTGTGGTACAGTGCTCTTTCTTTCCCTTCATTTTCTGCAGCATGCCTCTAGTTATCCCTAAGCATACCCCTCCTAAGCATACCTCTGACTATGGCCACTGAGATGTTGCACTGTAAACTCACAAAAACATGCATGTTATGCATGTTTGCATGTAACTTTAAATTTAACTATTAAAATCGACCTACCTAGTATAAACCATAACTTTCCTAACTGACTTTGGGCCTGTTTCAGAAAGCAGGTTTAAAAAACTCTTGAGTCTTACCCTAAACTCTGGGCTGATAAAAACTGAGATGGAAAACTCTGAGTTTGTGGCTCTAGATCAGCTGATCAGAGTCAGTTTAATCAAATCTGAGTATGTTGACTCTGACTCACTCTTTGGAGCTCTGATACTACAATTTACCATGGCAACAGGTAAATAAAGGCAAACCTGAGATGACTGTATATATGAACTGTGCACGTTTGTCTTTTTTTTTTTTTTTTTTTTTCTAAGAACCTGATGCTGAGAAAAGTGTCCATAACTTAACACAATAACATTATTATTCAGTGTTGTCCATTAATTCATTTGTTCAACTTAAATTTAACAACAGACATAGGCCAGCAACTGAAGATGAGAGATATAGTTAAGATTTAAAATATACATTTATATCAAAGACATAGAGACATTAAGGTAATCTCACAGTCTGATTCAGTAATAATGTGGTTGGTGATTTGTACTTGAAAAGGCATGGAGGTTACACACAGTAGATTTAAAATTTAAGACATCTTGGATCTCTGGCTCAACAGCATTCAGTGGCTTTATATCAGTCAAAACATTGTCACCGAAATGCTGTTTAAACACATACACACTAGTCGCGAATATTTAAAACTTTCACTTTCCCTATCACTTTCATTCTGTAGCTGCACCACCATCCTGCTCACTTAATATATAATCTCCAGTATTATAGGAATTATGTTCCTTCAGTGCAACCAATCACATCTGATATAGCCTAGATAATTCATACTGACTTTTACAATTTAAACTGAGATTACAAGTTGTGTGCAATAAACATTCTAGTGGAAGTGCTGTAACAAACTGACAACTGTCTTGTGTAAAGAGTCACAGTGTCACTTTAAAAAAATGAGAAGAACATCGCTCGCGAATGGACATGCAGAGGTTTATTCTGAGCAGCAGGTGACTTAATCCTGGCACCCATCAGCTTTTGTCTGACAACAATAAAGCATACTTATACAGGGGTCCGTTTCACAAAGCAGGTTCAGCAAACTCTGAGTCTAATCCTGAACTCTGAGTTGATGTACTCTGAGATAGGAAACTCTGAGTTTCTGGTTCTAGAACAGCTGATTTGAATCAGTTTAATCAACTCTGAGTAGTTTCACCTGGAGTTAAGCGCGTGCACCACAACTATAAAAAGCCAGCATCAATGGAGCCCCGATTCGACACCATGGCAACGGGGAAGAGGAGGGCTGCGTTTTTCACCCCACTAGAATTAGAAATCTTAATGCGCTCAAACGGCGAGTTTGAACACGTTTTCAAAAAGAAGTGCAACACTGCTGCAGCTGCAAAAGAGAAGGAGACGGGGTGGGAGAATACTGTTGCTCGGGTCAGTGCATACGTTTAAATGTAGTCCTTTGCAATCACAATAATATTACAGGGGAAAACTGCTTGAATGGTAGCCTATTAATTTATTTAATTTAGGTGTAATCCCACGGGTGAGAAGCGCACTTGGCAGCAGTTTAGGATGAAATATAAAAACATGTAAGACCTTGGCATAATCTCATGGGGGTACCTCATTTTGATCACGTTTTACATTGTTAAGTAAATATTAAGTGGCTGTTTGACTGTGCAGTTGTTTTATCCCCAATAATGCTGTTTTCACACACATAAATGTCTTCTCATTTAGGTTATATCATGGTCTGTTAAATAATTAAGCCTATTTAAACTAACACAGACTTATACTCAGCCAACAGAAAGAAGGCAGATGCCTGTAAAACGAGCACACTTTTCTGACCGCCCTGCATACAGTTGCCTTACTCAAGTGCTCAGCATCTCCAACAATTGTACAAAAAACTTCCATTTGCAAAGGAACACAGCGCAACACACAATATCTGCTGGGATGTGAGAGCATGACTACGATTGGTAATGTTGCAAATATAAGGATGGATTAGGTTGTGTATATAGATGATGGACTGTGACGTGAAACGGTACAGCTCAAAAAAATGATTGGAAATGCTAGAACATCTATGCACGGTCTGATAACCATCTCCCGACGAATATTTAATTCTCTGTGCAGTAATGCTGCACCTTCATCCACAGGATCGTTATCAAAAGGACATGCCATGCTAGTGAAAAAAGTCGCCACCTACTGTGCCTAATGGACTTCTAATATACTGACTCCGATTTTTTAAATGATTTTTTAAAATGACAGACGGCAGAACTAGGCTACGCCAAAACTTGCCTGCTGACTGCATGAATGAGGAAATCAAATGGAGTGTGTGGCTCTGAAAGAGGGCAGAGACAGAGAGAAAGTCGAGGTTCATTGAGGAAAAACCTGGTCCCAACCAGGTTAGGTTCATAGAGTCTGTCACTACGGTAACTGACCGAGAGCTTAAAGGGCCAGTGTGTAATATTTGGCATGGTTTATTGTCAAATCTGAATCTGAATCTGAATATTCTACCCATTAATATGTTTATATAAGTGTATAATCATTATAAAATAAAATTTGTTTGGTTTACGTAGCCTTATTATTATGCTTTTATATATATAGCTATATATAGCAAGGGCCTTGCTTTAGAGAGGTCACCATCTTGCGCTGCCATGTATGTACGGCAGACCGAGCAGACAATCCAGCCAGCCAGAGAATAAATAAACCAATGAAGACAGCGGGAGGAAGGAAGAAGGAGGAGGAAACAGCAGAGAGTGTTAGTAGTTCGTCGATAGAGAGTAGTGAAAAGTTTTTTTAGTCATAAAGTTTGCAAATGGACCACACTTAGAATGAACCCGAACCGTCATCTGCGAGGAAAAGAAGACGCAACTTCATTCCTTGTGATGCACTCTCTGCGGCGCTTTTCCTCCTGATAATATTTTTCCCAATGATGGTAGCACCAAACCCCATGCTGTGCAGCAAAATGGAAGCGGAGGATTCAGCCTCTCTCCTCGCCCACTCAGCATCCAACACATAGATTTCCTCATCTGCATACTCTGGCTCAAACAGGTATGGTTCTGGATCTGTGTCCGCTACAAGAAACTCTTCAAAATCGCGTTCAAAGTCGTCCATTGCAGCTGCTATAGTCCAGAGATATTGCTAGGCTAAATAAACAACTGAGCTCTGTTTACAGGCCACGCTGTCAGTCAGTGTGCGGGCTGGAGATTGGTGAAGCAAAGAGGGGGTACCCGCTAGGTACTGTAAACGAGTATGTGTGTATTAAGTGTGTGTGTTATCCTAGAAGAGTCAGAGTTTGGGACGGAGTCTTTTACCCCCTGGAGTGTTACTGGAGTTTTTGGAGTGCTCAAATAAACAGGCCTTTTTCCCAAACGCTACTCTGGTCTCCTGCTCGTGAGAGATTCATTACAATATCATAACATGGTTTAGATTTCTAAATAAACATTTACCTCGTCGCTAGATAGACCTACTCCTGAAAAACTCTTGTCTGCACAAGGCTTTTTGTCCCTACGAGGCCACCGTCATTTACCTGACGGGAGGGGTGAGCAAGTGAGGCCTGCAATCTAGAATTTGACCACTGATGTCACTGTTTTCAACGGTTTTCAACCCATTTTACACACTGGCCCTTTAAGTGATCTCTCTCTCTGAAACAGGCTAGAGTTAACCCTCTTTCTCTGGTTTGAGTTACCACCCTTTTTGAAACGGAAAACTCAGAGTTTCCCTCATTTCAGGGTTAACAGATTCTGAGTTTTCACTAACCCTGCTTTGTGAAACTGACCCCAGATCTGTTTGTAGACATTAGGGGTTACTCGATGCAAATATCTTACCAGAATTTTGATTATGACATAGCCTACAGTAAACTTCCACTTATTAATGCGCTATGATACAGACTGAATCAATGAGGAAATGAAACAATGTGTCTGGCTCTGTCAAAGGGAGGAGACAGAGAGGCTAGGTTCACAGAGGCAATTACCATAGTATCTTACTCAGAGTTTAACTTGCCTGTCTTTGTGGGCATCAAAACCCAAAGTTTCTCTTATCTCAGTGTTAACTACCTCAGAGTTTTCACTAAACCTGTATTGTGTAGAACTAACATGTACAACCCTTTCCCTCTCTAAGGCAATACTCATTACCTCAACCTATCCATCACAACTACTAAATCTTTCTATCTTAACTTCATACGCAGATATGATTGTTACTAATATCATCTATTATAACCAGATATTGTCTTCAATTAAAAGGTTCACTGGGTAAGATTCAAGGGGATTTAGTGGCATCTAGTGGTGAGGAGTGCAGATTGCAGTACACTGAAACTTCTAATGGTTAGAATTCCTTCAGTGTTTGTTGGTCAGAGGTCTCATCCTGCTCAAAACAAATGAACTAGGTGATTAAAATCTGTAAAAATATCAGTATATATCATCATATCAGTGTTTCTCCAATGCTCTTTGACCTATCAGAGATGGGAAGTTATCCCCGCACCTGCTAATGTATACTCACTTTTCTCTCTGGTAACTTAAGATCCAGATGTTCATGAGGTTTTTATCATGAGCCGTGTTATCCACAGAAGTCTTTTCCTCTCCAAAACAAATTGATCAGGTGTTTAAAACCAGTAAAAACACTGAATAAAGCAGTTTCACATTAAAGAATCAGTTGTTTTTTTTGACAGTGCTCATGGCAGAGGGGCTGCAAACTACGGTGGCCGATGCGAAAACATGAATATCTAGAGCCAGTGTTTGGTTTGTCTGTTCTGGGGTACTGTAGAAACATGATGGTGCCACATGTTGATTTCTATGGACGAGGACCCACTACTTATGTAGCAGAGGTGTGGACTGGAGTCACATGACTTGGACTCAAGTCAGATTCAAGGCACAACTTTGATGACTTTAGATTTGACAAACTCAAAAATGACTTGCAACTCGACTTTAGCCTGTTGACTTGATAATACCTGAGACATTTCCCCCAAGCCCAAAGACTAAAGAGTTTGTTGTGCTTGTGTGTTTGTGTGCCATTAAAGGGATAGTGCACCCAAAAATGAAAATTCAGCCATTATCTACTCACAGATATGCCGAGGGAGGCTCTGGTGAAGTTTTAGAGTCCTACACTTATGGAAATCCGAGGGAGAAGTGGCTAGCAGCACAACTGCACACCTAAAGGCTGACGGCGACCAAGGTTAAAACATCCAAGAACACAGAATTGAAACCATAAAATAACTCCATACTGCTTGTTCGTAGTGATCCAAGTGTCCTGAAACCCCGACAAAAAAAGTTGTTTGGAAAAACATCATTTGAACTCTGTTTTTAGCCTCACTGTAGCCTGTAGCTCTAACTGCCTCTGTGTACACTGCGCTGATGTGTGTGTGCTTGCGCGAGACCGTGAGACATTGGCACCGCCTTCATGTGTGTTCACGTGCTTTCGCTGGTCTCGCGCACAAGTGCACACATGTCAACGCAGTGTAGCCACTTCTCCGTAAGTGTTGTAAAGACTCTAAAACTTTACCAGAGCCTCCCTCGGCATATGGGCGAGTAGATAATGGCTGAATTTTCATTTTTGGGTGCACTGTCCCTTTAAGGCTAAATATCTAACAGCAGCGCTCCTCAGTGGCGCTGTGCTACCAGTCAATATTCGTTGTAAATAATTTGATTGCTGGTCTCCATAAAGGGCATTCAGAAGAGCCGGTCAGATGACAGAAATATAATTATGTATATAATTGTCCCAGTCCATCAGATGATTTTCTGTTTTAAAGTGATCTGTTATGGCTGATTTTTAGATTTCTTGTTGTGTCTGTGTGATCATCCTGTCAAAACTGACAGGATTTATTATGGTTTACATGACATAAGGGCACAAATTCAGAGGAAAAAGTGGCTCTTTTTAGCTCCTCTTCTGAAAATGCTTTTTTTTTTTTCAACATTGCCTGATACTATGTCACGAGAGGGATTCTGTGTCCTTGACCCTGCCTCTGTCCAATGCGCAGTAGTAGGTGGTAGTGAGTCTGAGCGGTAGTAAACTTGTGAGTTAGTTTTTTTTCCGGTTGTTAACAGTGCATTTTACATTTGTGATTATGCCAAATTATTGTGTTTGTGCAGGTTGCACAAACTCGAGTCTATCAAGACATCAAGTCCACCGTCTTCCAGACAGAAAAAGGAGTTTTCGTGCCTGGGTGTGTTTTGTGCGGGTGAAGAGGCGTGATTTCACGGCTTCATCTGTGACCAAAAACGCGGTCGTGTGCAGCACTCATTTTGGACAGGAGGATTATGTTCCTGGCCGAGCCCACCCGCCCTCGCACATACACTTGAGGCTAGGGAGACCCAAGCCTCAGGGTATGTGTGGGGCCGCAAGCCTTGGGTCTCCCTCTCCACGGGGGTATGTGCGAGGGCGGGCGGGCTCCACAAAGAGGGAGGCCTCCGTGTTTGAGACGGGAGCGGGCGGCGTGAGGGATGTTATGTCTGGTCTGGGGGTCAGATTCTTCACCAGAGCCCAGAAGGCATCCACCTCCCTGCAGCACATACTCTCCACAGCCGAGGACAGGGGCTGGCAGTTCCCACACAAGCACCTATAATACAAAAAATAATCAGGAAATCTTCATATCTCTCTCCCTCTCTCCCCTGCGGACGTCAATACACATTATAACATGCATAGCAAGATATGTCTGATACAAGCTGATATTTGCGCATTAGTCTCTGTTATGGGTAAGTAGCATTAGTTATCTAATACTGGCAGAACTATTGGTAACTTTGTTATAACCTAATACGTGATGGCAAACTTAATGTTGTGATGTGAACACAGCGTTAGACATTGTTAGCTGTTGTTAGTTCTCCACTGGTTCTCCTCACACTACGGCTCTATTTATCTCCCGTGGCCGTTATGCGGGATTTCCACTGGATGCGTGTCCATTGCGGAACAGCAGTGCCGCTTATCCGCTGCGTGCTCCGCCGTCCGTCAATACCCACCAGCTACGTTTGCTGTGCAGAGAGCGGTGCAGCTCTGCCGGAAGACATCTCGGTGCACTGCCATGATTAATATCTCCTTGTCCATGGTGTTAACAGGGTGAAATGACATCTGAAACCCTCTGACCTGTTGACTTGCCTCTGCCCATTATGTAGAGTTTTCAAGGTGTAGTTCAGGGAAATATGATCTCCCGTGAACACTGTGTATTTTGTTTTGAAAATTAACCAGATGTTTTATTGTGTTTCTGTGCATGACTTCCTGCCCTGCACGATCTGCTCTGTGCTGAATTGCTGCGTTGTGCTCCGGCGTCCGGCAAAAATAGAAGTCCTGCGTATCTGTTGCGGAGGGCTCTGGAGTGCTGGAGCTGAGACAGAGCCGGAACGCAGCACATCCAGAGCCGGTGGAAACACACACATTGACTAGAATTGAATCTAATCGGCTGCGCTGCTGTGCCGGACCGCAGATGCAACCAACACACATCTGGTAGAAATTGGAGGTTATTTCTCCTAACCCTGATGTTGGGAATCAACATATATTTACCTCACACGGTGGCACCAAATATGTTGGGAATCAACATATATTTACCTCACTCAGCGGCAAATGTTGGGGTCAACATACTAGGCTTCACACGGAAGTACCAAATATGTTGGGGTTTAATTGGCTATCGGAAATAATTAGTAATTATTATTAATAATTAATAATTATGTTAAATAATGTGACTTAATTAACATTAAATCACCTCGTGGGGCACCATTCCCGTAAAGGGAAAAATGATAGCCAGTTCAAGATATCAGTCTCATAAAATAGGCTAAACTATTAATTTGGAGTTTGATTAATAATTAAATTAATGACAACAATCAAAATTAACAGTAACGCCTGAAGGATTTTGGAGTTCTTGACGCAGCAGAGGTTGACTATTCATTCAGTCTTGTGCAACATTAAACAGACAGCAGGTATCATTCCAAAGAATTATATTTATTCACACGTTAGCAAAGCAAACCAAAACACACAAATTCTAACTAACTATATACAAGCTTGGTGTGTGTGTGTGTGTGTGTGTGTGTGTGTGAGTGAGAGAGAGAGAGAGAAAGAAGAGAAAGACAAAGGCGGGTGTGGTGATCAAGTAGCTGTTTGGCCTACAAAACAAAATGGCTGACAACAGAGAACTACCAAAATGGCCGAATCAAGGCTGGCTTGAGGGAGAGGTATTTGTCTGACCATGTGGTAAGGACAAAGACAATGGGAAAGAAGCGGACACTTGGAGATGCCTGTTTGGGTGTAGCTCTGTTGAAAGCCTTTGTTACTGAATCTATGTCAATGTGATATGTGTTGCAACCGGTCTGGATTAGTACAGAGATTGTTAAGTTGTATGAAAGAATCTGTTTGCGAACAGTATTAACAAACTAAACACTTAGCGTTGGCGAAGCCAACTAATCAATGACCTAACTGCAATCTATCACAACAATACTCAGTGAACAGCATCAAAGCACATACAACAAGTTAACCAGTCTTGCTTAGTCTGTAAAGCTGTGATAAGCTATGCCCAGTTGTTACATTACCGATCCTTGAATGGATGGAGGAAAGAGTCACTTGGTGGTGTGCTGCTGTTAGCCAGCAGAAGAAGGCTGGGAAGGTGTGGTTTCAGCTGCAGTCTTTGTTGTGTCCTTTGTTCCACAGGTGAAATTCTGAGGTTGCTCAGGGTTTCGCAGAGTTAGACACTGGGTGCTAACTCATTTAGTTGCTTGTTGCTGAAAAGCTAGTTGCAAACCCTGTGTTTGCAACAGAATCTGTGATCAGTTGCACTCCCTTTAGTGGTTTGGGCCTCTGGAGCAGGGGTTTGGGCCTCTGGGCTGTTCCAAGCCCAGCCGGAGAGCAAGAAGAGGAAGGTTCTGTGGAAAGGAGCAGATCTTGTACCAATGAGCGTGACATCACAGAACCACATGCCACTGTAAAAGGTCTTGTCCAGTCAGGACAAGCAGGCTCATAATTATAAGACTGTGGGCCATCATATGATATCAGTCATATACGCATATGAATGTACATTTTCAACCTCTTCAGTCTCAAAACTAGTACTGGGATCCATGTTTATTGTTCGAACAAAAAACAAAAACAAAACAACAATGACAAATAAACAAACATATAGCGAACAGTAATACACACACGATAAACCAAGAATTGGGGGACCAGTTGAAAGTGCAAAAATGCTAAATTAAAGTGCCATGTGCTGAGTGCACAAGTGCTAAGGTGTGATGGTTTTTAGAATAGATTAGAATAGAATAGAAAACTTTATTGTCTGGAACCAAAAGGCAACAGAAATGTGTCTTCGACAGGGCTCAACACTAGGTTTACACACACACAGAAGACATTTAAAGCATATCCAAGACATTTACACGATGTAAAAAAACATGCAAAAAAGGTACATGTACAAAACATTGGCACTTAAAAGAAAAGGACCAGCAGCAAGTCATGATCAAAGCACTGTAATTCCTCTGCTGTTGAGGGCTGTTATTGCAGTTGGAATGAATGATTTTTTGTAAATAGTTTTTCTGGCCAGTGGGACTTTGTATCTCCTGCCTGATGGGAGGAGACTGAATGAGTGATGGAGGGGATGAGAGGGTTCATCTGTGATCAGGGTGGCTTTCCTGATCACAGAGCGCTCATACAGATGGAGCAATGGAGTTTGTGGTGAACCGATTATTTTGCTGGCTTGATTTGTGATCCATGAGAGTTTTGTTTTCTGTTTGTTGGTGAGAAAGTTGTACCAGCAGGTGATATTGAAGGTGAGATGGGTTAATATTATTGTACATGCCCATGTTAAAGTGCTAATTGAATTTCACACATTATGTAACACCTTAATACATGTCTGAGATAAAATAACAACTAAAGTGATTACTAAATGTCAAATGTTACAGCTGTCTCCACATGCAGGAGTGATTCTAACAGCAAATGAGGCATGGGACAAATTTTATTTAGTGTAATTTGAAATCTACAACTGTGTACAAATTTATACCTAAAGCCAATGTACCTCAACACTACTGCTGGAAAAAAATCTAAGGGGAAACACTGTCCTACTACTGTTAACATTCATCTCTTTATTTCATTCAGAGAGAAAACATAAAACATGCAACAATCTAGCCCAGCTAGTGACTGCTGTGAATAGGGCAGCTGACAACAAGGGAAAGACCATGTGGCCGCTTGGAAAGACAGCTGACAGGAGGGAAAAGACCCTAAAGGTGCTGGCATGGGTTAGCAACCTATGGTAGCAGTGGTGAGGCCTAGCAGCCTTACTACAACCAAAATTAGTTACAGCCAACATAGGGAAAATACCCCAAGAGTCAGCGAGAGCAGGGGTGGAGGATGACTCACAGGTGGATTACACAGTAACAGACATTGGAACGGACACAACTATGACTTGGATCTGTGACTCAGTGAAGGATAGGGGCACGGACCTATCCAACAGGACTAGCATTAGCAGCACCCAGGGCAAGGTGAGCGCATCTGTAGAGCATAAATGTAGCACAGTTGAGAACAAGATGCTTCAGGTTTGTTCTTGCGGCTGGCAGAAAGTAACATCAGTGAAAGGCCTCAGAACTCATCAGGAAAAGAAGAAGTGTGTGGCAAAGAAAGGGCGGCATTGATCAGTACTTCCAAAGAAGTCAGGTAGAAAACCACAGTTCGCAGGATATCAGTAACACTGCCACTGAGGTGGAGGAGGAGGGGGTAGTAAGAGAGGATACAGGTGACACTGAGGCCAGTATGCCAGTCAGAAAGAGAACCATGGAGCAAAAGGTTAGAGTTAGATGGCCTAGAGCAAATGACAATAACCATGGGAGATAGTTAATAGAGATTTGTCAGTAATCTTGAGTAGGCTTAGAGGAAATGCAATAGAAAGGTTAGAAAAGATGGGAGATATAATGTATTCATATGGTGTAGAAAGGTTTGGGGTGCATGAGAGAAAGAGGAGTGAGAGGGTACAGTCATGTAAGTCTAGTTAGTTAGTCAAGGAAAGGAGACAGTTAAGAAAGCAGTGGAGAAAGGCTACAGAAGAAGAAAGGGAGGGAATTAAGGTGTTGCAAGAGGAGCAGAATGGCAGAGCATCTCAGGAAAAAGAGGAAGAAGAAGGAATATGCTACAACAGGTTTTTTCAAGGACCCCTTTAAGTTTGGTAAAGGATTGTTCAGCCAGGAAAAGGGAGGGCAGCTTAAAGCAGAAAGGTTAGAGGTTGAAGAATATTTGAGAAACACATATTCAGATTTAGAGAAGAATAGGATAGTAGGTTTCCCACCCAATATCCCTCCATTAGGAGGGATACAGCATGAGATGGATGTCAGGCCACCTAGGTGGAAGGAAGTTCAGGAGGTTGTCAGGCGTGCAAAGGCTTCTTCAGCCCCAGGGCCTAATGGAATCCCTTACTGGGTTTATAAAAGTGCGCCTGATATCCTTAAATTTTTGTGGAAACAGCTAAGAATAGTTTGGGAAAAACAAATTATACCAAGAGCATGGCATAGGGCAGAAGGTGTCCTCATTCCTAAGGAGAAAGAGTCTGTGGACCTTAGCCAGTTCCGGGTGATTTCTCTCTTGAATGTGGAGGGGAAGATTTTCTTCAGTGTAGTTGCACAGAGATTAGCTAGCTACTTAGAAAGGATTAGCTTAATTGATACCATGGTGCAGAAGGCAGGAATACCAGGTTTTGCAGGGTGTTTAGAGCATACTAGCATGATCTGGCACCAGATTCAGGCAGCGAAAATTAACAAAAGGGATCTACATGTAATATTTTTAGATCTTGCAAATGCGTTTGGTTCAGTACCCCACAGCCTCATTTGGAGTGTGTTTGACTATTTCAGAGTGCCACAGGTAGTTGTCAACTTAGTGAAAGCATACTTTCAGGATATTAGGTTGTGTCTAAGTATGGCAAGCTTCACAACAGGTTGGCAGAGGCTAGAAATAGGCATCATGGCAGGGTGTACAATTTCTCCATTAGCATTTACTATGGCGATGGAAGTAATCATCAGGGCTACTAAGTGGGTGGTAGGTTGGGAGAGACGGCAGAACGGGTTGCATCTTCCACCAGTTAGGGCTTACATGGATGATACGACACTGGTGACCACAACAATGCCATGTACAAAGAGGCTACTAGAGAAGGTTAATAAGAACCTGAGGTGGGCCAGCATGAAGATCAAGCCTAGTAAATCTAGAAGCATCTCAATATGTAGAGGGAAGTTAAGTGATAGGAAGTTTGTCATAGATGATGAGGACATCCCAACAATTAGGGAAAAGTCAGTAAAGAGCTTAGGTAGGTGGTACAATGTAGAGTTGAATGATAAGGAACAGGTGGTGAAATTTAGAAAAGATGTGGCTGAAGGATTGGATAGAATAGACAAGTCAGAGCTTCCAGGAAAATTGAAGTTGTGGTGTTTACAGTTTGGGCTGTATCCTAGGTTAATGTGGCCATTGTCAATTTATGAAAGTCCAATATCCGTTGTGGAGAGAATTGAAAGGTCGATTAGCTCCTATATTAGGAAGTGGTTTGGCGCTCCTAGGTGCCTAAGTAGTGTTGCATTGTATGGAAAAGGGATACTTAAGCTGCCAGTATCTAGTTTAACAGAGGAATTTAAATGTACCAAGGTCAGGACAGAGCTCTTGTTATCTGGGAGTAAGGACGTGGTAGTCAGGAGTGTGGTTCCAAATCCAACCAAGGGGAGGAAGTGGAACCCAAGATCGGCAGTTCAGGAGGCAGAGGCAGCTCTTAGGCATGCGGAGATTGTAGGTAATGTTTAATTTGGCCGGGGAGGCCTGGGGCTTGGCTCAGGCAAACCGGTATGGAATACAGCAGGTCTCAAAGATAAAAGAAAACTGGTTGTGAAACAGATACGCAGACAGGAGGAGATAGTAAGGGGTACAAAGGTAGTTGCCCAGGCTAAACAGGGACAGTGGTTGATTTGGGATAGTGTAGAGAAGACGAAGCTCAGTTGGAGGGACCTGTGGAGTATGGAGGAGAATCGTATTAGATTCCTGGTAGGGGCTACATATGATGTGTTACCAATCCTCCAGAACCTAAAACTGTGGGTAAATGAGGACCCATCATGCCCATTGTGTTCAGGTACCGCAACCTTAAAGCATATTTTGTCAGGCTGTAAATTTAGCTTGTCACAAGGCCGATATACATGGCGACATAACCAGATGTTGAAATGTTTAGCTGCAGGAATCTAAGGGAAATGAAGACAGGTGAATTCAGATGGTGTTAAAGATAGGAGTTCAGCAATTCAGTTTGTCTGTGAGGGAGAGAAATACAGAAGGGATAAATTAGTAAGGAGGCAGGGGTGTGGCTGCCTAGTAGGTGCTTGTGATTGGGAAATGCAAGTAGATTTAGGGGGAAAGCTTGTTGTTCCCCAGGAAATAGTTTGTACCAAGAAGAGGCCTGACATAGTATTGTGGTCATTGAGTCAAAGGATAGTTTATTTCAATGTGCTGACAGTTCCTTGGGAAGACTCAGTGGAAGAAGCCTATGAAAGAAAAAAGCTTAGATATGCAGATTTAGGAGCAGAAGCTGAGGAGCAAGGATGGAAGACTAGGATTTGTCCAGTGTAAGTGGGGTATAGGGGATTCATAGCAAGATCAGCTATCTCGCTCCTGGGGGAACTCAGAGTGCAGGGACAGAGTTTGAAGAAGACAGTGAGGGAAATGTCAGATGAAGCAATAAGAACCAGCCAGCTCATCTACTACAGAAGAAATAATGTCAGTTGGGGGCCAGCAGGGGGAACTACTAAGCAGGGCACATAACTCCTTGAGATATGGTGGAGAGATCCACTTCCTCTTAGGAGGAAATCCAGGAAGAGGAAGGTTATTTAAGTGTGGGAGTGGCCTATTTGAATCCCTTTTGTTTGAGACCATGCTGCAAGGTGAGTGTGTTTGCTGATCCTGTGAGTTTATTTATCTCCTTTAACTTTAGCCTATATTGTAGTTATGCTATGTAGCGTGTGAAATAGAGTATGGTGAATGTGCTAGGAAAGGTAGTATCAGCACTACTTCTGCCTGGCGCTCGCATGTATGGAGCCTGGGTTTGGTTGAAGATGGCAGTGCTGTTTGGGCTGAGAAAGCCATGTGTAAGTAAGGAGGAAATCCAGGAAGAGGAAGGTTATTTAAGTGTGGGAGTGGCCTATTTGAATCCATTTTGTTTGAGGCCATGCTGCAAGGTGAGTGCGTTTGCTGATCCTGTAAGTTTATTTATCTCCTTTAACTTTAGCTTATATTGTAGTTATGCTGTGTAGTGTGTGAAATAGAGTACGGTAAATGTACTAGGAAAGGTAGTATCAGCACTACTTCTGCCTGGAGCTCGCATGTACGGAGCCTGGGTTTGGTTGAAGGTGGCAGTGCTGTTTGGGCTGAGAAAGCCATGCATAAGAAAGGTTAAGGAGGTTATTGTGTTGGTGTGGAGAGCAGTGAGACCTGACATTAGGGGAGTGTCTCTGGGACGCCAGAGATCACTGTCTAGCCTCTTGGAGGTGTCGTGGGACCAACTAGATGCAACACCGGTGAAAGGAGGTTCCCACCCGATGACCCCAAAGACATGTTAGTTATCACTGATCATTGGTCTGTATAGTTAAGTCTTGCCATAATAGCTTATCATAGGGCTTAGGAGGCTATTCACTGAGTGCTGATCCTTTTCTAGAGCACAAACTTCCTGTGTTTATTTGAATACAACTTTAAAGAAACAATAGTCTTGTAAAAAATGTCTTACAAATTTGGGAAGAGAAAGTTATATTCTCTTCCCAAATTTGTAATTTTTTTTCTAATATAAGATGACTTTACATCAAGATAGGACAGACACACTTTTGTTATAGTAACTACTGGTTAATAGGGCTATATGTTGTTAAAGTGCAATGTCAGCAGTAGTCACATTTGTTTTAATGAACATGTTTTAACAAATAAATACTAGTTTTTAGAAGTGTTTATTGTATTTGTAATTTTTTTCATCACTGTGTTGTTAAGATGGCATTACTATGGTGAAGAGCGCAACATGACTTGTTTAGTACTCACAACTTAAAGTTAAGAATTTTGGAATTCAACTTTGGACTTGTCAGCCTTGACATGGGACTTGACTTGGGACATGAGTGCAAAAACTTGATGTTTTTGTGACTTGCAAAAGAATGACTTGGTCCCATCTCTGCTATGTAGATATAAATGGCTCGTTCTAAAGAAACAAAAACACAACATTTCTTATTTACACTTAGAAAATCACACTTATTTTTTTTTATTTATTTATTTTTTTTTCATTATCCTTTATTTAACCAGGGAAATTCTCATTGAGATAAAAATCTCTTTTGCAAGAGGATCCTGGCCAAGAAGGCAGCACAGAAAGTTACACAGAAATGACACACAATGAATAGCAGACATAAAGGATTACATCCAGGATCAGATCATCATCAGCTAATTTATAAAACAAGTGCAAACACTGGTTAGGTGCTCCTTAATTCTAGTTTTAAAATTTTCTAAGCTAATACAATAATCAAGTCTAAGATGAGCCTGAATCTCAGCCCATGATGTTGGAGCATAGACACTAAAAGCTCTTTCCCCAAAAGCAGAGCGAGTCCGAGGAATTTCATACAGGATCTGTCCATGAGAGCGAAGATTATGACTACTAGCAGACTTCTGAGTCAGTAACGAGCACAAATAAGCTGGTAGTTCATGTAAAATGGCCTTGTAAAGGAAAATAAACCAGTGTTCCATTCTTCTGTTATATAAAGAAGGCCATCCAACAATCTCATACAAGACACAATGATGGGTACGAAAACCCAGGCCAGAAACAAACCTTAAAGCAGCATGATACAGAGAGTCCAACATTTTCAAAGAGGCTGAGGTAGCATGCATATACAGAATGTCGCCGTAATCAATTACAGATAAAAAGGTTGCTTGAATAAGTTTCTTCCTTGCAACAAGAGAAAAACAGCGTTTGTTTCTATAAAAGAAACCCAACTTCACCCTCAATTTCTTTGTAAGGTTAGTAATGTGTTGATTAAAAGACAAATTTTCTTCCAACAGAAAACCCAAGTACTTGTACGTTGACACACGTTCAACAACCTCATTTTCCAGAGTTGAGATCTGAATATTTTGTAGGTTTGGTCTAGCTCTTGTGAAGTACATCATTTTAGTTTTTTGGGCATTTAGCACAAGTTTTAATGAATTGAGGTTTCTCTGAACAACGTTAAATGCTGCTTGTAGGTTTTCAATTGCACTTTGAAGAGAGGCTGATGAGGTATATAAAATCCCGGACGAGCCCCCATCTGTTACAGCCTGGCTCACCGGCTGCAACATGAAGGGAGACAGACACAAGGTGGCAGGCTAAGAACTTAATTTATTAAGCAGCAACGCAAGCAAAAAACAAAAGAACAACTGAGATTCAAGTGGATCAGTAATGTGACGCGTGTATGGGTGCAGGTGTATGGGCATGTGTGTGAAAGGAACAGAAGAACATCATAGGCGTCTCATGCTGCTGGGGTGTTGTCAGCTCGGGTGCCGGCAGGAGAAGAGAGAGGGAGACTGCAGGCTCAGGCAGCTATTTAAGGGGGAAGGGCACACCGGGCCCAGGTGTGGCCCATCCCACTAACGACCCTCCTGTAGGCAGAGGAGAAAGCAGCAGCGAGAGAGCAAAACGGGTGCAGGAAGGAGGGGTCGTCACACCCCCCCCCCCCATAAAAGAAAGGGGTTCCACCAGGAAACCCAGACACCATAACTAAACTATACAACACATCAACCTGCCAATACTTTTAGCAAACTACCCCAAATGTAATTTACAAAATGTAGCAATCATGTAGCCATACTCACCGGTTCTGTGGTGACCCCCGATCAGCCTGTCACTCCCCACCCTGCACCCAGCAACCCCGGCGCCTGGAGAAGCGATTTAGCAGTAACAGGAGGAGAAAGATGGCAGACCAGGAAAAAACACAACATCAAGAGCTAGGTGCTCTCGACAACGCATCTGCCACAACGTTTTCTGAGCCTTTAATGTGGCAGATGTTTAGACAATATGACTGCAGAAATAAGAACCAACGCATCAATCGGCGGTTTGGACAAGTCAAAGAGTTCAAGAACGTTATTATATTCTACTTCTGCCAATATATTCCCCATATCCTACACATTGGACCTTTTAAAGCTTTAAAACTGTTATTCAAGTATAATAGAGCCTTTCTTCATTATACTTCGTTTCCTACACCATCTCTTGCATGGAGCACTTTTTTTCTCCATCTTAAGGCACAGAATACCACAGGTGGTGAAAAGCAGTATGGAACTACATTCATTTACTTGGTCAAACTCCTGATATTAGCATGGAAAGCCTTATTGTAGAACTTTTTTGTTTCTTTTGGATTACATATTTTTGCCTAACCACCCAGCCCACAATTTTAGCTTCTCACCTTTAAAGGAGCAATATGCGAAATTCATCATTTCTAGATTGAAGGAATTAGAAAATTGCTATGTGAAGAACTAGAGTTGTAATTTCATCTGGAGTATAGCATGACCTCACACACCCTCTCTCTGTGCTGACCTCCAGCCCATTGTTTACAAGCTGGTCCGGCTGCGCGTTCATGTACGTTCATGTGAATCCCCCCCACCCCTCTCGGAGGCCTTGGCCCTCCCTTCCTATAAAAGGCTACAGCCAGTGAGCAATGGCAGCGCATATATTCGAAATGAAATGGCACAGAGCAGAACGAAACCGGGGCTAACCAGTGCTTCCTCCTCAGGCTCCATTTCACTCAGCTGCCCCACAGATTCGCTGTCTCTCCCACTTTAACCTCAATAACAATCCGGAGCTAGCTGGGAGCAGGTGGCGAGGTGTTAGCCGCAGCATGACTGAAGGGAAGCACAGCCGGTTAGCCTCCGCTAGTTTACCAACTGGCCCCGGCTCTCTGTTTGGATCCAACCAGAGCACCGAGCCCTGGTTTGTTATTCAGGTTAATGTGGGAAGAAGCAGCGGGTTTATCAGGCAGCTGAGTGAAGCTGGGTGAAGTGGAGGCTGCGGAGGAAACACCGGGATGGGTTAATATCCGGAGCTTGAGCAGCCCGCGAGCCAGGCGGGCAGCCTGGCGGACTCTAGCCAACCCGGCTAGTGCTAACACCGGGAGCTAACGCTAACATTCCTCCTCTTCTCCGTGAGCCTGGCAGGCTGCTCAAGCTCCGGACATTAACCCATCCCGGTATTTCCTCCGCAGCCCATGAGCCAGCTGCCCACTAGGCTAACTGTGCGTTCACACCAAACGCGAATGAAGCGAATTACTCGTGCGTAACGCCCGAATTTCGACGCCTGACCATTTAGTTAATTCGCGTTATCGCGTCATTCGTGCGAGTAGCGGGGAAGCCGGCAGCTGTGCTAACTGGAGCTAAGCTAGTGCTAACGTTCATAGTACAGCCATTCTGCAAACTAATTAAAGACACATATTTACAGAACTTACCAAGTAGACCAGTCTCCTCCGCGTCTTTCACCCAAGCCTACTCCTTTTTGTTGCGGTCTCTGTAGAGTAGACACGTGGTATCATATAGCTCCGGGTAGCCACTGACGACCATGGCTGAGATAACCACCATCGCCACGTACCTGCTCTGGAAGTCCCAAATGCGTCGGAGGGCCAAACACTGTCGTTTTTGGGTTCACCCGATCCTGCAGAAGCACATCCAACTCGGCGAGTTTCACCACCTCCTCCAGGAACTCCGTCTGGATGACAGCTGCTTTCAGCGGTACTTCGGGCTGACTGGGGACCAGTTTGAGGACCTGTTGGCAAGGGCTGGCACCAGGATCTACCGGCAGGACACCAACTACAGGCGCTCCATTTCAGCTGCGGAGTGCCTGTCCATCTGTCTCCAGTGAGTAGCAGTTTATTGTTGTGTCAACAACTGGATGTCAACCATGACGTCGGGAAAATCTCAACGCTGATTGGCTTTCGCGGCTCTGAGTCACGCGAATTCGCCTCAAAAGTTCAATATTTTCAACTCGAGCGATGAGGCGTTGGACGCGAATTTCGTGTCTATCGCGCCGCGTCCATCGCGTCTATCGCGTCCATCACGCCGCGCTAAACGCGTCCATCGCGACGCCCGGCGTGAATTCGCGTCTAATCGCGTCTTTGCATTGACTTTGTATGTAATCTTGACGCACTCTCAATCACGGAGAAGAGGAGGAACGTTAGCGTTAGCTCCCAGTGTTAGCACTAGCCGGGATCTGGCGATGGCTCTAGCTGAGTCGGCTGCCACCGGCTACTAGAGTAACTCTGTGGAGCACTTCTACCAGCTCCTCTAGTCACTGAGCCTCGCCTCCATCTCAGCAAATATACTACATTTATTACAGGTACCATTATCATTGAAGTAGGCAGGGGAATAGCTAAACATATCAGAGACCGAGACATCGCTAACTGCTAGATGAGGGGGGTGGGGGTGGGGGTGGAGAGCAGAGGTAGAGGGAGGGGTAGCTCATGACACACTTTGTTTTGGTCTATAGGCAGTGCACAACAGCAAACCTAGCGGTGAAATGATTTCGCTTATTGCTCCTTTAAGTATAGCAAGATAACCTTACTCTAATGATATTGCCAATTCATAACATGAACTAAGTTTGCGAAATGTAGTCTTAGGGGGTGTTAAATTTGGTATTGGAAAGTACACTGATCATAAACCTACTGTAGTAACAGAGAAAAAAATTCCATAATGTAGGCTAGGTCTCTTTTTTTTTCTAAATCTCATTTTCACAGATAAGGCTAAGACTTACACATCAACATGTATTATTAAGTGTATTCATGGATCCTCGAATAATCGCTTAAATAAATGAAACTGCATTGCTAAATATTGGTAATCTCTATTGCACAAAACTGGTAGCCTGTTATTGACACTGATGTCTCTTAAAATGTTAAAATCTCAGGAAGGCTCAATTTGTCGATCCTTTTCATCCTTTAGTGACATGTTAAAAGTGATTTTCCCATTGGTCTCATAATCTTTTTACAGTCTACCTTTCCCAGGAACTGCTAAGCTTCAGCCAGCTCTGGCACAACAGTGCTCTCTCTCTGCTCTGTGCCATAAAGCAGCACTGTTGTGTCTTGAGGAAATCTCTTGTCAAATTTACTGCCAATCCAGCTAAGTTCTACAATAGTGTAATTAGGTTAATTTTGTCTACTCAAAATAGATTAAGTGTAGAAAGTTTCTTTCTTCCAGACAATGAGTTTTTAAGGATATATAGTTTACTTTGACATGTTTCGACTGTCACTTCAGTCTTGTTCAGAAGCGTCATCTGACGTGCGTCATGACATGTCTTTATCAGTTGGTAGTATCCCGTCGTCTGATGGAGAAGAGAGTCCCAGGTGTGCGACAGCATGAAAGCCCCCTCATCCCGGTTGGTAGTGTCCCAGGCCCAATCCGTTTTGCTCAATTTGTTCAATGTAGTCATGTAAAACGTGGTTTGGGCGGAAAAAATGAATAAATACGGTTAAAAACTGTTGAGCTATTTTTACTTGCCAGCAATATCATTTGTTTTACAGTGTAGTCCCGTATATGCTGGGTAACCAAGCTAACATTACGCTGTAATAAAACGACATTGCTAACTAGTTGGTGGAGTTTGTCCACCTTGAATGGCACTTAATGGCTGGTGGATTGGGCGGTGGCAATGACAGGTATTTCTCCAACAAAGCAAGAGGACACAGTTGGTTCCCTGAATGCTCAAACATAAATCCCTGTAGACTCTCTTTGTTTCTGTCCCAGCATTTTTATGGTTGTTGTGCATTCAGTGAATGTCAGCATTGCATACTGTACTTATGGCCGTTCGCATCCTTGCGGATGATGAATGATTTGGGCTTCATTTGGTGGTTTCCTTCTTTAACTGTATGTCCCATATAACAATAGGTGACTAATTGGTGCAGTACTATTAAAGGTGTAATTGTACTGAAATTGTAATTTTGTGTGCTCATAGAGTATTTTACAATGGCTTTGAATCTGGCTCAGCCAATCATAATCACAGATTGGAACTATACAATTTACAAGGGCAATCAAAAAAGAGAATACTAATTTCAACAGTTTAATTTATATAATTATAAGCTGCTTTTGTATGCGTTATTGCTTCACTCACAATAATGTTATTATCATACTTTATTTTTTACTTTGCATCTTGTTTTTCTTTATCCAGGGAGACGATGGCTTACCTGTACCAGGATGTTGGAATAAAGTAAGTTGAGAGTTTGACAATTTGATTTGTGTTGCAGCAGCTGACATACTATATGCTAACTTCACTGTGAACATTGTTTGAGCTAACCTTGGATATATTTGCATTTTGTTTTCCACTTGCAGTGACGATAACTTTGGAATGGCTTGTGTGATTGTACATAGGATATTTATTTTTTTACTTTTCCCTATTCTGTTATATGTGGGAAAAAATGAAATCCTAAAAATATATGGCAACAATGTTGTACAGATTGTTTATTTTAATACATATGATAGTGTTTATGTATTGGATTTTATATCTATGTATTATTTTAATATGATTGGATAAGTAAAAAATAATAATGTTGCAACATCTGCATGATATTTGTGCATAATATTAAGTGGATAATGCTCATTAACTTATTGTATAATATTGTTCAGTTTTATTGTAATAGACCTTGCTGCACTGAGTTGTGGGGCTGGAAAAATCATGTGTTAGCATTTGGAAAGTCTTAGCTGAACTCTCCTCTTTGTGATGAGGTGTTTAAAATCAACCATTTACAGGCACTGCATAAACACTAGTGACAGAAAGCTGTTAAAAGTCTGTACTTTGAATTTTTGGTCATGTGCTCATATTGTACTGATGGACAGGCAGACTTATAGGATCAGATTTAAGGCCGTCACCAAAGTATACATTCTGTTTGTCTCATTATTGATAGGATGGCAATGCTGGTCCATCAGTCCATCCAGGCACTTTGGTCCAGAGCACCATATCTCAATAAATGTTGGCTAGATGACATGAAATCTGGTCCAGATCCTGTGGAAACTGATAATAGCTGTGCTTAACATTATAACTGCATTCAAAAAAGAAATAATAAAAACTGATGATGTAAACCTGCTTATGATGTAAAAAAAAAAAAAAAGAAAAAAAAAAGAAATGCTGACCACGTTAAACTGATTTTTCGATCATACATTATGTGTGTAATTTGCTGAGATTAATAATTAACTACTATTTATTACATTTGGGATTGTTATTTTGTGGCACCCATCAGTGACAGTGGGCAATAAAAGGGTATCAGAGGGGTCACAATTATAGCCTAACCCTATACATCAAGCAGTCAGGGTATACTACCCTAAATGGTACAAATGAAGTATACAAAGAAAAACTTTGAACATTTTCTGCCACTTAGGTTATGGTAAAGGGTAAAAAACCTTTACGTTTCCTCTTTTCTCATTTTACTGCCTTTAAATGTTTTCAGGGCTTTATAAGTCCCAAAACAACGATATCTGTATTGACCTCAAAACCCAGTATCAGTCAGGCTATAGTTTCATAGGTTCAGTTGTTGACAGCATGGTCTCCAACTTTGGCACTGTAAGGGTGGATTTGTACTTGTGCGTCAGCTCTATGTGGAGCCTATGCTGTAGCCTACGCACATGGCCTACGCCATTGCAAAAATTTAAACTTGTGCAGTGGTGTGTCTGTGTCACTCTGAAATTACACAGTGGGGTTTCTGTGAAGTGCTGTAAGGTTTAGTTTCAAAACACACCCAAAACACACATTAAATGTACATTAAACATGGCGTAGTAGTGACAGTTTCAAACACAAGTGCACAAATCAGTTTTATTATAACACAGGATTCAAAGTCAAAGCACTTGTCTTTTGCTGGACACATTTTCCCCAGAAATACAACATGCTAATGGTATTAGCCCAAGCCTTGGGCATTTTACATTGTATAAATTAGCCTAACAGCTAGCAGAGATTTCCTTTACTCATATGAGGCCAGGGACAACAGCAATATTTTACAAAGGTAACGTTACAAAATTTGGCTCCATTACAACTCACAAGGTTGACCAACAAAACAGCTGTCTTATACTAAACAAGTTTTCCAAACAAATACAACATGCTAATGTTAATAGCACAATCTATGGCATTTTATATTGTATAAATTAGCTACTAGCAGAGATTTCCTTCACTCATATGAAGCCAGAAGACCTCACACAAGAATTAAAATGCTATTTTGTGGGGGCTTTATTGTCTTCACAAGTTAATGTTTTGGTTTTTTTTATCTGTGAAATAAAAGTTAACAAAAAAGCTTGTTTCCACTGAGGGAAATGGTTTTCAGCTTACCAAAATAGACAGGAGGTCGGCATTGCCGTGATATGTACATGTCTGGGGAGGTGCACATCAGGCATAGGCTACGGCATAGGTTACAGCATTAATTTGACATAGCAGTATAAATCCTACTCCAGTTTTTGCACTAGCAAGTCCTGCTAGTTGGGGGATGGGGTCTAGATAACTTGGCACAGTGAGAATAATTGTTACATGTTACTTGTTACATTACACGCACCAAATGATTATGTTACGTGCCCAACATGTTTTTACGTTATAGGCAGGTTTTAATTTAACACTTTAATTACAAATATTACAACATAATTTTTCACAAATCCCCAAAACTAATTCTTAATGTAGTGTCTTCTGGATTTCCGGTCTAAAACAATCATCAAGACAAAGTTTCCCCTGGAGTTAACTCCAAAAATGATGCCCACTACAAAATTATGAGCAGTTTGCCATGGCATTTGCTGTATATGTCATGCTCCCTTAAATATGAAGCCGTTCCATTTTGAATACTCCATTAACAGTCCAAAAGTGCCACCCTCAACTGTAAATGCTTCATGAAGAATTATATAGGCTGACTGTTCCATTTAACTACAGCTGGTTGTAATAACCATTGGCGTCACAAGGGGCTGCTAGTCTTGTTATGCTATCCAAGTAATGCAGGCATTATATCTGTTGTGTTAATCAGTCATCAAGGAACAGCCTTAAATCTAGTCTTTGAGATATGATTTTGAATCAAATCATTCCAGACAGTCACTGTTTGCTGTTAACACTTGAGTCCTGGAGGAGAGTTTCAACCAAGATTTCTTAATCATTTGAAGCTTTAAAGTTCAGGCATGACAGATTCTAAAAAGTAAATGTTAAGATGGACAGTAGAAAGCCAGATTTTACGGGCAGCAACTTTGTGCTTTATGATTGTGAGGCTCTGTGTATTAACTGCAGTGTTTGTAGATTGTTTGTGTGTGTGTCTTCTAATGTGAGGCACAGTGTACAACCCTTATTGCTGGATGGAAAATATTGCTGCTCACCATTAAGGCATGCTGTTGCAATCGTCACATTGTGTCACCCACTTATGAAGAAAGCTGTAACCGGCTTGGACAATGGAGATCATTTTTTCTTTTCTTTTTGTAATCAAGAACTATGGAATTTTCTTTTCATTAATGAGCATTTTATTGAATAGCTGTGCTCTTTAAGCTAACCTCAGTAACCCTACCAAGTGACTCAGTGTTGAAGAAATGGATGGACTGACCGGAGAGGAGCTTGATCCATGCTGCTGCTCTTTGACAAAGCTTTGTTTGTGTTTTGGTTTGCCTGGATTTGATGTTGCCATGAGAGATTTTTGTTGGATCCTTGCCAGTAATAAACCTATTCACTACATCCTCTTGCTGCACAGTACCTTACATCAACCCTTGCATTAGCCTCTAGCCTCCATAATGATCATAAATACTGATGTCCAGATACATTCTGAAATGTTCAGTGTTGATTGCATTCAAAGTGACGATCACAATTAAACGTAGGTTTCTGAGGATTTTGGTTTTGTTCTCAAAAATATTCTCAAACCTACTAATTTATGGAGGCCACTAGATTAATTATAATTAATAATCCTTTTCTGTAAAATAAAGAATTTTAGAAAACTGTTTTAAACACAAAAGCATTTCACAAATGCATCATTTCAGATTACCCAAAACCCATGGTCTCCTAAGATGCCGTGATATCATCCCTGCTCATCATATTTTGATGCTTCAGCATAATGCCTGATGGTGCCAGGGGCAGCCTTTTGATTTGTATTTTGACACAAGGTGTCTGTGGTAAGGATTAGGCAACAAAACTCCCTGGTTATGGTTAGGAATAGATTGTGGTTGATTGTGGTCAACTGACAAAATAACTCAACGCTGACTTTTAGCTTAGCATGGGACAGGCAACTCATCCTAAGTCATCACATCAATCAATCAACCAATTTTATTTATAAAGCCCATTATCACAAATCACAATTTGCCTCACAGGGCTTTACAGCATACGACATCCCTCCGTCCTTCGGACCCTCACAGCGGATAAGGGAAAAACTCCCCAAAAAAAACCCTTTAACATGTCTACATGTTGGGCACTAGGTATACTCATGTGTCTGTTGTTGATGTTCCAGGATGCCGCTACCAACAACAGGAGGTCAACAAAAACACGTGGTTAGTTTTAGAAAAAAACAGCATGGTTTAGCTCTACATTACTTTCATATGAGAAGGAAACACCGGACTCCTGGGTAAAAGTCCAGGGTCTGTTGGACCCATCCACTGCCCCTTTCACCCTACCTATAGAGACTTTTGAGCTACTAATATAGCTTAATATACTAACATAGCAACACCATATAGCTTTCAGCTATATTCTGTCATTACCAGCAGGGTTTCAAACTGACAGCGTCCAGCAGTGTACCATACTGCTTCAACATGTGTTGTCTGGCTGACCGGCAGTGTATCATAACACTGCAAATGGTTCTGCATTTCTGCAAACTGACATCCCTGGGGGTATAACATACTGCCACAAAAGGTGACTTTTGGTGTACATGTCAGACACAAAAATATCTGACAAAGCGGCGGTACTTTGGAATGAGAACAGGCTGGGACAAGATCTCTAAACTGTACCTGTAGCTAAGACTGAACCAGCTGCTGTATCCTGTAGATATCACATAAATGCCACTAGGGATTACTGTATCTGCACTTAAAGTTAAACCTACTGCAGACCCACTTAAACTGAGGTTTAATGTCTTGGAGTTAAAAACAGATGCTCTTAAAGTTCAAATCTTTCACTTTACCTCTCACATTTGCAGACATTTAACAGACCTTTCTCACAAGAGACATGATGACTTTGACTGGAAGGAAAAGCATATCTAAGACCATTAACAAAGGCTCCATACAAGTGTGCCAGTAAGTCATAACAATGTGACAGTGAGCAAGCATGCACATTACGGGAACCCTAAAACTGAAGCAGCTAAATCCAGTTCATCTGTTATTCATTCATTATTTTCATCTGCTTTTCCTGCTGTCACATGTCATAATGTCTGCTGAGAAACTATCTGACTGAGGAGGAGTATTCATTATACAGGGGCACAAGTCCAGTAACTGAAGGAGGTAAAGAATATAGACATCTTTGCCACATTAATATTTCAGTTCGTTTTTAAGGCTAAAAAGAAATTTATCAATGTACTGTAACACCAAGTAACATGTCAGGTATGTAAACTGTATATGTTTAGAGGTTATTCATAGTGCAGACTGTAGTGTCAAAATGCTGCGGGATATGTTATAAACTTCTGCAGACCAATTAAAAGATCTATTTTGTGTTACTCAGAGGTGCAGCTAGCCTATAGCTGATATTAACTGCACTGTATTGTTCCAGTGGTATTTCTATATTATTTTTCTGAAGTGATCCTGTCTGTACAGAGCTGTGATCACTGGTTTGATGGTGGACTCCAAACAATGCTAACCCCTTTGGATTTGAAGGTGCATTTGTGTGTGCCTCACAGCATGGACTGAATGATGTGGTTTTGTTTGAGCTCTTTAATTATGTTATAGACAATATTTTGGTTGGACAACAGTATCACATTGACCTAAACATGTTTTAAATGTAATTGAAAGATCTCTCAATATACAGTTTTTTACACTGCTGCCATGATGTCCAGTGCAAACCTACAACAACAATAATTATTATTATGATTAGTATTATTATTATAAATAACAATATTATAAGTAATGAATAATTGTTGTAAACGTATTATTCTGCTAAATAATGTATCCATAGACAGCATAAAAAAGAACAATCTAAGAACTGCAAAATACAAGCACATAGTTGTAAAACTGTATACAAATTTACAAATAAATTATCCAAAAGGGGGTGGCACAGTGGTATAGTGATTAGCACTGTTGTCTCACAGCAAGAGGGTTCCTGGTTCAATCCCAGGAGGGAACCCTTCTGTTCAGAGTTTGCATGTTCTCCTCGTGTCAACGTGAGTTTTCTCCGGGCACTCCCACAGTCCAAAAGACATGCAGGTTGGGGATAGGTTAATTGGTGACTCTAAGGGCCGTGATATACTTGCCGCAAACGCGACCGCATCATGGCTGCCACGCGTGATCTGCGTTCATTTGACGTGTCGAACGCACATCTCAACGCGAGGTAACGCGACGCGTGCGCGATATGCAACATTCTCATAACCGCTAGAGGCGCTGGTGAGAATGCACACAGTGACCCGTCCGGATGATCAGACCGCAACAGAAGTAAAATTACAATCTCCTCTTCCGCATCAAGGACATCCATGTTTGTTTAATTTACTATTCTTTTACTATTCTTCTTCAAGTCTTCTTCAATTCTTACACTTCTTCTTCTTGTAACGTACTCTTCTTCTTCTCATGAGATTCTTCACGGTTTCCGGGTTTATATTTCTGTTGTCTGCCCCAAGTGGTGACCGCCAGTATTGTGCATTTTGGCAGCATAGTGCTACGTACACAACGCGCCGTGTCTGAGCTAGACGCGCCGTTGTGTACGTGTATGTTCGATCAAGCGGCAAGTATATCACGGCTCTAAATTGCCCTATGTGCTAGCCCTGTGATTGACAGGGATATGTC
The DNA here is from genome assembly GCA_026686955.1 of Epinephelus cyanopodus. NCBI lineage: Eukaryota > Metazoa > Chordata > Actinopteri > Perciformes > Serranidae > Epinephelus > Epinephelus cyanopodus. The sequence continues at coordinate 601,960 of CM048930.1, forward strand.
CAGGGTGTACCCTGCCTCTCGCCCAATGTCGAGCTGGGAAAGGCTTCACGCACAGACTAAGCCTTCACATTAGTCTGATCAGACACCCGGCCTGAATTACAGCATGAACCAGTGGTATCCCTGTCCCAAAATACAACGTGTAATTTGAAATACAATTCAAAGACTAAAGTGTAATAGGCAAACATGTTTCTTCATGCCAGTTTTGTCATCAACAGTGGGGCTGATGAAATGAGTGTAACGGTTGTGCTTAATGGCTGTATTTCGAGACATGATAAATGCACTGGAAATATTTAGCTAAATAAATAAATATATTCCGTGCAGTCGCGCCATCCTCTCCCCTCCTGCGCTCACAGAGTGGACAATGAGACGTTAGAGGCAGTGCGGATTAAATACGTATTTAGAAAGAATTTCAATTCAGGACTTGAATTGGATTTTACAACATTTTTATGAAACAATTATCACTCACTCCAAGCGCAAAATAAGGCTGCTGGATTGAATTTCAATGATAACGTGGATTTAAGGTGGATATAGCGTGACATTAAATTTGTGTCAGACATCAATAAAACATCTGACTCCACTTCTCCACCTCGCCGTCTGCATCGTCATTTCCTAGTGTCTTCTTACAGGTGCGCACATTCTCCTGCCAAGTTTATTTTTATAAATCACAACCTTTGCGTGGTAAGTGGTGTACGCCACTTTCAAGCTCTGTTTTGTGCGTAAGCAAGCTTTATAAATGAGGCCCCAGGTCTGTAAAAGGATAAGACAGGATTTCTATGCAGAATCAGTGTCTGCCAGCTGAATACAAACTGGAAGGCTGAGGCACCAGTACAACAATCACCCTTTGACATTGACATTAATAACATGAAATGACATGAGGATGACATCACATCACACTTACAAATATTATCCAGCACTGCTAGAAAATACACACCAGGCATGAATCTCCAACACATTCTCACGCTGACCTCGTCACATATCAACGTTTGGTCATGATATGAACTCTCAATGTCGAGATATTACATGCAAACTGCCCTGGGTGCGTTGGTTGTTGACGTTCTGGGACGCCATGTCAACTTCAGCCTGTTACACACATTGTCTGAATTCGAAATACACTTCAGTTTTCACAGGAAATGTACAGTTTGCATGCAGTCTGTTTCAAAATAAATGCATTGTGTTGGTGTAACACTACAAATTGACATTTTTTTTCCTTCAACAACAGATGACATGGCTACGTTTAGCCAACACATGCACATGGTTGGATTCAAGAAAAAAGAACAGGGTTTGGCTTTATAATCTTATGGTAAGCAAACATCAGCCTCCATAGCCATCAAAGTCGGTGGTTGTTGGACCCATCCACCCCACCCTACCTGGACTTCTGTCTTCTTAATTTTCATCATTGTCCTGCCAAATTTCCTCCTGATGACGCCCCACAATGTTTAACAATAATGGTGACCAGCCGCATATCATGCTGACGTGAAAGGGTGGCTTTTTTGGTTGCTGTCTGACACTGGAAGTCCCTGACTAAGCACTGATGTTTGACAGCTTCTAAGTGAGAATCACAGAAAAATGCAATTTTACCATGTAGGCAGTAAAAGCTCTTCAGTTTGAGTTGAAACGAATGTAATATATCTGGAAACGATCAGGGCAGCAAGCAGGCTGTTCAATGGGAGCATAATAAATACGATATCTTTTATTACATTCCAACCTTATATGTGGGAACAGAGAAACTGTTGACCTGAGTCTTTTCCCAACAAGCTGACAACCTTAGAGCAAGGCCATATAATGCATTACATATACCAAAACTTAAAAATGGATTTTGAAACCAAACAGGCAGCCAGTGGATCCATCTGGGATGACTTTTTCATACAATCAAATGCCTGTTTGAGGTTCCCTAAATCATATTTAAACAATAATTGTGTTTATTGTCCTAAACATGTTATAAAACAGTCAAAAACAAACAGCTGATTAAATGATTGTAAATCTCAAATCATTTATTTATTTATTTATTTATTATTTCACCAAGTTTTTGCATCAATTTGCTTCTGTTCCATTTGTTGTAAATCAAGAACATAACATCATGGTACAAACCATATCTTTAAAATGTCAAACATTAAGTGCCCCCAAACGCAGTTTGTAAGCATTTGACACAAACTGAGCTAACTGAAACACACTTTCTGTAAACAGAAACTCAAGTCTACATTCATCAAACATGAAAAGCCAATCATTCTGCAGACAACTTCACAAAAAACTTACATCTGAGATTGTGATCAACTGGACAGTCAAACAAAAAGTGTATTTCATTTTCTCTCCGAGGTCACACAGTTGACATTTTCTATTCTCTTCTGTAACTGAATGAAAATGTCTAGTCTCTACTGCCAGAGGCAGGATATCACATCTCAACTGGGTACAGACAGACCTTTGAAAGATGAAATATCAGCAAGTACAGGTGCTAAAGTATTGATACTTTATCTACTACTTTACTTTTTATTTATGTAATATTCCATGGTAACCAAATTCAGCATGTTGTCTCAACTCAGTCTCACTCAGTGACCTCCGGTGTCAGACACCGATGACAAAAGCCATCCTTTCATGTTGGCATGATACACAGCCGATTGTGGTTATTATTTAACTGTGCCCAGTGGTGTCAGGGGAAATGCAGCGGGACAAGAATGAAAGTTAAGGCAGCGACAGTCTGAGTAGGGCAGGTGGGTCCAACAACCCCTGACCCATAAGACTGAAAAGTCAAATTCTGTTCTGTCTCTTGCTGAAGAAAAAAATCGTTGATTTGCAATGTTTTGTGGAGATCATATGCAAACTCTACAATTCCTGTGAAAACAAAAGTGTATTTTGAAATCAGACAATACATTTAACAGGCTGAATTTGACATGGCATACCAGAACGGAGTAAGAACGTGTTGGCTATACAGATGGGGATGCTGCACAACTCTGCAGCATTTGGTACAATTCCACCTGCAGGTGGCACTAAAAGACTTGAAAGATTGCTGTTGCAGCAGCAGCTTTCAACTGACAGCCTCCAGCTCACACACTCATGTTCTTCATAAAATGTAAATGCTGTAGTTTAAAAATGTAAGAAAAGTATAAAAGTAAATCAGGAGCTAATGCTAAAATAAATCTGGAATGCACTGGACATCAAACACTAATGATAAATAATCTCTAATGTATTGCACAATTTAATATCCCTGAACGCATTCACTTGTATTTCTGGAGTGACTAAACTGTGTTTACACGTATGTTTAAAGGGTCAACATCCTTTCCAACTGGCTAAGAAGTAGGGCTACTAGAGACTGTCTTCATGATGCCACAGAAAGGAAACTTGAAGACATTTTGAGGTATCTTTGAGGCTTTACCCAAACCTGGAGTTGGCATTTCAACATTTTTCCAGGAGGCTGAACACAGGGCCAGTAACGTCCGAGGCTCTGGTTGTAGTGGGAGAGCACATTAACTTTGGTAAGACTGGAATGTGGAGACGTTGCACCATCGTTGGTTTAGTTATTGAGGCTCTCTGGACAGGACAACCATCACAGCCACAGGGACACAACTGTATATATTGATGTATTTCTTTGACTGCATACAGTTTGATCTATTTATCTCGTAGTGAAAGTGAGGCATGGACACTTAAGCACATGCTGTTTGTTGGGTTTGATGTAACATCAATACTTTAACTGTGATACAGAAATCAGAGCAGCTCACAGAGCAGGTAGATGCCATGTGTTTCCATGAAAAACAAACAAACAAAAAAACAAAGGGATACCCTCTTGATGATTCCTTCTTGATATTTTCTAATTCAATGCCTTTTCAACAATCCTTTTACAAGCAGCTATGACATTTTGTTAGAATCATTGTGCCATCGAGGAAATACTCTAAAACCAGCATCTAACATCATGCCTGGTCACATATATGATATTCTTTGCTTTTTCTATTGGTGTTAACGGACACCATGATCCAATGCTGTACTGTAAGTTTTGTAACATATAAGACAAAGGATTGTATAGAAGTACTCAGTCTTTGTAAATAGATTCATTGATGAAACATGATTTTACATACAGAATAAGCATAAAGATTCTCAGAGGGCAGTGTCCACGTGCTGATTAGGTATAGATGACTGGCACTTGTGAGAGAGAAAAAAAACATGATTTATCTATCTGCATGCGACACATATCCAGTCTCTATCACATGCAGAAAAATATATTGCATGCAATATAGTTGTTTTGTTTTTTACTCAAATAATGTTACATTTGTCAAGTTTGTTTTTCAAATGATTTTACTGTTTTGTAACTGTGATTATAATTCGTTAAAAACAAAAGTCACAGTCAGAATATGTTAACATATTATGTTACTGTACACGCAAATGATCTAAAAAATGCCCTCTGTCAGTGTGTCACACTTTCCTGTTTCATTGAAAATCAAATGTACAGAAGCATTCCTTATGTCATACTGACAGCTGACTTGTACACAGACCTGGGTCAAAATGGTGTTTCATTTTTTTTAATTTTTTTTTTGTTGTTGTTGTTTTTCCATTTTTTGAGTTCAGTAGTTTTAAGTTATGAGAGAAATGTAATGCCTTTTCATTGTTTGAATAGGTGCAAGTGCACTGAGTGGAATGTACCTATTGTTCATTTTTAGATTTTTAAGTAATAATAGCTTTATTATTGTAATTATTAGATCAATTTTATCATTAAAAACAAACCTTTCAGCAACAAAAACAGTGAGCTCAAAGCACTGAAACTTCAGAAACAACAAGCAAAAACACAAACCACAAGCAAGACAGAACATTTTCATTATTTTGTCTGCTAGCTTGTATTTTGCCGATTCAATTATCTATTGTGTTTTCTTGATTGAGTTGGATTGTCTTTGTATTTTGTCTGTTTACTTGACTGTTTTGGAGTGCTCTGAGCTCTGTCAGCCACCATACAAAGTGATTAGAACCATGATTCACAATTAACATCTGACCTGATGAAAACGTTAAAGTTGAATTTGCTCATTTATTGTGTTGTTTGAAGTTAGAATCTCAATAGCAATTATTTTGTCAGGCAATGTAACTTTTACCAAATAGTTTATTTCAAAGATGCACTCCCTGACTTTTTACAGAATTCAGCTGCCTTCTCTGTTCCACACTCATCCCGTCATCTTTAAAACTTCAAGAGAATGGAGAGGAAGGTTTGGGTTGTTGTTGGGTGCTGTAACAAAATAAGGGACTGAATCTTTAACATTTTATATCTGAAAGTTTCTCTGTAGTAGTCAATTAGTTATTTTAGTCTGACAGTAGTGACGTATCCATTTCCCTCACATCATTTTCAGTCACAACAGTGGTTGCTAGGAGACTTATTGTTTTTCATCAATCTTTTTTTTGTATGCTGTTCCAGTAACCCTGGTTTAAACGTGCAATATATAATTTTCTGCCGCTAGGGGTCTTAAACCAAAACAATAACAAAACACAGAGTTGGATGATGTCACGAAGTAGCATGGGATCATGGGAGTTGTAGTTATATAACAGATACAGATCTAACGTTTCTCACTCCGTGTGTTTCCACGGTAAACACCGTGGCAGTTTTTATGGCAGAGCGAGCTTCAGCAGCAGAGAACTGCTCATGGACGAGGTATATTACTGAAGTTATATTCACTTTATGCAAATGGGGTCCGTCAGCCGGTGTAGCAGCCCGAGCCGATCTGGTACCTACACCAGATCATCAAACTCTTATCTAACTATCAGTAGTAACGTTACGGCTGTGACGGTTGACCAAACGTCCTCTTTTGCCCGGACATGTCTACTTTTCACGTTCTGTCCGGGGTGTCCGGGTTTTTTTTTTTAATAAACTGATTCGAATGTCTGGTTTTCCGTGTGTTAAAGTCATGGCTCTCTTTTGTAGCGACTGTCTTGCTAACCTCAGTTATTTACACTCTATTCAGAAATGCTACTAACTTTAGCTGAGCAGTTAGCAATCTGCTAGTTATTTGAGCAAACTGCTAGTTACTTAGCTTTACAGTTAGCGATGGCTTCTCCCTCTCTGCTGCTCTCTCTTGCTCAGTGCATCTTATGTTTAGCTATTCCTCTGCCTCTTTTATAAATGCAGTTCATTTACCGGCATCAGCTCAGCATTATAGAAACCTATCGTTAACGTTAGATGGTGTGGTTAGCCAGCCTCCGCTCCACACTGCTCCACAGCGCTGGTGACACGGCGGGCAGCAGTGCTTACAATACACTGGTGGAAATTATAATATTTTTATAACATCAGCCAGATGTTTGCTTACCTGTCTAGTAGAACACACGCAAGGTTGGCGTCGAACTGTAGTCCTAGATTTTCACAAAGCTCTCTCCATCCCAGAAAGGCCACACCAATATTTATCCTGGATTTAGCTCTCTTCTTATCCCAAATTCTTCTGGGATCGCTTGGTTGACCCATACGTTTCCGTTTTACCGGGTTGTTTACCGGGACAGCTTCGGTGTCAGAAGGTGCAGCAACCGTCAATGCATAACCATAATCCATGACAAGTTAGCTTAGCCTAGCAACAGTAATGTTCATTCTCTGACGTCTCAGCCGGTCTCAGCCGGTCTGCTTCTTCTTCTTCTCCTTCATTTAATGTCTATGGTAACTGGAATTACGCCGCCATTGCAACGTAATGACACGGTCCGTTACTGTTATTAATATTTCATATTTATCTGGGTTTGAAAAATTGTTGGAAACATTTCTGATAACCAAAGTACACAACTAAACAAAATATATAATATTGGTTTAGTCGTTTTTAGAAATTTTTATGTGGAAAAACTACATATTATACCTTTAAGCGTCTTACATAGAGTTGATGTTAATATAAGCATGAGATAGTTTGAAAGATGGATTTAGTGGCAGAAAGAACAACACATGAGCCTAACGATTACTGCGCTATATTCAGAGCTGAGATATTCGGGTCTGATGAACAGTAATGGTAGCCATGATGAACAGCATCTATATAGCTATGCACTGACACTGCCGCAGAGACACAAATGACAAATATTTGCTGTGAAGCACTCTGTTTGTTTTGTTTTGTGTGAAGAGATTAAACAATCTTCAGAAGCAATTGCCAGTTTGTGAGATTAGCTTAATATAGAAAGTATGCATAACTAAATGTATCAGTCAACGTAGTGAGAAGTGAAAGTAAAAGAAAAAAGAGAGTAAAAATAATCTCCACTTTTCAGCGCAAGGCGTGGTTGCACTGCTCATCAGTGTCACACTTGGCCCAGGCAGCCAATCAAATCAAGCAAGAGCCAGGCTTTACTACCTCATCTCACACCATCTCTTCTTCCTGTTTTGATGTCAGTAATTGTAGTAGGCACATCAGGATGATGACAAATGCAGAGTGGTATTTCAATACATTGAACTTTATAATTCAAGGTCATCCCAGTATTAGGTGCTTATTGGTGAATGCATGCACATAGTAACATGAGCAGTCTGGCAAATTTGTCCGCTGATAATGCTGTTTACTATGCTAGTTAATAGGCTAGCTAGTTGTGAGAGAGAAGGGGGAATGCATATCTCATGTTGTGATAGTTTTGTGTAGGAGAGAGAGAGAGAGAGAGAGAGAGAGAGAGAGAGAGAGAGAGAGAGAGAGAGAGCACTGCTTGAATTTTTTTTTTTTTCCACATTTCATCAGGTTGCATACACAGCCCTACTCCATAAGCGCACCATGCTGCTTTGCCTAATACGTTTTGCAAAGGGGTTTTTGAAGTAGCTGTGGCTGTAGCCACTTCTCCATGTGGCCTAATCGGGGCCTGACACTGCATGGCTCAGCTCTGCAGTCCTTTCTTCTGTTTTGTTTATTATTGTGTAGATTAGATAAGATAAGATAAGATAAGATATACCTTTAATGATCCCATAATTGAGAAATTCCAGTGTTACAGCAGTAAAGGAAAGAGTCAGATTAAAGATTTCAAATTTAAAATTAAAAAAACTTAAATAACTAGGCATGCAAATAAGTACAAAAATACAAGAGACGGCGATAAATAACAATAACAACAACAATAATAATAATAATAATAAAAATATATGTGAGTTTTTAGTTTTTGGGCTGCCTTTAAAAAATCTGTATCAATTGAACAACAAAAACAATTGCTGTTGCTTGGCTATTTAAGGGGACGTGCACATGCTGTGTTTTTTGCGCCATCTAATTAATTGTTTTCTATGTAGATGCACAGCAGATGCGCTCAAACACCAGAGCAATGGCGTCCTGGCGCTCACGGTTTCCCAAGTGCCTATTTTTCAGATTATTTTAACTCCATCTTCTAGTATGGGCTCAGCTTGTTTGGATCATTGACCGAGGTGGTACCAACAAATCACCAGGTACTATCTATAACTTTTGCTACTGGGAAAAAAAAAATAAAGAGTTGAGGTGGAGTCGAGTAGAACCATGGCGTATCATCCAGTGGAAATGCAGCATTTGTTTCACCAGCTCTAATCCATGTCTCTGACTGGCTTTTTCATCATGACAATGGCAGCCAAAGCTCATGGGTATTGTAGCAGTTAGAACCAATAACACAAAAAACCTTGCCATTTTTGGCGTGGACTATGTGCTAATGCCTTACAGTGCTCTTCAAGTGAAGTTTTTACCACATTCAGTTTTGCATTTACAACAGCAGTGTTTTCTTCTGGTCTCCCTGTTTTGTTTTGTTTTTATTTCAATTTGGAAGTAGAAAATGAATGAATTCTTCATTAAGACAGTTAACCTGCTTTATTTTGATCAAAGTATAAATCAATATCTCTGGATGAGCAGGAGGGCATTATACAGAATTTGCATGCTAATGTAGTTTCATCATTCTTTCCTATATCAGTGACTGAACATTATTCATACTGTGCCTTTGATGTTTTCTTTTCACACATTCAACAGAAATGTACCAACTTTTGTGCAGATTTCTGTGCTACCACAACATTGAACTGAGACGTATACTTTTGTTTTTATTTCCCCCAAGATTCAATATGACTTCAAGCCATAAGTGAGGTATTCACTGCAATCCACATGCTGAGTTGTTGTTAGTTTAGTGCAGTGTCAGAACTGAATGTTTCATGGCAATGGTAATGTTTTTGTTTTCCAGAATAATTTGTTTTTACTTTTTATAATCCACAGAATGGCAGCTGATTGCCAAACAGATATATGCACAAGTCAACTTTGTGAGCAACTTGTCACTGACTCAGAATAAAGAAACTTTTTCAGTGGAATTAGCCTTTTGTGGGTTTGTGATTTTTGATCTTTTGTCATTGGATTTTCATGTGTGTCAATCACAAAGGGGTTCAGCCTTTTAGACAGTTCCACCAATCATCATGCATACACCAAGCGTCCTCTCCCGCCTACCGCTCCGTTAGGTCCCAGGGAAACTGAGCCTCCCTGAAAGTGGACTATGGAGATAGATTTGTTTCATTACAGTCTGGTACAAAAAATGGTTTTGGTCTCTATAGTTAATTTCCCCTGTCATGACAACTCTGGGGGGGGGGGGGATTTTTTTCTAACTCTTCCGTTTAAATGTTATTAAGGTTTGAAATTGCGCATAATTAAGGGCGTGGTCACTTTGAGTGACAGGTGGCACCATCACAGGTGGCTAACTAGCATGCTAACTAGCCGCTGGCTCTGCTGTACGGAGCTGAGCTTAGACTCGCCCGTCTGTTCGGCGTCATCTCAGCCAGTTCATGCCCATGTTCAAGGCATTGAATCTGTCCTCTCAGCCGGGGTCTGTGCCTTCTGGATATTTTTTCAGGAAAATATTGGAGTAATATGGCTTGCTGTTCGATTAATTATACCAACAGACCGTCCAAGAAGTCCGTGCTCCAGGTTTTTCAGTAAGTGAAATTCGGAAATTCTAGTATTATTTTCTTAATGTTTATATGTTAGCACTAATTAGCGGGTATCGGTGTCTGCGGTCACTACGGTCACCACCTAGCTTGTCAGCTTACTATTAAGCCTTTATTTAATACATGTAAAATAACGTTGATACCGGAGATCTCATTTTCAAGTGCGACCTGTATCACAGCAGCAACATCCACATCAAGTTACAGAGCCACAGACAATACGATACAACACAAGCTTAGCTCCTTAACTAGCTAACCAGCCAGCTAACATTTAGCCTTCGATCAAGAAGCCAGTCCGGGGATGTATCGAAGTCAGAGCCTGACAGAGAAGTGTTAGGATTTAACGTTAGGCATTTAGGGAGAGAATATTTTGAACAAAAGCCTGAGGCCGTGTGAGGTTTGAAAATAAAGGTCCACCACGTTAGTTAGCTAACGTGATGCAATGTTGACGTTGTCATATGAGCAGTGTAACGGTAACGTAACATTAAGGCTATACTTGTGTATGTAAATTAAAAAGTGGCGAACTGTGTGAAATTACAATAAGGTGTGTAACGTAATTTAAAAAAAGCTAATGTGACATTTGACTGTCACACATAAAATATTAATAAGATCAGTGTATGATATAGACCTGTAGCTACACAACAATAGATAATGCACAGACAGAATATGGGGACTGTGATGGTCACCGCCTTTTTGTTTTGCTAAATTAAATTGATTATGATCTGTTGAACGTTGAAGTAATTTAAATTGTATTGTTTGCATGTAAAAGTCTGCAAAGTAGGTAGCTAACACATATGTTACTTTGATTATCTATTTGTCTGTGTAAAGTTTTCCTCTAGGTGACCCAGACAGACTGGACCAGTGGACACTCAACACCAGAAGACAGAACTGGACTCCAAACAAGACTTCTCGTCTGTGCAGTGAACACTTTGAGAATCATCACTTCAGCACTGACTCCAGGATAAAGACACCCTTTTTCATATAGTACTTCACTAAGAGTCAGGAAACTTATTAGTTTAAAATAATGAATTATTGTCCATAATACAATTAAATGCATTACATAAATTACTAATTGTCATACATTACTAAGTACTCGATTAGGGCACAGCTTGCTCTGTACTATTACTGACAAGGTGAAATGACACACTGACACACCAGTGCAGTTTAGTGTTCCCCTGATGCAGAAGGCCAAATGAAGATTTTATCAATCAAGGAACATGACATGTTTTTACCAACTTTAACATTTTAGTGCATTTTATGCAAAGACCCTTTATCATAGTGAGAATTACTACTTTTTTCCCCCCACACACAGTCTGTGAAGAACCAATGGAAAATATATTCTCATAATGAGACAGCCGAAACATAGCATGATTCCACAGTGGCAGTGAGCTTTGAGAACAGTTCAGTTTCCTTTTGATAGCAACTATTATGTTAATGTGGATGAACTGCATACTGTACATTCATACTCCAGTTGTTTTAATAGTACAGTTAAATTTAAAATCAAATTTAAATATAAAGTCGAATATCTACAGAATTTAAACACAAAACTATTTTATGAATGACAGCCACTTACTCAGCAGTAAGATCATTTTGGTGGTGAGTGGTTTTTTAACCAAGACAGGCTGTAGTCAATGTTTTCTACCCGTGTTTTTAACCTGTCATCTTTCTCTCTTGTAGGACACTTGAGGAAAGTTACAACACCTCAACCAATGTGGTATTTACGCCACAGTAAAGAGGTTGTTTAACAAGAAATTAAGATTTTGCAAATTATGACACTGGGTCCTAATTCATATGTTTTATAATTACTGTTATAAATCTTTTCATTCATTTCATGTGTACTTTTTATAACCTTTTAATAGTGATGATTTCATGAATGCAAGCTTTGACTTAATTTTGTTAAACTGTTTGTGTAATGGTTAGAATTTAATATAAAGTAGAATATAAAGTGGATCATACAAAAATTATTTTAGAGTAAAAGCAATTTTTTTGAAAGCTGTCATTTATCAGTTTCCTGTGACGATTGGAAATGTAGTGGTGATTTAAACCATGAACAAAATATAATCGTTATTAATAACATCTTAATGTTTTCATTTATGTCTTAACATTTACCCAAGTTTGCATTTATCTTAGCAGAATGTAAAAAAGAAATGAAAAGCTGATGTTATGTGCTGGTTTTGTTTGAACATTTCTTTAAGACAAATGAAGAAAATTCACTAAATAACGATTCTCCTTTTGTGAAAAACCAGGAAATATCTGCACACTGAATAATTTTAGGTCCCGTAGGAGGTATTATTTATTTGTGACATATGAAGTTCTGTGGGTATTGCTTGGTATTGAGGCTTATATAGTGAGGCTAAAAAAAATAACAACACATAATTGGCTGATTATCTTTCTGTTTGCCTCACTATAAAAACGTCACGATACCTTTGCCTGAAGAAGTGATACCTCCTTGGGGGCTTCAAAACTATTGTGTCCAGCTAATTCTTTGTTTTTCATTTTGAGCCCTTTTATCCAGTCACATTCTTCTGTGTTAAAACTAGACTTCTAACAGAGCAGCGAACAAAGGTTACTCCCCAAAATCTTCTCAGGCTCTGCTGCTGGGTGTAAGGTGCTAGTTATCTTCAAGTACAGAGTTAAAATAATCAGGCCCACACAGCAATGGACTGCCTAATTTTTTGTCAGTGACAATGTTAAGCATTAATACTTTGAATGTTGTGTTTCACAATCAAATCTGACTTGTCAATTGAAAGGGCAAACAAATCATACAGTCAGTAACAAAGACAAAAGGAGTGCAAATATAAATAGAATTTATTGAAATTTTAAACTAGTTATAGATGAATATAAAAACTCAACATTGGCCATGACAGCCATGTTCAGGCCTAACAAAATGTGTCCTAAAGGCCAAATTCAAAAGCAGTGACACTGCCAACTGTAAGCAGTTCACTGCATTTGGAGGTGGTCTTTAAGACAATTAACTAATTTACTTAAAAACATATAATTTCTCCTAGGTGTGAGATGAATGTGTCTGATGTGAGGGTGCTCAATTATGGCGCCATTTAAACTATGAACAAATGTAGCCATAACACTGTAAACACATTTCCTGGCCTTATCAGTCTTTGCTGGATTGCCACCAGCCTCCCACCTACACCTTTGCTGGTGCAGGTCCTCCTTCATCATGCTGACCAGCTTGACACTGCTGACCTTCCCCATGTCATTGCCGCCACAGCGGATGATGAGGACATCTGGTGCTGCTCTTCCTCACAGGGAGTGGGGAAAGGAGAGAAAGCCTCTCTGCAGTCCACCCCAGCCAAACCAGCAGACAGGGACACCCAGCATGCTGAGGGTGCTTCCCAAGGTCTCTGCAGCTCTCTGGGCACCACGCCGGATACAGCTGTCACCAGTGCTCCACACTGCATGTGAAATAAAATGAGTGTAATAAATAATTACCATTATATATTTTTTTAAAAAGTTGAAGCGTTTTTTGTTTTTTTTTAGATAAGAGCTGAATCATTGTTTCAAGGTTTGTTGTATAACGTTAGTTTAAGCTAAACTCAACTTACCTCATGTCTCGTGAGGGAGCTGCCACAGGGCTAGCCAAAGTAGTGCAGCTTCTTAGCCTCGTAGCTTCTTAGCCTAGCTTGTTAGCCTCAGCTATCTTAGCAGCGCCGAGCGAGGTGGGCGTGTTTAAGCAGCCAGGCTTCCTTCGGCCCGCCTCTTTGCCCATTTTTGATTGTCCGGGAGTTGGGCGGAGTCACGCACTGCCAAGATGGCGACGTCCAGAGCGGAGTATTTTGAGCTTCAAATCCACTCTTCAGAAACGGATGTGTGACGTCACGGTGACTACGTCCATTATTTTATACAGTCTATGATTTTGAGCTTCAAACCCACTCTTCAGAAACGGGCGTGTGATGTCACGGTGACTACGTCCATTATTTTATAGTCTATGAACAATCTCTAATCTTCCCTTTCTTTCAAAAATCCTTGAAAAAGTAGTTGTAGACCAGCTGTGTGACTTTCTCTATGATAATAATTTATCTGAGAAATTTCAGTCAGGATTTAGAGTGCACCATAGCACGGAGAGAGCACTACTAAAAATTATAAATGATCTTAAAATTGCCTCAGACAAAGGACTCGTCTCTGTACTTGTTTTATTATATCTTAGTGCCGCACTTGACACAATTGACTATCAAATTCTGCTACAGAGACTGGAACATTTAATTGGCCTTAAAGGTTCTGCACTAAGCTGGTTTGAATCTTATTTATCCGATCAATTTAAATTTGTTCACATTCACGATGAACCATCTTTATATACTAAAGTTTGTTTTCGAGTTCCACAAGGTACTGTCCTTGGACCAATTCAATTCACTTTATATACGCTTCCCTTAGGTAACATCATTAGAAATCACTCTGTAAATTTCCATTGTTTTGCGGACAGGGACACCGCCAGGGATTTGGGGCCCCATGAAAAGAATTTTTACTGGGCCCTATACACAACTGGCTGGGAGGCCACTGAAAATTTTTGATGCTATTTTACATAAAACTATGCATTTTGATGGTATTTTTGACTATCATTTGTGAAAAAAGAGCAATCTCTTCCTCCACTTCCACATTCCTCCCTGACAAACTCAAAGAGGATCCTAGACCTGGCTCTGTAGAGTGTATGTTATAGGGCTGACCCAAAAATTCGAAGCTTCGTTCAATGGCACGGGATTGATTGTGAAAAAAAAATAAAAATTGAATATTCAGTGGCAAATTCAGCCATCAGACGCAATCACACCATCCAACCTGTTAGACTGCTTAAATTACATAAACACTTGGATGACCTGCAACTACCTTAAACTTAATCAGGATAAATCAGAAGCCATCATCATCATTGCCTCCCCATCTACAGTCCATAAGGTCTCCCACCTCAACTTTAACATCCCTGGGTTCATCACTTCCTCTGTCACTGAAGACAGAAATCTTGGTGTTATGTTCGACTCCACCCTCTCCTTTGACACACATATCAAGAACATCACCAAAACTGCTTTCTTTCACCTGAAAAACATTGCTCGTCTCCGCCCCTCTCTCTCCCAATCTGTTGCAGAAGCTCTCATCCATTCATTTGTTTAATCCCAGTTAGACTATTCACCAGTCACTGGTCTACCCACCCACAGGTTAAACAGATTTCAGTATGTTCAGAATTCAGCTGCCAGACTTCTTTGCCACCCACGGCCCTGGGATCACATTTCATCTACTCTTTGACAACTGCATTGGCTCCCAATAAAATATTGCATCCATTTCAAACTACTCCTTCTGGTTTTCAAATCTGTCCACAGCTTGGCCCCTCCTTATCTGTCCGGCCTTCTTCTTCCACACACACTTCTTCCCGCTCACTCTGTTCCTCAGATACACACCTTCTCGCCATTCCCCCTTCCAGACTCCGCACTATGGGTGACAGGGCATTCAGTGTTGCTGCCCCCCATCTCTGGAATGCTCTGCCCCTTGTCCTGCGCCAATGCACTTCGCTGGTTTCTTTCAAATGAACTTCCAACTGAAAACGTACCTTTTTAAATTAGCCTTCCCTGTTGTTTAATTTTATTGTTGTTGTTGTATTGATGTTTTTTGATGTTTTATTGTCTTTGATTGTAAAGTGTCCTTGGATGTCAAGAGAGGCGCTTTTAAATAAAATGTATCATTATCATTATTATTATTATTATTATTATTATTATTATTATTATTGTTATTATTATTATTATTGAACACAGACAACTAAATTCTTACAACAATGTGACTCAAAAATAATAGTGAAATAGATTTTATTGATGAAGACAATATGCTGATGGTGACATTTTCCACCGGTCTGCTGTGCTCTGAGTCTGGTGTCAGTGACATGCTCTGAGTCACGCATCTGTCTGCTTGCGCTGCAGTGTGCCAGAGGGTTGTAATTTTTAGTGTTAAATCAAAAGTTAAACACTACTTAGCAGCAACCAGAAGTGTTTTTTCATTTGTGAATATTTTTATCTTAATTCTAGGGTTGCAAAAACTACCTTCTCGCCATCATTTGTAAGTTATTAGTTAGTTTTCACTCAGCAAAAACAAAAAAAGATGTTGTTTGCTTGCTCATCCCTAACTAAAATGATCACCTTCTTCTGAATATTAACTTTGTCTCTGGTCTATAAGCTGCTTATAGACCAGGGACAAAGTTAATATTTCATAACTTTCCACCACATGAACCACTAACAAACCCACCTTGCTTTTTCAAATACTGGGTGACATACTGTCGACCCTTTGCTTCTTTCTCCTCTCTTAGCTTCCTTTCTTAATGTTTTTGGCTACCTGATTTTTGAGGCATATTGCCGTCTCCACCTCCTTACCTGCTGTCTTTGACAAATTACGGTGCACTGCAGCTGATCCAGTTGGACTGAACCATTTTATGTAAATAGAGAGGGGGAGCATTAATGTTTCCAAAACAAATAAAGTTATTGTTACCAGTGCATTGTAAA
The DNA here is from genome assembly GCA_026686955.1 of Epinephelus cyanopodus. NCBI lineage: Eukaryota > Metazoa > Chordata > Actinopteri > Perciformes > Serranidae > Epinephelus > Epinephelus cyanopodus. The sequence continues at coordinate 618,277 of CM048930.1, forward strand.
TAAAATATATTTGTGATTATAAGTTAGTTAATAACTTAGTGTCATATTATTTTTTGTCAGTATTATAATTTTATTAGGGGCCTCTCTGGGCCCCTCTTAATCATGGGCCCCTAGAATCCTTCTCCTTTTTTCCCCCTTTTCAGCGCCCCATTATGCAAATGATACACAATTGTATTTATCGATAAAACCAGAAGAAACGGATCAATTAACTAAACTTCAAAAATGCCTTAAAGAGGTAAAATCCTGCAAGCACAAAACTGAACTGAGATGCTTTGCCTCTTGCACTAATAAGTTATCACATGCAAACACACAGAAGCACGCATCTAACACCACATGGAATGCTGACAGGTCGACCTATGCCCGCACCGCAATTGTGAGGCCCTTACAAGGGATCCCCACTTGAACTACTGCAGATTGAGCTGAAAGACTATATGAAACTGCAAACTGCTATCCATAGATCAATCTATCTGCAGGAAAAGAGGGGAGAACCGAGTCTCAACCAAGTGGTTGAGAAATCAGTGGTGCCAGGCAATCAGGTGTAGATCAAAGTGGCATGAGCCAAGGCAAGAGGGACTCTACATGGTAGTGTGAGCCAAAAGCTATAAATCAGTATGATTGATTGAGTCTGATGCAAACACACACGTCCCATCCCAGGCTAGCCTAAATCTCATGCCAACACTGTCAGCTAAATCCAAACACATAGACACCCCATTCAGCTTAGAGCCCTGTGCTGGAGCCCGAGGCTCGAAGGTCCAAACAGCCTGACAGTCCGAGGGCTGGGCTTCGGGCCAATTACCACATCACTGCCTCGGACACGAGGCAACCTGCCAATTAGAGAGGTGTGTGTTTGTTCTTAACCCATTTAAATGGCAACACTTGAACGCAGCAGCCGCTGTGCCCCTCCCACTCCACTGCATGTCACTCATCATATTTTACTGACCCCATTCGCTGTCCAGCTGCCTACAATTGTTGCGATATCAGGTCAACTGCAGCGCTGCAGTTGCATCGCGCACAGTCACTTCAAAAAACAAAATCAATTAAACAACCCCAAAAATATGGAGTTAGATCAGTCTCAATATTCACAAATGCACACAGAAGGATTCACAAATACATGTTAAGATTTATATATAAATTACTCTCTCCACACAAATATTTTCAATGCACACACATATATTTAGCATTTTATATAAATGTAAAAAAAATCCACAAATATATGTATTTAAAAAGTATTTGCAATTTTCATCAAAACATATGTGGATGTTGATACATTCATTTACAAATGCTTTTATTTTGTGAACCTCCGCGCATTTGTGTGTGAATCTTTTTGAGACTCTCCTGACGTGACCCGATCCACAAATGCATTTTTTCTACCAAGGGGATATAGGTAGCCAATCAGATGTCTCCTTCCTCTTCAGCCAATCACATGAGCGTCCCACCACCATCCCCACGTGGGGTATGTTTTAACGTCGTAGCGTCAGAAGGTGGCAGTAATGCACCACTACATTGTTTGCGACCGCCAAATTAATACGGAAGAGAAGAAGAAGAAGGTCAAGAGCGTAGAGTGCTTAAGTACTGCTCTATTTCCAGCGCGGCCGGCACTGCGAGAAAAGCCTTTTATGTCCGTCCCGGAGCAGCAGGCTGGGCTGGGAAATAGTGTCGAAGGTGCCGCTGCCGATGTGTGTTGGGGGGCAGCACTTGACGGACAACGCACCGCGCCGGCGGCGGTGTGCGTTGCACGGTGTACGTTAGCGTCAGTTACACGGTGCAGTTATACCAACTAAAGCAAGTTTCAGATAATTTGCTAACCAACTGGGCTACCACACACTTTAGCAAAACCAATCACAAATAATTCAATAAAGAGTCATGATTTACAACAAGTGGATACACTTACAGGCAACAGTATCCAGCTGCAGCCCCGGAGCAGAAGCACAAGCCTCTGGCTTTTTTTTCCTAACAACTTTTTTAAGTAAAATTGCATAACATAGCGTCTATGAATTGATGAATTGTCCATTTATTTTACCTTTATTTAATCATACAAGTCAACTTTGTTTTTTGTTTGTTTTTGACCACATCGCCACGTTCAACCATGAATAAAAGAAGCTGCGCTCAGTGGGCGCTCCTTCTATATTAATATTCATATGCTTCCTTAACTAGGCTACGACCTGTTTTCATTTAGGTCGGACCTTTCAAACTACACAATATTTCACCATTCAATGTGAGAAATCAATGCTAACATTCAAAAATAGCTGACTGTTACCCTATTTCGTGTGTAAGTGAACACAATGAAGAGACAAAAGTCAATTTGAAAAACTTTATTTTCAAATTTCCACAAACAATATCTGATGGCCAGTCTGGCTTCTCCTGGCAGCCTGCAAGAGACAGAAAAGATAATGAGCACATAACTTCAAGAAACAAATCCCAACTTCACCCACTGTATTTTTTTGTTTCGCATTTCAGCTGTCTTATAGCCAGATTGAAGGCTTCGGGTCCGTCACTCTGCTTAATTTAGCGTTGTAACGGCCGGACTACACGGTGTCGGCCACCGGCATGACCTCCGCGCTCCTCTCCGCTCCTCTCACCCACACTTGAGCACCCGTCCAGGCCGCGGAGGTCAGGCCGGAGGGCTGCGGTCGTCAGGCCCGGGCGGGACCATAGGTGAAGGGATCCCAAGTCTCGAGCCCTGCCCTCGCCACTCACCAGGATCCTCTTCTAATGGTCACAGAATAAACAACATAGCTATTTTTCTGCCAATTTATTCCAGTTAGCTTACCTGAAACCTGCTAAGTTGAGATGCTGTGTCCTGCGAGCTCAGTTCCACACAAAGACCGCGACAATAATATCCAGCATCACTTCCGTCACATCAGGGGCTTGTGCTCCGGGGCTGCAGCTGGATGCTACTCCTTACAGGTGCACGATCGTTGGCCGCCATGCTGCAAACTAGACCTCTTGACCATGTCTATGCTCTTGACCATAGACATACGCTCTTGACCTTCTTCTTCTTCTCTTCCGTATTAATGTGGCGGTCGCAAACAATGTAGTGGTGCATTACTGCCACCTTCTGACGCTACGACGTTAAAACATACCCCACGTGGGGATGGTGGTGGGACGCTCATGTGATTGGCTGAAGAGGAAGGAGACATCTGATTGGCTACCTATATCCCCTTGGTAGAAAAAATGCATTTGTGGATCGGGTCACGTCAGGAGAGTCTCAAAAAGATTCACACACAAATGCGCGGAGGTTCACAAAATAAAAGCATTTGTAAATGAATGTATCAACATCCACATATGTTTTGATGAAAATTGCAAATACTTTTTAAATACATATATTTGTGGATTTTTTTTACATTTATATAAAATGCTAAATATATGTGTGTGCATTGAAAATATTTGTGTGGAGAGAGTAATTTATATATAAATCTTAACATGTATTTGTGAATCCTTCTGTGTGCATTTGTGAATATTGAGACTGATCTAACTCCATATTGCAGGGCACTTCAGCTTAATGCATGCTAAAAAACGTCCTTAAAGGCTAAGTTCGGTTTTTTGACACCTGGGCCTTATTTTTAGGAATAAATACGCTCGTAGACTCACCCAGATGATTTTGGTGGAGCTCGGAGCCGTTTTCGAGCAATTTAGATCCATCCGACGGCGTCTTCTCTCATGCCATAGAAGCGGACGGGGCCAAACATCGAAGCCCCTAAATTAGACATTATCTGCTGCGAAACTCGCTCATTTCACCTACATTTTATAAATGAATGGCCAGTGTTATCACCATGTCAGCTCAACTTCCTTGTTATGGTCATCCGGGGCTTTACAAGGATGGGTCACTTTTGGTGACGTCATAGACGTGCGCCGCAGGAGCGCAGTCCAGCCGGCGCTAGGCTAAGAGCTACACGGGTACAAACATGGTTTGTCATTGCGTTTTTCCACTTTGTCCAAACAAAATGACTAGTTGGACAAAGTTCACATTCCACAGGCTTCCTTTGAAAAACCCGGAGTTACTAAAGCTCTGCTTGTTGTCCTGAAAATGGACCCGAATATTCCTATGGAAGAACTGAGGAGGGTCAGTCACCGGGTCTGCAGCGCTCACTTCGCTCCAGAAGACTTCATTACGAAGACGACAAAGATAAAAGACCAGGAAGCTCAGCGTCAGTACCTCAGGAGGAATGCCATCCCGATTGTTTCAGAGGGCAAAACAGACGCAGCGGAGGTAATGCATTTCTTTTGAAGATGTAATAATATTGGTCGATAACCAGTGCACGTCGGCCAGCGTATAAAGCTCCTTGTATAAATGAATAGCTATCTTCACGACCTATGTCTGAGCAGGAGTAGCCTTCTAAAATACATTCCTGCAAAAGAATACTGCACTGTAACGCAATATAATTTACTCTAGTCCATGCTAGTTTTTGAAAAACTAACTCGCAATGCATATGATATGGTTATTCTCTGCAGGCAATAAATTGTGACTCGAGCTGCAATCATCACGGGTCTGCATTGTTAGCGCACACTTACAAGTAGTCATATGCTTTCTCCAAAACTAATTGTCAGTAGTTTCGACCGTTATTTATTTATAAAGCAAACACTCATAGAAAATATACCCTTTTTGCATTTGTATGGGCTACTTATTCTATCGAAAGTTGTCCGTTCGGTCCTGCTGGCTTCGGCTGCGTCTGCCAGTTGACTCTCGGGACATAAAAAAAGTCTCTACCACAGCCCGGTTTGTCATGGCAGAAAAATCTTCCAGTGTAGTGAGACACGTATTTTGGGGGGCATCAATATGTGTTTCCTCTGGTCTCAAGTCCCACTCTGAGCAGCAAAGGCTCTCTTCTGTTGTCTGTGGCGTGCAGTGTTCACAACAACACCACCAGTTAGCCCCGTTCGTGGACGTGCAGTGGTCGCTTCTTCTCTGGCTAGCTGTTCGGCTCTTTCCCTCTGCATCCTCCTTTCAAATAGCTCCTTGTTGGTGTATTCTGGCTCAAAACGATACGGGCATCCATCATACTCAGAGTCGTCATCAGACACTTCTACATCGGATAAATATTCCGTCATGTTGCACAAGAATAGCTGTGTAGCTGTATAGCCTAGCCTAGCGCCGGCTGGACTGCGCTCCTGCGGCGCACGTCTATGACGTCACCAAAAGTGACCCATCGTTGTAAAGCCCCAGATGACCATAACAAGGAAGTTGAGCGGACATGGTGATAACACTGGCCATTCATTTATAAAATATAGGTGAAATGAGCGAGTTTCGCAGCAGATAATGTCTAATTTAGGGGCTTCGATGTCTGGCCCCGTCCGCTTCTATGGCATGAGAGAAGACGCCGTCGGATGGATCTAAATTGCTCGAAAACGGCTCCGAGCTCCACCAAAATCATCTGGGTGAGTCTACGAGGGTATTTATTCCTAAAAATAAGGCCCAGGTGTCAAAAAACCGAACTTAGCCTTTAAGGGGCATTCCACACTATGTGGAAATGGCTTGCAAAAGTGACGATCCCAGTAGAAATAGGTGAAGGACAATTAACGTATGAAGTACATGTGATGTTACAGATTATGTACATACTCGAGAGTGTGGGATATGGAAAGGAAAAAGAGGGGCAGAGTGCAGAAAACTGGCATGTCGCATTACACTCAAAACAGAGGGACACCTTGAAATCACCTTCTCCCCCTCATCCCTCCTTCCCTTCATCCCTGAACCCTCTCCTCCTCAGTCATGACTACTCATCATCCATAACATATAATAAATAATTCTGAAAATACTATTGGTGTGGTCTTGTTAGAGAACTAATGTAACAATTGTAGTGGCAAAACAACTATTTAATGAACAGTGTAACGAAAAAGTCTCACACGTCGGCTATCTTTCTTGAGTTTTAATAAGCTTTCATGAATGGAGACACACACATACAAACGCATGAACAGTCAGTGAGTGAGTAATCTCTCAAGACAGATTCTGCAGTTTACATTGTAGAATCTGTCAGCAGCCCTGTGTGAAAAATGACGGGGGGGAGCTTTGAGTTTGAACATGCTGCGCTTTAGCCAATCACAATGGAGGGGGCATGGCTTTGAGTTTGAACGATGCTGCGCTTTAGCCAATCACAAGACGTGCAGGTGTCCCCAGGAAATGTGTACCTACAGAAACAACAAGCTCCGTGTCCATAGCGACCGCTCCACCCAAAACGCCGTCTCGTCGTTTATAAATATTTGTAAATATTTTTTCCAGTGGATGTCTGAGTTACAACATGATTGAGCTAAGTGGAGTAGTTTCATGTCGTATCTGACAACGGGAGGCTTTCAACAGATGACGCCCTGATGTTAGCTTTGCTAAATGTCCCTGTCAGCTGCAGCCACTAATAGTGATTTCCCAGAACTGAATAAATACCACACATAAGCAACACAAAACTGCTTTGCTAGTTCAATCATGTTCTAACTAAGATATGTGCTGGGAGAAAAAAAAATTATATATATATATATATTATTATATATATTATATATATTATTATTATATATGTCCAAAAAAAACATTTTGGCCCCCCCTGAGGGATTGGAGAAACATGTATGACCCCCCCCCCCCCCCCCCCCCGAACCATAAACAACATTTTTGTATATAATCACACCAGGGGTCCGTTTCACAAAGCAGGTTCAACAAACTCTGAGTCTAATCCTGAACTCTGAGTTGATCTACTCTGAGATAGGAAACTCTGAGTTTCCGGTTCCAGAATAGCTGATTTGAATCAGTTTAATCAACTCGGAGTAGTTTCACCTGGAGTTAAGCGCGTGCACCACAACTATAAAAAGCCAGCATCAATGGAGCCCCGATTCCATGAGTCACCATGGCAACGGGGAAGAGGAGAGCTGCGTTTTTCACCCCACTAGAATTAGAAATCTTAATGCGCTCATACGGCGAGCTTGCACACGTTTTCAAAAAGAAGTGCATAAGTTTAAATGTAGTCCTTTGGGATCACAATAATATTACAGGGGAAAACTGCTTGAGTGGTAGCCTATTAACTTATTTCATTTAGGTGCAATCCCGCGGGGGAGAAGCACACTTGCAGCATTTTAGGATGAAATATAAAAACATTGTTCAAACAGGTAAGACCTCGGCATAATCTCATGGGGGTACCTCATTTTGATCACGTTTTACATTGTAAAGTAAATATTAAATGGCTGTTTGACTGTGCAGTTGTTTTATCCCCAACATAATGCTGTTTTCACACACATAAATTTCTTCTCATCTATATCATATTCTGTTAAATAATTAAGCCTATTTAAACTAACACAGACTTCTACTCAGCCAACAGAAAGAAGGCAAATACCTGTAAAACGAGCACACTTTTCTGACCGCCCTGCATACAGTTGCCTTACTCAAGTGCTCAGCATCTCTGACATTGTACAAAAACTTCCATTTGCAAAGAAACGCAGCGCAACACACAATATCTGCTGGGATGAGAGAGCATGACTACAACTGGTAATGTTGCAAATGTAAGCATGGATTAGGTTTTGTATGTAGACGATGGACTGTGATGTGAAACGGTACAGCTCAAAAAGATAATTGTGTGGAAATGCTAGAACATCTATGCGTGGTCTGATAACCATCTCCCGACGAATATTTAATTCTCTGCGCAGTAATGCTGCACCTTCATCCACGGGATCGTTATCAAAAGGACATGCCATGTTGGTGAAAAAAGTCGCACCTACTGTGCCCAATGGACTTCTAATATACTGATATTTATACTGATTTTTTAAATGATTTTTTTAAATGACAGACGGCAGAACTAGGCTACACCAAAACTCGCCTGCTGACTGAATGAATGAGGAAATCAAATGGAGTGTGTGGCTCTGAAAGAGAGCGGAGACAGAGAGAAACTCGAGGTTCATTGAGAAAAACCTGCTCCCGACCAGGTTAGGTTCATAGAGTCTGTTACTGCGGTAACTGACCGAGAGCTTAAGTTACCTCTCTCTCTGAAACAGGCTAGAGTTACCCCTCTTTCTCTGGTTTGAGTTACCTCCCTTTTTGAAACGGAAAACTCAGAGTTTCCCTCATTTTAGGGTTAACAGACTCTGAGTTTTCACTAAACCTGCTTTGTGAAACGGACCCCAGCAGTAAAGAGGGCAATAATAATGACGATTTCCATCAATAAATAGCACCGTATTTGACTTCGCCATTTAAACCTTACTCTGCCAGGTGGGGTCAGTATTGAGTTCACAAAGCTACTGTGGAACTAAATCTGGAAACGTCTTTCATTTGATTCTGACACTGTAAAATAAAGACAGATTGGGAGCTATATTTTTCGTATTTAAAATAAACAGCTGTGAGTATAAAAGCTTTCATTATCAGCTTTCAGGCGTGAGTTTTTTTCTCTCCTACCTTCCCAGCTGTAGAACAGTGTTGGGTTTGTGGGATCATTTAGCACGAGCATCTGAGCACCGGTAGGCCGTCTGAATATTGCAACCGGTATGCCGTAGTCTTTGTCGAGTAGAGCATCGCGGAACCAAATTATTTCAGGCCAAACGACAAAGAAGGAGGAGAACAGTTCATACGCATACTCATAGTCCAGCCATCCACAAGGTTTGCTCTCACCAGTGGCTGGGAGCAGCAGCTCACTTAGCAGCCGACTCAGAGCTAGAAGTTTGTCGCGCAAGTTCTTAAGGGCCGTCCACACCAAGAAAGATAACTGTAACGTTAACTATAACGATAACAATGGCAGCATCCACACCAATGAACGATATCGTCGTGTTGCTAGGTTACGCCAAACACACACTGCTCGGTGCGGTCGGCAGGGGAGCATAGTGATGGATAAAATGGATATTGATGACCTGTTATTGCTGTATGTTGCGAGACAGAAAAAGAAAACCAATTTGCCGCTTGCTCCACCTGTCTGTCTGTCTGTCAGCTCCATCTGTCATGAGACAAACATGAATGAAGACGTGCAGTTTATTGTGTTTCACCGGCGACGAGCTGTCATTACGCGCGACAATTACGCATGGCTGCACGCTCTTTATAACTCACTGTATGAACCTATGTTGCATAATAAAGATTTGCCCCCCTCAGTAACTTCATCCTGGCTCCTGAATTTTATGAATGGAGGGGAAAAGAGGAGACGCATTCCCCTGCAAAATGTATTTTATTGCAGTTATTTACCCGGTATTTGCAAAACAAAATCACTAAAGTTAAGATTCTGTCACAAAACTATATTGTTACGGATCTTTGCACATTTTTAAGTGGGTATATGGAAATCCTGGAGTTTCTTAGTGGGTACACGTGATGTGATGAACGTCTCGACCTGTCATTTCGGATGTATTTTGATTGGCTGTCAGTGTTTCTATCGTTCATCAAATCGCTCTGAAAGTGATCCAAACGATATCGTCCACCACTATCGTTGTCGTTATAGTTATAGTGTGGACGCTGCCAAACACGAGTTTAGAACGATTTTTAAAACTGTATTTTTATAGTTATATTTATAGTTATAGTTCTTGGTGTGGACGGCCCTTTATTCTTTGTCGACTCTGTAATAAAATTAAATTTGTCCAGTGTCTCATCCGCTTTTAAGGTCTGCAAAGACACTCTCAAATTAGCATGAAGGAAACTTTCCTTTCGATACACTGATTTCGTCACAGCAGCCATTATGCTTGAATTGTTTGTGTTCCGCGGTCGTCTTCTTCTGCTACTCTATTGGGTTTTCCGGTCAGTGACGTGTGCATTGAAAGTGACGTGTGCGCAAGTGGGAAATACCATTGTGGACCATGCAGGGTAACTTTATATAGCGGAGTATAAACCAAAACCTCTGAGTAAAATACGGATGGAAAACAAACAAAAAATCATACAAAACTTAACAGATTAAAGTTGCATGACCCCCCCCTGAAGCCAAAATAGACTGGACAGACTATTGCAGGGCTGACACATAGAGACAAACAACCATTCACAGTCACATTCACACCTACGGACAATTTAGAGTTATCATTTTAGTCTAGTAGGAAGGGGGGGTCCCCATGGTCACGGTGGATTTCTAAATGAAACCTATATTTTTGGAATCGTGAAGGTCTGTAGATAATGAATTTTGATATTCCCATCGCGAAAAAGGGTAGTCCTCGGAATTCCGGCAGAATTTCGAATTCCGTCAATCGGAATATATGGAAAAAATTAAAAATCAAATGTATCCACAACTTTTGAACCATATATTGTACAGAGACAAATAAACCATCTTTTTTGCATAAATTAAGCATGAGAAATCAATTAAAATGGTTATTTTAATGATTTAAAATGTATGTCTAAGCATAATTGGCTTTTCTTTGCAAAATTTAGCAGAAAAAATATGAAAAAAGCTATGACCTATAGGAAATCTTCCCAATTTGTCGGTATTTGGTGAGAAACATCAGCTTTTTAATAGCTATAGAAAACTGCCCAGCACTCTAAGCTTTCATTTGATTGGTTACATGTTGCTGTAACTAAAAAAATAAAGTCTGGGAGACTGTTAGAGCTATGTCTACTCCCAAATTTGTGATAGACAGGTCAAAATGAGGGATAACCATAACTCTTCAATCATACATCATACATATATAAATGAACCAATTTTAATAAATCAATCAATGAATCAATCAATGAATCAATCAAAAATATTAATTAATTAATTAATTAATTAATAAAAAAATAAAATAATTCATTTGATTTATATAGTGCTTTTTAGGCTACTCAAAGACACTTTACAAGCTAAAAGATCAAACTTAAAAGAACAAGGCACTAAACACATGAAAACAAACATTAATTACACATTAAAAGCAGGTTTGAAGAGGTTTTGATCAGAGACTTGAACATGGGCAGATTGGTGCAGTCTCAGATGTGTATGGGTAAAGAGATCCAGGGGGAGGAGGCAGCTATGGAGAAGGCTCTGTAGTTGGTTGGCATCAGAGGATCGAAGACTGCGAGGAGTGTGGTGGTAGAGCAGGTCGGTGAGGTAGGAGGGGGCCTGGTTCTGGAGGGCTTTGTGGGTGAGGAGAGGGACTTTGAAATGGATTCATTGATGAATTATATTTAAACAAAAACTTTATGGTTTGAGCTTAATCGTCATCATCAACAAGGTGGTCATAGTCTATTCCCAGGTTGTCCTCTTCTTCTCCATCCTCTTCCTCAAACACTTCTTCAATCAAATCAATGAGAGAGGAAGGCAAGATAGGTCTGCATGACCACAGTGGCTCCAACACACCTTCCTCCGTCAACATCCATCCCTGGCCATCATCATGAGGCTTTGGTTTATCAAATTGAGGCTGGTTGGCACGCTTATAGTTGGCCAGTCTGTAATTGACCCGACCAATATGAGGAATAAGATTATTCCTACACGGTGGAAGGCGAGCCAGGTCAATTTTGGATTTGGTGGTGAGTTTTTCATTCTCTCCCACCATCTTCCTTAGCATCTTTGCTCTCACCACATCTATGGACTTCTCCCGCCCCTGACCATACATGAGGCAGGTAAAGGCTTCCACATCTGCCACCACCTCTGGTTTCACCACCCAGTCATCACCCAGTTGCCTGAACAGAAAATCCATGGATATGCTCTCTTAAACTATAATAAATGGTTTTCAATTTCAGCAATAATCCTTTAATTGTAGACAGCACGCATTTAAGTTTTTGCATAAGGCAACATGGATTACTTACCTAAAAGCCTTGTGAAACTTTGGATTCTTCTGCAGCTTCTTTAGGGGGGGCACTTTGCCCTTACCCTTGAAGGCACGTGTGTGAGTGCAACACGTAGAACCCTAAAAGTGTTGTGCAGTACTCAGGCTCGAGTGACTTGGCAAGCTCAGTAATATTGACAAGCTGGCGGTGCTTGCCCACTCCGATGTCCAGGAAGACGGTGAGACCAATGGAGTGTGAGTGGTGGAGCAAAATAAAAAATATGTCACTGTCAGGAGTCCTCACAACAGCTGACTTGTATCCTTGAGAGGCTGCATAGTGTAGGTATAGAACCACCCGGGTATCTGTCTCCTCCTGGTCTGACGACAACTCATTGATCTCATGCATCCTCACCTGAAACACATGAATCCTAGTATTGAATATTCAGTGGTAAAGCATAATCATCATTGTGAGGTTTTAAGAATATGCATGTAAAAGAATATTTGTTCAATCCTACCACATTGTACTTACTTCGCCATGAAATGATTCCAGATGTTGTGCTTTTCCTTCCACAATGGCAATCGCCATGCCACACTTCTCGAGTCGTGTCACTGCGGCTTTGCTCCCCCACACCTGGAGAAGTAGCTGGCAGAGTTGCTGCTTGTTGTCATCATTGGTTAGGAACTGTTTGAAATCAACAGGCTTCCTAGTGGATGGGCCACCTATGATCTGTTTTTGAGATGAGCCACGCCGCAATCTCTCCTGTGCTTTGACAGACCCTACATGATAGCAGTCAGTTGAGAACACAAAATTTTTTTTGGCAACCATCTGGTCCAGCACCTGGAGGCAAATTTCACCACATGTTTCTGGCAGATTAACAAGCGTGTGGAATAATGCCATGCCATCTTGTATGTAAAACGCATCTTTTGGGTAGGGAACTTCCTCAGGTGAGTCTTCCAGCAAAAAGTGCAACATAGAGGCCTTATTTGTTTTGGCAAAAAATCCATCAGCAGTGCCAAGGCTGGGAGGGACAGGAGTGAGGGAGTATTGCATCAGTTCATCGATGTTGAGAGGTTCCTTAAGGAGCTGTGACTTCACAAGAAGCATGAAGGCCAAGTTGCTCTGTTCACTGTACTGGATGAGCTGAAAATAAAGGACAGTAATGTCTTACTTCTCATTTTGGTTTATTTGAAATGTAGTATTAAAATATGTGTGTATAACATGTAAAAGTACATCTAATCAGTGAAATTGGCAGTCTTATACCTTTCCCTGTGAGGTGGTTAGTTTAATCGTCTTGTTGGAAGCCTCCATCGTTTTCAGCTTCTGTCACTTGATGGGTTCAAAGAAGGTCTCTTCAGGATTACCATTTTGGAAACGATCCTTGATGGATGCCTCCTTTGCTTCCATGCCAACTGTGTCAGCTCGCATCACATCTATCTCGACCTCAAGAGGAACAGGAGCACCAGATGCTATGTTGTAGAGGTGATCTTTATCACTAACAGTGAAGGGGTCAATGAAGTTTCGGATAGCACTGAGTGTTCTCTGGACTGCCTCCTCACTTTTCTTTATCTCAGCTGCCTCAAGCTCGCGATGCTTTCCTGTCTTAGTAGGACAATCTGTGTCATCAATGAGTCCACACATCTCAAGCAGCCTCTCAAAATACTGGGTGCGAGCAGATGTGGTGCGGCACCAGCGTTGATAGGCACCAAACATGGAGAACAGTCCCCCTAGACCACCTGAAAAGGGTAATATATTATTCCTGTTATAAAAAATGAACAAAAAACACTGAATGGTTTCATGTAATACACCACTGTAGTTAATATAATCACCTGTTGACTTAGCAAACTTCATGAACATTTCCTCCATGGTCTTGTCCACTGCACTGAGTGCACCAGGAATGAGTGAGCGTGCTACTGAGATGCCACCCCTCTCAAGAAGGTCCTTTGCACCAGGGTGAGACAGCTCGAGGTTGGTGAGGAACACCTCTAACCAGACCAAATACCTGTGGAGCATATTATAAAGTAAGTTCTAAAATTAACCCTGGCAGGCTTTATAAAGCAGGCTAAATAAATGTGGTTTTATGCCCAAACATGTCTTACCTGGAGTAGTTCTGCCCATCAAACGCGAAGAACAGATTAGCCATCTCCCCATTGCACTTGTGAAAGAGCTTGAGGTTGTTGGTCTTGACAGAGTAGATTAGCATGAGGATGAGGCGGACGTGTTTGATGAAGCCAAACCAGAAGTTTCCAGTCTTGCCCAGATGATTGGCACCCACTTTGCCCTCAAACTCAATATACTTGATGATGGTGACGGTAGAGGTGTCCTGCATGGCAAGGTTAAGATGCTCTCGGTTGCAGGACTTCACCAGGTTCAGAAGGGACATTGTATTTTCTACCTGGATATTTTCCTCCTCCACAAACCTTTCCATAAGCAGCCGTTCCATTGCCTCACAGACGGTCTTCAGGCAGAACAGTGCTTTTGCATAAGCCTTCCCACTGAGAACACTGTTCAAGCAGCCACTGGTGATCAGGCCAGCCTCGAGGATGACCTCAGCATAGCCTGACCCACGGAACTTGTGTCCGGTTACCATGCCCATGTAATTCATTCCAGTGTGGAATGCACCTGGAGTGATAACATGCAACTTGTATCTCTCTGGAAATTTCCATATGAGGGGAAGTGCCTTCATGCACCCACCGAGGTCAAATGTGCTGAGGACGTATTTCTGTCCAACCTCAGCTGTGGCTTCTTCAGATTGCCTCAACAGTTCCTGGATAACAGAGTACTCTGTGAATGGCTGGTTGATTGGAGTGAAATAATCTATAGAAGACTTCCTGGCAGGCTTGGTTCCTGTTGCTGAGATGAATCCACCAAATGCAGGAACTGGCTGATTTCCACTGCTTCCCATCATCCGCAACAAGATCCACACATGATATTCCATCAAACATTCCTTGTACACTGTGTCATTCTCCACTGGAGGTATCAACACAGTGCCATCTGGAAATTTTGGACCAACTCGATTGTAAATATGTAGAGGAGGCAGGGTGTTTTGAGTATCAACCTTGAGTGACCGATTATTTTCTCTGGCTTTAAGAGGCAGCATCCTCTCCTGTGTCGTCTTGAAACCAGGTTTCACCTCTTGAATCATGATGCCGGCTGTACTATTCACAATGTTGGGTCCATGGACATTGGTGGTAATTTTGTTTAGGTTATCCCATTCTACATGAAACACGTCATTACCTTCACCAGTGATGATCTTAGGAGTCAGATAAGTTGACATTTCATCAATGGCCTTGGCCATGGCTGTCTCTAGCTCCAAGCCAAAGTCATGTGACTCAGAATGGCCGAGTCTGTTGAGGATAGTGGTCAACTGCCTACTACGATACAGGTGCCGGACTGTGCAGCAGAGGAGGATGTGTTTTGGCAGCTTCCACTCACCATTTGTCACAGCACGGCAAAGATCCTGGAACAATATTGCAAAGAGAGAATACAGTAAGTTACTGAATGAATTTTGAGGTTAAAAAAAATAATGTATATTATAAGGTAAGGATATTTTATGACATTGTGTTTGAAGTATAGGTGCATGGATAAAGGACTAAGTATGATCTTGAATAAATGATGTGGAGTAAGTCTTAAGTATTACCTGGCCAATAGACAGCACAAGACGATGCGTCTTTGCACACATTTCCCCAACCGATTCCTCACCGGAAATAACTATGTTGAGAAACTTGGTCAGACCTGGAGGGAGGACACCCTCAGATTTGATTTCAAGATCATCAGCTGTAGGTGGCCATGGTAGGGACTTGGATTTGCTGAATGCTTGTTGGATCACACCTCAGAGAAGGAGAGCAACATCTTTAAACTTGTCCCTTGAGCCAAGTGTGTATGCATGGGATAGCGCTTCCTCGACTTGAAGGCTGGAATTGTAGACAAGGTTGAACGTGACAAAGCCCTTGTTACTTGAGTTCACTTTGGCGAATGCAATTTTCTCGCTTATCTTGTCATCCCTGAGGTGTCTCTTAAGCACCCTCCTATCAGGCTTTGGGAGGCCATGTTTCTCCAGTTCCTTGATGTAGAGTGCCCACAAAGTAGAAAACTGCACTACCTCATTCTGCTCAATAATATGGCCGTTGATGAAATCAATTACAGATGAGAATGCCTCCTGATGAGCAGCAGCCCTCCAGGCCTGAGCTGTGTCAGAGTTGCGGATATCAAGTCGCTTCTTTGCACGGATATGATTTTTGTATTTGCTATTGAACAAATTGCGACAGTAATGGTGGTACTGGGCTTCCCTGGCAAATAGATCTTTACCTTTCACCTCACGATGCAGACAGCTATATCCTAGTACTTGGGCTTGATATTCAATCTTCTTCCAAGAACTTGGTCCATCCTTACATGAAGGAAACTTTTCTGTGCTTTGATTTTTTCCAAATACTTTCAACTGACGTTTTTCACAAAAGATGCATTGTGATTGGAAGAGTGGCCCTGCAGAAGACCTTTTCCGCGGAGATCTTGATGTTGTTGATGCTGTAGATGATCTGTTGTCTGTGGAGATGAAACAGTATGAAAATTTCATTTTACAATTGCTATGACCAAAATAATCACCGTTATCTGTACTACAATTCATAAAATTGGCTAGATTTTCAGGCTGTTATGTAGCCTGAAACTCAAATCGTTAAAATGTGCTGAAAATGTTCAAGAAGCACTGAGGCACTCACTGAAATCATCTATATTGAAAAACACAATTAAAATTAGCAGCACTATGCATTTTGTTTCAATAAACATTAAATAAACTTAGTCAAGACTCAACTATGGTTGAAGCTGGACAGAATTTATTGTGTATATCACAGCATGGTAATCAAATACAGATTTAGTGATAATTAACAGTAGTACTGTTAGCAATTTCATCAGATTTGATCACTTAAGATAACAGATTAGTGTTTCATTCCTAATTGACAGTAGGCCTACCTTTCAAACGGTCCAAGTTCTTCATGAAGCGTTGATAGCAACAACGGTGATAGCCAGTTGTTTCTAGATTGATGTCCTCTAGACTTTCAGGGATTTGCTTACATATAGATGCCACGCGATTAACCGAATCCTCAGGCTGAGATTGTCTTTGTTTTCTAATACTAAGTAGCTTTGCCAAAATAGCAGTTGGTGGCTCTTTTGTATGGCTAAATGGTGTAAATGACCCATGGTTAATACCAACTACATGTAAAATGCAGTTTTGCTCTGATCCATCTTTACCCCTTCTTTTTTTCGCAGGCATCGTACCGAATTTATATGTAGCTCTCAGCTAGCTACTATATCATACCAACTGACACCAACTGATTCCCAGTGATCTCCAGAGCAACTAATTTCCATAGTAACCATCACTTTTGCTCCAGCTCAAAAACTGAGCATACTGCAGCGTGGAAAAGACAACCATAACTGATTGTGTTTTATATTACAATATGGTGTGGGAAGTGTGAAATACTATTTGGACTAAATACATAAATACTACTTCAGTCATCAAGAGAACACCATAATCAATTTGTAAAATAAAAAATTACGTTAAAAAATTGGTTTATTTATATATGTATGATGTATGATTGAAGAGTTATGGTTATCCCTCATTTTGACCTGTCTATCACAAATTTGGGAGTAGACATAGCTCTAACAGTCTCCCAGACTTTATTTTTTTAGTTACAGCAACATGTAACCAATCAAATGAAAGCTTAGAGTGCTGGGCAGTTTTCTATAGCTATTAAAAAGCTGATGTTTCTCACCAAATACCGACAAATTGGGAAGATTTCCTATAGGTCATAGTTTTTTTCATATTTTTTCTGCTAAATTTTGAAAAGAAAAGCCAATTATGCTTAGACATACATTTTAAATCATTAAAATAACCATTTTAATTGATTTCTCATGCTTAATTTATGCAAAAAAAGATGGTTTACTTGTCTCTGTACAATATATGGTTCAAAAGTTGTGGATACATTTGATTTTTAATTGTTTCCATATATTCCGATTGACGGAATTCGAAATTCTGCCGGAATTCCGAGGACTACCCTTTTTCACGACGGGAACATCAAAATTCATTATCTACAGACCTTCACGATTCCAAAAAATATAGGTTTCATTTAGAAATCCACCGTGACCATGGGGACCCCCCCTTCCTACTAGACTATTTAACATAGTCCCCACACTGCATGTCTTTGGACTGTGGGAGGAAGCTGGGGTGCCTGGAGAGAACCCAGGCTGACAACTGACAACCCTCTTGCTGTGAGGCGACAGTGCATCACTGTGCCGCCCCCCCCTTGTACAACACATATATACATTAGACATATACGTTAAATATGTTTAAATACCAGAATTTTCCATCACACAATAAAACTGTACATTCCACCACAATAGGTGTCAAGTACTCTGCCGAAATGAAACATACATGTATTAGGGGTAGATGAATCTGAATCTGACTCAGAGCGAATTGTATTGTGTGGTTTGACACAAGTATCATAGCGGTGTGTCAACCTGGTGCATTACCCAGAGAGCCAGGAGATGTGGGTTAAAAGTCTTTAAGGAAGCTAGTTAATGGGTAGCTGAACTTAATGAAAGGGTGGTTGAACCAAATATGACTTACGCCTTGGAACTAATAAGCAGCAATAATAACAGAAAGCAGGACAGGAAAATTCTTCTATGGAGTATTTCCCCGAGAGAGATAGATACTGAAAATTTCATCCCTAGGAGCTTGTCCCCAGGGAACCCACAGCTAAAAATTAATGACGAAGATATAATGGATGCAGATGTAGTTGACACAAATGTAATCATTTCTAATTCCTTTCAGCCAATTGAAGCAAATATGACTCAAGATCCACCAAAATTCAACATTCCAACACATGCTCCTATTTTGAATGAAGTTAATTTAACTATCGTGGAAAATGCTATGCTTAAAAAATTAGCCACAGAGAAAACACCAAGTGAGTTAATAACAGAATCTGTTAATATTAAGAGCCAGATTTTATTAAGGAAAATGTAAAATTTTCATTTCAAGATTTCAAAAGGCTGTAGCTTGAAAGTAGCGAGAGATAAAGGCATACTATAAAAGAGAAAAATATTCATTATGACCTAAAGTTTGTGAAGGAGATTAAATTTACTCATCTAATTTGCATATTGTGATGTTACTAGGCAGCGGCCATATTTGATTTTCAATAAACCTAAATTTTGAACATATTTACATGGTAGATCTTTTTTGTTTTGTTTTGTTTTTGTCATCTCTTCCTCAAAATAAAGGAAAAAGGGCCCGTTGTTCAAAACCTACATAAGGGTTTAAGCCGGGATATGTTGTTATCCTGGTCCCGACCAGGCTGACAGCCAGGCTTAGTTTATCCTGGTGCCTTATCTGTCCAGTCTGCTGTCACTCCGATCGGAAATCAATGTGTTGTACAGTTATTCCATGTTCTTATGTAAGTATTTGCCACATTTTTAAACAAAAAAAATACATATTGTTACATGGAAATGGTTCTCTGGCCTGGTGCTGATGTGCTGACGTATTGCGGTAAGCAAGTTGTGTCATTTCCAGTGTTTCTGTGACAGCGTCTTGTGCTGCTCCAGTGAATTCTACGAGCCTGCTTTCTGCTTTCTCACTTCAGTTGCTTTAACATCTACTTCAAGACTTAACCCACGCTCGTTCTGTTTAAGCACTTATAGCTCTCCTCCTTTTCACGACTTTCCTGCTAAACTCTTAGCTGTTGTTTGCACGTTACTAGCCTTGGTAACTACATTAGCTTAACTGCTAGCGATGGCTTCTCCCTCTGCTCTTTCTTGCTCAGTGTGCCAAATGTTTAGCTATGCCTCTGCCTCCCTTAGCGACAGTGGTAATTGTAACAAGTGTAGCTTATTTGCTGCGTTGGAGGTGAGGCTTAGTGAATTAGAAGCACAGCTCTGCACCATGGAAAACCATTCAGTAGCTGCGGTAGTTAGCAAGTCCCCTGTAGCTGGTACGGAGCCACATAGCATAGCCTCCGCTAGCGGTCCTCCGGTAACACCCGTTTAGCCGGGAGGTTGGGTAAATGTTCGCCAGAGGCACAGCTCCAAGCTGAAGCCCACAGCTCACCACCAGCCTGTTCACCTTTCCAACCGCTTCTCCCCACTCAGCGACACACCCGCTGAGGATAAAACTCTGGTTATTGGCAGCTCCATTCTGAGGAACGTGAAGTTAGCAACACCAGCAGCCATAGTCAAATGTATTCCTGGGGCCAGAGCAGGCAACACTGAATCAAATTTAAAACTGCTGGCTAAAGCTAAACGTAGATTTAGTAAGATTGTTATTCACGTCGGCGGCAATGACACCCGGTTACGCCAATCGGAGGTCACTAAAATTAATATTGCCTCGGTGTGTGTATTCGCAAAAACGATGTCGTGATGACATGTTTAGCCACATGCCATCATTTAATCACTGGCTGTCCAGGTGGTGTCCAGCAAACAATGTGGGTTTCATTAATAACTGGCAAACTTAATGGGGAAAACCTGGTCTCATTAGCAGAGACGGCATTCATCCCACATTGGATGGAGCTGCTCTCATTTCTAGGAACCTGGCAAATTTTATTAGTAATTCAAATCCCTGACAACCCAGAGTTGAGATCAGGACTCAGAGTCGCAGTCCTATAAGCTTCTCTGAGCTTCTAGAGCAATTACCCACCCATAGTTTTCATAGTTTTATACAAACACATGTCTGTCCCCCGACCACCTAAATTATCTAAATCTAAAATTAAACAAAGAGGAGTTGTGAATAACAACCTCACAAAAATGAAAACCTCTTCTGTGACAGAAAGACAAAACAGGAGAATCAAATGTGGACTGTTAAATATCAGGTCTCTAAAATTAATTTGTTTACTAACACTGCTTTAGACTACTAAAGCAGTGTTAGTAAACAAATTAATTTCAGATAATCATATTGATTTTCTCAGTCTCACCAAAACCTGGCTATGTCAAGACAAATATGTTAGTCTAAATGAATCCACTCATCCCAGTCATAATAATACCCACATTCCTCGAGGCAGCGGCCGAGGAGGGGGAGTTGCAGCCATTTCTAACTCTAGTCTGTTAATCAGCCCTAAACCTAAACTAGACTATAATTCTTTTTGAAAGCCTCGTTCTTAGTCTTTTACATCCAACCTGGAAAACCTCGCAGCCACTTTTATTGTTTTATTGTTTTAGTGTACCGTGCTCCTGGTCCATACTCTGAATTTGTTTCTGAATTCTCAGAGTTTTTATCCACTTTAGTTCTTAAATCAGATAAAGTTATTATTGTAGACTATTTTAACATTCATGTCGACGTTAATGACTCCCTGCTTCCCGCGTTTATCTCATTATTAGACTCCATTGGCTTCAGTCAGGGTGTACATGAACCCACTCACTATTTTAACCATACCCTCAATCTAGTTCCTATGTATGGAATTGAAATTGATAACCTAACAGTCTTTCCACAGATTCCCTTGATATCGGATCATTATTTGATTACTTTTGATTTCTTTTTACTCAATTACACGCCACTTAGCAATAGTTACTATACTAGAGGTTTATCAGATAGTGCTGTCGCAAAATTTAAGGAAATGATTACTCTGTCGTTAAATTCAATACCAAGTCCTTCAGTAACAGAGGTTTCCTGTGCCAACTTTAACCTCTCCCGAATTGATCATCTTGTCGATAGCACCGCAGGCTCACTGTGAACAACACTCGACTCTGTAGCTCCTCTTAAAAAGAAGTTAACAAAGCAAAGAAAGTCCGGTCCTTGGTATAACTCTCAAACCCGTAAGTTAAAACAAATATCGCAAAAATTTGAAAGGAATTGGCGATTAACCAAACTGGAAGAATCTTGTTTAATCTGGGCAGACGGTCTCAAAACATATAAGACGGGCCTCCGCAATGCCAGAGCAAACTGTTACTCAGCTTTAATAGAAGAAAACAAGAATAACCCCAGGTTTCTTTGCAGCACTGTAGCCAGGCTGACTGACAGTCAAAGCTCTATTGAGCTTTGTATTCCTTTAGCCCTTAGCAGTAATGATTTTATGAGCTTTTTTAACAACAAAATTCTAACTATTAGAGGTAAAATTCTTGACCTCCTGTCCTCAGATAGTACCTATCTAACCTCAAACACAGCTGTAAGACCTTATATATATTTAGATTGCTTCTCCCCAATTTCTCTTCAAGAATTGACTGCAGT
The DNA here is from genome assembly GCA_026686955.1 of Epinephelus cyanopodus. Taxonomy (NCBI): domain Eukaryota; kingdom Metazoa; phylum Chordata; class Actinopteri; order Perciformes; family Serranidae; genus Epinephelus; species Epinephelus cyanopodus. The sequence goes on from CM048930.1 coordinate 640,077, forward strand.
GATTTCTTCATCTAAATCATTGACATGTCTCTTAGACCCTATCCCAACTAGGCTACTTAAGGAGGTCTTACCTTTAGTTAACACTCATTTATTAGACATGATCAATATATCCTTATTAACAGGCTATGTACCACAGTCTTTTAAGGTAGCTGTAATTAAACCTCTCCTAAAAAAGCCCATCCTGGATCCAGAGGTGTTAGCCAACTACAAACCAATATCTAATCTTCCCATTCTTTCAAAGATCCTTGAGAAAATAGTCGCAGACCAGCTGTGTGATTTTCTCCATGATAATAATTTATTTGAGGAATTTCCTTTAGGATTTAGAGTGCATCATAGCACTGAGACAGCACTAATTAAAATTACAAATGACTTTCTGATTGCTTCAGACAAAGGACTTGTGTCTGTACTCGTTTTATTAGATTTTAGTGTGGCGTTTGACACAATTGACCATCAAATTCTGCTGCAGAGACTGGAACACTTAATTGGCCTAAAAGGTTCTGCACTGAGCTGGTTTAAATCTTATTTATCTGACCGTGTTCACTTTGTTCACGTTCATAATGAATCATCCTTACGTACTAAAGTTTGTTTTGGAGTTCCGCAAGGTTCTGTGCTCAGACGAATCCTATTCACTCTATATGTGCTTCCTTTCGGTAACATCATTAAAAATCACTCTGTAAATTTCTATTGTTATGCAGATGATACACAGTTGTATTTATCGATGAATCCAGAAGAAAGTAATCAATTAACTAAACTTCATAATTGCCTTAAAGACATAACAACCTGGATGAGCCCCAATTTCCTGATGTTAAATTCAGACAAAACTGAAGTTATTATTCTTGGCCCCAAACAACTCAGAGACTACTTATCTGATGGCATAGTTTCTCTAGATGGCATTGCTCTGGCCTCTAGCACTACCGTAAGAAACCTCGGAGTAACATTTAATCAAGATTTGTCTTTTAATTCTCATTTAAAACAAACCTCATGGACTGCATTTTTTCATCACATTGTGAAATAAGGCCTATCCTGACCCGAAAAGATGCAGAAAAATTGGCTCACGCTTTTGTTACCTCAAGGCTGGATTACTGTAACTCTCTATTATCAGGTAGCTCTTAAAAACTTGTCCTTAAAAACTCTCCAGCTAGATCAGAATGCAGCAGCACGTGTACTAACAGGAACTAAGAAACGAGATCATATTTCTCCTGTTTTAGCTTCTCTGCACTGGCTCCCAGTAAAATCCAGAATTGAATTTAAAATCCTACTGTTAACTTATAAAGCTCTAAATGGTCAAGCTCCGTCATATCTTAGAGAGCTTATAGTGCCATATTATCCCACCGGAACTCGGAGAATGCAGGGTTACTCGTGGTCCCTAAAGTCTCCAAAAGTATATGTGTGTGTGTGTGTGTATATATTAATATTATATATATATATATATATATATAATGTGTATATATAAATAATGTAATATATAATAATGTGTATATATATATTTATTATAAATATAATATATATACACATACATATACACATATACATATATACACACACACACCTGTCCTATTACTGCATCTTGCTACCTCGGCCATTCTGGATGTCACTAACTCGGCTTCTTCTCCAGAGCCTTTGTGCTCCACTGTCTCTCAGGTTAACTCGTATTGCAGCGGTGCCTGGATAGTGTGACGTGTGTGGTTGTGCTGCTGCTGTGGTCCAGCCAGATGCCTCCTGCTACTGCTGTTATCATTAGTCATACTTCTACTGTTATTATATACATGTGATTATTGTCACACATGTATACTATCAGATATTAATATATTATTATTAATTATAATATCATTACTTTCATGAATGTTGTTGTAAGCTACTGTCATTACCCTCTGTCCTGCATCTCTCTCTCTGTCTCTTTCTCTGTCTGTCTCATTTTGTCATACAGATTACTGTTAATTTAATATGTTGATCTAGGGTCTGTTTCACAAAGCAGGTTTATTGAAAACTCAGAGTCTGTTAACCCTGAAATGAGGGAAACCCTGAGTTTTCCGTTTCAAAAAGGGAGGTAACTCAAACCTGAGAAAGAGGGGTAACTCTAGCCTGTTTCAGAGAGAGAGAGGTAACTTAAGCTCTCGATCAGTTACTGCAGTAACACACTATGAACCTGGATGAAGGTGCAGCATTACTGCGCAGAGAATTAAATATTCATCGGGAGATGGTTATCAGACCGCGCATAGATGTTCTAGCATTTCCACACAGTTATCTTTTTGAGCTGTATTGTTTCACATCACAGTTCATCATCTACATACACGACCTAATCCGTCCTTACATTTGCAACATTACCAATTGTAGTCATACTCTCACACCCGAGCAGATAGTGTGTGTTGCGCTGCATTTCTTTGCAAATGGAAGTTTTTTGTACAATGTCGGAGATGCTGAGCACTTGAGTAAGGGAACTGTATGCAGGGCGTTCAGAAAAGTGTGCTCGTTTTACAGGCATCTGCCTTCTTTCTGTTGGCTGAGTAGAAGTCTGTGTTAGTATAAATAAGCTTAATTATTTAACAGAACATGATATAGAGAAGATATTTGTGTGGGTGAAAACAGCATTATGTTGGGGATAAAACAACTGCACAGTCAAACAGCCACTTAATATTTACTTAACAATGTAAAACGTGATCAAAATGAGATACCCCCATGAGATTATGCCGAGGTCTTACCTGTTTGAACAACGTTTTTATATGTCACCCTAAACTGCTGTCAAGTGCGCTTCTCGCTCACGGGATTGCACCTAAATGAAATAATAATAATAATAATATAATAGGCTACCATTCAAGCAGTTTTCCCTGTATAATCGTGATTGAAAAGGACTACATTTAAACTTACGCACTTCTTTTTGAAAATGTGTGCAAACTCGCCATATGAGCGCATTAATATTTCTAATTCTAGTTGGGTGAAAAACGCAGCCCTCCTCTTCCCCGTTGCCATGGTGACTCATTGAATCTGGGCTCCACTGATGCTGGCTTTTTATAGTTGTGGTGCACGCACGTCTGTCCGTCCTGGAAGAGGGATCCCTCCTCAGTTGCTCTTCCTGAGGTTTCTACCATTTTTTTTCCCGGTAAAGGGGTTTTTTTTGGGCAGTTTTTCCTTATCCGCTGTGAGGATCTTAAGGACAGAGGGATGTCGTATGCTGTAAAGCCCTGTGAGGCAAATTGTATTTGTGATATTGGGCTTTATAAATATAAAGTTATAAAAGTCGAGTTAAATATAAAAAGCCGAGTTAAATATAAAAATTGAATTGATTGACTTAACTCCAACTACTCCGAGATGGTTAAACTGATTCAAACCAGCTGTTCTGAAACCGGAAACTCAGAATTTCCTTTCTCAGAGTAGATGAACTCAGAGTTCAGGATTAGACTCAGTTTGCTGAACCTGCTTTGTGAAACGGACCCCTGTTCTGTATGACATCTATTGCACATCTGTCCGTTGGGAGAGGGATCCCTCCTCAGTTGCTCTTCCTTAGGTTTCTAGCCTACTGTTTTTTTCCCCGTTAAAGGTTTTTTGGGCGGAGTTTTTCCTTATCCTGGACCTGAGGGTTCAAAGGACAGAGGGATGTCGTATGCTGTAAAGCCCTGTGAGGCAAATTGTGATTTGTGATATTGGGCTTTATAAATAAAATTGATTGATTGATTCATTTGGCATACAAAAGAAAAGTAAATATCTATTATATGCTAAAACCATTTGAGTGAATGATGTCAAACCAGCTATTTAACATAGAGGCTAATATTCCTCACATGCCACAACACTTCTTTTTGAAATATATGTTATGTATAAGTTTTGAGGATTTTTTAAATGTAAAAAAAACTCTAAAGCTATTATTCTCCATATAAAGTATGCCCATGGTCACATTATTGACCATGTGATCTCTGGATGCCAAACCAACTGTGCAATATTAGAGGAATATTAGACTATGTTAAACTTAAAGGCCTCAATTTTCACTAAATTGATTCATCAACTTTCAACACGTTTTAAATCTCTGCAGACACATATCTTGCAAACCTTTCACAACTCACCAGCACATGTGCAGTAGACACAGATATCACTTAGCACAGGATCATTTCTAGTAGCATATGCTATAAAGACTGTAGCACTGTAAAGCCCTGCTGTTGAGCTATCCCAGGGTTTACTGCCCCAATGCCTGCCGAAGCTCAATACGGCATAGAAGGACACAGAGGATGCGGTTCAACTCCAATCATTTGTCTTTTTATTTGCACAAGTGGGTAAGGGGTAGGTGATGGGTAGGTTGATAACCTGTTGGATGAAATAGACCATCAAATTAGACATTAAATAAAAATATCAATATGATAAATCAATCTCCACTAAAGCGTGTTTTAATCAATCTTAAATCAAATTATCTCACTCACGAGTCAAATTGATAGAGGGAAAAACTAAGTATCACCAATCAATCAACACATCAAATTAATTTTAATCTGGTCCTTTAATTTGCACTCTAAAGATTGAAATTTCTATTAAATCTGAACAAATGTGAATAAACAATGTTTTAATATCAAAGGAATTAACCAAGGAATTAATCATTACTATTTTTATCTTATTTGTTCGTTTTATTAATTAATTCATACATTTATCAACACTAATGGTTTTAAATTAGAACATGTCGCAACAAACTATATTTGTAAACATCTTTATGACGCTAAACTATTAACAAACAGAAACGCGACTAAACGTGAATGAATAAACATTTAAAGCGCAGCCACACACACACCGTAATGAATGAATTACGCCTTATGGAGCGGGGCAGACCTGAATGGGCTCCTTCTACACAAACCACTCTAGCGCATCGTATACATTTTACAAATAATAATGATTTTCTACATACCGATAGCGTCTCTGTGCTCATATTGCACCCAAACTTTCCTCGGCTCGTTCCTCACTGCGGCAGCACGCTAAACTGACTATAGACAAAGGACGCGCACCTGTCCATTCACACCTAATCAGGACGGCCGCTCTCTCCCTCTCTCACTCACCTGCACACACCCGCTGTCATCTCTGCTTCACTGTATCATTATTATTTCTACAGGATTATCTTATTCTTTAACTACATTGACCAGGAGAGAGGGTAAAATAAATGAATAAATAAATAATAATGTATGAGATTTTTTTTTCCTTTTTACAATTTAACACCTGCTGTAATATTTAGCGACAGTTATGAGGCCAACAATCAGACATCAGAAAAAACACTATTGTCACATGACAAGTGTACAGCTGTAAAACATCATGTTACATGTTACATGAGTGAGAGGGGACACAAGACAGACCCAAAGAACAGTCAGGTTACATGTCCTCCATGACTATTCTACAACATACATGCATTCCAGTTAAATGTGTTTTCCTCAAGGACAGATGAGCAGACCGAGCTGCTCATCTGGTGGAGGATGGAGAATGAGCACCTCTTCACAAGGAGAAGAGGTACAGCAAGAAGAGCATACAGGTAAGTCAAGCAACTTGTTGTCTTCATGACACTTCATTCAAGATTGGTCACAAACTTATACATGCACAAGCAGTGAAATGTCATGAGATTGTGCAAGCAATGAGGAAATATAAAGAGAAACATAAGAAGGACAAAAATATGTACAAGTCAAGCAGAAAATAGACACCAATAGTATAGGGTGAAGTTGGCCTAATACCCAAATATGTTAGATAGGCCTAATAAAAACAGTTTAATGGTTAGAGTGGGTTCATAAATGACCTTATTAAAATCCTCTTTAATTCAACAATATGTATTACAGGTCTAACAAAGTCTCATTCAATGAAGTAGTAATTATATACATTAAATACTGTGACTATCTGTGAACGAAAATGTTGACAAGGAAAAATTCTTACCAGAAAGGAAAATCATGGCCCTCACACTGAGGTTGTGAAGTAGATTAAACAAATTGCATTGTAAGTGGTCCCACAAAGTTGTATTAAGTTGTATTTGAACTGTTGTGCTCTACAGACACCTTGCTCTATATCATGTCCTCTTAAGTGAACATATTCAACCATGTAGACGTGATGAACACTGTAATGATTGTGAACATAAGTGTGTTTGGCTTTAGGAGATTCCTGCAAGACAATCCCAGCCTCCCAGTGGAGATCACCGCTGACATCGCTAAAAGAAAATCGGAGAATTTGAAAGATAAATATTGAGTATGTTGGCCAAACATTTGTCACAACCAGTAAGTTCTCCTGTTTATTTTGAAGGTTAATATCTATGCATTCATGTCTTACAGAGATTGAAGGCTCCAAAGTTGGGGGTCAGCACAGAGGGTGGTGAGGATACAGCAGCATCCTGGCCATGGTATGACCTCATGGATGAGGCATTAGGTGAGGGGCCACAAATAACACCACCCAGCCTCATTTCCTCAGCCAGCCAGGATGCTACTGCATCCTCATCACCCTCTGCCACTGCCTCCACCACTGGCACTGAACCCTCCATCCCTGGCACTGAGCCCTCCACCTTCGCATGACCCTCCACCTCGGCCACTGCACGACCCTCCACCTCTGCACGACACTCCACCTTGGCCACTGCACGACCCTTCACCACTGCACGACCCTCCACCACTGCACAACCCTCCACCTCTACTGCAAGAACAACCACCACCCCTGAGAGCCAGGAGGAGGAGGCACGGATGCCCAGGAGGAAGAGGGGGAGGCCAGATGTTGCCGAGATGCTGCAAGAGTTGGATGAGAGACTGGAAGAGCAAGACAGGCAGTCACAAGAAAGAGAAGAGAGAAGGCGGAGAGAGCAGTTAGAGGAAGAGGACAGACAAGAGAGGGAGAGAACTGAGAGAGAGGAAAGAGAAGAGAGAAGGGACCAGGAAGCCAGAGAGAGAGAAGTAAGCTTTCTTAAATTTCTTGAAATGCTTGCGAAAAAGTAATTTGTTTGGTTTGGTTTTGTGCCTTTTTTTGAGTTGGGAGATGTTTAAATGATTATTACTTATTTATATATTTTATTTAAGTGAATTTATATTTATTAGTATATACAGTAGCACAGGATCAGTTTTTTGTTATATTTTGTGGAAAATCGTTTTGTTAAATTAAATTGTTTCTATGAAACCACACTTTGAAAATCACAAGTTGTCTGGAATGTTGATTTTGTCTTTGACTGTAGAAAAAGTTGGTGTTCTTAAGTTTGTGCATCTCTGACAAAGGTGTATTGACTTTGTATTTTATACTTCAGGTTTGATTTGATCATGCTCAAGAATCACACAACAATTTCAGGTACATTTGAGTCAAACAGTTGTTTATTGAATCCAAACAGAAAATAAACCAAAATAAATATACAAAATTAAAAATTTGCTGAGGTACAAGGCAATACAAAACCCAATATAGTAAATTAAATTAACCTGTAACTAGAACCTAAAGTATTACTTAAACTTTGTTTCACACCAGAAAACAGTACTAGTATTTTAGGTTGTGTTCAAGCATTTGAGGTCACAGTAGGCCAGTGGTTTCAATTCACTGTGCCCATATGACAAGCACACACAATCACTTTAAACTATTAATTTAATGTAATTAAATTATTCCTTTTTGTTCACATTTCAGTGTGGACCCCGAGGTACATACTGCCAACTAAACAACAATGTGTCCATCATTCTGCAGTTTATGGATGAACAGTTAACCTGAACCTCAACCTTTGTCTCTCTCGTCTCTCTTTTCCTGCCCTAACTGCTGCCATTGACTTCAGTGTAGACACATGACTGGCCAAAGGACATTGAAATGTGTGTGTGTGTGTTATGAATATTGTATAGTGTCATAAGTAGACACGATACGATACAATATTCTGTTGTATTACCCTATGTATGTACGTGTGTGCATGTGTGTATGTATGCAAACACACACATATACATACATGGGGTAAAGGAACATAATGTTGTACAGTAAGTGTCTACTTATAGCACTAGACAATATTCAGAAGTAGTTGTGGTCCTGCAGGACAGCCACCACAACATCTGGGGCAGAAACAGCTGCAGCCAATCTGTCCCGCAGGTTGTACCCTGATGCTGCTTCTGAACAGGGCGGCTGTCCTTCTTTCTCATCGGCAGGCTCGGCCTCAAACAGGTCACTGATGTACATGCAGATGTTATGGAGGATGGCACAACAAGTGATGACCTTTGGTGCAAATCTTGGCTTCACCTCAAGGGCCTTGAAGAAGGTGGACCTCCAAAGGGCCTTGATTATCCCAAAAGCTTGCTCAATGGTGTTCCGGGCCTTTGTGTGCATGCTGTTGAACCAGGCCTGCACAGGGTTCGCCACAGGTTCCCAGTAGGGTGTTATGAAGCAGATGTGGGCAGCCAAGGAAGGGTAGCCTCCATCACCAGATGCACCAGCCCTCTGGTGGGTAGAGCTGCCTGTACTGTAATACACAGGGCTGTTTCGCAGTACACGGGCATCATGGACCGAGCCAGGGAAGCCCACGAAGATATCAAGGAAACTCCCCTCGTGGTCACAGATGGCCTGCAACTGGATGGAGTGAAACAGCTTCCTGTTCAGGTAGTCCTGTTCGTCAGCAGTGGGTGGTTTTATGTGCACATGGCAGCCATCAATTGCCCCGACCACTGTGCTCAATGCTGGACATCCAGCAAGGCGGCTGAAGCCAGCACTGATTTCCTCCAGCTGGTCAGGGTTGGGGAAGCGGATGGTGCGGCCCAGGATGCCCATGACAACCTTGCTGACCCTGTGCACTATGTCATGCACATTGGACTTCGGGATGTCACAGGCTGCGGACACGACCCTGTATGAAGCAGCGTGGGCCAGCCAGTAGACAAACACCAGCACCTCAACGTCCATTGGCCAGCCTTGGGTTACATTGAAGTCGAGGGCAGCAGTCAAAGCAGCAAGGGATCAATGAGAGAGACAAAGGTTGGGGCGCAGGTCGACTGTGTCATCCAAGAACTGCTGAATGATGGGCATGTTGGTGTTTAGTAAGCAGTATGTACCGTGGGGTCCACACTGAAATGTGAACAAAAAGGAATAATTTAATTACATTAAATTAATAAAGTAAATAAAGTGATTGTGTGTGCTTGTCATATGGGCTACAGTGAACTGAGACCACTGGCCTACTGTGACCTCAAATGCTTGAACACAACCTAAAATACTAGTACTGTTTTCTTGTGTGAAACAAGACACATAATACACAGTTATATACATACATATAAAGACATATGACATACAGCAAAGACTAGTGACAGTAGTGACAGTGTGTGTGTGTGTACAAAAACCACAATAATAATGGTGACATAAAACAAATAATAATAAAATAAGTAATGATAATACTAGTACTGTTAAAACAAATGGTGATGAAGTTTGGCATAATGAAAGTACATCATGGCAGAGCAGTTTTATTGGATGTCATTGTACTGTGTGAGGTGACAGGTGTTTAAAGTGACTCTGCCTACACACATGACAGAATGTGCTGGTGGAGATGCTGTATCTAGATATTGATATTCAATGAACTAATCACTTGATTGACACATGATGTTAGCGATGTGACCAGGGGCGATTCTGGGATCAGAGGTTTAGGGGTGCTGAGTACCCAGAGAGCTGCCCAGCCAGGCAAGATAAATTTCACTGTTTTGCACAATTTCATTCCCACATTTGTGAAAGAAAAGCACAACACTTTTTGGGAAAGTCTGTGACTAAACCATCAAATCTGATAAAGGTTATTTAAATACTGAGCCACAGCAAAAGAGGAATGGATTGGAATCATAAAAGAAACATATCGTAATCCTCATTTCTGGGGGAAGACAACTCATTTTGATACAGCAGCTCCTCAACATACACACAAACAGTATGTATGTTTCTGGAGTAAACCTGCCCCCTATAGTGAGTACCAAACATACTAATAACAACACTAATTAAAGCTGCGAGCAGCGTTGGGCAGGACCTCGGCCTCTTGCTGTCGGCCTCCAGCTCATGTAGACATCGAAATTATTTGTAAGAGTCGAAATGTCGATAAAACGAGCAACACAAGAGAACGCAAGGTCTTTTTTTGGCAATAGAGGGAATTCATATGACAGTACATTACAATATGTATATCATTTTCAACGATGTATTAAATAAAATGTACTTGTGATATGTCAGCTATGTAAATTAAATGTCTTGTGCAAAACATCCACACTGAATGACATACACTGTCTTGATAAAGAAATTATATAATGTTAACAACAACATGTTTTATGTCATAGTGTTAGGAATTGAAGTGTTTCCATGTATTGTAAAAGACGAAGGTCTGTAGTGACAGTACTCTGGATAGTGTGTAACACATTTTGATGTAAGTACATTTATATATATGTACATGATATAATTACAATGGGATTCAAATACAGTATGTAATAACAGTCATGTATTAGAGGTTGTTGTAGAAATTACAGATGGAAAACAGCAAAATATAATGTTAGGTGGTGTTTAATTTTTTTTTAATAAAATAATGTATTAGTCTGTATAGACAGAAAATGTCAGCTCGCGTCAGAGGAATCCAGGTGCAGTGATGTCAGGATGTCCCACATACACTATAAAAAATTGTGTGCTTTGGGTGTGTCACGGCAGAAACGGTGTGAACAAAGTGTTTTGACCAGTCACAAGATGTCTTGCATTATCTATAGTAAATCAAAGGCAAGTACTAAGTATGGGTATAATGAGTGTATCTTATATTAAATAAATACATTTTGGTACATGTGCATGGATATGATAAAATTTTTAATACTAGAGTTACATTATAGTAAAATCTTAAACATTATGGTTGAGATATTGAACTATACACAACAAAGTCATACACATTTATTCTATATTCTTAATATGAATTGACTGTGAAAACATGTGCAACCATATTTCAATCAGGAGAGACACGTTTTTGGATAGGAAGGAAATTATTTAATTACAAGTGCACATGAGAATGAAATGTGAAAATGTGAAAAGTCTTTTGGCGATTAGACCCCTTCGAGACGGTGAGCTATGAGGTGGGTGATGGATCTGTAGCCAGTTAGGGAACCCCCCCGGGGTCTAGATGCTGGTGGTGGTAGAGAAAGTGATGGAGGGATGAGGATCACATGCTTCGGGTTTATCTTTGACCTTGGATGAGACGGCTGGAGGTGAACGGGGTGGAGGAGGGGCGGCGATTCTGCCTAGAATGACAGCTGAAAGTGGCAGAGGAGAGAACAGAATTAAAACCTCATAGTGATGACCTGATTGGCTGCTGGAGGTTGTGGTTAATTCTGATAGGACAGCTAGGAGAGTGCACGCCCGGAGGCGGCTGATTGGAGGAAGCAGTGGGAGTGAGAGAGAGGGAACTGTGAATGAATGAGCACTGAAAGGTCTTCCTGATTGAACTTACGCTAAGCTTCATTTCAATCAGGAGAGACACGTTTCTGGATAGGAAGGAAATTATTTAATTACAAGTGCACATGAGAATGAATTGTGAAAATGTGAAAAGTCTAACAGTGTAAGAGAGAGGGATGACAAACCATTTGGCGAGAGTCAATCCTTACCTTACCTGGGGGCAGCAGGCTGCTAGCGAAACAAGCAAATAAAGGTTAGGAGGGAATGCATTGCAAAGAAACATGAAATGAACTGAAACAAGGAGGCAGCAAAATGTGACGAACAGATTAGATGGCCTGCATGACTCTAGAATGGGGAAATTAGCTTTGATGAAAACAGATGGTAGGGATGAGACTGAGACAAAATTGGGGAACTGCTGTCTAGAAAGCGGGGGATGTGAGATAAGCATGGAAAGGAAAGTGGCAGAGGAAGGCTTGGAGAGGTCTAAACACCGAAACCAGGGATGGAATGCAGTGGCAGGGGAAAAGGTCGAATGGCAGAGAGGAAGCTAGGGATGGGCATGAATCTAGAGGACATGGGGCCTCATGTACAAAGGGTACGTAAGCACAAAAACGTGGCGTACGTCCTTTTCCACGGCAAAGTTCAGATGTATCAAGAGTGAAATGACCGTGGAAATGTGCGGTGCCTCACGCCAACTTCATGGCTGGCGTACGCACGTTTCTACAGCTGTGGATCCTTTGGCGACTCTTAGAGGTGATGCTGGGGAACTGTTATAATAAATAAATCTGAAGACAATTAGTCTTTAGAGTGATGTGCATATCAGAGAAACATGAACAATTAACGCTGATGAACAATTAACACACCCACGTGTCTGCAATAAGATGAGTGGATATAAAAGCATGCGCAAAGTGGTGCCGAAAATACTGTTAACAACAACGGCTGCTTTAGCAGTATTAGAAGGTTTGTAAATGGCGCAATACGAAGAGAGTGTGTGTTCAGAGACAGATGGCACTGGCACATGATAACAACTGGCTCATCAGCTGCTTAAGGTTCCCGAGGCCAGTCCTCCTGCAACTGTGCGCAGAGCTGCAGTCGGCAGCGCGACACGGTGAGGAGCCATGCGCTGCCTGTACCCATACAGGTGCTGACCACACTGGGGTTCCTAGCAACAGGGGCATTCCAGAGGGAGCTGGCCAACCGATCGGGACTGTGCCAGTCGACCCTGAGCCGAGCCATGTCAGCTGTGTGGGACGGAATTATCCGCATGTCAGCCAGGTATATCAAATTCCCATACAATGCAGCTGAACAGGCCAACATTAAAGCGCAATTTACAGCAACAGCCGATTTCCCTAATATTATCGGAGCTATCTACTGCAAACACATGGCTACAGTATAAAAGCGCCATCACAGGATGAATTTGTTTATGTCAACAGGAAGCATTTTCATTCGATCAATGTACAGATCATATGTGATGCGCAAATGCAATTAATAAACATTGTGGCGAGGTGGCTTGGTTTATCGCATGATTCATACATTCTGAGTGGCAGCATGGTTGGGAACAGACTACTAGCTGGCACTGTGCGTGATGGGTGGATTCATGGTGAATAAATAATTTATTTGTTTAATTATCCTAATATTAATCCCCCTGATGCGCATTGAGCATGTGCGCCCCCAAATATTATCCTGTCTTCACAGCATCAGTACTAGTCAGTGGTTAAAGTTAGTGACTTGCTGATTTTTGCTGGTTAAACTGCAGCTTCAGAGCTTTCTAACAAGCCCCTGACTGTCTCTGTGTGTAAAGTACTTATGTCAATAAACCCGTGCGTAAGGTGTGACATTCCTTAATCAGCTTCATCTTTTCCCCGGCGCACTTCTGCGTTAATTTACAACAATAGTGTCTGATCCGTGTAAGTGGTGTATACAATTAACAAGTCGAAAATGGAAATCCAGCTCACATTATTATTTGTCTGCTTTGAATTGACCCCAGGCAACTCTGTGTTCAAACGGGGTGAGCTCCTCCTCTCCTGTCCCCCCGCCTGTTTTGGCCACACTTTGGCGATGGGCAGCCGCCCTCCGCTTCACGTCCACCTTAATATCAGACCACTTCTTTATTAATTCTGCGTGTGTACACTTTTCTGTCCCCACAGCATTGACAGCCTCACACACACTCTCCCACTTACTCCGCTTACGTTTAGTATTGGTGCCGGAGGACAGCGTGCCAAAAAGTACATCTTAGCGCGCCTCCACTTAAGTGAGTAGCGTTTCCAATTCACATTCTGTGAAGATTTTCTTTTTTCCTGTCTTATTCATTTTTTTGTTTTAGTTTTCTGATCGTGCAGAGAGGGGAATCTCAGGTGCAGGGTTCATTTAAATCTGATTTGCATATTTAAATGGGGGCGTGAACAGGGAGGGGCCGGGTAGTCCAATATGTGCGCTCAATTCCACGTTGATTGGGATGTACAAAGGAAATGTGCTTGGATTCATGTGTACGCACAGATTCATACATCTGGATATTTTTGTGCGTACGACATTTTCTGGATTTAAGCGTACGCCATGTTTCAGTAGGAAATCCACGCAGGTCTTTGTACATGAGGCCCATGGTGTCTATATGTTGATCGAAATAAAAGGTCAATGAAGACCAACAGAAATGAAGATCGTAAGACCCAAACAGAAAATAAGGTCAGAAGACCAACTTAATATAATACAAACAAAAGGCAAAGGTCCGGCGACCAAACATAAATTAAAGTCAGCAAGATTAGCATGACAGCAACGGAAATTAAGGGTCCAATGACCAAACTGAAATTAACGTGACTGGTGCAAGGTCCTAATGACCTGGGCCTATATGTGCGGGAAATAACAAAAGATCAATAAGACCAAACATAAATAAAGGTCATAAGACTGAACAAAAATTAAGATCATAAGACCAACTCAAATAAAATGGAGAAAGAAAAATAAGGTCCGGCGACCAAAAAGAAATTAAGTCATCATCATGATGAACAGAAATTATGGCCCGACGGCCCAAAAGAAATTACCGTGTATAAGCATGAGGTCCTGTAGACCTGGGTGCACAAGCTGGGGTCCTAAAGACCGTCAGTAGAAATAGATAAAAGGTCGGGAGGCCGAAACAAATAAAAGGTCTCTTGACCAAACAGAAATTAAGGTCGGAAGACCAACTTAAATAAAATGGATAAATTAAAATAAGGTCCAATGACCAAACATAAATTACGTCCGATATGACAAAACAGAAATTAAGTGGGTTCTTCTGTCCAAAGAAAATTAAGTATTGCACGGATGAGTTTTCTGAGGTGGTCCAATGACCTTGGTGTTGGTGCATGCAGCATTAGGTCCCACAGACCCTGATAAAGCATTTGCATGAGGTCCCGAAGACTGGGGTCCATCGAGTATATGGCAAAAGGTCCACAGATCATAATGAGCATAGCATGAGGTCCGAAAACCGAGGGTGTTAGGACGTACAGCATAAGGTCTTATGGGCCATGATGGGGCATTTGCATAAGGTCCTGAAGACCGAGGGAGGCAGAGCATAAAGAATGAGATCCCACAGACCATGGTGGGGCATTGGCATGAGATCCTGAAGACCAGGGGTGTAAGAGCATGCAGCATGAGGTCCCACAGAACATGATAGCGCATTAGCCTGAGGTCAGAAGACTGAGGTTGTTAGTGCATACAGTATGAGGTCCCACAGAACATGGTAGAGCATCCATGAGGTCTGAAGACCAAGGTTGCTAGTGCATGCAGCATGAGGTCCCACAAACTGTGATTGTGCATTTGCTTGAGGTCCTGAAGACCATGTAAGTGAGCAAAAGATGAGGCGGATGAGGTAAAGGAAATGAACCAATAAAATAGCAATAAATCACGGCCAACTTGAATGAAAGAATACAGCAGAATATGTCCCAAGACCAGCAGATAAAGAATTGGGAGATAGAATTTGAGATTATATAACCAAAATGGAATATTCATGGGTGATGCATGATTGAGGATTATAAAATGATAGATGGGCAGTACCGGATGAGCGGGTGTTCGTGCATGCAGCATGTAGTTGGAGGGCCACGATGACTGGCAAATGGCATGAGAACGCGTATAGCATGGGTATTGAGGGAACGTGGATAAATGACAGTCATCCTAACTGAACTGAGGCACATGGAATTGGAAACATGAACGGGTGCAAGGAACATAGGACTGCACAACAAGCAAATTACAGGTCAGCAATGATGCAATAGCAATAGCAATAAGATAACCAAACAGAAATGGCATATGGCTGATGCATGACTGTCGCTCCATCGAATGTAAAGTTGGGCAATAGGACAAACCATAATTGGGATTTGATTGAAGGTAACCGAAGAGGAACTACGAAAGACCACCACCAGCTATTTGAATGAGTTAGTAAGAATTTGGAGAGCAGAAATTTGATTTATGAATTTGGTGCTAGAATGGAGCCATACCTAGTTCCCCCCCAAACCAGTGGGTACTTGCTACCCACAAAAAAAAAAAAAAAAAAAAAAAGATTTTGCCCTGGTCCTTGATCCCTGTCTTTGAATATTATATAGATCACTTTTTATTTATATATTTATTTATTAATTAATTATTTTATTTATTTATTTTTTATTAAAGAGATTAATTTATTTATTTATTCGTTTATATACATTTCTTCCTCCCTGTATTGCTCAGCCTTAATAGATATTACCAACACTGATTGGGAAGTGCAAAGCTAGATCAATCAATCAATCAATCAATTTTATTTATAAAGCCCAATATCACAAATACAATTTGCCTCACAGGGCTTTACAGCATCCCTCTGTCCTTTAGACCCTCACAGCGGATAAGGAAAAACTCCCCCAAAAAAAACCTTTATCGGGGAAAAAAAAATGGTAGAAACCTCGGGAAGAGCAACTGAGGAGGGATCCCTCTTCCAGGACAGACAGACGTGCAATAGATGTTAACAGTAATCCGTATGACACAATACAGTAATCTGTATGACATCCTCGGTAATGACAGTAGCTTACAACAACATTCATGAAAGTAATAATATTGTCGTTATAGTTCTGGCTACTGTGGTACAATATGTTGAAAGTATATATTAGTATCTGGCAGTGTACATGTATGGTAATAATCATATGTGTATAATAACAGTAGAAGTATGACTAATGACTAATGATGGCAGCAGCAGCAGCAGGAGGCATCTGGCAGGACCATGGCAGCAGCACAACCACACACGTCACACTATCCAGGCACCGCTGCAATACGAGTTAACCTGAGAGACAGTGGTGCACAAAGGCTCTGGAGAAGAAGCCGAGTTAGTGACATCCAGAATGGCCGAGTTAACAAGATACAGTAATAGGATACTTGAGAGAGAGAGAGAGAGAGAGAGAGAGAGAGAGAGAGAGAGAAGGTGCCCGGTGCATTATAGGTGGTCCTCCGGCAGACTAGGCCTAAGTCAGCCTAACAAGGGGCTGGTACAGGGCAAGCCTGAGCCAGCCCTAACTATAAGCTTTATCAAAGAGGAAAGTCTTAAGTCTAGCCTTAAATGTGGAGACGGTGTCTGCCTCCCGGACCGTAACAGGAAGATGATTCCACAGGAGGGGAGCCTGATAGCTGAAGGCTCTGGCTCCTGATCTACTTTAGGGACCACGAGTAACCCTGCGTTCTCAGAGCGCAGAGTTCGGTGGGATAATATGGCACTATGACCTCTCTAAGATATGGCGGAGCTTGACCATTTAGAGCTTTATAAGTTAACAGTAGGATTTTAAATTCAATTCTGGATTTTACAGGGAGCCAGTGCAGAGAAGCTAAAACAGCAGAAATATGATCTTGTGCTGCTGCATTCTGAATTAGCTGGAGAGTTTTTAATGATTTACTAGAGCTACCTGATAATAGAGAGTTACAGTAATCCAGCCTTGAGGTAACAAAAGCGTGGACCAATTTTTCTGCATCTTTTTGGGTCAGGATAGGCCTAATTTTTGCAATATTACGCAGATGAAAAAATGCAGTCCGTGAGGTTTGTTTTAAATGAGAATTAAAAGACAAATCTTGATCAAATGTTACTCCGAGGTTTCTTACGGTAGTGCGAGAGGCCAGAGCAATGCCATCGAGAGAAACTATGCCATCAGATAAAGAGTCTCTGAGTTGTTTGGGGCCAAGAACAATAACTTCAGTTTTGTCTGAATTTAACATCAGGAAATTGGGGCTCATCCAGGTTTTTATGTCTTTAAGACAATTATGAAGTTTAGTTAATTGATCACTTTCTTCTGGCTTCATCGATAAATACAGCTGTGTATCATCCACATAACAATGGAAATTTATAGAGTTGTTTCTAATGATGTTGCCTAAAGGAAGCATATATAGAATAAATAGGAGTGGTCCAAGCACAGAACCTTGCGGAACTCCAAAACAAACTTTAGTACGTACGGATGATTCATTATGAACGTCAACAAATTGAAAACGATCAGATAAATAAGATTTAAACCAGCTTAGTGCAGAACCTTTTAGGCCAATTAAGTGTTCCAGTCTCTGCAGCAGAATTTGATGGTCAACAGTGTCAAACGCTGCACTAAGATCTAATAAAACAAGTACAGAGACGAGTCCTTTGTCTGAAGCAATCGGAAGGTCATTTGTAATTTTAACTAGTGCTGTCTCAGTGCTATGATGCACTCTAAATCCTGACTGTAATTCCTCAAATAAATTATTATCATGGAGAAAATCACACAGCTGGTCTGTGACTACTTTCTCAAGGATCTTTGACATAAAGGGAAGATTAGATATTGGTCTATAGTTGGCTAACATCTCTGGATCCAGGGTGGGCTTTTTTAGTAGAGGTTTAATTACAGCTACCTTAAAAGACTGTGGTACATAGCCTGTTAATAAGGATATATTGATCATATCTAATATATGGGTGTTAACTAAAGGTAAGACCTCCTTAAGTAGCCTAGTTGGGATGGGGTCTAAGAGACACGTTGATGATTTAGATGAAGAAATCACTGCAGTCAATTCTTGAAGAGAAATTGGGGAGAAGCAATCTAAATAAATATTAGGTGTTACAACTGTGTTTGAGGTTAGATAGGTACTATCTGAGGACACAAGGTCATGAATTTTGCCTCTAATAGTTAGAATTTTGTCATTAAAGAAGCTCATAAAATCATTACTGCTAAGGGCTAAAGGAATGCAAGGCTCAATAGAGCTTTGACTCTCAGTCAGGGCTACAGTGCTGAAAAGAAACCTGGGGTTATTTTAGTTTTCTTCTATTAAAGCTGAGTAATAGTTTGCTCTGGCATTGCGGAGGCCCCTCTTATAAGTTTTGAGACTGTCTGCCCAGATTAAACGAGATTCTTCCAGTTTGGTTAATCGCCAATTCCTTTCAAACTTCCGCGATATTTGTTTTAATTTACGGGTTTGAGAGTTATACCAAGGAGCGAACTTTCTTTGTTTTGTTAACTTCTTTTTAAGAGGAGCTACAGAGTCGAGTGTTGTTCGCAGTGAGCTTACGGCACTATCAACAAATTGATCAATTCGGGAGAGGTTAAAGTCGGTACGGGAAACCTCTGTTACTAAAGGACTTGGTATTGAATTAAACGACGGAGTAATCATTTCCTTAAATTTTGCGACAGCACTATCTGATAAACATCTGGTACAGTAACTGTTGCTGAGTGGTGTGTAATCGAGTAAAAAGAAATCAAAAGTAATCAAATAATGATCCGATAGCGAGGGATTCTGTGGAAAAGACTGTTAGGTTATCAATTTCAATTCCATACGTCAGAACTAGATCGAGGGTATGGTTAAAACAGTGAGTGGGTTCATGTACACCCTGACTGAAGCCAATGGAGTCTAATAATGAGATAAACGCGGTAGCCAGGGAGTCATTATCAACGTCGACATGAATGTTAAAATTGCCTACAATAATAACTTTATCTGATTTAAGAACTAGACTGGATTAAAAACTCTGAGAATTCAGATATAAATTCAGAATACAGGCCAGGAGTACAGTACACTATAACAAATAAAAGTGGCTGCAAGGTTTTCCAGGTCGGATGTAAAAGACTAAGAACGAGGCTTTCAAAAGAATTATAATCTAGTTTAGGTTTAGGGCTGATTAACAGACTAGAGTTAAAAATGGCTGCAACTCCCCCTCCTCGGCCGCTGCCTCGAGGAATGTGGGTATTATTATGACTGGGAGGAGTGGATTCATTTAGACTAACATATTCATCTTGACACAGCCAGGTTTCAGTGAGACTAAGTAAATCAATATGATTATCTGATATTAATTCGTTTACTAACACTGCTTTAGACGAAAGAGACCTGATATTTAACAGTCTGCATTTAATTCTCCTGTTTTGTCTTTCTGTCACAGAAGAGGTTTTAATTTTTATGAGGTTGTTTTGCACAACTCCTCTTTGTTTAATTTTAGATTTAAATAATTTAGGTGGTCGGGGGACAGACACCGTTGGTATAAAACTATGGAAACTATGGCTGGGTAAGTGAACTAGAAGCTCAGAGAGGCGTATAGGACTGCGACTCAGGTCTGGTGAGGACTGAAATCAGGTTGTTTTACACACATAACGAGAATCTTCACAGATTATCTTATCTAAAATCTTCATTGCGCACTCACTACAAGATTTGAAAATAATGACCAGCGCACACTACAGGATATCATCAAGATTATCGGACCAGAGTGCGGTGCAACACGTAATGTATGACATCTCACAAGGAAGCGGAAGTCAACTGGTACATGCCATTCTGTGCAGCAAAAAAGACAAGAGGAAGAAACGCCATCTCTGCTGTCTCATAGACATAATAAAGAGTCTATTTTTATTCAGTTCATTATGTCTATGTGCTGTCCAACGCACCCTGCTGCTCTGTTCGCGGTCGCCATTTCTGTCTCTAGGTAACGTTACGTCCGACCTCTTCTTCTTCGTCTGCCTCTTTTACGGCAGTTGGCATCCACTTCCAGTGTCATCCCGATAAAAATCAAACATGTTTGAAAATTATCGGGTCGGCCTCGACGTGTCTGTGAGCTGATGTGTACGTGTCAAAGATTCCATGTCAACATATCTGTGACCAGGACAAATTTTCCTACTTTTTTTGTATAAATTGTGTATGTACAGTGAAAGTTGTGGCCATGGCCACAAACAAAAGTTTTAGACGATTTTTAGAGCCCTCTCCACTCTAGCTCACAGCATTCCTTGCAATACACACCCATTATAAATGGACAATTTCTCAACTTTTGCTCATGGTACTTTGAGAGGCACAGATTAAAAACAGTAAAAGATATGAAAAAGATAAAAACAGGTCTGAATAGATGAGACCTGTGGCAACAGTTGGAATGGAGTCTGTAGCTCAAAGTATGGAGACGCTGTAAAGGCTAGAAAAAGCCCAAAGATTGGTACCTTTCTCCCCCTGCTGCCATTCATTTCCTATGGGACAGCTTTTGAAGATCATCAGGATGTTTTGTGCCATGTCATCTTTAGGTCCCCATAAAATCCAAACTAATCGAGTAATGAAAAAGTTATACAGAAGATCTGATTAGAAGGAGTTGATCTGTCATGTGTGCAAGTTTGAAGCTGAAGCCGATACGATAAACGGTGATTTTTTAGCAAAGGCAGTTTCAAGGCAAAATCTTACTTTGAAAGGGCAAATATCTCACTTCCTGTTGGATTTAGGTCAGGGGTGTCAGCGCGTGATTTGTAGAGCCTCTAGGCTTGGTCCCTAATTAAGGCTGCAAGCAGCTGTGATTGGGTCCTTGCTCCCTCATGTAACCGCGGGGCCTGAGGCACGTGGGGGCTGTGGCATGAAGCCAGAAGGGAGAAAAAACCTGGCAGGAGCGCCAAAAAAGAAATGCAGTGTTTCATTCATCCACCAGGTGGCGCTACGAGTGTAACCAGATGTGGCCAGGTGCGTTCAGGGGTGGACCCTCATCACACATGTCAAATTTCTAGCAAATCGGACAATGCATGAAGGATTTATACCAAGTTGATGTTCAGTGGCGAAGGATGAAAAGTCACCACCGCCGCCGCGGCATCCTGCAACATGACAGGACACGTGCGTCACTGTGGAGATTCACCACTTGATCGTCATGTGGCCACAAAATGTAGTTGGTGTTTGTCAGTGTTAAAGATGGCATTTCCTGTTTCCACAAGGGGGCACCATGAGCGAGATTGCCTACGAGCATATGGAGGCGTTGAGGGCGGGCCTCTTATCATGTACAGAAATTCTGAAGCAGTCTGGATGAATTATGTGGGAGAGAGAGCTGCTTGAATATGCAAGGCGATGGATCAAAAATGGCAGTGCCATAGCAGCCGCGTCCTTTGACCTACAGACATGCAGAGCACAACTTTTGATCAGCATGGTCTCTGGATGATCTGTCAAAAAATTTAAATCGATTGGATGAAATCCCTAGGACAAGTTCGTTAAAATACAACATGTGGAAATTACGCCAAAATGAGAAGTCAAAATCAAAATGGCCAACTTCCTGTTTGGAGTAGACCATTGGTGCCAGAGACTTTTATGTGCGTCTGGACAACATACACATGTGTACCAATTTTCATGTTCCAACTCCAAAAAAAACCCTATGGGGAGGGGTTTTTGAAAATTTCAAGGGGGCGCTATAGAGGCATTTTGTCCCCCCCATGGTCGACGCCCCTATTAGATGTAAGAGCTCGCCATTCTTGACCTGTGTATCAATTTTCATGAGGAGATGAGGTCAAAGCCATCAAACTGCCAAACGTATTTAGTGGCGAGGGATCGATAGTCACCACGCCGCCACATGGACACCATTAGACATAGCTTCCCAGCATTCATAAGGTAGCTTCACCAACTTGTTCTGCATGCATTAGAAGTGAAATGAAGTTGATGTGGTCAAGTTTGTGTCATTAGTACATGTTAAAGTAAAAACTGGTCACTTCCTGTCAACACCGGGGGGCAATATGAGTAAGGTGGGATATTAACATATCTGGCCATTCGGGGCGGCGCCATCATCATGTTCAGCAAGTTTGAAGCTGCTGAGATCAAGTATGTGGGTGGGAGAGCCATTCGAAATTCGATGGCAAGAAATGGAAAAGTCGCCAAAATTTCTTACGCCCTAGTGGCCACACCCCTTGACGTAGAGAAAAGCTTTTAATAACTTTTGATTAGCATATTCTCAGGATGATCTGTACCAAATTTGAAGTCGATCGGACAAAATCCCTAGGAGGAGTTCGTTCAAATTTCACTTGTGGAAATCGCCATAATGAAAAAAATTCAAAACAAAATGGCCGACTTCCTGTTGAGATTTTACCATGACGTTAAGAGACTTTTTGTGCGTCTGGGTATGATACATGTGTGTACCAAATTTGGTTTGCCTACGACAAACTAACCCCAAAGGGGAGGGGTTTTTGAAAATTTGTAGGGGGCGCTATTTCGGCATTTTGCGTCGACCATGTGCAACGACCCAAAAATATCAAATTTCGGATGTGGCGGGATGAATGTGGAAAGTTAGAAGCATTTTGAAATTTCGGAAAGGGGCGAAATTGGGGCACAATGTCAGGTAAAGAATAATAATAATAATAATAATTACTAGAACTGCAAGCAATTATAAACGGGGGCCAAGCCTCGCTGCGCGACTCAGCCCCCGGATGTCGCGGAGCCCTTGGAAGTCGGCCCGATCAAACATCACTAAGCTTTACAGCTGGCCTCAGGAGTGACTCCACATCATGCTCACCAAATTTCGAAATTCCGATCAACTTTCATGTCACTTGATGTTTCTCTGTTTATAGCGCCCCCTATTGGCCAATTTGCGCCAAATTTGGCACAGAGCCTCTGGTTGACCTCTGAAACAATTGATTCAAGTTTGACGTTGATAGCTTTTACTTTGACAAAAATTTGCAACGGTATGTGTTTTTTAGCTAGCAGAAAAAAATTGTTTATTTATAAGTACCGCATTTTTTGGAGTAGCAAAATTCTTTTGATAACTTTTGATCAGGCAAGTCTGGAGATTGTATGTGCAAAGGTTCGTGCAGATGGAGCTTAAATGCTGGGAGGAGTTTGAAAAAGTAGGTTTTTGATGTGTAGTGACTTACAAAGAGAAATATGCAGTGGGAGTGGGCGTGGCCTATGTCAGAAGATGTGACTCTATTCAGGAAACACGTGGATATAAAGTTTACAAAGATGTGAATTAAAATGTGGAAGTTTCAGGCCAAAATGCGTTTGCATCTGTTATAGCGCCACCTAGTGGAGTAGACACACAATTTTTGGTATGGGTGGTCTGTGTGCTATTCTATATATACCTTGTAAATTCCACAGCCCTCAGCGTAATACTTTGGCAGAAATAAATGTTTGTTGTTTATCTGGTAATAAGCCACGCCCACTTTGACCAGTCGTGATTAACTTCAAGATATGGGCTCAGGAGTGACCCAGCATCATACCCACCAAATTTCATAAAAATCGGTGTAGCCATTTAAGAGATATAAATTTCCCATATTTGCAGCGCCCCCTAGTGGCCAACATTAGCCAAATTTGGCTCAAACCCTCACAGTCACATGCCAACCAAGGCTCTGAGATTTGGTGTTGTTAGCATTAATTTTGACCGAGATATGCAACAGTTCGCGTTTTTATAGCTAGCTAGAAAAAGTTATTCATTAATAATTTGCCCATATTTTGACCGAACAAAATTCTTTTGATAACTTTACATCAGGTCCAGCTGAAGACTGTACGTGCCAAGTTTCATGCTGATCGGACAAAATCCCAAGGAGGAGTTCGAAAAAGTAGGTTTTCGAGTTTTCGTGATTTTGTGCAAAAAAATTAAGGCGGAAATGGGCGTGGCCTAGCCCACGTGATTTAGCGCTATTCAGGGAATCTGGGGATAAGAGGTTTTTTTTTGTTTTTTTTTTTAACTTTTTATTTAGTTTTTCAGTTTTTTACACAACAAAACATTCCCTGACAAAGGACCTTATTAAAAAAAAAAGAGAGAGAGAAGAGAGAGAGAGAAAGAAAATAAATAAATAGTAAAAATAAATAAATAAATAAAGACAAAAGAAAAAAGAAGAGAAAAAAATACATATAAACAATGCATATAAACATATAATTAAATATATTTACAATGAGGGGGGGCATTTGCAGCAGGGCAGGTTCAGCTACAGAAGAACATAACAATGGCATCTCCAGTGATATTCCTTTACAATGTAATCAATAACAATCCAATCCACTTAGTTAAACACCCAAATATTGTGTAACATAAGTCCATCTTTGTATAAAAGCGTCCATTTCCAGTTGCAGACTTGATGTCATTTGTTCCATTATGCAAACCTTTTTGAGTCTCTGCATCCACTGAGTTATAGTTGGCGGTTTTGCACTTTTCTAGTTCACAGTTATCATTTTCTTGGCAATCAGTAAAAGTATCCACAGTATATATCTCTGATCAGTGCTATATCTCTCTTTAGGTAAGACTCCTAACACAAATATCAGTGGGTCCGAGGGAACATCCATTTCCATAATTTTCTCAATCTCTTTTTTAATATTCCTCCAAAACTCTTGAATTATTGGGCAATCCCAAAAAATATGTGTGAGATCACCAATTTTTCCACAGTTCCTCCAACACAAGGCCATAGAAGGTTCTTTCACATATGACGAAATAATGAGAGGTGTATTAAAGTATCTAATTTTCAGTGTCCAATCAAACTCTTTCCATAATTGACTATTGAAGCCTTTATGACAGTTTGCACATAGGTCTTCCCATATATTATTTTCAATTATAATATTCAATTCCAATTCCCATTTTTCCTTGATGTTACAGGTGTTTTGAGATGTACCAGATATAAGCCTTTCATATATATATGGGAGACATGTTTTTTAGTTGGGAGGCATTTCTCTGCTGTGGTGGCAAAATCACTTGAACAATAAAGAGTCTTCACACGTCGGCTGTCTTTCTTGAGTTTTAATGAGCATTCATGAATGGAGTCTCACAAACAGTACAAACCGCATGAACAGTCAGTCAGAGTGAGAGCTGGCGAATGTCCTCCAGCCCTCTATCTTTATAGTTTCCCAAAACACATGCCCACCCTTAGACACAACATATGCAACCAGAAGAACCTGTCGTTCCAAGCTGTACCATCTCCTGACACAATAACAGGGTCATAACTCTGAAGGCCTCTCTGAAGGCTCACCTTCGGCCCTGCTTTCAGCCAGGCCTCCGCCGTATATCTGATGTTATCAAGTGACCAGGCCTCTGCCATATATCTGGTGTTATCGAGTGAGGGGTTACAGAGCATGGGATGATTTGTAAACTTCAATAAAGCAAGTTTGTATGGCACCTTAAGAGGTGAAAAGAAAGTCAGATGCCCCAGACGCTCATCACTTGTCAGGCACCCATAATTTTCCATCACATTCCTCCCTTTTAGCATTCTCATGCTAATCCACAAACATGGAAAATTCACATCAATCTTGCTACCCTATGTCCTGTGAGTTCTGCCTGCACCAGCCAAACGCTGGTACCCCCAGCCCTCCCTGAACATCAGAGAAGTAGAAAAACAGGCAAAGGTCACAGGTCATAAGCATGGACAAGCCAAACATACCCCTCCCTTTTGACGCAGGAGAAAGGTAAAAGACTTGACCATCTAACTGCACTATCTAATAAGGGAAAAAACCTCTATATAGTGAGGGCAAAAATCCCTTATACTACATTCTAAACTGAAGCATAGCAAGCATAACATGTAAAGGTTAGCAAAACAATTACGGGAACTTGACTGTCATGTACATGAATGAAAAAAATGAAAAAGAAAAGGAAAAGAAAGGTGTGTATATATGCTGTGAACATTAAATGTGATTTAACAAACGTGAGTAATCAATGTGGAAAGTGATTTAAACTATGTGATTAATATATATAAGAGTGATTAATGTGTAATCAGTGTGATGTGGTTAAATGTGATTGGAACCACACTCCTGGAGAATCAATTTAATGATTAGTACATTTCAAACCCAAACAGTTGTCTGCAAATCAGGAAAATTTAAAGGAGTGACTCCTGTGAGTCATAAGGAGGAATCCACAGATCCTGCATGGGATCCATCTGCACGTAGCGCCCTACAGCAGATGAGATCATTGATGTGATCAAAGATTTCACACAAGGAACAATGCAGCACAGGAAAACGCACAACAGCAACAGAACAGGTATGACAGGGGCAAACAGATGCATTAATGACGCTTTCCATCCGGTCAGAGAAAACCATGACCACAGGTCCGCACCTGTTTCAACTTCGCTGTCACGGCTTTTCTGGAAATGCAACAGGTCATTAAGATGAGCAACCACATGTGTCATGTTGTCAGTGATGTCGGGAATGTATGTGCAGCAATCAGTACCCACAATGTGACAAACACCCCCTTGGCTGGCCAGGATTAAATCCAGAGCCATCCTGTTCTGTAGGGCCACATTCCTGAGGCCCTGTAATGTCGGTGTGAGTGCGCTGAACCCTGTAGCCATGCTGTCTGTGAGATTCTCCAAGTCCATAGCTACAGCATCAATTTTGTGTGCATTGTTCACTGTTCCCCACCATGGCAGGAAACCCCCAAAACCTTTCTCAAAGGGGGGCACCCTTACCACACCTCGTTTCCCCACGTGATGAGGTGAGGCCGTGCAGTTGTCGTCTGAATCAGTGAGATTGTGTCCGTAGAGCTCGTCCAGAAGCAGGAGTGTCAGCCCTGCTGCGATGGAGATGACGAGCAGGAAACCCACTCCCCCTCTTAGGCCGCACCCCAGGCGCCTAAGGGGATGCCACGGCTTTGGTGTCTCGATCATCGTCGCGATGTGCACACGGATCCGGAACCCGTCTGCAATGACTGGCGTGTATCCACGTAGCCCTCTCTGCGACCTTCACCGCTGTCTCCGTCACCAGAAGCACCTGGAACAGACCGTTCCACCTGCGAGCTTTCCAGTTCTTTCGCCTCAGATCTCTGACCACAATGTAGTCGCCTGGCTCGAGGTCGTGCAGCTTCCCTTCTGCTGGTTTGGGCAGGGCTGCTTTTACCTGTTGGTGGATTTCAGACAAAACAGAGGTTGCACAATATCTTAACATCTCATCCTCGCAGTGGCCAGTGTCTGGCAACTGCCTTTTGACGGGCCCAATCCCAGTGTTGAGAGGTCTGCCAAACAGGATCTCGAATGGACTGAATCCATTCTTGTTTCTCCTCCTAGCCCTCATGTGCATCAACACAATAGGAAGAGCTTTTGTCCATGACAATTTAGTTTCCTCACACACTTTCACAAGTTTGTTTTTCAGAGTTGCATTTTCTCTTTCACATGCCCCTCCTGATGCTGGATGATATGCACAATGTTGTCTCAAATCAATGCCCATATACTCACCAACGGTCTTTAGGGCTGCACTCACAAAAGGTGTACCGTTATCTGAGCTGATTTTTGCTGGAATTCCCCACCTGGGAATTATCAGGGTCATCAAAGCTTTTGCGATTGCTGCTGCATCCTGTTTAGCTGTAGGAAAAGCTTCAACCCATTTGGAAAACATGCACACAATCACCAAAACAAACTTTTTCCCTTCGCTTGGTGTTAGTTCAATGAAATCCATTTGCAAGTGATTGAAAGGTCTTTCTGGAGGTGGATGTGCGACCTGTGGTATTTTGATACCCCTCCCCACATTGTTTGTGGAACATTTCACACATCTTTTGCAAAATTCTGCAGCATAGCTGGAAAACCCTCTTGTAAACCAGTACTTCCGTATCTCAGCCACCATTCCCCCCTTTGACACGTGATCCAAACCATGTGTCAATTCAGCGTAAAAGTGGAAGAGATAGCGAGGGAGACAGGGCAGGCCATCAGGGCCTGTCCACAGCTTATCAAGAACAGTACATCCTGCCTTTTTCCAAATGGCCTTCTCCGCCGGAGAGGCCCTTATCTGCAAGTCTGAGACCTCAGCCGTAGCCACAGCTGAGGGGGTAGACACAGGAGTTAGGGAGACCGCTTGCAAGGAAGAAGATAAGGAAGACAATGGCAGCCTTGAGGCTGCTTTCGCAGCTGCATCTGCTCTCGCATTCCCCTGAGAAACAAGGTCTGTGTTGTTGGTATGAGCTTCACATTTACACACAGCAATTTGCGTAGGCAACAACACAGCATCCAAAAGAGCAGATACCAACACATGGTGAGCAATAGGTTTCCCTGTTGAGGTCAAGATGTCCCTGTTTTTCCAAATTTGCCCAAAATCATGTACCACTCCCCAAGCGTATCTGCTGTCAGTGTAGATGTTAACAGATTTGCCCTTAGCCAATTTACATGCCTCTGTCAGAGCCACCAATTCAGCTGCTTGAGCTGAATGTGAGGCTGACAAAGGACGTGCAAGCACTGTTTCATGCAGGGTTGTGACGGCAAAACCTGCCACAGTTTTGCCTGTGTCCGGGTCTCGTGAAGCCGAGCCATCAACAAAAAACTCAATATCAGCGTTATCAATCGGTGTGTCATTCAAATCTGGTCTAGGAGAACAGACAGAAGTTATCACAGCCACACAATCATGCGGTTCTCCATCAACAGCCGTTGGGAGAAGAGTAGCAGGATTAATAACGGTGCATCTCTTTACCTTGATGTTAGGTAATTCCAACAGGACAGCATTGTACCGCAACCACCTTGCAGCAGAAAGATGCGAAGTCTATTGCTCAAGAAGAATGAGAGACACTGCATGTGGAACCAACAAGGTCAAATCAGCATAGCCCACAATGTCACGTGATGCAACAACTGCCCTCTCAGCAGCAGCCACTGCCCTCAGACAATGAGGCAGGCCTGCGGCAACACTGTCAAGTTTTGATGAAAAGTAAGCCACAGGCCGCTGTTTCCCCCCGTGTTCTTGCAACAGCACAGAAGTCATGTACCCCCTTTTTCGTCAACAGTCTGGGTAAATGGTCGTGTGCAGTCAGGCAGTCCAAGAGTCGGAGGTGTTTGCAGAGACAGTTTTAAATCAACAAAAGATTTCTCTGCTTCAGGAGTCCAAATGACACGATCGGATGCTTTCAGGCCTTTCCCATGAGCAATTGCTGCTAATGGTGCCTCAATTTCAGCATAATTTGGAACCCACTGTCTGCAATAGCCTGTCATTCCCAAAAAAGACATGACCTGTTTTTTTGTCTGAGGTTTTGGGATCTTTTGAATGGCTTCAATGCGTTTGGGTGTGAGGGTTTTACCCTCAGGAGAAATCACATGACCCAAAAATGTGACTTCCTGTGAAACAAACTGTAGTTTTGACAGGCTGGCTTTGTGGCCCTGTTCAGCTAAATGAGTTAGCAAGGCAACAGTGTCTTTTACACAGCCTTCTCTGGTTGCGCTCGCAACCAAAAGGTCATCAACATATTGCAACAAAGCACTTCCCTCTGGCAATTCCAGGGTCTCCAAACTGTCACGTAAAGCCGAATTATAGCCCCTGGCAGAGTCTGGAAAACGTCCACATCTTACCCTCAAAGCAAAATGCAAACCAGAATTGACTGTCCGGATGCACCGGGACACTGAAGAATGCATTTGACAGATCAACCACAGAAAACCATTTGCTATCAGCTGGAACCTGAGACAGAATTGTGTGTGGATTTGGAACTGTAGGCGCTCTGGCCTGTATTGCAGCATTTACAGCTCGCAAATCTTGCACAAATCTCCATTCAGCAGGTGAGCCATCAGGACGTATTTTACGCACTGGAAATATGGGTGTCCTCACAGGAGAGTTTGGACACGGAACAATCACACCTGTCTTCACCAGAGCATCAAACACAGGTTTAATGCCTTCAACTGCTTCACGTTTGAGAGGATATTGATTACGACAGGGTCTGTAGTCTGATTTGGGTGTGATTATCACTGGTTCACAATTTTTTATCAGGCCAACATCATGCTTACTCTGGGCCCAGAGATATGCAGGGACCTGCTGTAGCTCTGGGATGTCAGCAACGGACTGAATCATGCACAAGTCGGCTTCCAAAACAGTTTGGTCTGTAAGAGTAACAGAACGGAAAGCCTCAATAACACAATCAAGTTTCTTTCTGTACACTCCCATTGCATCGTTAAAATCAACATGAGGATCAGTAGAAGACCTCCAACATGGAGAGGCGTTCAGCTCCCGCACCCACAGACCCAGGTCTGTGCCGCTGGGATTCACCAGTGAGATGTGTGGATCAGAGGTTTGTGCCAAAATCAACTCATGCAATCGATTAGGAAACTTCACAGAGACAGCACAATTGACGTCATTCCAAAACAACCATTCTAGCTGTAACCTATCCTTTCCCTGCTCTGAGTCACAGAAAACATTCTCACTATCACAGTCAGCGTGTGAGACAGAGGCCATGTGTGCTGTGCAGTGCAGGCATGTGACGTCAGCATGTGTGTGTGTGTCTGGGAGCTGCAGCAAAACAGATGGGGGCAGAGTCAACTTCCATTCACACATGAACTGTCCCTGAATGTGCTTGAAAAAAACACCGTTTTCCCTCAAATCATTCACCCTCTTCACCTGAACGCCTTTAGATGTACAAATCAAAACAATACCCAACCTACACATGAGATCTCGTCCCATCAAATTGACTGGGCATCTGTCAGAATACAGGAATGAGTGTTTGAAAGATTTCTCTGTTTCAGAATCAAAGCAATTCAGCGGAGCAGTGTTTTTTTTCGACAATTGGTACCCCTGCAACCCCAATTGTTTTCTGATATCTCCCACTGAGCTTAGGTGTAACATCGGGAGGAAACTCACAACATCTCACCAATGATTCCACAGCTCCAGAATCCACCAAGAAAGAGAGTTCAACACCTTTAACTGTCAGTGTGTATCTGGGCATTTTTTTATATGCCTCTGCCGAAAAATCAGCCAGCATACTACGATGCTCACTCTCTCTCTGTTTGGATTCAAGGTGCAGAATCGCATCAGAAACAAGCTCATACTCTGCATCAGTCATGATGTGTGTGTTGTGTGTTTCTGTGTTTGTGTTAGTGTCAGTGCTCTCACGTGTCTGAAGTGTTGGTTGGTTTTCCGGGTCAGTGTCGTCACCAGATTCGGCCGTCCTCGTGCTCCCACCACACAGTCAGTCCGACTCGCTTGCCCCATTCTTTTTCTTGCTCTTATCTCCTTTGCGACAATTTCGTGCCCAATGTCCACTTTTGCCATGCATGGCCTCCAGCATGTCGCTCATCAGCCATGGTCTGTACACAAGTTGTGCTGTTCCATTCCCCGCTGCCACTTCCATCATAGGAGCAGTCAGCTCTGTCTTGCTCTGCTCTGTCTTTTGCTCCTCCTGCTCTCCCTGTTCAGGACCGTAGGTCTTTCCAGAGCGCAGGGATGAGGGAATGGAGGGATCTTGGTGTGAGTGCGCTGAACCCTGTAGCCATGCTGTCTGTGATACTAGTAAAGTATTCTTCTAATTTATTTGGTGTTTTACTGACCAACTCTCTTTCTTTATGACTTGTGATGTAGTGTCGTATTTGGAAGTATCTGTACAAATCATTTGACAGGAGCCTAAATTGTTCTTGAAGTTGGGAAAATTATTTGAATTCTGTTCCATTAATTAATTGGTTGATTGTACTAAGGCCTTTGTCGGCCCATCTTCTAAACCCACTTTCCCATGTAGAAGGGGGGAAATCTTTATTACCTACAATTGGCATAGCCCTTGAAATTGACGTTGGTCCCCCAAGCATTTTTTTAACTGTTGTCCAAACCTTCAGAGTATGTTTTATCCATTCATTCTCCATTTTACTTTTATTAACAATTTTTTTTGTCAATAAAAGGTAATACTGATAAGGATATACCTTTAGCCGTGCTCTGCTCTATTTGGGTCCATCCTGCCTCCTGATCATTTCTAATCCATGCCACTATTGCAGTTAATTGTGCAGCCCAATAATAATATTTAAGATGCGGCAGGCCCAGGCCTCCCCTATCTTTTGATAAAAGAAGAGTTTTTAGTCTTACCCTAGGTCTCTTTTTCTGCCAGATAAATTTAGAAATTAGTTTATTGAGCATATCAAAGGTAGAAATGGGCACTCTTATAGGTAGAGATTGGAATAAAAAAAGAAGTCTAGGTAATAGGTTAATTTTCACTGTCTCAACTTTCCCAAGTAAAGAGAGGGGAAGGACCTCCCATCGTATTATGTCGTTTTTTATTTGTTTAATTAACTTATCATAGTTAGCATCAAATAATTGTGTAGGGTTAGATGTGAGAATTACCCCCAAGTACCTAAATCCTTGTCTGGACCAGCGAAAGGAAACATCGTCATTTAATTGTGTGGGCCAAACCCCAGATATCATCATGGCCTCTGATTTGTTTTCATTAATTTTATACCCTGAGACTGAGCCATAATCACGAAGGCATTGCATAAGTGTGGGGATGGAAAGAAGTGGGTTTTTTATAAAAAGCAAAATATCATCTGCGAACAGCGCTATTTTATGGGTTGACCCTCCTTCATCCTCTATCCCCTGAATCTGTACATTTTGGCGCTTCTGCAAGAGGCTCAATACTAAGGGCAAAGAGGATGGGTGAAAGAGAGTCCCCCTGCCTCACGCCCCTTTCCACCTTGAAAAAATTAGAACAATGACCGTTAACTCTAACTTTTGACCTAGGGTCTTTATATAGTAGATCAACCCATGTAACAAATTCTTCTCCAAAACCCATTTCTACCAATGTCTACTTCAAAAATAACCAATCGACTCTATCGAATGCTTTCTCAGCGTCTAAGCTGAGAAGCATTGAAGGCTGCTTATCTCTTGCAGCTATTGACTGCAAGTTCAGAGCTCTCCTTATGTTATTTGTCCCTTAACGGCCCACTATAAATCCCGTTTGGTCTGGTTTTATTAATTTCTTTATATTCTTTTGGATTCTAGTAGCTAAGATAGAAGTTAGAATTTTATAATCTACACACAAAAGGCTTATTGGGCGATAGCTAGTACATTGTAGGGGATCCTTTCCTTCTTTCTGTATGACTGTAATAATAGCTTCCGACCATGATTTTGGGGGTGTTCCTGATTTTAATATATAGTTATATACTTTGCATAATATGTGGGTGAGTTCGTTCATGAAAATTTTATAGTATTCTCCGGAAAAACCGTCTGCTCCTGGTGATTTATTGTTTTTCAGTTTAGCAATGGTTTCTTTAATTTCCTCCTCTGTGATAGGTTCTACTAGTTTGGTTGCTTCATCTTGTGTCAATTTAGTCATTTTGAGGGGTCTCAAAAATTCAGAAATTTTTCCTTTCTAGATTCATATTCCTGACCCTTATATAACTGTTCATAATATTTTGCAAAAGCATCTGCTATATTCTTGGGATTTGTCTCAACAAGTTTAGTTTCAGGGTGTCTGATCTTAGGAACTGTGCGGTTGGACTGGGTTTTCCGGAGTTGGAAAGCTAACAGCCTGCTAGCTTTATTTCCATTTTCATAATATTTTCTATTAATATACCTGAGAGCTCCCTCTGCTTTGTATGTTAGTGCTTCATCCAATTGCAACTTAAGTTCCTTTAGTTTTTTTAATGTATCTTCTTTTCTATGTTGTTTATATTCCTTATCCAATCTTTTTATCTCACTCTCCAGTTCTTGTTGTTTGGCGAGTCTTTGTTTCTTTATTCTAGATCCTATAGAAATTATTTTCCCTCTTATCATGGCTTTACCTGCATCCCACATCACCGAAGGAGAGACATTTCCATCATCATTTACGGCAAAGTACTCAGATAGATCTCCTTGTATCTCTCGTTTAATGCGAGTGTCTGTTAGTAATGAGACATTAAGTCTCCAGTGCCTAAAATGATTATCTAATCCTAAATTAATTTTCATAGTGACTGGACCGTGGTCCGAAATAGTGATTGGTTCAATTTTTGTTTCTATTATTCGATGTATATCTTTTTTTGATATGCAAAAGAAGTCTATCCTTGAGTAGCTCCCATGTACTTGTGACATAAATGTGAAGTCTCTCTCATTAGGATGGAGATGTCGCCAGACATCCACTAAGCCCAACTCCTTCATCATACCTGATAAATCCCTTGACATTTTAGATTGTGGTCTTATTATTACAGGTAGTCTGTCTAATTTGGTATTTAATATACAATTAAAATCTCCCCCTATAAGTATAATCCCTTCACCTTTATCTGCCAAAAGAGCTGCAATCCTTTTAAAGAAAGATGGGCAGTCTTCATTTGGGGCATACACATTTAAAATAGTTATCTTTATGCCCCCGATTGTTCCAATCACCATGACATATCGGCCTTCCTCATCTTAAAAAATACTCTCATTATTATGCATACAGATTTACTAAATAGGATGGCAACCCCTCTTTTCTTCTTCTTCCTGCATGATGCACCATAAACTTGGTCTACCCACTCTCTTTTTAGTTTTAAATGTTCTATCTCTGATAAGTGTGTTTCCTGAATTAGAGCTACTGAACATTGCAATTTTTTTAGTTGCCCAAGAATTTTACTTCTTTTAATTGGATTGTTAATTCCTCTTATATTATAACTAATGAAATTCAAATAAGCCATACTTTCTGTATAACATTTCAACACATCTCTCTCCCTGCTTTAGTAAATATGTCAAAAACAGAAGCTTAAACTGAATAAACCTTAGCAAACTGTGGTCCATAACATATGTCAGAGAAAACAACACAACATGAACAACATAGAACCAAGCTTCCACACTTCCAGTCAGACACAGCAATTGAACTATAATAGTGTCTAACCCCCATTGGTATTGGGACAGAGGGGTGTGACCTACCCTCTCTGTGGAAAATAACACACACAGTGCAGATATGACCAATATTACACTCATATGTAAAAGAGGTCTAGGTGAGTGTATTCCACTCATATAAAGCCTGAACAAAGCTTCCATCCGAACTTAACACATAACTTGAGTAAACATGTGACAACAAATTGTATAAAATTATTCACATAGGTAACGTAACGACGCATATTGTTCATTGTTCAGTATGCATAATAGAGTTAACGTCACTACTGCTGTTTTAGAGTTGGTTTTGTCTCCTTCCTGCAGAAGGGCCTTGTGATCTGATGTTGACAGTACCATGTCCCTCTTTCTCTTTGTGCCACTCCTCCATCCTTCCTTCAACTCTTCCTCCATGAGCTCTTTTTCTCCGCAGCACACCTCGATTCCGAGCTCCGTCGGCAGCGTAGCGGCGCTCGTTAGCATCGCAAAGGTCTTCTCTCCGGTGGACAGCTTCACCCGCAGTTGTGCCGGGTACACACACTTTGCTTGTATGCCCTTCTTTTTGAGTTGCTTAGTAACTTCGTGGACTTTAACTCGTTTCTTCTGTAGATCAGGAGAGTAGTCCTGGTCAAAGAAAATCCGCTTGTCTTGAAAGAAAACCTGTCCCTGGCTGTTGAATCCTTAAGCTTAGACGTGAGTGAACGATGTGCCCTTTCAATCTTAATATCCATTTCTGGTGGTAGTTTGAGTACCTTCTGAAGCATGTCTTTCACAAATCCAGCTGTATCCTTTCCTTCGCTTCCTTCTGGGATTTGGAAGATCCTGATGTTGTTTCGTCTCAGCCTGTTTTGGAGGTCATCACATCTCCCTGACAGGTCAATGTCTCGGTGAAGCAGGTACCGTAGCGCCCTCTGGTGACGTATCACTGTATCTTCGGCCGTGCTAACTCTTTCTTCTATATTTTCAATTCTCTCTTCATGTTCACCCATCTTATCTTTTATGTCTGTGACGGCCTGCTCCAGTCGTTCAAGGGACATCTTAGTGTGGTTATGTCCATCTTGGTTTTCTTTTCGGAGTTTCCTCAACTCTTCCAAGACATCCATGTCTGACGGACATTTGTTGCTAGCAATGTTTAAACTAGCTGGATTCGTTGTACTCCTTTTTTCCTCTTTTTCTTTCGAGGTGTCTTGTTTGGTGGGGTTCTTCTGTCTAGTGGTTGAACTCATGTTGTAGGGGTGTTCTTTGTTGTGTTTTAGCGTCTAATAACTATAGTTGTCACTTTTTTCCGTTTTACTCGACGGAGCGCTGTTTCTATGCTGCTATTCCGTCCATGACGTCACCGGAAGCCCCCGGATAAGAGGTTTTTGAAGGTGCAACATACGATGTGGGAGTTATAGCCCAAAACGTGTTGACCTTGTTTATAGCGCCCCCTGCTGGCGGACATATGCCATTTTTTGCGTCTGAAGTACGTGCAGGGGTCTGGATCAACCCTCCAAATTGCACCACCCTCCCTTGCATTGTTTTATCTGCAGTACCACTTTTAGCGGAGAAGAATAAAAATAGAGAATAGTAATAAAAATCTGAACAAAAACAATAGGGTTCCCAGCACCGCAAGCATACGCGTTCACCAAGCCCCGCGGGCTTGGCCCCCTAATAATAACTAGAACTGCAAGCAGTTATGAAAGGACGCCAAGCCTCCCTGCGCGACTCGGCCCCCAGGTCCCGTGGAGCCCACAGAAGTCGGCCCCGAAGGGCGACGGGCTCGGGGTGAGTGTTGGGGCGCAGGGCGACGTCTCACCTGCAGTGTTGTAATTCTAATGGGAAGAACACTGGAAGTGTGAAAGGCTGAATGTGTTGGTTGTAAGAAGTCATGCCCACTTTGACCAAACATTATGAAACTTTTCAGCTGGCCCCGGGAGGGACCCCACGTCATGCTCACCAAATTTTGTGCGAATCTGATCACCTGTCATGTCACTTGATGTTTCTTTGTTTATAGCGCCCCCTATGGGCCAATTTGTGCCAAATTTGGCACAGAGCCTCTGGTTGACAACTGAATTGATTCGAGTTTGACATTGATAGCTTTTACTTTGACAAAAATATGCAACGGTATGTGTTTTTTAGCTAGCAGAAAAAACTGTTTATTTATAAGTACCGCATTTTTTGGAGTAGCAAAATTCTTTTGATAACTTTTGATCAGGCAAGTCTGGAGATTGTATGTGCAAAGTTTTGTGCAGATGGAGCTTAAACACTAGGAGGAGTTCGAAAAAGTAGGTTTTTGATGTGTAGTGACTTACAAAGAGAAATATGCAGTGGGAGTGGGCGTGGCCTATGTCAGAAGATGCGACTCTATTCAGGAAACACGTGGATATAAAGTTTACAAAGATGTGAATTAAAATGTGGAAGTTTCAGGCCAAAATGCATTTGCATTTGTTATAGCGCCACCTAGTGGAGTAGACACACAATTTTTGGTATGGGTGGTCTGTGTGCTATTCTATATATACCTTGTAAATTCCACAGCCCTCAGCATAATACTTTGGCGGAAATAAATGTTTGTTGTTTATCTGGTAATAAGCCATGCCCACTTTGACCAGTCGTGATTAACTTCAAGATATGGGCTCAGGAGTGACCCAGCATCATACCCACCATATTGCGTAAAAATCGGTGTAGCCATTTAAGAGATATAAATTTCCCATATTTGCAGCGCCCCCTAGTGGCCAACATTAGCAAAATTTGGCTCAAACCCTCACAGTCACATGCCAACCAAGGCTCTGAGACTTGGTGTTGTTAGCATTAATTTTGACCAAGATATGCAACAGTTTGCGTTTTTATAGCTAGCTAGAAAAAGTTATTCGTTAATAATTTGCCCATATTTTGATCGAACAAAATTCTTTTGATAACTTTACATCAGGTCCAGCTGAAGACTGTACGTGCCAAGTTTCATGCTGATCGGATGAAATCCCAAGGAAGAGTTTGAAAAAGTAGGTTTTTGAGTTTTTGCGATTTTGTGCAAAAAAAATTAAGGCGGAAATGGGCGTGGCCTAGCCCACGTGATTTAGCGCTATTCAGGGAATCTGAGGATAAGAGGTTTTTGAAGGTGCAACATACGGTGTGGGAGTTATAGCCCAAAACGTGTTGACATTGTTTATAGCGCCCCCTGCTGGTGGACATATGCCATTTTTTGCGTCTGAGGTACGTGCAGGGGTCTGGATCAATCCTCCAAATTGCACCGCCCTCCCTTGCATGGTTTAGCCTGCAGCACCACTTTTAGGGGAGAAGAATAAAAATAGAGAATAATAAAAATCTGAACAAAAACAATAGAGTTCCCAACACCGCTGGTCCTGGGAAATGCGTATGCTTGCATACGCATTCCCCAAGCCCCGCGGGCTTGGCCCCCTAAAAAATCCTTGTATTTCAATAGGGTCCTCACACCGCTAGGTGCTCGGGCCCTAATAATAAAAAATCCTTGCATTTCAATAGGGTCCTCGCACCGCTAGATGCTCAGGCCCTAATAATAATAAACAGCGTGATTTCAATAGGGTCCTCGCACTGCTAGATGCTCAGGCCCTAATAATAATAAACAGCGCAATTTCAATAGGGTCCTTGGACAACTTTGTCGTTGCTCGGGCCCTAATAAAAAACCCTTGCATTTCAATAGGGTCCTCGCACCGCTAGGTGCTCGGGCCCTAATAATAATTAAAACTGCAAGCAGCTGTGATCGGGCCCTCTCTCCCTCATGTAACCACGGGGCCTGAGGCACGCGGGGTCAGTGGCGAGAAGCCAGAAGGGAGAAAAAACCTGGCAGGAGCGTAAAAAAAAATGCAGTGTTTCGTTCATCCACCAGGTGGCACTACAAGTGTAACCAGATGTGGCAAGGTGCGTTCAGGGGTGGACCCTCATCACACATGTCAAATTTCTAGCAAATCGGACAATGCATGAAGGATTTATACCAAGTTGATGTTCAGTGGCGAAGGATGAAAAGTCACCACCGCCACCGCGGCATCCTGCAACATGACAGGACACGTGCGTCACTGTGGAGATTCACCACTTGATCGTCATGTGGCCACAAAATGTAGTTGGTGTTTGTCAGTGTTAAAGATGGCATTTCCTGTTTCCACAAGGGGGCACCATGAGCGAGATTGCCTACGAGCATATGGAGGCGTTGAGGGCGGGCCTCTTATCATGTACAGAAATTCTGAAGCAGTTTGGATGAATTATGTGGGAGAGAGAGCTGCTTGAATATGCAAGGCGATGGATCAAAAATGGCAGTGCCATAGCAGCCGCGTCCTTTGACCTACAGACATGCAGAGCACAACTTTTGATCAGCATGGTCTCTGGATGATCTGTCAAAAAATTTAAATCGATTGGATGAAATCCCTAGGACAAGTTTGTTAAAATACAACATGTGGAAATTACGCCAAAATGAGAAGTCAAAATCAAAATGGCCAACTTCCTGTTTGGAGTAGACCATTGGTGCCAGAGACTTTTATGTGCGTCTGGACAACATACACATGTGTACCAATTTTCATGTTCCAACTCCAAAAAAAACCCTATGGGGAGGGGTTTTTGAAAATTTCAAGGGGGCGCTATAGAGGCATTTTGTCCCCCCCATGGTCGACGCCCCTATCAGATGTAAGAGCTCGCCATTCTTGACCTGCCAGGGCGGCATCCTGCAACATCACAGGACACGTGTGTCACTGTGGAGATTCATCCACTTGATCATCATGTGGCCACAAAATGTAGTTGGTGTTTGTCAGTGTAAAAGATGGCATTTCCTGTTTCCACAAGGGGGCACCATGAGCAAGATTGCCTACAAGCATATGGAGGCATTGAGGGCGGGGCTCTTATCATGTATAGAAATTTTGAAGCGGTTTGGATGAATTATGTGAGAGAGAGAGCTGCTTCAATATGCATGGCAATGGATCAAAAATGTGAGAAGTCCTATGCCTCTAGGCTCGGTCCCTAATAAACGTACCAGGAACAAGAGGGACTTAGTCATTCGGCCGAGGTCCCTAATAATAGTAAACGTACCAGGAAAAAGAGGGACTCCGTCCTTCGGCCAAGGTCCCTAATAATAAACGCTACAAAAACAATAGGGTCCTCGCCCTTCAGCTGAGGTCCCTAATTAAAGCTGCAAGCAGCTGTGATCGGGCCCTCGCTCCCCCACGCAACCGCGGGGCCTGAGGCACGCGGGGGCTGTGGCGCGAAGCCAGAAGGGAGAAAAAACGTGGCAGGAGTGGGAAAATAAACACAATGTTTTCGTTCATCCACCAGGTTAGTGCTACGAGCTAGCCAGATGTGGCTAGGTGCGTTCAGAGGTATAACCTCATCACACATGTCAAATTTTGAGCAAATCGGACAATGCATGAAGGATTTATACCAGGGCTATTCAATTACTTTGGAACTGGGGCCGGTTCATGAAACTGAGGCCAAATAAGGGGCCAGAAAATATGAGTAATCACGGTAACAAATAAAGAAATTTTAACAACATACTGAAGGAGTTAATATATTCTATTTTGTAAATGCATAACAACATATGTGCATTGTGTTATACTAAGACACATAGGTCCAAGGCACTGTTAAATTCAAATGGCAATACCATGTTCAAAAATCAGACCAGGTGAGCCATATCCAAGCCATATTACACAGACATGTAGAAAAATTTATTTAACTGACAGAAAACATCCACTTAATTGCACATAACTGTACCAGCACAACCTGACAACTTTATCCTGAATGGACAATGTGGAGATAAATTCCAATGTTACAGGAAAAGAGGGAAATACTTCTCAGAAACATCAAACTGTCCCCCCTGCTCCACCTACTAGCTAAAAATAGAAATGTAGATAACTGATGACTGAATACATACACATATAATACACTTTTTTTCTTCTTAGAAATAAAATAGACTGCCCCTTAAGTCTGCCCCTTAAGCCCCTGTTCCCTGCCCGCCATCGAGGGCACACCATCCGTCACCAACATGTTAACGCGCGCCAAATCCATTTTGTTCTCTTCAAAGAATAAAGCCATTTTTGTGAATAAAATCTCACCGGTGGTGTGTCCCTTCATGGGAATTAATCCAAGCAGAGCCTCACGAAAGCATTCCCCATCAAAAAATCGCACGTAGAGGCACAGCTGTGCAACATCGCTGTTATCCGTCGATTCATCCACGGCCAAAGACATCACCTCCGCCTTCCTCAGTTTGTCCAAAAGCGTCTCGGAAACATCCGATGCAAGGGCCTCCACTCTCCTCATATTTGACGTGTCAGATATTGGAATTTGCTTGACCGAATCGATTATGCTTTTTCGGGTTTTCTCATCTGTAACCACTTCCTCGATTGATGCCAGCATACACTCTTTGACAGTCTCTGAGTCTGTAAACGGCTTTTTCTTTTTGCCTAATATCCATGCCACCCTTAACGATGCAGCCGTTGCTCTCTCCTGATCCGTACAGGCCCGAAATAAGGTGCGACGTCTTTGCTCATAACAAGATGTAAGCCCCGAAATCTTCTGGCTCCGAGCAGCAGAGTCCGGTGGGAAAGTGGCGTCAAAGTTAGCATGTGTTGTCTTGAAATGCCTTCTCAAATTATACTCTTTACTCACGGAGAGGCACTCGTTGCAGATTAGGCACACAGGCTTCGCACCAACAGCAATAAACACATATTTCTCTGTCCATTCACTGTTGAACTGCCTATTCTCTGAGTCAACTTTTCGTTTTTTTTAAAGTAGAGAGAGACATTTTGTCTTGTTAGTCGAGCCAAAACAAGTAGATATTCTTCCTTCTCCTTCTGCTATGCTTGCATAGCAGATTGCCACCATGGTGTAAACGGGTGCATACCGCCACTTACTGCACCAGATAATGTACCACGAGTCATAGCCATGAGCTGTATATGAAACTACCTGCATGTATTCCCTATGTTCCACCCAAAGGGCCAGCACAAAATCCCCCATGGGCCGGACCCGGCCCGGGGGCTGCCAATTGAATAGCCCGGATTTATACCAAGTTGATGTTCCGCGGCGAAGGATCAAAAGTTGCCACCGTTGCAGCTGCAGCCTGCAACATAACAGGACACGTGCGTCACTGTGGAGATTCATCCACTTGATCATCATGTGGCCACAAAATGTAGTTGGTGTTTGTCAGTGTAAAAGATTGCATTTCCTGTTTCCACAAGAGGGCGCCATGAGTGAGATTGCCTACGAGCATATGAAGGCATTGAGGGTGGGGCTCTTATTATGTACAGAAATTTTGAAGCAGTCTGGATGAATTATTTGGGAGAGAGAGCTGCTTGAATATGCATGGCGATGGATCAAAAATGGCAGCATCATAACAGCCATGCCCTTTGACCGACAGACATGCAGAGCACAACTCTTGATCAGCATGGTGTCTGGATGATCTGTAAAAAATTTGAAGTCAATTGGATGAAATCCCTAGGACTAAGTCGTTAAAATACAACATGTGGAAATCACGCCAAAATGACAAGTCAAAATCAAAATGGCCAACCTCCTGTTTGGAGTAGAGCATTGGTGGCAGAGACTTTTTTGTGCGTCTGGGCAACTTACACAAATGTACACATTTTCACCTTCCTACTCCAAAACAAAACCCTATAGGGAGGGTTTTTTGAAAATTTCAAGGGGGCGCTATAGAGCCATTTTGTCCCCCCCATGGGCGCCGCTCCTATCAGATACAAGAGTTCACGTTCTTGACCTGTGTATCAATTTTCATAAGGAGATGATGCCACTGAAGCCATCAAAAAGCCAAACGTATTTGACGGCGAGGGCGGGCCCATAACGGCCACGCCCCTTGACATAGTAAAAAGCTTTTAATAAATTTTGATCACCATGGTCTCAGGGTGATCTGTACCAAATCTGAAGTTAATTGGACAAAATCTGTAGGAGGAGTTGGTCAAAATACAAGGTGTTGAAATCACAAAATTGCCACCAAAATGAAAAATTTAAATCAAAATGGCCGACTTCTTGTTTGGAGTAGACCATTGGTGTCAGAGACTTTTTTGTGTATCTGGGCAACATACACGTATGTACCAATTTTCACCTTCCTACTCCAAAAAACGACTATGGGAAGGGTTTTTTTTTAAATTTCAAGGGGGCGCTATAGAGCCATTTTGTCCCCCCCATGGGCAACGCCCCTATCAGATGTAAGAGCTCACCATTTTTGACCTGTGTGTCAATTTCATGAGGATATGAGGTCGCTGAAGCCTTCAAAAAGTCAAACGTATTTGGTGGCGAGGGTGGCAGCTCTGCCACACATTCTACGTTTACAGAGCTTTTACATTTTCAGCTTTTGTCACAAAGGTGATTATTCTACTTTATGACTGAGGTTGTAGCGGGTGGTATTGATGTACTGGAGTGCAATATATTTAAGTGTTCCTAAAATTTTGTCCCCCTCAATTAGAGAAAATTAGGAGGCCACCCCAGTACACCACCACTGTTCACTATGACTTCAATAATAAACAAAGTAGAATCACCACTTTCTAGACGATGTCAACAATAACCGAAAATTTATAAGCTTCAGGCAAAAAAATCATGGTACAGTCGTTCTACTGAATTGCATTAGATTACACAGGTGTACACAAAGTGGCCAGTGACTGTACGTTACATATGTACCGTATTTCCTCAAATAGTAGCTGGGGCTGCTATTAACAAAAAATTAGTTTGGGACCAGGGTACAAATAGGGGCAGGCTACTATTTGAAGGAGGCTTTTAATAAAAGAAAAAAAAAATCTCAGCCAAAAAATACTGTATTTTTTTTTTTTTAATTTAAACTACAGAAATATTTATGTAAACTTTTCTTTACAATAAAAATATATATTTTCTATATAGTATTACAAATAAAGTACTGTATTATAAAAATAGTTTTTGGTGTTTTTGTAAATCACCACTATATACTATTTACTACAGCACAGTGTACTAGTTGTCCTGCCTTGAAACAGTGAATCATTTCATCCTCTGTCCCATCTGCAGCCACCGTGATGCCACACACCTTACAAGACAACATGCCACAAATTAATTTTAAAACTAGGCTACATTCATAATTGTGACTTCTTATCTCACAATTTTGATTAGGAATGGCGATTTTTTTTCCATTACTGGTGAAAATGGGCTTCCATAGATAAAGATGGTATGGTAAAAATATCAGTGCCAGAGACGGTCCTGGCTAGTTTTACACCCTGGGCGAACCATCCCTCGGCGCCAGTGGCGCAAAAAGTGGGTATGCACTATATGCGGCGCACAGGGGTGCCGCGCTAGAGGGGGCGCCAAAGCGATGAGGGGAAAATTATTTCCAGTTGGCATTTTCTGTATTTAACAGCTGTTTGTGCATGTGTAAATGATATGATCAATAACAGAGGCACGTCACTGATTAGGCGCCCCTCCGCTCCTTCACCTCGGAAGTCTCGGATATCGTCTTAACACTCTATTTACTAATTGGATTAGAACTCGGCAGTGGTGTGATGGGGGGGGGCGCCTGTAATGTGTCTGCATACCCCTCAGAAAGTAGGTAGTTGCGCCCCTG
Source organism: Epinephelus cyanopodus (assembly GCA_026686955.1). Lineage (NCBI taxonomy): Eukaryota > Metazoa > Chordata > Actinopteri > Perciformes > Serranidae > Epinephelus > Epinephelus cyanopodus. The sequence continues at coordinate 684,559 of CM048930.1, forward strand.
CTCGGTGCCCCCTGCCCCACCCCCCACAGTACGATACCAGTGAAAGTATCACGGTGTTCTGAGTAGTATCACAATACCACGGCAAGAATGAGGCAGATTTGCCAGGGCTCAAGACAAACTTTTTCTACTAGGAGCACCAGTGCTCCTTACTGAAAATTTTAGGAGCACCAGCACAAAATTTAGGAGCACTATCTATATGACACAACATATTCATAATTTTGTCCATATTAACTGCATTACTGATGACTTAGCAATAAACACAGACAACCCTGCCTCCCGAATGATGTGTGCAGCGGTGCTTTTGCTCCATCATTGCATCTGTCCCTGCATAATTTATGCCTGATGCTGTTGTTGTGCTTAACCAGCGTTTCATGGTTGAAGTGTGTAGTGGAGTCGGCAAATTTAGTTTTCCCCGCAAATTTCGGACTGCACTGAAAGCACTACATGCAGGACATCACTTTCTTTTCTTTACAATATCTCAGCCACTTAAATTCAGTGAGCCATTCTTGTCGGAAATGATAGGGCTTTGGCTTTTTCGGTTCTGAGACATCACCTGCTGACTCACCCGCAGTCATTCGGGCTTCCATAGTCGAGCGCACTTCGCATTGTAGTTTCCTGTAAAAAAGTCCGTGAAAAATCCCTGCGATGTGAAAAATACATGCCGAGCAGTCACTGGTGCGCGGATCGTTCCGCCCAAGTATGAGCGGGCCTTAACCCCTCACACAGTGCACACGTACTAAAACTGCTGCACGTTGCTATGGTTACTGGCGCCCCCCTGCCCCCCACCTCGCAGCGCGCATCCAGACACACATGACAGGCACACACACACACACACACAGACACTTGCTTCCGCTCCTCCATGAAATGCAATTATAAAAAAAAAAAAAAGAAAGAAAAAGGGGGAGAGGGGTGGATTTGTAAGTCGCGCTGGTGCTCCTAGTTAAAAAACTATGTCGCACGGCCTCCAAAAAAGGTCACAAAATGCGACCAATTCGGCGCAGCCTGGAGCCCTGTGTGCCTTTTGTCATTTATAAAAAGATGAATCACTTTTCTATAATACACCACTGATATTTCAAAGGAGTAAATTACATATTGACTTATACTTACAAAACAACTTCAATAAGTGATTAACTTAGGGGGGATCAAAATAAGATAAAAAAAAAATGAAATAAAATAAAAATCAACCAGCCACCCTCCTCCCCTGACAAGTAAAGAACAGTCCCTCCATAAGTAAAGAACAGTCCCTAAAGTGCGGTGAGGTTTGTGGGCCGTTACCTAGGGTGACCATATTTTGATTTCCAAAAGAGGACACTCGGCCGGCCACGACATAGCCTACTTAAATGATACTCGCAGTTTACTCAAATTTTAATATATCTAAAATTTATATGTATGGATAGAACATTCAGTTATATTGCAAAATAATATCTTCGGCAGAGGGCCCAAAACCCACAGCCGGTCAGGAGGCAGAACCCCGACAGGAACCCACAGAGCCCCCAGGCGCCACCCGTCCCACCCGCCACAGGGCCACGGGACCCCCCAGACACCGGGAACCCAGCAACACCACCATGATGTAAATGGGCTCCCTGGCTCCAACCCCCAGCCCAGGAGGGCCGGGCCCCATGAGCCACGCCATGCGTATCAACAGTGTATGTCAACCCACCACCCCCCGTCTTACTATGATTCTCCGATCCCTGACGGAGAAACATTAACCCTACCCCGTGAATGTGCATGTGAGTGCCCATAAGTGTGATGCATTAAAATTGAGGGACATAGGAGACAGGTGGGGGCAAGGCTGATGGCTACAGCACACTGCTGTCCTGCAGCCCGTGCAGCCATAAGGTACCTGGAACCTGTTCCCATTTGTCCCCCAAGATGTAGGTGTGTACAGAAAAGGATGGGCTGGGGGGCAGCATGGAGGGCTACTGGACACCACTGTCCCATAGCCTGCCCCATCATGAAGCTCCCCAATCCATCCGTGGTCTGCGCCTCGAAGAGTGAGTGTATGTGGTGCGTTAAAAACTGTGGAATGTGTGTGGAGAGTGAACTAAATGTGGTTTAGGAGGCCAGTCCAGTGTGGGCCCGGCCCGAGGCTGGAGGGATGGATGACAGGGGCTAGAAGGCGGTGCCAACCAGACCCCGGTGCCGCGAGGCCCCCAGCGCCCATGGACAGCGGGCCAGGCGGGCCCCAAGGAAACCCAACAGGCCCCCACCCAACCCTACCCCCCAAGCAACTGCAGCGCCAGGCCCCCGCAATGGTCCCGACCTGGGTCACACCACCCGCAGCAAATCGACCCCCAGCAGAAGGACGAGACGCGCCACCAGGGAGCACAGAAGACGAGCCCCACCCAGCTCCTCCGAACCCCGAAGCGCAGGAGCACAGGCCAACCCGCAACCCCGCCAGTACCGCCCCAGACCGCCACAGACCCAGAGCCGGGCCCCCAGCCCATCCGACCCGCCCCCCCACCACCGGCCGCACACCAACGGGCAGGCCCACACTGTACAGCACCAGAACACCCCCCTCGGCAGCACCCAGCCCCCACACCAGGCCCCCCAGCCCAGGGGAGGACCCCGGGCCCGCCCAAGGCCGGGAGAGAGGGCAGGGAGGGACGGGGAGAGGGGGAAGGGCGGGAGCGGAGACGCACCCGCCCCCAGGTGAAAAAGCCCGGCCCCGCGACCCCACACAGAGCCAGGGAGCAGGCCCGGATTCAAGGGGGAGAAGGTGCACCTAACACATGCTTAAGACCTTGAAATCTGATGAACCGCTGTGGTATACTGTGGTGTGAGAGATAGAGGGAATAGGGGTTACATCATTAACAGAAACACGTTACATATGACACAACAGTCTTTCTAGACTTGTAATATTTATATGTACAGGTGGCATACGCTCACAGGCTGAGTGGCACTATACAGACACATTTAGAGAGAGAATAAATGGTGACCATTTTTCTGTAAAGTATGTTAATTGATTTCTGTGGCCAGCAGAAATTTTCTCCAGCGAAATATGTTCTACAAGGAGATTCAGCCAATGGTTGATGTTGAGGGTCTGTTTATCTTTCCAATTGACTAGGATTGTTTTCTTGGCGATGGCGAGAGCTACAAGAAGAGAGTTGCAGTGGCTGTTTGGGAGGTCAATTGTCATCAGGTCACCAATTAAGCACAGGTTGGGAGATAATGGGATCCTGCAGTCCAAAATGGAGGAGAGTTTTTGAGTGACTGTTGACCAGAAGTGCTGGACGGGTGAACATAACCAGAGTGCATGAAAGTAGGTGTCTGCAGTGTTCTGAGTACACTGAGTGCATGTGTCAGATTGACTAAAGCCCATTCTATTCATCTTTTGTTGGGTGATGTGTGTTCTGTGGAGTACTTTAAATTGGATAAGTTGTATATTAGTGTGTCTTGTCATCTTAAATGTATTTTTGCATATCTGAGTCCAGAAGTCAGGGTCCGGTGAAACACCCAGCTCCTTTTCCCATTTTAAAATTGGCAAATGTATAGAGCTGGTCTTTGACAGTAATTTATAAATCTTGGAAAGGTTCTTCTTATTACTCGGAGAGAGCTTTGTAATATGTTTGGCAAATTCTGGTGGCTGCAAAGTGTCCTGAGGCACTGGAATTCTCTTCTTGATTGTTTTTATCAGTTGTAAATATTGTAGAAAATTTCCATTTCTTATTTCAAAAGTTTGAAATAAGTTTGTGTATGTCATAAGTATATTGTCTTGGAAAAGGTGATGGAGATGAGTTACTCCCTTCATCTCCCATGTGCTAAAATGGAGAGGTCTTTTGTTGATTTCAAAATCCGGGTTGTGCCAGATTGGAGAGAGCAAGCAAGGTTCTGTCTGAGAGTTTGTGATTTCTAGTGTTTTCCACCAGGCTGACAAGGTGGAAGCAATCATTGGGTTCTTAAAACAGTTATGACATCTGAGTGTAGTGGTGACAAACGGGAGGTCAGAAAGTTTTATATTGTTGCAGTCCGCCTGTTCTAGTTCAAGCTAGGAGTTGTAGTCTTCGTTAGGATATAACCATTTCAATAGGTATTGTAGCTGGTTAGCCAAATAGTAATGTTTAAAGTTAGGAGCGTCCAAACCCCCTTCCAGTTTGTTTTTCTGAAGGGTGCTTAGGCTAATTTTTGCTGTTTTGTTCTTTGAGTAAAATTTTATAATTGCAGAATCTAATGACAGGAACCATTTCAATGTGGGTGTGAGTGGAATCATGGAAAAAAAAAAGTTAATTTGGGGTAGAATTTTCATTTTAACTGTGGCTATTCGACCTAGGAGGGAGATGGGAAGATTATTCCAGCGCTTCAGGTCACCACAGATCTTATCTAGCAGCGGGCTAAAGTTCAGGTGGACCAAGTCTGATAGTTTGGATGAAATATTTATGCCAAGATATCTTATGTTGCCCACAGGGAGAGAAAATTTTTGGTCTGCAGGATTCCAAGAGTTCTCCGTTATTGGCAGTATTGTCGATTTGCACCAGTTGATGGAGTAGTCCGAAAGTTTAGAAAAATTTGTTATGAGATTAAATACTTCATGTAAAGACGATTTCGGTTCTTGTAGGTAAAGTAAAATGTCGTCGGCATATAGATTAATTTTATGCTCTGAATTGGCGGTATGGATACCTATGATCTTGCTGTTCTGACAGACTGCCATAGCCAATGGTTCGATGAATATTGCAAACAGTAGAGGTGAGAGTGGGCACCCTTGTCTGGTTCCTCTCTGCAAAGTGAAGCTTTTAGATGTGATCCCATTGGTGGTGACTGTGGCCTTAGGGGAATTATATAAGGCTGATACCCACTGGATAAATGACTCAAATCCAAATCCACTCAGGGTGGCAAATAGGAAGGACCAGTTGACCTTGTCGAAAGCTTTTTCTACATCAAGTGACAGAATAATTGCTTTTGTATTAACCCGTTGTGCTTTACTTATCAAATTAAGAACTCTTCTGACATTACTTGAGTGTCTGCCATTAATGAAGCCCGTTTGATCATTATGAATTATTGATGCGATTATTTTCTCCAGTCTAGAAGCAAGTGCCTTTGAGATAATTTTGATATCACTGTTGATTAGTGATAGAGGACGGTAGCTAGAAGGAAGTGTGGGGTCTTTGTCTGGCTTTAGTAATAATTTGATTGCTGCTGTATTCATGTGAGGTCTTATACCTCTGTTCTTTTTGATCTCTGTCACTGTCCTGATGAAAAGTGGTGCTAATATTGTCCAGAAATGTTTTATAAATTCAGCAGGAAAGCCGTCTGGACCTGGAGCCTTACCTGTTGGCATTTTGTCTAATGTGCTCTGCAGGTTGTGATGGAAAATTCTGGTATTTGATAATGTTATGATGAACGATGTGTGTTGCTCACTAACACCTACTGTGACAGCAATGAGAGACAGCAAGGTCACGAGCCAGGGAGGCTCAGGCACCAAGATTATGAGCCAGACACCAAGTGTCCTTGTTAGTCTCAGGAGATGTTGTGTTGTAGGAATGTCAAGGCGCCACATATTTGACTGTTGATGTGCATGTGTTTTGGGTAACTATAAAGATAGAGGGCTGGAGGACATTCGCCAGCTCTCACTCTGACTGACTGTTCATGCAGTTTGTACTGTTTGTGGGACTCCATTCATGAATGCTCATTAAAACTCAAGAAAGACAGCCGACGTGTGAAGACTCAAGTGATTTTGCCACCACAAGGTCATTAATAGTCAGGGGGGCATCTAAAATATTTCTGTGTTCCGTGGATAATTGAGGTAAATTTAGGTTGTCGAGAAAAGCCTGAATATCTTCTGGGTTTGGATTGTTTACTGTTGAATATAAGTTATGGTAGAAAGAATAGAAAATCTGATTGATCTCCTGAGGGGATTGTGTGTAATTTCCGGACGGCTCCTGGATTGTTGGTATCAGAGATTTGTCTTCATTACGTTGGAGCTGATTTGCCAAAAATTTTCCTGATTTGTTACTGTGTTCAAAGTTATTATATCTTAGTTGCTGCATAATAAATTCAGTTTTCTTTGATAGAATATTGTCCAATTGTGATTTTGTACACTGTAATTGGGTCCATACCTGATCACTTGGATTGTTCGCATATTCCTGTGTTGGTTGTTTAATTTTTTCCTCAATGTTTTTTTCCGCTTGCAATTCCTGTTTCTTCTTGTAGGAGGAGTAGTATGATATAATTTTTCCTCTGATTACTGCCTTTCCAGCCTTCCATATTAAAGATGGAGATAAATTTGGATAGTCATTATCTTCAAGAAAGTTTGCCCACTCCCGTCTCACCATTTTATCAAAGTCTGGGTCTTTAAGTAAAAGAGATATTAAAGCGCCATGTTGGGGACCGTTTATGGATGGTTTCTATTTGCAGATTGAGTGATATTGGTACATGGTCGCTGATAATGATCGGGTGTATTTTTGTGGTAATTTTTTGTGAGATGGAGTTATTTAAGAGAAAAAGGTCAATTCTTGAAAATGAGCGATGCACAGGAGAGAAGAAAGAATATTCCCTCTTCGATGGGTATTTGAGTCTCCAGCCATCGCCAAGCCCAAAATCATCCATATATTCCTGTATTACCTTAGCCGATTGTGGTTGCTTTGTGTGTACTGAGTTACTAGATCGGTCTAATGAAGCATTTAGGACTGTGTTAAAGTCTCCTCCAATTATAGTTGTTGAGCTGTCTGATAGGTTAGATAGTAGAGAGAAGACTGTGTGAAAGAAGGCTGGATCATCATTAGGGGCATACAGATTAACGATTAACATCTGAATATTCGCAGTGTTATTCCTAAAATTGACCAAGTGCACCATATTCTTCATGATTCCAACCTAGATTTTTTAGCCCTGTCTGAAACATGGCTACATAGTAATTCCCCATTAGCTGCAATAGAGGTACCAGGTTACAAGGTTCTTAGACGAGACAGGTCAAAGGGAAAGGGGGCGGGGTCATGGTTTATCTGAAGGAGTCTATTTGCTGTGAGCAAATTAAATGGCATTCTGATAATGAAATTGAATGTATAGGTCTAACTGTAACTCTCTCACCTCAAATGTCTTTTGTGCTCATAGTTCTGTATCGCCCACCCTCCTCAAATATTGATTTTTATGAAAGACTGAAAAATACTCTTAAAGAGTGCAACTTCAGTAAGGAAATAATATTAATGGGGGACTTTAATGTACACTGGCAAGATAAGAAAAGTAGGAAATCCCTTAAACAAATTACAGATAGCTTTGACCTCACCCAATTAATCAATGGGCCTACCAGAATTACTACTTCATCCCAAACCCAGATCGATCTGATTTTTAGCAATAGACCAGAGAGAGTAACAAAGACTTTTAACTTCGTAACAGGGCTCTCTGACCACAACTTAACCATTTTTTTAAGAAAACTTTCAAAGAAACGATTTCAGAGTGGGTATGCATCTTCTGAGCAGCTTAGGATCCCTAGAGGTGAACTTGAGAACTTTCAAAATACTATACAACAAACAGACTGGGAGGACTTTCTACTGGGACAGAATGCGAACGAAGACAGCAGTAATTTATTAAACAAAATTCAGGAGATAGCCCTTAAGTTTACCAAAAAAGTCAAAACCAAAAGTAATCAAAAGAGGTCTTTGCCATGGCTAAACTCTGACTTACTAAAACTGATGAAAGAGAGGGACTGTGCATGGAAACAGGTTCTTAAGTCTAAACAGGCATATGACAAACGTAATTTCATAGCACTACGAAATAAGGTTACCAAAGAGATAAGAAAAGCTAAAGCTAACTTCTTTATCAATATCATTAAAGAGGCAAATGGCAACACCAAACTTATATGGAAACAAATCCAGAATTTGACAGGGACTGGTTACCCAAGCTGCAGTAAGCAACTAGAATTAAAAATATGTGGTAAACTTGTACAAGATCCAGAGGAACAGGCAAGAGAATTCAATGAATATTTTACTGGCTCTATTGCAGAGATTGCACAGTCCTTTTCCAACCTATGTGTGAATCCCACTCCAGTGAATGCTAGTCTGCCCTCTTTTAAAATTGCTCATATCACAGAGAGCAAAGTAAAAATGATCATAAATTCACTTAAATCGTCTAAAGCTAAAGATATCCACGGAATGGACACATCAATGCTTAAGAGCCTCAAGGACTCACTAGCTTCCCCCATATCAAAAAATATCAATTTGTCCATCTCACAAAGGGTATTTCCAAGAGCATGGCAAACAGCAATTGTGACACCTATCTACAAATCAGGTGACCCTCAGGATATTTCTAACTACAGGCCAATCAGTATTCTACCTGTAATATCTAAAGTAGCAGAGAAGTGGATAGCTGAACAGCTTATATCTCATCTAAATAACAGCCCCTTTTCATTGCATCCAATGCAATTTGGGTTTAGAACTCACCACTCCACAGACTCTGCGAACTGCTTCCTTCTTGAAAAAATAAGATCTATGATGGACAAGAGAGGTGTTGTTGGGGCTGTTTTCCTCGACTTGAGGAAAGCATTTGATACTGTAAATCATAAAGTGCTCATTTCCAAACTCTCCACATTTAATTTCTCAGACGAAGCCCTTGAGTTAATAAAGTCATATTTGCACAATAGAATTCAACATGTGAAGGTTCACAACCACTTATCTGATGCTTTAAATTGTCCAACTGGTGTTCCGCAAGGATCCATTTTAGGACCACTTTTGTTCAGTTTGTATATAAATGATTTGCCCTCTGTATGCCCTGAAGTTGAGACCCAGCTTTATGCTGATGACACGGTGATATATGCACATGGCAGCTCAAAACAACAGGCCGCAGAAAAACTCACCAAGGCTTTGGATGGTGTCACAGCATGGCTAAATAAGTCTTGCCTCAAATTAAATACGAGTAAAACAGTTGGACTGTTCTTTTCAAAAAAGTCAACTTCGAGTCCAGATCCAGACATAACTCTATTGGGTGAAAAACTTCAAATTGTAAATAAGCACAAATATCTTGGCATACTGATTGACCAACAGCTGTCCTTAAATCCCATGTGAAGACAGTCTGTCATATGACTAAATTTAGTGTATCCAATTTAAGATTTATTAGAAACTTCATGACCATGGATGCAGCAAAGCTCTATGTAAATGCAATGATTGTTTCACGTTTAACATACTGTTTGACGAGTGTTGCACAAGCAAATAAGACCACTCTCAAACCGCTTGAAACATTATACAAACAAAGCCTTAAGATCCTAGATCAAAAACCTAACTCTCACCATCACTGCCTCATTTTAAAAAAGCATGATCTTCTGAGTTGGGATAATTTAATAAAGTATGCAAATCTCTGCCTGGTCTTTAAAAACTGCACAATACTGCCCCTCCTCCTCTCCAAACATTCATAACCCAAAGATCAATCAACGACAGGGCAACCAGAGGATCAGCTCGAGGAGACTGTGTTGTTCCCATGAGAAAAAGTGTCTTTGGCCAAGCTGCCTTCTCAGTAAAAGCAGTGCAGGACTGGAACTCAACACCAGGGTCTATTAGAGAATCAAACACTCACTATTCTTTTAAAAGACAGTTTAAAGCAGTGGTTAATTAATAATCAATCATGTAATCACTAATCATGTAATCACTAATCATATAAATCACTAATCATGTAAATCACTAATCAATCATTAGGCTATTTATGCTGTTTCTCAATGCTTGTAATCATATGTCCTGTTTTTTTTTTTTTTTTTTTTTTTATTCTGTTTGTTTGCTTATTTGTTAGCTTTGGTTCTCTTGCCTAATGCCGTTCCATGTCCTGCCTTGTAATGTCTGATATTGTTTGTTTGTGCTAATGTCTTAGCTTTGTGTGCTACTTGCATGTGCTTCTAGCAGTGCTTTCTTCTCTTGCTTCCTCTCGCTCTTCTTCTCTCTGTCTGCATGTTATGTCTGCATGCCATGAGCTTTTGTCATGTTGTATGTCAGACTTCTTACCTGTTTTACTTGTTATTATTATGAGCTTTTACTACTAGATAGATTACTAGATTGTTATGTAAGTTGTGTCTTGAAAGTACTTAATTGTTGCCCCCTTTTTTGGCTTTTAGGTTGCCTTTAACATCTGGCCAGGGACAACGGACGAAAACTAGCCTTGTTGGCTAACTCTGGCCCACTTACAGTTTTTCTTTTAACTCTGTTGATTAGTGGTGCACTGTCCCTATGAAATAAACTATGAAATAAAAAAATAAAAAAATAAATATATATATATATATATATATATATATATATATATATATATACATATATATACATACCAGGGCTGCACAATTAATTGCATTGCAATCACAGGAATGCTTAATTATCTGTTGCAGGAGAAACGTGTAAGAATACCATTTTGAATGAAATATACATGCTTATATTTATTTATTTATTTATTTCATTCTTGAAATAAATGTGCAGCCCCAAATATATATACATGCATACACACATCTTTTGATCTTTTTTTTTTATATTCCTTTGATAATACAATTAAGCTATGGTTCTACTTTGTTTTGTGGTTTTAGGGGCACTTAGAAGAGCCATGGGGTGGTGGTAGAGTTGCGGAACAGTTGACCATCTACGTATAATTTGTCTACCACAAGAGAGGTCCTATTTCCCTTCTGCCTGTGCTCTTTTAAAATGGGATATAACACTTTCTGCCTCTCGTTGATTTCCCTGGGGAACTGATTGTTCACACCGAAATGCAATGGCAGACTTCGAATCAGGTGGAGAAGAGACAGGAGCTGTGGCTGGTGAGTCCTTAAAACAGAGGGAGAGATGGCATAAGGCACAGAGATAATGTCAACACTAGGAACACGAATTAGAATTTAGGCCATCTAGAGCCATTATTAAGTATAGCACTTACTCTGTCACATCATTCATCATCCACATCACTATCTTTCAGCTCCGGAAAACATTCCAGCTCATTTGCCTGGTTGCTGCAGGTTTGTAGTTTACACATGTCTGTGCAATGCAGACCATTTTGCAGGCATGGACATTCTGAAAGTTTACATGTTTGTGAGCAGGAGCATGATAGTATGGCCAATACAGCCTCTGGTGCAGGCGTACCCCGCATCCACTCAATGGTCAGATCCTCATCATGGATCTTCCATTCATGATCCTTTGGATTTGGTACACTTGGATTGCACTCCAGACTCCTCCACCAGATACAGGCTGATATTTTGCTCGCAAGGCATGCATGTAGAGACAATCTTCACAAGGTGGAAGCTGACTGGAGTCTATTTCTCCACACCTTGCGCAAAATAGCTGGTAGCGAAGCATGTTAACTTTAGTTGTGTTTGTGGAAGGCAGGTACATCTGACATGTGACCCCCTGGAGCTTTTCAATTAGGTCATCTAAGACCTCCCAGGAGCTTCCCAACTCTCTGAATGTGTCTTGGCAGGTCTTGTTAGTCTTCAGTTTTTTAAATATGGCTGACTTTCCATGGCCACTGAAAGAGCTAACTGTATAGGAAGCTGTTTGGGCTTAATAATACAGACCAGTGAGCAGTGATAACTAACATGTCTTTGGGGTCATCAGGTGGGAACCTCCTTTCACCAGTGTTTAGTCTAGTTGGTCCCACGACACCTCCAGGAGGCTAGACAGTGAACTCTGGCATCCCAGAGACACTCCCCTAATGCCAGGTCTCACTGCTCCCCGCACCAACCCAACAACCTCCTTTACCTTCCTTACACATGGCTTTCTTAGCCCAAACAGCACTGCCACCTTCAACCAAACTCAGGCTCTGTACATGCGAGCTCCAGGTTGAGACAGTGCTGATACTACCTTTCCTAGCACATTCACCATACTCTATTTCACACATTGCATAGCATAACTCCAATATAAGCTAAAGCTAAAGGAGATAGAGAAGATAAACTCACAGGATCAGCAAACACACTCACCTTGCAGCATGGTCTCAATCAAAATGATTTCAAATAGGCCACTCCCACACTTAAATAACCGTCCTCTTCCTGGATATTCTCCTGAGAGGACTGATTGGTGGATCTCTCCACCTGATGTCAAGGAGTCATGTACCCTGCTTAGTAGTTCCCCCTGCTGGCCCCCAACTGACATTATCCCTCCTCATCCAAATCCACTGACTAGCTCTGGCTGCTTCATCTGACATTTCCTTCACTGTCCTCCCCAAAAGCTGTCCCCGCACTCCCAGTTCCCCCAGGAGCAAGACAGCTGATCTTGCTCTGAATCCCCTACACCCCACTTCCACTGGACAAATCCTAGTCTTCCATCCTCGCTGCTCAGCTTCTGCTCCTAAGTCTGCATACCTAAGCTTTTTTCTTTTGTAACCCACTACTGGTGAGTGCACTGATAGTCTAGGTTCGTAAGGAGCTAAGGGAAGAACCACTAAAATCATACAAGAAAGTACACATGACAAGGTAAGTTGAGTTGCAACTGTTTCTTTTAGTAAAGTGAACTTGCAGGTTATAATTAACAAAATATGAAATGCTTTCAAGTTACAATAAAATAAAATGGGCCCTTTAAAAATAAAAAATGGAAAAAGAGTCTTGTCTGTCAAAAGTCAATAAAGTCTGTGTCCCTTGCTGTGATCACTGTCACAGTAAAGTCTCTTCAAATCCGCTATCTGGGATTTCTTATTCAAGTGTTCAGTTTTCAATGTTGTGAGGTATCAGTGTATGTGAATATGTGTGACAGTCCTGGCGGCTGACACCCTCCTACCACCAGGTGGCGTATTCGCTGTATTGGTCCTCAGTTCCTAGCAGAATCACGCTGGGTAGCTCGCCATCAAGTTGCATGGATCTTCTGAAGAAGCTCCTACTCCGTCCATAAGACCTGACCGAGATCGACTGAAAGAAAACCGGAACTTCCCCGCTCCGGACCGTCTCCAGGTAAATCACCAGTGCTCTGTATTAACTCACTGGCGTGCATAAACTGTGTTTTAGCAACTATGAACTTCTTGATAATTCTTTACACTTTTCTTCTCTTACCACTCAGATCACTATGAGTTCGTCTCCTTTCCTCTCCACACACACACCTCATCACGCAGGTATGTTGTGATCTGTCAATCAAGCCCAGTCAGAGGCGGGACTTAACCAACTCTGTGTTTTGACTGGCCTGTCATCTCTCACTCTCTCAGCATAGAAATATAGAAATAGTACATTTAGATCAGCATTTAATGACTTTTTAACCCATTTTCTGTCACTGGGTTACACTTTCATAGGCTTCCTTCACTGGGTCCTCATTTACCCACAGTTTTAGGTTCTGGGGGATTGGTAACACATCGTATGTAGCCCTTACCAGGAATCTAATACGATTCTCCTCCATGCTCCACAGGTCCCTCCAACTAAGCTTCCTCTTCTCTACACTTTCCCAATTCAACCACTGTCCCTGTTTAGCCTGGGCCACTACCTTTGCACCCCTTAATATCTCCTCCTGTCTACGTATCTGTTCCACAACCAGCTTTCTTTTATCTTTGAGACCTGCTTTATTCCATCACGGTTTGCCTGAGCCAAGCCCCAGGCCTCCTCAGCCAAACTGAACATTACCTACAATCTCTGCATGCCTAAGAGCTGCCGCTGCCTCTGCCTCCTGAACTGCCGATCTTGGGTTCCACTTCCTTCCCTTGGTTGGATTTGGAACCACACTCCTGGCTACCACGTCCTTACTCCCAGATAACAAGAGCTCTGTCCTGACCTTGGTACATTTAAATTCCTCTGTTAAACTAGATACTGGCAGCTGAAGTATCCCTTTTCCATACAATGCAACACTAGGAACGCCCAACCACTTCCTAATATAGGAGCTAACCGACCTTTCAGTTCTCTCCACAACAGATATTGGAATTTCATAAATTGACAATGGCCACATTAACCTGGGATATAGCCCAAATTGCAAACACCACAACGTCAACTTTCCTGGAAGTTCTGAGTTATTTATTCTATCCACTCCTGCAGCCACATCTTTTCTAAATTTCACTGCCTGTTCTTCATCATTCAACTCTACATTGTACCACCTACCTAAGCTCTTTACTGACTTTTCCCTAATTGTTGGGAATCATCATCTATGACAAACTTCCTGTCACTTAACTTCCCTCTATGTATCAAGATGCTTCTAGACTTACTAGGCTTGATCTTCATGCTGGCCCACTTGAGGTTCTTATTTACCTTCTCTAGTAGCCTCTTTGTACATGGCATTGTTGTGGTCACCAGTGTCATGTCATCCATGTAAGCCCTAAATGGTGGAAGATGCAACCTGTTCTGCCGTCTCTCCCCACCTACCACCCACTTCAAAGCCCCGATGATTACTTCCTTCACCATAGTAAATGCTAATGGAGAAATTGTACACCCTGTCATGATGCCTATTTCTTGCCTCTGCCAACCTGTTGTGAAACCTGCCATACTTAGACACAACCTAATATCCTGAAAATATGCTTTCACTAAGTTAACAACTACCTGTGGCACTTTGAAGTAGTCAAACACACTCCAAATGAGGCTATGCGGTACTGAACCAAACGCATTTGCAAGATCTAAAAATATTACATGCAGGTCCCTTTTTTTAATCTTCGCTGCCTGAATCTGATGCCAGATCATGCTAGTATGCTCTAAACACCCTGAAAAACCTGGTATTCCTGCCTTCTGCACCATGGTATCTATTAAAGGTAGGATCTGGAGGATTTTCAAACAAAACAAAATATAGATATACACAAATGAAATCCTGCTTAATCATCACCTATGGGCTTCTACTCATGTGTGGTGGTGACTCTGTTTGCAGAGCTCCTGCCCTTTAACTGTATTTTGATGTTTTTGTGAGCTGGGACCGCTTCTGGGTGGAGATTTCTCCAGCCAGTGAGAGAGCGCAGGTGCCATGCCCAAACGTGCACCAGCACGAGCCTTGCCTGAACCTCTTCTGTGAAGTCTTCTTCCGTACCTCCGGGCTCCTTACACCCAGGAGAGTTGAGCCTGATAGGAGGGGCCGAATTTGAATGTGTGTTTACAAACAGCAACGGAAAATCCTCCGGACCCTACCTTTAAGATATTCTTTTCTAAGTAGCTAGCTAATCCCTGTGCTACTACACTAAAGAAAATCTTGCCCTCTACATTCAAGAGAGAAATCATCCGGAATTGGCTAAGTTCCACAGACTCCTTCTCCTTAGGAATGAGGACACCCCCTGCCCCGCGCCATACTCTTGGGATAATTTGTTTCTCCCAAACTATTCTTAGCTGTTTCCACAAAAATTTAAGAATATCAGGTGCACTTTTATAAACTTGGTAGGGGACTCCATTAGGCCCTGGGGCCGAAGAAGCTTTTGCATGCCTAACCACCTCCTAAACTTCCTTCCACCTAGGTGGCCTGACATCCATCTCATGCTCTATTTCTCCTAATGGAGGGATATCCGGTGAAAAACCTACAGTCATGGAAAAAATTATTAGACCACCCTTGTTGTCTTCAATTTCTTGTTCATTCTAATATCTGGTACCACTAAACGTATAATACAATGAACACAACAAAAAATGCAGCTGGTCACATAATACTTTATGTCCTATTTGACATTCTTAAGCTTAATTGATTCCCAGGGTATATAAGAGGCCATTTCATGTCACAAGCAGCACTGCACATGCAAAGGCCTAGAGTGGTTTCCTGCTTACATTCAAGCCGTAGCACAACTCAGAAGTTGTCAGCTCTCACATAATGCCTAAAACAAAAGAATTATGTGAAGCCACAAAGGCAGCCATCTTGGCACTGCTGGAAATTGGCATGAGTGAGAGACAGGTAGCGAAAAAACTGAAGATCTCCAAGACAGCCGTTCATTACAACAAAAAAAAACAAGCTGAACATGGCACTACCAAATTGCTACCTGGCCGTGGCAGGAAACGTCTTTCTACCCCACGAGATGACCGTGCACTCATCCGTTCCTGTGTCAGGAATCGTCGTCAGACCTCCAGGGACCTTAAAAATGAGTGGGCACTGTCGAGAAATGTGACTTGTTCGGCAAGGACAGTTCGAAACCGACTTGTTGAAGCTGGTTTGAAGTCACACAGAGCACGCAAGAAGCCCTTCATCAATGAAAGGCAGAGGAAGGCCCGGTTACTCTTTGCTCGAGACCACAAGGATTGGACTGTTGATGATTGGGCTAAGGTTCTCTTCAGTGATGAATCCAATTTTGAATTGATGCCCACTCCAGCCAACTTACTGGTTAGGAGGAAGCCTGGAGAAGCTTACAACCCAGACTGTCTTGCCCCTACAGTAAAACATGGGGGTGGATCAGTCATGATCTGGGGTTGTTTCAGTCTGAGTGGAACAGGGCAAATGCAATTGTGTGAAGGCCGAATGAACCAGGTCATGTACAGGACTACCCTTGAAAACAGTCTTCTTTCATCAGCTGGAAAACTCTTTCCTGCCTCGAATGACTGGATTTTCCAACAAGACAATGCCCCTTGCCACACGGCAAGGTCAGTTAAAGCCTGGATGGAGAACCACAACATTCGCACCATGCCTTGGCCTGCTCAATCACCAGATCTTAATCCAATTGAAAACCTGTGGAAAATCATCAAACTCAAAATGGAGAACCACAAGCCCAAAAACAAAGAAAATTTGTTTGAATTTGTCCAACAGGAATGGGCTGCTGTGACAGCAGAACAATGTCAGAAGCTGGTGGAGAGCATGCCAAGACGCATGGCTGCAGTCATCAAAAACAATGGTTATGCAATCAAGTATTAACTCTTGTGTGTATCATGTGTTTAAAGCAAACAGAAAAGAAAACATGGAATGCTTAAAAGTAGTGTTTTTGGCGGTACAATGCCATAGCTATTGATGTAAGAATTTAAGTAATTTTGGTTATTATCAAGAAAACCATGGAAAATGAATAGTTCTTAGTTCTTAAATTAAACTCTCATGAGCTATTTTTGTTGTTATCATTATAATTGTCCAAACAAATGTACCTTTAGTTGAGCCAGGCATTAAAATTAACAAGAAATTGAAGAAAACAAGGGTGGTCTAATAATTTTTTCCATGACTGTATGATTTCAACATTAGATGGGAGAAATTCTTACACACTGCGGCTTTAAGGATGCAGTGATAATATTTGTCTGCAGTACTGAATGGATTGGAAGACAGATCATATGAGACACACTTAGTTCAAATAAACACAAGAAATTTGTGCTCTATATAAAGGATCAGCGCTCAGTGAATAACCTCCTAAGCCCTATGATAAGCTGTTATGGCAAGCCTTAACTATACAGACCAGTGAGCTGTGATAACTAACATGTCTTTGGGGTCAGGTGGGAACCTCCTTTCACCAGTGTTTTGTCTAGTTGGTCCCACGACACCTCCAGAAGGCTAGACAGTGATCTCTGGTGTCCCAGAGACACTCCCCTAATGACAGCTCTCACTGCTCCCCGCACCAACCCAACAGCCTCCTTTGCCTTACATTACACATGGCTTTTTCAGCCGAAACAGCACTGCCACCTTCAACAAACCCAGGCTCCGTTTATGTGAGTTCCAGGTGGTGACCATGCCGACACTACCTTGCCTAACACATTCACCACACCTTATTTCACATGCTACATATCATAACTCCAATATAAGCTAAAGTTAAGGAGATAGAGAAGATAAACTCACAGGCTTTCTCAGCCCAAAGAGCACTGCCATCTTCAACTCACCTTGCATCATGGGCTCAAATACAAGGGATTCAAATAGGCCACTCCCAGACTTCAATCCTACCTCTTCCTGGATTTTCTCCTGAGAGGACTGGTTGGTGGAGATCTCCACCTGATCTCAAGGAATTATGTACCCTGCCTAGTAGGTCCCCCTGCTGGCCCCCAACTGACATTATTCCTCTTCATCCAGATCCACTGACTAGATCTAGCTGCTTCATCTGATAATTCCATCATTGTCCTCCTCAAACATTGTCCCTGCACTCCCGAGTTCCCCCAAGAGCGAGACAGTTGATCTTGCTATGAATCCCCTACACCCCACTTCCACTGGACAAATCCTAGTTTTCCACCCTTGCTGTTCAGCTTCTGCTCCTAAGTCTGCGTACCTAAGCTTTTTTCTTTCATAGTCTTTCCAAGGAACTGTCAGCTCAATGAAATAAACTATCCGTTGACTCACTGATCACAACACTATGTCAGGCCTCTGATTGGTACAAACTATTTCCTGGGGAACAACATGCTTTCCTCCTAAATCTACTTGCATTTCCCAATCACAAGCACCTTCTAGGCGACCACACCCTTGTCTCCATACTAACTTATCACTTCTGTATTTCTCCCCCTCACGGACAAACTGAATTGCTAAACTCCTATTCTTAAAACCTTTTGAATTTGCCTGTCTTCATTTCTCTTTGATGCCTGCAGCCAAACTTTTCAAAACCTGGTTATGTCGCCATATATACCGGCCTTGTGACAACATACAGCCTGACAAAATATGCTTTAAGGTTGAGGTACCTGAACACAATGGGCATGATGGGTCCCCATTTACCCACAGTTTTAGGTTTTGGGGGGCTGGTAACACATCATATGTAGCCCCTACCAGGAATCTAACTCCAACTAAGCTTCCAGTCCTCTACACTTTCCCAATTCAACCACTGTCCCTCCTTAGCCTGGGCCACTACCTTTGCACCCCTTAATATCTCCTCCTGTCTACGTATCTGTTCCACAACCAGCTTTCTTTTATCTTTGGGACCTGCTTTATCCATACTGGTTTGCCTGAGCCAAGCCCCAGGTCTCCCCGGCCAAACTGAACATAAACCTACAATCTCTACATACCTAAGAGAAAAAATATTTTTTTCACGGACCGTTTATTGAGTTATTGAGTTAATACAGACACCACTAATGGCTAACAGCTAACTACATCCATACATTGCCCCGGTCAAAATGGTAGCGGAATGATTACGTCACATCCAGAGCCCGGTAACTTTACAGGAACCTTCCTCCTACTCTGCTCTCTCAGTGGAGACACGGCGGTTGAGAGGGCTGAGTGAGAGGACGTTCCTGTAGTAGTTCCTGCCCCCCAAATAGTACCAGGAACTTCTTCAGTGGGAACGGGCCTATTGTTGTGGTCACCAGTGTCATGTCATCCATGTAAGCCCTAACTGGTGGAAGAAACATTCCGTTCTGCCGTCTCTCCCAACCTACTACCCACTTGGAAGCCCTGATGATTACTTCCATCGCCATAGTAAATGCTAATGGAGAAATTGTACACCATAATACCTGTTTCTAGCCTCTGCCAACTTGCTGTAAAACCTGCTGTACTTAGACACAACCTAATATCCTGAAAATATGCTTGTACTAATTTAACAACTACCTGTGGCACTCTGAAGTAGTCAAATGCACTCCAAATGAAGCTATGTGGTACTGAACCAAATGCATTGCAAGATCTAAGCCTTGATTTAATGTGTCTCTCACAAGTCCTCAGACTTTACAAAAGCGTAAGACAAGATAGTGAGAGTACCCCTTTAAAACCTAAAATGTTCAAAATGCATATTATCTACTACAGTTAAAGAGAGTGAGGATGCAGAGGATGGCCTGTGCAAACAAAGCTTAAATGGGTATAAATGGAGAAATGTGGATAAATTGAGTTTTTAATAAGGTTTGATTTGTACATTTGTAACAGCAATGTGTGCAACAAAATTGAACAGTTAGTCCAAGGTTGGCCAACTCAAAAGATAGTTTTCTTGGTATACATACATGAAATAATTCACAATCTACACTTTAGAGTACATGAAGATTACAGTACATTTTCTAAACTGAGACGCAGTCTCAAATTAAGCCACTACATTACATCTTCTTGTGTATTTCTGCCCAGTGTCATACTAGTGTTCACCAAGACATGAACTGCATCTCCAAAGTTTCTTTACAAAAAGTTCATGCCATGAGTGGTTCAGGTCACCCAAAAAACAGAAGAGCTTCAAACAGAGAAAACAAAGTGCAGCCACAATATGGGCTCAGAGCTAACCTAGCCTCAAAAGGCAAGAGACAAGTTTGTACAGGAAAAATACCGCTGCACAGGGGAGCTTTTTTTTTTAACAACGGCTGGGGGAGAACTTATCTTACTCTGAGCCATTCTATTTCGCACAAATGCAAACATGTCTAGCACCCCTCTAACGTCACTGCACACCAGTCACAAGGTCTGGTAGTTCCCTTACACTAATTGCAATGGGTGATGTTAAACTTCAGTTCAAAGTTGGTGTTACAACTTTTTTTTTTTTTTTTTTTTTTTTTTTTAAGTGACATCACTTAAAGGGTCAAAAATATATCTTCTGACTTCCATCTGGTGGTATTTACCCATGCACTTGGGCTGAATCCCATTCACATCCCTTGTTTTGGGTGGAGGCAGAAGTCCCAGAGACAGAGACAAGACAAGAAAAACCAAAACAATCTGCATGGCAATAGACAGGAAGTAAGAAAATATGTAATTTGGGTGAACAGACCCTTTAAATGCCAATACATACACAGTATACATTTAAAAAATTACATAAATTCTGCTTTGACCTTTCAGGATCGTGAAGTGTTTTTTTCCTCTCTGGTTCTACCTATTTACTACAAACAATTCGCATGGAAAACGTTAAGTGAATGTTTGATTCCATGAGGTATGTGCAGGAGAAATCTGAAACTTGGTCATGGAAATACTTGGTGATCTGACTCGCAGTCTCTAAAAAAATGACAAAGAAGTTTGATGAAAAAATAAAAATCAATGTCCACGTAATAGCTTATTTTCCCAGAGCTTTTAACCACATCCAACATTCTTCAAACTACTAATTCCAATGTGACAAAATACTCTTCAACAACAATCACAAGATACTCATTAGCAGATGACGTTGCTCAGTTGTCATGTCATGATGCTTATGAAGACTGTGGAATGTGACTGAAAGTTTTGGAGAGCTAGCAGGTAACTGTGTTTAGGTTATTTGTCAGACTTAAGAACAAGGATTTCAAATAGGAATTGTAATTATAAAAAGAAGCATGGTTGTGGAGCTGCATGGTCTATTTCTCTGATTTTGATAAAACTGCTTTTAGGCAGAGAGAGGAGGACAATTTCATACATGATCCCAGGAACAGCTACCATGTCTTTTCATAGTTTGAAAATCAAGGAAAGTCATGACATGCAAGTTCTGGCAGTGAATGAAAGGCAACTGAAAGGCAATAATAAATGTCTGTTCAGGAAGTAGAAACAACACATTTAAAATACTGTAACACTCAGAGTACTTTGTTAAAGCAGCTGTGTGGAACTTTTTACCATTTATAAAACTGTCCCTAGTTCGTATCACCCCCCCTTGAAGATCCGCATATTTATTTGAACCCAACAGTGACTATGGCTATTTAGCGTAGCCTCGGTCGGGTTGGACACAGTGGAAGTCAGCAAACCAGAATATGGCACCTGGAGGCAGAAGTAAGTCTGCACGCCTGCAGCGGCCCGCAGCCATTTAACCATAGAAGAAGAAGGAGCCATGTTTACGAGTAGGATTTAAGAAACAGGCTAAATGGCATGTAGTAGGGAGTAGTGAATGCGGTACGCAACGGGCATTGCTGAACACATAACAGTTTTACCAGATGTATCTATAAGGACTTGGTTGTAATTTCATTGTCAAGATGGATAAAGAAGGAGCACCATCTAAAAGAAAAAGAACAGAAGAGCAGAAGAAGGCTAAACAGGACAGTGATAGGGCTCGTGCCCAAACGCGTGTAAACCTCGGTCGGGCATTCACCAAGTGGAGAGAGCTGAGAGATTTGAAAGGTTTTAAAACTGATCCCCAGCTGGCCCTTTTCCTAATCAACAGGTATGTAATTTTTGTTTTTATTTAGAGAACGACATGGAAGTTATAAGCAAGCTAAATGTAACATTAGCTGATGTGAACCTCTTTTGTCTAGTAACGTTACTACAAACGCCACAAAATTATCTGTGACAGTGACCATGAACACAAATATACAGCAGGCAGTTGTCCTCAGTTTATAAGAAATTCAGAGCTACACCAGAACATTTATGATTTTCCTCTTGCTCTCCAAAACAAATGCATGTGGTAATTGCCGGTTGCAGTCGAGATTTTACGAATGACAGGGTTCCTACATATTTGGAATTTCAAAATTCCATACTTTTCCATACCCTAATTTGCAGACTTCTCTATATTTTTTTGTTTGCTTGTTTTTCCCAGAAAATATGCGACATCTGAGTAAATATATCAGTGTATCATATTTCACATCATATTCAATTACTCTTAATAGGCGATTGTAGCAAAGTACCATAATGGCATGCAAATAAAAACTCAGGTAAGTTCAACGTCTAGGCTGAGGCAAAAAGGTTGGGACCCTAGGTGCAAGCCATGCAATAATGAGACATTGGCGTTTTTTCCTTTCATGTGGCTCAGAATCGCCTTCTTCCCCATGTTGGCGATGTCAAACGATTTCACACAAAGCTTGCATCTAGCTCTGTGTCTGAATTGGGAATCCTTGGCCAACCAGTATTTATATACGGTTTTGTCAAGCCATCCATCCAAAAACTTGCATCTACCCATTGTGAACCACGGGGAACTCATCTTCTTGTCGAAGGTGCAGTGTTGGAGTGAAACGTGATACCTGGGGGGCTGGAGGAGGGTCATGGGGCAGCAGACTGGACATACCACTTCTCAATCAGGTAAAAGGGACGGTATGTTTTCTGAGATGACTGCTCTCACACAAACTGTGCTTGGCCCGTCATAAAACACGATCTGGACTGATTAAATTATTTTTGGAAATACCTAATTTTCTATTTTAGAAAACAGTATTTTAGAACAGTGGTAATAGTCTGGAAACATAAATATTTTTCCATACTTTATTTTTCATTTTCCATACTTTTTAATACCTGGAAATCGATCAAATTTATCTCCATACTTTTCCATACTTTCCATACTTGCGTAGGAACCCTGGAATGAAGCTGAAGGCTACAATCATTTTACAACACCAGGCTGTGGGTGTCATACCGCTTCGACCAAAAGGGGTGCTATAATCAACAAAAACGGAAAGTTCCGCACAGCTGCTGAGCTTATTTGTATTAAATAGGCTGAAATATGTAAAAACACTGCTATGACCATATGACAGATGTAAATCACTGTTTTGCTGTTGGAAAGCTTCACAGAGTCAGCAGGTGCAACCGCAACACTGCCTTTATACTTCTTTAAGACCCCATCCTTACCCTTTTTGTTGATTCAAAAACTGGTCAGTTCAAACTGAGCTGATCTGAAGGTTCATTTTGGACCAACCAAGATCCTGGCAAGGAATATGAATTACTTCTTACTTTTTAGATTCTTTTTTTTAATGCACTTAGCCAAAGTAAGAAGAAGCAACTGTGATTGAAATGAAGGGAAATGAGGTCACTGATTACCCATAACATGTCATTTCAATTAGGTTTATTATATAGGTTAGGGGTACTTTAACTGATGATTAAAGGACTGTCCTGACTGAATTTTCACTGTGATATCCCTTTTAATTCTGTACATTTCCAAAAGAAAATCTCTTTGTAAATTTGATTTCAGAAACATGAACTACATTAATAACATGAACCATGTGACTTTTGTTGACCAAATTTTCCGACCATCTGAATTTCTGTTTTGCCATACCAATTTTTTCGAAACATTTAGGCCTCTTAGAAAAGTATCTACATTAAAAAGATATGCAGTCATTTTAATGTAACCTTCAAGAAATGGTCTGAGTAGCTGGCTATGTTACGATATGGGGGAAGGCCGGGGTAAAGATGAGGAGTCTTGGTGGGGTGGGTGGTGCTGCGGGGCATTGGGGAGAAGGTGTGATCAGTCAGACCTCGAAACCAAAAACAAAACTTCAACTACATGACACACAGTCTCTCTTATTTCTTGCTGCGGAGCCGTTTGGACTGTCGTGGAAGGTCTGAGCTCTTTTTGGTGCGTTTGAGTGATGACCCTCCCTCACCCTCTGGCTCTCTGGTAAAAGAGGCTGCGGCCAAGCTGCCACTTGCCAGCACAGTACCAGACGTGCTAGCAACAGTGGAAGACACAGCAGCACTGCTAGATGTAGAGGGGACAGCTGTGCCGGGCCTGGGTCCTCCCATGGCAGCAGCACTACTGTCCATTAGTTCGCGGAGCTTGTGTTCAAGCTCAGCAAGGCGGGCATTCTGCTCACCGATCACTTGGGTCTGTTCCAGCAGCTTCTGTTCCTGATCCTGCAGCTGCTTCTGCTGCTCCAACTGCTTGACACGAATTTCCTGCATCTCCCTTCGTAGTACTGTCATTGACGCCCCGTTCACCTTCACCTGCTGCTGCACCTTGGTCATCTCAGAGCGGGATGGTGTGTTCTTGGCCAGGAGGGACATGGTGGTCAGGGAGGTAGATGGACCTGCCACTGAGGAAACAGGACAGAGATTCAGAGGTCAGGGACTTACTCCTATGCAAATAAGAAGAGATTCTGCAGGGCCAAGTAAAAATGCAGCAGGACAAGACCTTTTATTTTGGCTTAAACTGAACGTGAGAAGTGATCTTTGATTGGAAGGGGTGGTGACCACAGCCTTATGGGAACCCAAACCATGCCAAGAACATGCCTACAACTTTAAACAAATTATTTTATTACTGATTAGTCTGTCAATTATTTTATTTAGTTATTTTAATGGTTATTTAACAGGGACGATACATACAACACTACCACAAAAAATGGGAAAATGTGATGCATATAAGACCTCTAGCTTCAGCTAATTTGCAGTCTTTGTCCCTGGTCAGATTAAAACACAAGTTAAATTTAACATTAAACATTGGTAGAGTGCTGTTGTGTTGCCAATGACTTGTGAGAAATATAATACATATTTGTTTCCAATTAATGAATTCCATAATCAATAAAATGTCTTGTTTTGTCTCTTCATTTTCATTGCAGTAACATGTATCAAGTGGACTGAAAAACAACTGATTTTATTATTCTAGTATTCTACCAAAGTTGAATTTGTAACAAGCACGGGAGGGGAATCCATTTATTGACCTAAGAATGTCTGGCTCCGTTATATTAGCTGGTGATATGCCCACTTTTAGCTTGTTGGTATTGGATCTTCTTCCAGTTGATATTACATCACAAACCAAACAAATGACAAACAAGTTAGTTACATTTACCTAGCAGCAAACTGGTACCATTGTGGACAACTTTACGGCTCTGTATATTTCATACATGCCGTATGCTTTATAGGGATGTCCCAATCACATTTTTTTTGCATCCGATCTGATACGAGTCCTTTGTTTTGAAACAGAGTCCGACACCGAGTCCGATCCAATACTATGCAAAGCATTAAGAAAGACAAAAAAACAGACTGCATCCAAGTTGTCCCATAAGGTTTGTTTTTATTTAAATAGTATCCAAAAAGCTTATCGGTGGTTCAGCAGCACAAAATGTAAACAAATTTAATATCTTCTTCTTGTCTTCAACAAAATAGGCCTATATCTTTTGTAGCGGTTTGACACATGAAACAAATATTTTTCTTGTACTCAGTCAAACCCCACAAAGAAACCATAAAACCCATAAAACAGGTCCCTCAACACCACAATTAAATTGTTTTTACCTGGTTTCTGTAGAACAAAAGAGTAATACTATACAAAAATACAAATACAACTGTAATCAGTGTCAAGAAAGTATATATTCTTTCCACCAAAGAAAAGAAATGCTCTGTTCCATTCAGACAGTTCAATCCAGTCCAACCAAAAACTCCACTCCGGGATTTCCAAATAACATATCACAGTTCAATTCAGTTCAATCCACACAGTTAGCTAAACAAAAGAAAACTCCAAACCAGGTTTTCCCGCAAACAAGGAGGTAAAGAAAATCCACTGTTTGCTCTGACTCAGTTCAGTTTCAAAACAATAAATCAACCTGGCATGAAGGTTTCAAATAAGGAATAATGAAATGGAAAGTAACCCCCGGCTTTTGCCAACTCACGGGACTGTGTGTGAATGCTGTAATGCTCCAGTGTTGTTTCAGGTGTGGAGGCTCCGTAGGATCCCTTGATATCTGTGGCGGAATCTCTGAGGTGAGGCCAGTGGCCGGTTGGATGATATTCCAAAGGGAAGTGCAGCTATTTCATGGACTTTGAGCGGTGTAAAATGCCATGGTAGGCCCAATACGCAGAGGACTTCTGGCTCATTTCTCACTCGCCAGCAACTCTCGCCATACTGCCAGGAGTGGTATAATGTAGGGCTCTGCCTACCTGGGCTCAGCTGATGGAGCCATCCCACTTGCCAATAGCAATTGTGGGTGTGTCTGGAGGTACCTCAGTGTCTCGAGGTGAGCAAGCCATCAGCTGACTGTCTTATAAAAAAAATATATTTATAAAATATACAGGATCGCCACACTTGATATATTGGAAAGCAGAGGCAACAGTGAACAACATAGATAAAAAAAATTGACCATTGTTGTTGTTTTGATTCCTCCGATCTATTATTAACGATACCAATTTTGTAAAAATAACGTGATCAGTGCCGATACCCGATCCGAGGATCAGAGCGGGATATCCCTAATGCTTTACTTTTTCTTTAGCTTCTCTTCTTCTATTATGCTACTAATGCTTTTCGACCTCTAGCATTGTGCCCATACTTATGCCTGTAATAAAATAACACGGAGGCCCAACAGTTTAACCAAGACGGCAAACTCTTTCTTGCCTCCCAAACTGTCAATAGCAGCGCATTAGCTTCACTTTTTCTGTTCTTCCTTTTCACAATAAAAGCCCTAGACATATACACCGCATCACTGCTTACCAGATGGAACTTATTCACATACTGAAGCTGTGGTGTTGCTCAATATATTATAATCATTTTACTTCAGATTTTGCTCTGACTTATTCTTAAGGTTTGTAGTAAACATAATACAATATTATTTCAATGAAATGGACCGAAACTATTGTATATGTGACATAAAAAAGGCAACTTATTATTTTGGCTGGTAAAAAAACATAATTGGCTGGTGTTTTTTTCATCCACCACTCAACTTGGTCGGTAAGTCAAAAAGTTCATTTCGGACTTTGGAGAGACAGTAGGCATTTCTCAATATGCGTTGTTCCGCGGACTTGTGTTCTTGTGGACTTGTGACACGTCATCAGTCACAGCCCAAGTACTGTTCCAATTAGGGGCAATTCTAGGATCAGAGGTTTAGGGGTGCTGAGCACCCAGAGAACTGCCCAGCCAGGCAAGATAAATTTCACTGTTTTGCACATTTTAACGCAATTTCATTCCCACATTGTGAAAGAAAAGCACAACACTTTTTGTGAAAGTCTGTGACTAAACCATCAAATCTGATAAAGATTATTTAAATGCTGAGCTACAGCAAAAGAGGAATGGATTGGAATCATAAAAGAAACATATCATAATCCTAATTTCTGGGGGAAGACAACTCATTTTGATACAGCAGCTCCTCAACATACAAACAGTATGTATGTTTCTGGAGTAAACCTGTCCCCTATGGTGAGTACCAAACATACTATTAACAATACTAATAAATAAAGTCCTCTCTCTGCTCCTCTCTCTTTGTACTGTCAACCAAAAGGCAAATAACCAAACAATGCGTTTTATATATAATAAGAGATAAACTGATACATTGATCCAACTTACAACACCATTCTAGAGAGATAGACCATTTGATCTTACACTCTTACCTGAACCTGGCTCTTTTTTTTTTTTTTCCCCGAAAAAACAAACTTATATCCATGATGAGGCTGTCTATCTGTCTGTACACACACGCACATACACAATAGGAGTTATAATGTTAATGGGCATCCAGTCAGTTAGCTAGTCAGTAGCACCTTGGCTTTAATATTAACACATGCACATGACATAACAGCTAGGTGCTGCTGTATTGTTGTTGTTAAACATTACTTTTCAACCAAGTACTGTATGTTTTTGACACTTTTCTAGCTTGTCAAAAAAGGACATACAGTAATTTAAAAAAAAAAAAATCTCAAATTTTAGGGGTGCTGGGATTCAATTTAGGGGTTCACCCCCAAAAATGGGCTAGAAACGCCTATGGTTCCAATTCAAAGTTCACATCAAGCCAAGTTCAGTCCAAATGCCTGGATGTGTTCTCACAATGCCCCTTTTACTGCGGATAGTCCTTCAGACAGCCAGGTATCCCAGCATGCATTTCGCAACAATCTTCAGAAATGGCAAGGGAGGGAAAGGCACACAATTGTAAGCCATAATTACCAATATGTTACTGTTGTGTTGTCATAGAACGTAGTGTTTTCATGCATAGTTTAAACTTCAAACCCGTGGTCGATGTATTAATAAAGAGCCCACTTGAATGTGAGGTCCGGTGTCAACGCTCATAGATAATAAACATATGTGTATGAGCGCTCAGGCTGCCCCACCAAGAGCAGCCTCTCTTGAGTAGTCCTTTTAAATTCGTCACTGATATCTCTGTAGTGGTTAAATATGAAATGTAATTCGTTTAGAGAATGTCTAATGGGCAATATTCAGTCTCCGTATATAAGATATATTATTATATTATTATTATATTAGATGTTGTAACATTGTTAATGTAATTATTCTTTGTATGTATTTTACTTATTTATGTGTTTTTACTATTCAATAATTATTTTAATTTAAGAATGTAGTATTTATTCAACAGCATTTTAAATATCGATTATCTGATATGAATTGTATACCTGATGTCTGAAGTGTGGCTGAAAAAAAATTTCCTCCTAACATCTGACCTGTTTCACCCAATTTATATTGGTGAGGATAGAATAAATGAGAAACTGCTGTCAGTATAATCCAGTACAGTTCGACAGCACCACAATCGACAACTCAACACTTCAATAAAATGTTAGACTTAATACAATATTAAACTGCTTTTGTTTTTTCTAGGTGTACCAAGTAAACTGTCAAGTCTCCATAAAAATGTAGATAGAAAGCATAATGATGAGACAAATGCATTGGACAGTAACTAAGAATGTATATGATGATAACAACACTGACAAATTGGGTCACTCTGCATAATGAGTACTTTTAACTTTTCATTCATTCATTTCATTCGTCTCATCACGTCTCATCCTCATCCTCTGCCTCATTCTCTGCTGTCTTTCTCGGATCTGCCTCCTCAGCTGGGCAGCCTCCTCCTAAGCCTGCAGGTACAGCAATCCTGCTGCAGTAACATACACCAAGACGCCTTCTCCTATTCATGTCCGTTATTGATTTTTGATTTCCATCTCGCCAATGCTCATGATCACAATAACCACCAACTCTGCACAAACTTTCCCCCCGGCCCGCACCTGACTTTTGATTATTATCAGAGGCCAGGTGCAGGAATTGGATAGGCTATAGATTAAATATGATCAAGCTGTGGGGAAAAGGTTTTATAAGACATTTTATGAAACTATTTTGGCTATTTATATGTTTTTATGTGTCAGTTATATATGTTGAAGCGTTAAAAACATATACACATTAATTCCTTACAATTTCTATGAAAAGACGCAGGGCTGGGCTGTGTTTATATTGTTTGCTGCTGTTCCAAAAGCAAAAATGACTGTATTCCCGTTCTTGGGGAGCCCGGACTCTCGCACAGACTTGCCAAGTCTGAACTTGCCTAGTCCACAAGTCCGAACTGCGGAACTTGTGTATTGAGAAACGGTTAGTGTGTCTGCACATGGGACAGGAGGGTGAGCTAAATGTCAGGTTAGCAGTAAACAATGAACGTAAAAATAGATGTTCAGCGTGAGCTACAGTTTGTCGGAAATACCAACCCTTTGGTGGGCCAGTTCTGTTCCACAGGCTGTATGTTTGACACCCCTGATCCAACACCTGTACACTGGCTAGCAGAATGCTTGGCAGGGATGATCTTTGTGACTGGAATCTCAGCTGGTGTCTGATCTCTCCACCTATGCCTGTGTGCCTTCTCTGAGACAGATGCAGAGATGGCCTTACTTGTCCATGGAGTTGAGATTGTAGCTGGAGCTCATCTTTTCCACTTTTTCCCTGATGTTTTCTCTGATGTTTAAATTTGAAAACCTCCATGGGCCAGTTAGCAGAGTCAACAGGAGGAGAGTTCACATAGCAGTGAGTTGATTTTCTTATCCTGACGAGTGTCTTGAAGTCTTGTTATCCGATATTAATCACAAAAAGTACAGCTGATATTTGCAAATAAACTCAATTATCACCAGTTAGCATAAATGGTGCAGAGCTGACAGAGAGGCAACAACTTTAAATATACATGACATGACAAAATTACACATACCACAGCAACCATAGCTATGGTCACTGGGTATTACAGTATTTAGAGCCAGCCATTTCAAACTAACAGAAAGTACATGGTTTTTCATAAACAAAGTTGAAAAAACTTCAAACTCGAGTTCAGAATGTAAACCTGCAGTATGGTTAAATGATTAAACGACTTTGTTATGGCTGTGATTACTTCTATAAATGAGTTATTTCCATTCTTCAATACAATTTTTAATACATTTGCAACACATTCTAAAGACATGTTTTAACTTTTCGTATTTTGGATAATATATGCATATTGGTGGGCAAAATGGCAATTTTATCCATTGGAAATTAAACCTACAACACAATAAAATGTGCAAAAAGTAAAGGGATCTGAAAACTGTCTAAAGCTACTGTCCATACTTTAGTTATTTGTAGGGCTGTACCCGTCTCCGAACAGGGCTCCAGACTAACTTTTTCCACTAGGAGCACCAGCGCTCCTTACTGAAAATTTTAGGAGCACCAGCACAAAAGTTAGGAGCACTATCTATATCGACACAACATATTCATAATTTTGTCGAGATTAACTGCATTATTGATAATTTAGCAATAAACACAGACAACCCTGCAGGGTTCAACGCTAAGGTTTTTTTTTCATTTGCCCGGTCAGCAAGTTGGTCAGAGATCTACTTGTTTAGTTTAGGTGGCTATCAAATAACAAAGACTGCAGTTATTTTTATGTTATGTAATCTTTATTCACACCGTATTTATTAATTAAAACAACATACATCATGTATTGTAGCTTAATTCCTACACAAAAATGACAGTGTCAGGGCAGCGGCAATCTTTGTCAATCATTCTTTGAATATAATTTTGCGCCCTACTTGAGCCATGCCCGCCTCTATTTATTTTTCACCCCTCTCTCCAGTTCTGCTGTATTAACACCAGTTTTAATATATTTTGCCTCCATCTCTCTGCCCTGCTCTACTCTACTTCAACCCTACTTAGCTCTCTCTCTACTCTACCAGTAGACTACCACATCCACCTGCTGCACAAAACGCACACAGCAGTGTTTCCCCTAGGATGGAGTTGTAGCAGCAGAGGTGAAGCACACACATGAAAAATAATTTTCACATGCGTGAAACTTTTTTGTATGCTTGCAAAGCACAGCCTGCTGGGATGTTTCTATCTATCTACTGGCACCAGAAGGGCTCTTTAGGACTAAGTACATACAGTACATGTGTGCACAGTAATGAGTAGGTGAAATGTCTGTCTAGCTTACATAGAGGTGTCTCAAGATTTAGGAACATACAATTTGATTGAACATAATAAAAGTAAAAAGTCACTTGACATGCTGCTGTTTTGTGCTATGATCTATTTAAGTGCTGGAAGTTGTTAATTACGCGACAACGCCTGAACGCAACACAACATAAGCTCAGCACCGAGTGCCGTGCTGCGCTGCTGTGCGAGCAGCGTGTTTGTCTGTGTGTAACAGCAGTCTGTTGTTATTTACATACTGTCCATAACAATAACTTTGTCAGCTGACAAACTGTACCGGGCTCGGGGTCAGGTTTGGTCAGGAAAATGTGGCCCGAGCCACACTCTAGCGTGCTCACCTGTGTGTGGCGGAACTCCGCCGTGCGTGATACAGAGAGCAGAGGAGAACTGTTCACGCGTGACCATGTAGTGACAGAAATGACACAATGACATAACACCATAAATAGTATATTGTTATGTTATCATATGAAGCGCCCGTTGCGCAAAATAATATCAATGGGGGGCTGTGGGCAGGACATTGCTGACTCGTCCTCTGAACTATCGTTGTCGGAAGTTTGGGAAACTGGCACAGGACCGACAGGAGTTTCTGGATAATTTTTTCTTGTGAAGAACGAATCTGTAGTTCATTTCATAGTGTCACTTTATGGTCAATCGACACAGCACTTTGTACTCCACACCGGCTCTGTGACCGGTGAAGATAATGTTATCTCAGAGCCCTAGAGTGGAACGTTTCTTTTATGTGCCGCTGCAATCTTTACCAAGAATAGTGTGAAAGTTAAGAGGGCTGACTCCGCAGCAAAATCTGGGGACCAAAACATCCCAAGAAGTACACTGCACAGCACACTGACAAGCAAAAAACTAGAACTACCGCCCCGTGGCTGTATGCCTCCACCCATCAGTCAAGTTTCTCTTACAGTTTCTATCTATGTCTGTGTGAAAACATGCATGCTTCATAACCTTTGTCCCCCCAACAGCACAGAAGATCCATACAATCAGTTCAGTTTCATGGTGGCCACCAAAGATGAGTATCACCAATTCAGTATCTGACCAAATGTCTCCCCTCTGTAGTGTTTTCTGCAGAGCTTTAAAACTGACCTTTGAGTTTTGTGATATAAAATGTCATCACTTCATTATCTTATCTCACTAGACATTTGTGTGAAATTTTGTCATAATAAACTTTAGAGTTATGGCCAAACCATATTTGTGGGGGTCACGCTAAATTTGACCTTTGACCACAATATTCTAAACAATTTATTCTTCAGTCCAAGTGGACGTTTGTGTCAAATTTAAAGAAATTCCCTGAACGTGTACTTGAGATATCTTGTTCACGAGGTCATAATGACCTTGACCTTTGACCACCAAAATCTTATCAATTCATCCTTGAATTCAAGTGGACATTTGTGCCAAATATGCAGATATTCTTTTGAGGCTTTCTCCAGATATTATGGGATTCATACATATGTAGAGACAGATGGACTGGGGGGGTCTCCGACCGACAATTCGAATTTCTGGCTTTCAAGAGGCCGCCCTAGTTATTTATATTGGAACCAATGTCAAATGTATAAATAAGCATCAAGTGCTGAAAAGGCATTTAATATCCAATCATCATCGTCAAAACCTTGATCTCATGATCAAGCTTTGGACCATTCATGGTCATCTACGTTCTGCCGCAATCATTTTTTCCTATTTAAATCT
Organism: Epinephelus cyanopodus; assembly: GCA_026686955.1. Classification (NCBI taxonomy): domain Eukaryota; kingdom Metazoa; phylum Chordata; class Actinopteri; order Perciformes; family Serranidae; genus Epinephelus; species Epinephelus cyanopodus. The sequence continues at coordinate 717,622 of CM048930.1, forward strand.
TGATTCAAAGCGCAATATCTGCCATTTTTTATTTCATAATGTGATTGTTTCATAGAGAGCAGAAGTGATGAGAGCTGCTCTGGTGAATTTTTTATTTGAACTCTAACTTTATGAGCCAGGAGAGACACATGCCCATTACCTGGTGTAGAGCCAATGAGGCGGCCGGACAGGTCGGCTCCCGGGAGCTTCTTCTTCAGGATGGGTACAATCTTCTCATCAAAGTACTCCATGGCCATGGAGGAGATATCCCTCAACTCCTGCAGCACCTCATGAGCTCGCTGGGGGGCTCTAGTGGAGTTCACATAGCGTAGCACGCGGTAAATCTCATCTATCACCTGACAAAACACAACAGCATGTGACATTGCAAACAAGACAGGAAACCAGAAAAAACACAACTCAAACAACTGAAACAATCCTAAAAAGACCAATGTCTGAAATTAACATTAGCCCCTTTTCCACTGCAGGAATTTTTATCGTTTACTCAAGATTTTGAAGAGCCTCGGCGTGTTTACACCGAAATTGTCGATCCCAAACTTTCCCCGAGTAAACTATCTGGTAGGGGCGTAGGACTTTTCATTAGGGATGGGGCCAATTTGATCCAGTATCGGTATCGGGTTCCAATACCAATGTAATTCACGGACTGAAAATTTTCGATCCACCTGCAGAAATTTCAGATCCACGAGCCGCGTCTGTGCTTTCACGTTGTCTGCTGGAATTATATGATGATTGCTACAGAGTAGTGTTGCACTGACCTTGATACTAAAACACCACAGTACATATGATACCATAATGTTGGAGCAGCGTAATACTACGGTACCTCAGGTACCACTACTGTGGGATAAGATCAAAGTCCAATCGCAAGAGCGTGAGTGTCCATGCAGCGTCCAATAACGGCACGCGATGTCCACCTGGCACTCGATATGCCGTTGCAGTGGTTTGTATCCAGTTGCATTTCAGGTATGAACTGAGCTATTGAGTATCTTTAAGCAGTGAAAGTTATTACTGATTTATTTTTACTTGTAGGTATGATTTGTTTATATATGCTACAGTGGTTTGTTTTCCACTACAGAGCTCTACAGTGCAAGCGTTTTACTCGCATTTGCGACTAAAAATAGTTTTGTGTGCACAAAATAAATCATTCAGCACACTGTGCGAGTACAGATTTCAACCAGCAGCAGAAACTAAAGGCAAATCCAGCCGGTTGTGGGCTGAACGGGGGTCACAGACACAGACGGGAATGTATTCCTGTCAAATACGGCGGAGGCTCATAGTGCTGCATGGCGCAAGAACGGCTTCCTGACTCCAGGTCCAATAATGTCCTCTTCTTGGCGTCGTGACTGCCCAAAAGTACCTGAACAGCCGAACTGTGGGGGCACACAGGTATGTGCTGTGTCAGGGGAAACAAGCTGTTCAAATGTTTGTGTTTGTGGCAGGTAACAGCCCACAAACCTCACCGCACTTTAGGGACTGTTCGTTACTTATGAAGGGGGGGAGGGTGACTGGTTGACAGGTACTTTTTGTTTTTTTGTGTATTGCACTAGTAGTTTAACACTGTCTTGGAATTTTATAAATATTGACAATAAATTTTAAACTCTTACAGTTGCATATTTGTTTTCAGGATGGGATTTTTCCTGTGAACAGGATTTCCTGCTTTTCTGACTTACCTCAAGTTGCCTTTTGGGACATACATGCATACTTATGTACGATATGTAATTGCCTGTAGAGAGGAGTTTATTACAGCCTCATATAAAACCAACAATAATGATAATAATAGTATTAAAGCAAACAGAGCTCTGGTATCGGAATAGTATCAGTATCAGCAGATATCCAAATTCAGGTATCAGGATCGTATCGGAAGTGAAAAAATGTGGATCGGTGCATCCCTTCTTTTCATATTACCTGGAATTCTTGAGGGGCGGGGCTGTTTGCTGAAGAATACTGATTGGTGGAACCCACACTTGCAATAAGCTCAAATGACAGCTGTCTGTATGTAGACTAACTTAGTTTGGCATTTACCTTAAAATACTTTTAAACTTAGCTGCTGGTTGAGACAAATAGCCCCAACTTTCTACACCAGCACTATGTTACCAGCCAATAAGCTAATAAGCCAAATACAGGGCTCACGCTAGGGCTGGACGATAATTCGATAACAATATATATCGATCGATAGACATGTGATGCAATAGAAAAAAAAACGGGTCGATAAAAAGTTCGATAGAAAAACACTTGCCAAATTAGCAGTTAACAGTCAGACATGCTAACAAACAGCACGTTTACAATGAATAACTCCGGACCAGAGCAACACACAGCCTTCAACCACGATGACAGAGATCATTACAGTGCCGAAGTGATTCCTGGTGACTGACTGTCTAGTTAACGACTGCACGTAGCTGCCATTGCTAACTAGCCGTTAGCGCCGACGGCTCACAGACTAACTCTGTGAGCACTCCTCTCTTCTGACTCAACTGTCCGGAGCCAAACTCGGCAGTAAATCCACCTCGGCTCTGTATTCCCTTGTCATCAAATTAACCGCCGTCGTGTCGGAGGCTGTGTGGTTTTTCTGTGTTGTTTCACGGTTCCTGTAAGAAGCTACACAGGAGTTACAGGACGTGCTTGTTCATGTTGCACACTGTGGCTTCCTGTACCACATCGCACGGCCATGACGTCACGAGGGTACGTAGCTGCCGCGGCCGCATTTACTCCGCCTACAAAGTAAATCATTGTTAAAAATACTCATCAGTATCAATATCAATCAATTTTTCGATCTGCCACAATAATGTAATGGATTTTAATGAAAATACCTCAAGTTGAGGGCTTTTCTCAGCAATTTTTAGGTGAGATTAAAAAAGATTAATTAGATCAATTAATTACAGATCATAATTAATCTCTCATTTTTTTTAATCTCATGACAGCACTAATGAATAATAATAATATGAATTATAATATGAACACTTAAATGTCTCAAACCTACCTACTAAACTAACTACCTACTAACCTAGACCTACTAAATAGGTCAAACCTGTTGACCTATTGAGTGTGCTATTCCCACCAAAAGGTATTCTTTTTATTTATATATTATATATATTTGTCACTCAGGTCACTTAAGTTGATTTATTTTTCTTTTTTAAAAAAACTTTCAGTTGTGTTAAAAGGTGGTTGAATAAAGGTTTGAATTTGAATTTGGTGCTTGTGTGTTCTTTATTAAAAGTAGGTCATTAAGCAATAGCATAAAACGCCCAGGGCTGCAATTAAAATATATGTTTCAAAATTCTTTGATAATTATCGATATCGATCAATATGATTTTTTTTTAATCGATATTCTTTTTTTCTATATCGTCCAGCCCTAGCTCACGCCGAATCATCTATGTCTGATATGTCTGAGCCTGATTTAAATACATTTTCTGGAACTTTGTGAGGTGTGGTGGAAACGCAAACAACACACATTACCAGGAATTCTTTTACCCAGGTAAATAAATTCCTGATAATAAAAGTTCCTGGAAAAGTTGGTGGAAAAGGGGCTTTTGTGACACATCAGCCAAATGGACTGGTTGATGAAAAAAACACTGGTCAAGCATATTTTTTAGCAGTTAAAATAATAAATTGCCTTGTTGTGTTCATATGCATTTGTTTTAGTAACTTTCATTGAGATAATGAGTTACTATATTGACTAGTTGACTAAGTAGTCTTGATCTCAAAATTCTAACAAAATATTTTGTAAACCTATCAGATGCTTCATAATTTTAATCAACTTAAAACACCTCATCAGACTCACTCTGTACCACAGTCCCCCTTTCCTATTTTGCACAGTCCATTAAAGGGATAGTTCGGGTTTTTGGACATGAAGTTGTGTGAAACACTGACCAACTTCGGCTGTTTCCAACAGAGAACCAGTAGGCTATTATTAGTGAGGAAGAAGATGTACTAGCCCTATATACCTACTACTACAGCGTGAACACCAGCTCAGGCTCATGACACACCCTCGTCAGCTGCTGTAGGTAAACAGAGGAATACCAAAATGGTGCAGTATCCCTTTAAGTCTGACTTCCTGCTCCTGACTGGTGGAGAGAGACAGCTTAACAGAATCAGCTGATGTCCTGTACTGTAAACAGTGGCGTGAAACAAGGAGTCTGTTTAGGTGTGGGTAAAAACACATCTGATAGTGTTGTTTTTTTACAAACACTTAACCACCAGAGGGGTTTCTGTTATCAGGTAATAAAGGATTTTTGTCTGGGAAAATCTGTTTAAGTCTGACATATTTACAGCCTCAGTGTGTAAAAATGGTGAATAACAGTGACATCAGCAGATCAGAGATGGCATCATCCACGAGTTTTTCAAGTTTTTCAGGAGTAGGCCTATCTAGCGATGAGGTGAATATTTAGTAATCTAAACCATGTTACGATGTTGTAGCGACCCTGCAGTAAATGTTCTGTTATAATGTCAATGTTCTGTGAGTTAATGGCATGTTTGGGATTGAATGAGTATAGGTAGGGGGGCGGGGTGCGAGTGTGACGGGGATGAGAGCTGTGTGAGTGCGGGTGCTGGTGTGTGTATGAGTGAGCTGGAGGAGAGAGCAGGAGTGCACAGATGGAGTTACAGCTAAGTTCTTGTTTGTTGGTTGGTGTAGTTACGGCCATCAGTAACCTGTACTGTTCAGTAATAAACGGTGGTTTGTCGAATAACTGCGTCATCCTTTCCAGATGCCCTGGCGGGTGCTACAACATGTTATAGCTTGCCAGTAAGATATAGGTTATCTGTGAGATATAATGTTATGTTAGGAGTGTTTTATTTCTAATTGTTTTGGTAACACGAGCAAACATTAGCACAGTAATGCTAAAATGACACGTTTTATGTGATAGGCCCGGCACGGTATATATATTCATCTCGTACCGTCACGGTACGGGGGTCACGGTTCGGTGCACGCATTTTCACGGAGAATACACACGGTAAGGAAGTTTAATATTTATCTGAACGTGGAACTGTTATTTCGCAAGAGTTTCCTTCAGGGCACAATTAACCACGGCCACCTGCAAGCTCTCCATAGACATGTGTACATGTCTATGGATTGGTCTAGGTAGCAAACTCCGCCTTCAAATACAAACTCTGCTCTTTGGGAATGTACCGTGCTGTTAGGTGGTTGTTGTTGTGGCGACTGGCGAGAGAGTGCTAACAATGGCAAGTGGCGAAGAGTTGGAAGACCCACCATCGTCTTTTAAGTCAGTGGTGTGGTATAACTTCGGGTTCCCTGTGAGTTACAACAGCGATGGAGAGCGAGTGGTTGATAAAACAAAGACGGTCTGCCGTCATTGTTCAGCGTCTGTTCATTACGTGAGTGGGAACACTTCAAACATGTTAACACATATCCGGCGACACCACCCAGACATCCCCATCATCGGGACGAGAAGGAAGAAAAGTGTCCAATTACGCCTCCCAAATGTCTTACAACAACCCCTTGACACAAATGCTTGCAGAGCAAAAAAAATTACAGAGGCAGTTGGAATTTACATCGCATCCGCTATGCGCCCATACTCCACTGTAGAAGAGGCCGGATTCAAATATTTATTACATGTGCTCGAACCTCGCTACACTCTTCCATCCCGCAGCCATGTAAGAGAATCAGTAGTGCCTAACTTATACAACAGAACGAGACAAATTGTGGAAGAGCAGTTAAAAGCTGCGCATTCAATTGCGCTCACCACGGATTCATGGACTTCTCGGGCAACCTAAAGTTTCCTGACCGTCACTGCTCATTTCATCAGCTCTGAGTGGGACATGAGGACCGTAGTCCTGCAAACGCGCCCCTTACACGAACAACACACAAGCACCCATCTGGCTGAAAAGCTGAACGAAGTCGTGACCGAATGGAAGTTAGAAAGACCTGGGATGCCCATAGCCGTCACCACAGACAATGCGAGAAACATTGTTAACGCCATCGTTTTGCACATACCCTCAACTTGGCCGCTAAAAAAGTCCTTGAGATCAAGCAGGTGTTGCATGTGCTAGCAAAAATGTGATCTACCGTCGCATTTTTCCACCGCAGCACCACCGCAGCCTACATCTTGGAGTGCAAGCAAGAAATGGTGGGCTTGCCACATCACTGCCTCATTAATGATGTCGCAACTCGGTGGAACTCGAGCTTCGAGATGGTGGAGCGGTATCTCGAGCAGCAAGCTGCTGTTTACTCTGCCTTAGCAGAGAGGAATGTGAGAAGCAAAGACATCGGGAATCTTTCCGATCTGGAGCTGTCCCACGCAGAGGGCATAGTTGAAGTGATGAGGCCTCTGAAGACCATCACGACAGTAATCAGCACAGAAACCACCCCATCCATTTCCATGATCCTGCCACTGCAAACTACACTTCTGAAATCAAGAGAAACAAATACAGCTGATGCTCCAATTGCAAGAGACATGAAAAATGCCATCAGGGACAACTTCCAAGGCCGATACGATGACCCAGACCTCCGGGACTTCTTGAACAAATGTACAGCACCAAAACACTCAATCACCTGGATCCAGCCTGTCAGCAGAAAGTTCATGAAGATCTTGTCAGAGAAGTTCTGGGCAGAGCAGAAAAGGTATGCATATAAGAAAATTATTATTATTATTATTATTATTATTATTAACCTGCTTCCCCAGATGGGGTTTGGCCAGGTATTGCAATGACTGTTTGTCTACCTGCAATAATAAAAACGCCTGTAGGTGGCCGTCTCAATATTGTAATGTAACACTACTGCACATCCACATATTTGGGGCCAGGTTGCCATCTCTGATGGCACTTATAATAATAATAATAATAATAATAATAATAATATTAATAATGTTTTATATATATATATATACTGACTATAAATGTTATTCCTTAAGGGAATAATCTGCTCTAACTCCATAATTCTTTTTTAAAATATTATTGTCTTTGTCATTTGATTTTGCAGAATGACACCCCCCTGTCTGCAGAAGAGGACAGTCCATCTACTTCACAGGCCGAGGCCACTGCTTTGCCAGGAATGGCAGAAGATGCAGAGGTATCCTCCTCCCAACCTCCTTCGAAGAGGTCAGCAATGGCAGAACTTTTTGGCTCACTTTTCAAAGTTGACAAAAGGAACCAGTCTAATTTGAAACAGCAGTTGAAGGAAGAAGTCAGTGGTTACATGGCAAAGACTGCACCTCAGTTGACTCTGACCCGCTTTCCTGGTGGAAAAGGTATGAGTCTGTTTATCCTAATCTAGCCGTATTGGCAAAAAGTTACCTGGCCATACCTGCCACTTCAGTACCCAGTGAAAGGGTTTTTTCAACAGCAGGTGACATAGTCAGTGCCACCAGATCGACACTCAGCACTGAGAGTGTAGACAAAGTTGAATGAAGGTGTACAATACACAGCTGTACACAGTACACACTGTACACAGATTATTGCAAAATGCAAATGTTTAATGTTAAAATGTTAAAAACCTGAATGTTGAATGAGTACAGTACACAGCTGTACACAGTTGTTTATAGCAAAATATAAATGTTTAAAACAGCATTATGTTACAGTATAATCTGTGAGGCCTATAGCTCATGTTCACTGAGCTACGTGAATGTAAAAAAGTGTTTAGGCACTCTTAAGTATTGTATGTTAAAGTACCCAAAAAGGCCATGTTGCACTGATGCACCTATCAATATATCAATAATTCAATGTGGTGCTTGCTCACTTGTTTTACTTATTACAGGAAGTTGCAGCTATCTCAGCTGGGGATTTAAGCAATAAAAAGCTGCCTTTGAGGATAGCCGTTTTGGTTATGTTTTTTTTCCTGCACTGTACCGAAAACGTACCGAACCGTAGGGTCAGAACCGAGGTATGTACTGAACCGTGAGTTTTGTGTACCGTGCCACCCCTAGCAACGGCGATATTCACTCTGTGCTGTGGCCGTGCTACCTGCTCTCTCCGGTTTTACACCAGGCTCAGCTCCTTTCAAAGACTCCCTGCGAAGCACTCCTTCAGGATTTCTTCTGACCCAATTGTATTGCGGAGTTTTGCACAGCGGCGACCAGATCTTTGCTCTCAAACCACAAAAAAATGTGATGGCACAACAGTCTCCTTCAGTACATTATTCTATGCTTTCTTTTGATCACTCTGTGCTGCAATAAAATGGTTAATCAGCAGTGCCGTGCACTGTAGAGCCGATGCCCTGCTGGTTCTGCCGGCCTGAATAGAATATAATGTCTACTGTTGTGTACAGCCTTTATAGACTGAGCTGAGTAGTGATGCACAGGTCGACCCGTAACCCATGGGACCTGCAAATGGACCTGCGGGTCGGGCAGTAGTGATTGTCTGTTAAATCGTCTGTAAATGATATTTTGACATTATCATTATTATTATTATAATCTATTAATCTATAATCTATTACTGTCATGGCTACTGATGTGTTGAGCAGGTGACAGTCCGCGGTCGTTTTCAAAACACACTTGTGTTATGCACTCCAAAAGAAACTTGTTGAATCTTTAAACAATAATTCATTGTACAAAATGAGGGAAACAAACGGTGACAAAAACTGTTCCATAATTCATATTAAATTCAAAAGATAACGAAAAAAACAGCTACAAGTTAGAGGGAAAACCTGGCATTGATCCACAGCCTCAGACGGATGCGCTCAAGTGTGCCGTGCGCACAAGCTCAGTTAGCAGGCGATACTATTTTTTCACATTTTATAACAATGCAATTTGAAAGTTTTGATTTTTATTGATAACCTACATTTACCAGCAACAAAAAGACTATATTTAGCATCAAAAAAAATGTAAAAAAAAAAAATAATAACAATTAAAAAAAAAAAGTAAATAAAAAAAATAATATTGCATACCAAATTTTCATAACGAATGCCTACCCATAGAAACGAATATTCGAATATTTGGGTACAGCCCTAGAAAGCAATAGTTGATATTTGCTAATAAACAACCATGTAAATTACATGTTGTAACTTTAAATCTCTCCAGTCATAATGTTTGGTGAAAATAATTCCCTCTCATTTGACTTGTATTAAAATGGGCTAAAATTCAATTTCCCTATTTAAACTAGTATTACTGCCCCATGGTTATATGCCTACATGCACAATTCAAGTTTTTCTTACAGTTTACATCCATGTCTGTGAAAACATGGATACTTCACACACACTGTTCCCCACATCACAGAAGATTTATACAATCAGCACAGTTCCAAGGTGGACACCCAAGATTAGTGTCACCATCAAGCATCTGACCAAATGTCTCCTCCCCTGTTCCTGAGATATGATACTGAGTAATGGCCAGAAAAGTGTTTTTGCAGAACATTATGATGTCACAGTGAAGCTGACCTTTGACCCTTTGGATACAAAATGCCATCACTTTAACATTCAATCCTATTAGACATTTGTGTGAAATTTTGTCAGAATTGATGTATGGATTCTTGAGTTCTGTCCAAACATGTTTTGTAAGGTCACAGTGACCTTGACCTTTGACCTTCACAAAAATTAATAATTGTGTGCTGTTGTTGATGACACAAACAACAAGATAGCGACCTTTGACCCCCAAAATCTAACCAGTTCATCCTTAAGTCTAAGGCCCAATCCCAATTCCTATTTTAACCCTCAATCTTAACCCTCAGTCTCAAAAATCCACGCTCCCACGAAGTGCTAGTGCTAGTGCTGTCCCGATTCTCAGAGTGTTGAGTTGAGGGTCAAGGGCTGTATGGCCCTCACTTTTAAGATTTTCCAGGACCACCATTGGCAATAAGTGCTATCCCAGAATCCTTTGCGTATCATCCACCAAGCTCAGCCGAACCCGGCCGAACCTGGCCAAGTACAGACGATTCAGTCAATGCAAGATGGCGGCGACATGCGTAAGGAAGCAGAGTTATCAATGTGAGCATTTTCCTCGTTAATAGTTGTTTTAAAATTATGATAACCATTGCATTATCTTAGTTTAACGTCATTTTATGGACTATAGACCTCTTTGTAGCGTAACACACATATTTTTGGTTGTGGGTGATGGCTTGCCTGCCCCGCCGCACGTAACCACGGTTCTCTGATAACCAAGTATGCTGTCATTCAGTTACAAAATTTTTCTCAGTGATAATGTAGTTGTTAACTTGTTTTAATATACGTGAAATGTTTGCACCGACATTTTTAAGATGACCGGACGCTGTCATCTCCCGTAGCCGTAGAGTCTGCAGCTGGTAACGTTACAGCTGCAGGTTAACATTAGTGATTGTACTATCTGGTGACTTTCCGCTGAATAAGTTACGTCAGTTGTTGTGGTACAGGTTATTTGGTTGAATATCAACTTATAACCCAAAGAGTGAAATGTTAACATGGATGAAAGTCACCAGAAAACACTTGTGTGACCGTGTAAACAGCCTCAACAGTTCTGCTGGATGTTGACTACAGTATTCATTGTGATAATACTTGCAATACTACATGAAACTAAACTAATAACTGAACGAATATCTGACAGGTAGCCCAAAAAAATAAAATAAAGTAATGTTGTTATCTCTGTTCCACTTCAGGGCCACCAGACAAAACACAAGCCCTGATTCATTTCAGGGCCACCAATGAAAATAAGTTTACAAAAAACAAGCAGGCTCCAAAAAACTATGGGAGTGAGTAATTTGTAACTTGTGAACTGTTCATATTCATAACATAATTCTCAGTCACAACGGCAACTGTTCTCCTAGTGATCAAGCATTCTGTTTCAATATGAAGTCAGCACAGCTGCAGACGGCACTGTCGAAGATTATTGTTTGGTAACAGTACATTTGTTTTGCTGCCCCTATACTGTTACTTTCTGGAAAAATTTTGTCGAGTATATTCGCTGCAACATTTATGTTCCATTTTCACTACTGTACAAAGATCTGTTGTTTGGATTTTATGATGTCAGCATTTCAAAACACAATTTTATATCAATCTATTTATGATCTTAGCAAAATTCCATATTCATAAGAGTAAATTTTGTGACAGAAAACCCTTGTTCAAAATTTTTATGAATGAAATGCAGCAATACTTAGAAACCATTCAGCACTCCACAAACTCCAAAGCTATAAAATATAAAATTTAGATCAGATCTTCTTCATAGGATAGAGAAGGAATTATTATCTTTACCACAGGGCTGAAACTCAGGGTGGAATGTCTGTGAGCATTCCAACCTCCGCCAGCGCGGCGCTGTGGCCGTCAAGGGACGCCCCCCAACACACACTGGCAGCAGCGCGCAGCTGCACTGTCAACATGTATTTCCCACCCCAGCCCGCTAGGTGGCTGTACCTACACTAGTTGCCAACAGTTGCCAACTGCTGGTAACAGCAGAAGAAGAGGAAAAACTTTGAGGCAACAACAACGTGAATTTCACGGGTGAGTTTCTTATCAAAGTCGTCTTATTAAAAATTTGAAACAACCGGAGTTGACCCTACGAGATGAGACGTAAATAAAAGGCTTTTCTTGCAGCGCCGCCATGAGCGCCAGTCGCGCTAGAAATAGAGCAGTGGGCTGAAGCAGAGTGGCGCGTCGGTTGGCACCAGTGTGTGTTGGTTCATAGAATATAATGGAGGCGGGCGTTTTGACGCGCGGCGTACGGCAGCAGTGTGTGTTGCACTTAAGTGAGACATCACATCGTGGCATGGCATAAAATGAAAGCTTCCTTCTGTACTGAAAGGAAGTCTTTCAATGAAGCACTGCCAGTGCTGTTGCTCTGTGTTTCAAAGGCACCTGGCTAACCTTTCCAGGGATGAAGCAGCAGAGGTTGGAGTCGACGTATTTCATGAAGGTCATGTTGAGCAGAGAAAGGCGTGTCTCTACAGCAGCCAGGATGTCAGCGTGACGGGCCAGTGAATGGTTTCTCCTCTCTGACTCTCGCCTGGAGACAAATTGTGGAGAACATACAGGTGAAGACCTAGGTCCCTAACTGAGAACTTTTATGACAAGTTATGTTTCCCATCATTTATACCTGCATATACATTTATACCTCTATGTATGTATGTATACATACACACACACACACACACACACACATAATATAGTATGTATATATATATATGTATGTATGTATGTATGTATGTATGTATATATATATATATATATATATATATATATATGTGTGTGTGTGTGTGTGTGTGTGTGTGTGTGTATATGTATATTCATAGAATTTTGAAACCTAGCTGTGATACTGACCTGGGCAGCTGGGCTTTGACTTGCCTCTGGCACAGACTGTGGTAACGTTCCACCTTCAGGAAGCCCTGATTTAAGACACGCTGGCAGATCATGTCCATGCGCTTACACACCTGGAGAAGATGGACAACACAGGCAAACAGTAGGTACTCTGCTTCATGAGTATTTACATGGTGAAACACAAGTACTACAGCTTCCAGCAGCAGAGCTCCTGTGGAGCTGGTGGAGTTCTTTTTTTTTTTTTTACCCAGTAGTTTGGATAGAGGACAGTACCTCCAGTCTCTAGTATCACCATTTTAACAGTTGACACCTTGACATTTTTTTATTACACTTGGGAGGCTGCTGTTTTAACAAAGTTTTCTGTGGTCCAAAGACATCTCCCACAGCAGAACTCTTTCCACCAGTGTACAATGAACATGACATTTAACCCATTTCCAGCCACAAAGTCTGTTTGGATCAAATATCATAGTACTGGCTGAAAGTCTAATTTCATGTACACCACTTGTTGGATAAAAGAGGAGACCTGTTTAAGATTATGCACGTCTCCCTTTCATTGCAATGACTCAAAAATCAATGCAACAGTCTCTCAAGCAAAATCCCAGGCATACCAGGCACTGAGCCAGGGACCCCTGAGCAACAGTCTCTGTTTGAAGGGATTTTATAGTCTCAGGATTCAGAAGTAGGGGTGTCCCTATCACTTTTTAACCTGATCCTTTGAAATTAAACTCTCATCTGAGATTGTCTGATGTACCACTGATTTATATTACTTTTGTAAGTTTTCCATAATTCAACTGCACACTAAGTCTACAGTGAAACTAGGGCTGGGCGATATGGCTTAAAAATATTGTTGTGATATTTTTAGGCTTTAACACAATGCATGATATATATCATGATATTTTGAAATCTCCCCCATAGTATTGCAGACTGCTAAAATATAAAATCATTGAATGAACTACTTACAATAAAGTTAAATAAAGTAGCTACTGTCATAATTAAGTTAAATAAAATACTGTTATAATAAAGTACTGTTGTAATAAAGTTGAATAAAATACTGTTAAATATGTTGTATGTATGTTAAATAAAGTATTGCTATAATTGAATAAATCAAAGCGGAACCACTGCACCCAGCTCGCCTTGGGCTGGAAGTGTTGAAGTTTTTGCCATGAGCTTGATACTTCCAGGCAACAGTCAGATGTTAGCAGTTGGCATAAAGTTAAGTTGTTGGCACTGCACATTTTAACATGGTGGTTTATTAACTGTAAGCTGGAAACAAACTAACAGCTCTTCAGCTCATATATTAATAATATTATCAAGTGACAGTGGTGCTCCATGGTCGCAAAATGACTAAAGAGTAGCAGTCTGGAACCCTGCAAATGAGAAACACACCTCGTCTGCTACTGCTCAGTGGGAGTGTTTCATGTGTATCATGTTTGTGAGTCTTGCTTTGTGTGTCTGTGAGAGGGAGAGAGTTGCAGGAGAGAGCTAGAGAACCGAAATGCCAAAGCAAGTCTGATGCCAGTGGCTTAAAAAACCAACATGATCATTTATATTTGATGTTTGTGATATCATCATTCTATACATTACACGTGGAATAAGCCACGCTACATCAAGAATATTCAATATATTGCCCACCCCTAACTGAAACTAGTAAAACACTTAAAACATGTTTGAGAGAAACATAGTGTTGAGCGAAGAAAATAAGACTGCATCAGAGCTTTCTTTTAATATTTTGTATCAAATGCTATGGAGTTGTTTTTATATTTTCTGCAGAGAGGAGCGTCAGCATGGATCTACTGTAGCAGGACAGGATGAAGTCTAACAGCGCATCCTCATCTCCAGCTGGGACTAAACCAACATGGGGCCCATTACCTGTCTGTTTCCAGGGCTCCATTTCCTTTTAATCTGCCCATGCCACATAAGGATAACATGTGAGGCACAAACTGAGGCTGATAATTTTGCATGGCAAAAAAATATAAAAGGGAACTAAAAAGCGACAACAAAAGTCACGTGACCGTGTATGAAGCGTTGACACAACCTCTTAACTCTGCCTGTAACGTTACCAGGATAAAGAGGGTGCACTGTTAGAGGAGCGGAAGTGAAAGGCACAGCAACTGTGTAAACCGACCACTGAATGATTTCAGGATAATCTCAGTACAACGTTAACTTACATATCTAATAGAGGCAGTCGATGTATTAATTGTATCTAAAAGGAGTAAAACCCATCCAGAGTTTAACAGCTCGGTTAATCCTTTCTCTAATTAACAGTGATCTCTTCCTGTGTTTGCTATCGTATAACGTTACTCTATGGTCTGCTTAGCAGGAATGTCCTGCTCATTAACGTTAGCTAACAACAGCGCAATGAGCACTGCGGGCCATGGCTGTAGTTAGACGGCTGCACACACTTTCAACAGGGCCTTTACTGTCCACAATTGTTTCTACCGAGATTTTACATGTCTAATGTCCAAAGATTACAAGTGCATGTTACTAGCATTAGCTTTGTTCACCTTCTACTTGGCTTGTTTTTGTTCTTACCGAGCGCAGCAGGCTGATTTCATCATAAGACAGAAAATTGAGAATAGTCTCAATGGCCACAATGGGCAGTCCTAACAGCGGGTTGTTCTGGTGCGGCTGGTCCGGAGGAGGGGTAGGCTGTCTCGGTGACACCGTGTCAGAGTCCAAGGACCCAACACATCCATCAACTCTTTCTACGACGGCCGCCATCTTGCTTTGCTAGGGAGGACACGGAAGTGACGCCTCAAAGAGAAGTTATCGTGCTAAATGATTAAATAAAATGTTATCTGTGCTCTCAGGACAGGAGGCGGGACTGAGTTATTGGATTTTGAGGATATGATCAACACCTTTCAGATTAAATATTTGGAATGTGCTTAGAATCGCCTGAGTCTTAATTGGATTTTTTTTTCCCCACATTATATCTTTAAGAAATTTTCAAGTTCTTATTGTCATGCGCTTACAACTACCTCAAATTATCCAAATTCTATCAGCAGGCATTCATTGTATGGAAAATATATTTTGTACATGACTTTTCAAAGCATAAAACAGCATCAAATACAGACGACGACATCAACTTATTACCTTGCAATCATCACTAAAAAAATCTGTATCTGACAAAAATACCAAATAAAATGAGAAATTATTCATTAGGTCTTTTAAAATAGTTTATTTATGGTTTTTAAAGTTTCTGTAAAATGAACATATAATTTTGTCATAGACTGCTACTGACTATTTCACAAAAGACAAAAAAAGAAACATTGATTAAGATGGGTTTGCCTTCTTGGGGGCATATAGCAAATAACAGCATTTGTAGTTTAACCGTTTAACATGAGTTCTTCTTTGAACACAGGCATATTTCTGAGGTGGCAAACTGAGTCACTTGCAAGGGACAATTCTCTGCTCTAGAGAGAGCGAGAGGCCTCCAACCAGTTTCTTGTACGGGTCACCCCATGGGCCTCAGTGAAACAGCACAGCCTGCACTATCTATATCAACGCCTGTGTCTCTAACATCACAAATATGTGCCACTGAATGGCAGAAAGCTTTGCCCCTTCAAATTCTGTATTTCAAAGAGATTAGAGACATTCATTTTGAACCTTAAACATTGGTACATTTGTTTATAGTTGTTCACATTCTATTCTGTTTTGGACAGATTTGGGTATATATAGGCTATTTTAAGGAATACTGGTCATTCTACAGTCTCAAAGATGTTTTTTTTTCCATCTGAAAGCAATGTTAATTCATTGAATTTTATGGCAAACCTCATGATCCTGCCAGGGAAATTACATACATACAAATCTAAATTTGCAAAATTATCGCCATTTAAAAGGGTTTTTTTGTTTTTTCAGTTTTTCTTGTTAAAATTTTTAAAGTTAATGAAGTCTCTCGAACATATGAACGACAAGAAACATATCGACCACACATCATAAGTTTAATGTTGCAAATCAGTGTTTCTTCAACGCTGTTTAGCATGAGAACTATGACAAGTAATGCTCATTGCATCATCTGGGATCTCCTTTGGTCCACTTGCCAGCATCAGTAGTGCATCTGTCAGTTCTGGCAGCAACTTCCATGTTGACCATGCTGCCTTCTTTCCATGTCTAGCAAAGCTGGATACGGTCTCACAGCCTGTCAAAGCATGGAACACTGGAAGGGCACATGACATCTCTGGTCCGAGATGTCGGATCTCTCTTTGGCAGAGCCAGCACCTGCACCAAGGTAGATGAGATGACGCAAGAAGGAAGCTCTTTCCACAGAAAAATTCAGTAGCTACAGCAGTGCTGGTTCTGTCAAAAAGAAGTATGACAAACCTCTCAGTAATGGGATCTCCTCTCACTGCTGTACTGAATTTTTCCGTATAGTGAAAGCTCTTGCCTGTTCTGAATGAAACATATTTTTCACTTTAACTGGTCTCTAAATTATATTTGTGGTGCTGAAAACATGGTAACAGCAGCTTGGGGGATGACCAAGTGTTCTATTCTAGTATATTAAGCTATAAATGTACCAGATTTGGCGCTTTTATAGCAAAAATGAACAAGTTTTTAGCTATGCCACCCAATTTATTAGTTTGTTAGCAGAATTATACAAAAACTGCCTGACCGATTTTCACAAAATTCAGTGGAGGGATGTAACACATGCCAGCTTAGAATACATTAAATTTTTTCTTGTTGATCCAACTCAAGGGGTCCACGGGCAGCCCACACGTGACCACCCATTCATTACCATTACATTTTGGAGTGGATCCAATCAAGGGGAGGCGTCCATGGGCAGGTAGGATTCAATTGCCTGCTCTGGCCACCAAGGGGCGAGTTTCTGATGCTTTTATCACAAAATTGAAAGATTCTAGAAAAATATTGAGCTATGCCACCCCACTGTCTCCAAAATAAATGGATTAGGTGATTAAAACAGCTATAAAAAATAAACACTGAATTAAGTAGTTTCACACAAAAAAATATTTTTTTTTTTTTAAAAAAAAGTGTTTTTCTGAAGCTCTCATGGCAGAGGGGCTGTTAACTTAAGTGGCTGACATGTAAACAAAAGCATGTATGGCCCTATTTAGAGCCAGTGTTTGGTTTGTCTGTTCTGGGCCACTGTTGCAACATGGCGATCTCCATAGACGAGGACCTGCTCCTTATGTAGATATAAACAGCTCATTCTAAGGTAACAAAATGCTGTGTCCAAATGCAGTTGTAATCACTGTTTTCACAGGAAGAGACTTTACCAACACCCCTATTATGGCATTCAAAATCTCATAACTTAAAGTTTTCTGAGAAGTCTGACTTCACGACTTTATGACCGCATGCTATAAACACAACCTCATGAAGTTCAATTTGAAAGCAGCAAAAAATTAACACGATTCATTGAATGATACATTGCAAATGATTTGACACAGAGAAACAAAATTCACACTGTTCGCATATTCACCTAAGTTAAAAAATTTTCAGCTTGAACCTAGAACTAGAAATTCACATGACGCTGTGACGCGAACAGTGCTGAGATCTAGCTGAGATTCTGCTGACATTACAGAGACGGAGGACAAACATTGTCGCCATCTGTGTGCATCCAGAGCTACTACTCAATGTGACTACTGCACAGAGACAGATCAAAAAAGGAGAGGGCTCGGAGGTCCATGGTCCGTGTACCAGTCCACCCTCTTGCTGTGAACACAGTGCTAACCACCACTCTACCGCGCCGCCCCCGTGTACCAGTCGTTCATTTGAATTTCAACTAAGAATGAAAAAACAATAGCAGCGATGGGTCGGGTCCGAGCTATTTTTGGCAAATTTAGGCAATTCTGAGCAACAAACAGGAGAACAGGAAGACAGTTGACAACAATTTTGTTCATTTTAGACCACTTGAGGCTTGAACCCACAACTTCTGGAACCAAAGATTGTCATCTATCACTCTGAGCTAATTAGCAAGTGGCAATACAGCAGTGGCTTCACAAACTGACTAAGACCATTGACTGACCATTCACTGTCGTGCAGGCAGATTTGAAACCACTGTAAAAAAAATTCAGTTATCAAGACAAAAATCTGAAAATACACATACTGTATCTAGACAGCATGGAGATGTTGGTAATTTTTTTTAACAATGATCGATTTGCTCCATAAGTGAATAACTGATGTTTAAAAATGCTTCTTGCATTGACAGCAATTATTCACATGAGAGCAGAATTCAAAATGTTCTCAAAAAGTCAGTTTTTTAGGTAAAATTCTGATATTTGTCAAACATCATCTACCATTACTCTAAAAAATGTTCAATTTTTTTCATGAACATTGAAGATTCATTTATCAATTTGCAGGTATATGTTTACAGTAGTGTTCACGGTCAAACATTTTCATGCACTGTAGGCAAAAATTGTGGGAGGAGATAGGTTTTTATAAGTTTTACAGTTTAAAAAAAACTGAAGTGATGGACTTCATAATTTTTAATAGGTTTAAATATACAAAAGTTTCTTTAGTATTGGGGCTACAGTTTGATGAAAGTGTGGAGTTCTAGCAGGTTGATTTGTTATGAATTTTCAATGTTTTGAACTTTAGATGCTTGCTGTAGCGCCACCATCAGGACTATTGGCTTGGGTTTACAGCTGAGGTAATCTGGCATGAGACTGGACCTTTGTGCAAAATTTGGTTAGTTTTCGCCCATGGTCCGGTCCAAGTTATTTGTTTTTATTCAATTTAGAGGCTTTCTGTGATGCCACAATCAGGACAACTGTCTTGTGTTTCATGTTGAGGACATCTGACATTTTGATCTGTCATCATCATCACCCTTGCTGGGTCTCAAACCCACAATCTCTGACAGCAAGAACCAGCTCCTAACTCACTGAGCTAATTGGCTGGAAGCAAAACCTGCTGTGTAGCTTCATTTGTCGACTCAGGGAGTCACTGTCTGGGCAGCTGTTGTCAAGGCAGATTTCAAAAATGGTCAAAATGTCAGAAATTCTGTTACCTGAACAAAAATCTGATAATACATAAATTGCATCTTGACAGCATGGAAATGTTGGTGATTTGTTTTTAACTCTAAGTGTTTTGTTTCATAAGAGAAAATCTGATGTTTAAAAATGCCACTCTTACATTGACTCCAGTTGTTCCCATGAGAGCAGAATTCAAAATGTTCTCAAAAATTCAGTTTTTGAGATAAAATTCTGATATTTGCCAAACTTCATCAACCACGAGTCCAAAATATTCTCAATTTTTTTTCAGAAAGATTGAAAATGTATTTAGCAAGAATTTGATAGTGTACGTTTACAGTACTGTTTACAGTCAAACATTTTGATGCACTGTAGGCTTAATTTTTGATAAATCAAAAATCCGAGAAACAAGTTTTGTGGAGGACGGTCTGAAGATGCTCTCTAACGAGCTTGGTGACAACTGAGCAAAAATTGTGGGAGGATATAGGTTTTATAAGTTTTACAGTTTTTGAAAAAAACTGAGTGATGGACTTCATAATTTGTAATGAGTTTAAGTGGACTAAAGTTTCAGCAGTATTGGGGCTACAGTTTGGTGAAAGTTTCAAAACTTTAGCATGTACTGTTGATTTTGTAGGTATTTTTAAAGATTTTTAAATTTAAACGCTTATTGTGTTAATTCATTGTTTGTTTTTCAATGTCCAACAAAAAACAGATTTTGACTTCTTTTTCAAATATTTAATTTAGTAAGCAGGTCAAAAGTAGAACATTTAAAAAACAGTCTTGGTGCCAATTTTATATTTAATCTCTCTCATTTCTGTGCCCTGGAAGTTATTCACCTTAGTGTGTACTTAATTTACTGTCTGATACTGATAGTAGGCTGTTGTTTATTATGGCTGCCTTGGAGTCCCAAGGATTATGCGCTTGTTGCCGCAATGTAAAACATAACTTTGACTCTGTAATATCACCATTGCTCTCAAAGACTCTGGTAGATCTACAGTGATCTTGTCACGAGGCTGAAGTGCATGTATAGGTCCTGTTTGTGCATGTGTGTCTTTTGGATCTGTGTGTTAATGACAAAAAGAGTGAAAAAATTGAATTTCCCCTCAGGGGGATTAATAAATTATATAAAATTAAATTAAAAAAAATTAAATATAAATCATATGCCAATGTCACACAGTTATACATATCTGTTACCGACAATAACCATATTCTGATAAATGATCTCATCCAGTGCATGGCAGATATCAGACTTTTAATGGTGAAAAGATTTTTACAGCTTAATCATGACTGTAAGCAGGACCAATGGCTTTGAGGAATGAAGGTCAATCTTTGTTAATTTCCCTGTCTGTTAAACCACATGAGCAAAACTTGGGTGTGATTTTAGACGCTGATCCTAACTTCCAGAACACATCTCTAATATTTCTAAGACTGCTTTTATCACCGCACAATTATATCAAAAGTTAGATGGTTCTTGTCAGAGTCAGAGTTTAAAAAAAAATAAAAAGTTTGACCACATAACTCCTACTTTATCTTCTCTTCACTGGCTCCCAATTAAAAAAAGGATTGATTTCAAAATACTTATTGTTTTTAAATGTTTTAATGGTTTAGCTCCTTCCTATGTTGCTGACATGCTCACACCAGAGAGATTCCTAACATCATCAAACAGAGGTCTACTCATTGTACATAAAATCAACTCTCAATCAGCTGATGGTGCATTTAATCATTATGGTTCTACAGTCTGGAAATATCTTCCATATGAACTACGGTCTGCTCAGGTGCGTAAATAAAGACACTGGGTCTTGGGGCCCGTAGACAGCGTGGGCCCTTGCAAGTGATTCAGATTGCCACCTTGAATTTATTCCTGTGTTCAAAGAGGAATAATGAAAAAAAGAATGTGCCTGATTTAAAAATGGTGCTATTTAAATGTACTATTTAAGTCCTCAAAAAGGCAAACCCACGTACGTCATGGTTTAGTCTTTTATTTATTTATTTTTTAAATAGTCAGTAGCTAGTTAAATAAAATATGCTTTTTCTACATATGCTTCAAAATCTATAAATAAACTATAAAAACTATTCAATTAAATGTATGTAAATGTTGTCCAATCAAGTCTCTAATTTTGTCAAGACAATATATGCATGATAATGTTGTCAAGAACTTAGCACAGGTGAAAACAGGACTCAAACGCACGACTCTGATTCGGCGAGCACAGAAACAAGGTTTATTACCAGGCAGGGTTCGTTACACAAAAGCAGTCAGATCAGGCGAAGGTATCCAAGACGGGAGACAAAAGGCAAGGTCAAAAAACAGGCAAGGTTCTACACAAAAAGGCTATGACTGTGACTGTGAAGGTATGCTGGTACGTGAGCTAGAAGCGTCGACGAACTGGCAACAAGACAAGACACAAAGGGGAAATATAAGCGGGACTAATGGGGAGTGATTGGACACAGGTGTGGGAGACACAATCAGGAATCAGGTGCACACAGACAGGGGGCAGGGCAGACAGGAACCTGAAACAGAGACAAGGGTGAGTGATCACAAAATAAAACAGGAAGACAAGACATGAAACATGAGGGAGACCTCCCAGTCGACGAGGTACTGGACCCCCCGGCCCCGACGGCGAGCAGACAAGAGCTTCCGGACGGTGAACACCGGGTCACCAGCAATGTACCGGGTGAGCGGAGGGGGTCTGGCCGGAGGGACGAGTGGACTGGTTTTGACGGGTTTGACATGGCTGACATGAAACGTGGGGTGGACCCTAGGGTTGCCACCTTTCAGAAATAGAAGGGATGCCCCTCTCGCGCCCGAAGCCGCACAGGCGAAAAAGAAGGGACATCCCCAAAACTCCTAAGATGCATAGAAATGTATCTATTTTTATATGAAAAAACAAAATGCTTTGATTTAAGGTTTAAAGTGCTTTATTAACATTGAACATGTAAACATGACTGTACAGACAGCCTGAACCTGAGCATGGTCATAGTAAACTAGTAACATAAACATATTCATGGTAGAAATGGCCATTTATGTAGATCTCAGT
Source organism: Epinephelus cyanopodus (assembly GCA_026686955.1). NCBI lineage: Eukaryota > Metazoa > Chordata > Actinopteri > Perciformes > Serranidae > Epinephelus > Epinephelus cyanopodus. The sequence goes on from CM048930.1 coordinate 739,740, forward strand.
AGGTCAGGTCTCTATCTGTGTGGAGTCAAGAAAGAAAGTGCATAACATAAAACTAATAAACAGATAAAAAAGAAAGTGTATAGCTTCCCTCAACTCCTTTTACGTCCTGTTTTAAATAACAAAACTAACCTGTCAAATTATTACTTTCATTTTGGTGTCACTATCTATCAATCAATCAATCAATCAATCAATCAATCAATCAATCGTATATATTTGCAGTAGGACTATTTATTCAGTGTTTTTCTGTTAATCTATTAGGAATAATTCCAAATGAGCAGCATTAGTTAGCATAACAAAATAAGATGTTCTTTATGGGTACATAAATTCATTCTATATTGATTAATAAATGCACGTTTTAAAAAAAAAAAAAAAAAAAAAAAACAACATTCCTGAAAACAATAAACCATACTAGCAACTGAAATAGCCTGGCTATGCTCCTGTGCTATGTATGCAAGATGTATGCAGGTAAATATAAATATAGCCTATATGACATCAATAAATAAGAGCATAATAACATACCAAATCAAGCTCAGGGGATGTTTCAGGTATAAAGAATTGTGATACAGATGCCCGGCTCCTCTGGGATCTTATATTACGTTTGTGGAGGTCCCACTAACCCAGTCAAAGTCAGGATTATGAGTTTTCAGCCAGGGGTGTCCTAAAATCACTGGGTGAGCCACAGCATCAAAAACATGAAAGCTTAGCATTTCAGAATGGGAGTCAGGAAACATTAGCTTAACTGATTGAGCCCGGTGAGTTACCATGCCCAAGGGGGTGCCGTCTACTGCTTTAACTTCAAGGGGGCGTTGGAGTGTAAACCTCCTCAGCCCCAGTCTTCTGACGAGAGAGGAGTTCATAAGATTAGCGTCAGCACCAGAGTCAATGAACACAGAAACCAACAGCGAATTAGAGTCAGATATTAAATTGACTTGAGGCTGGAATTGGGCAGGATTCCCGATGACAAAGCTTTTACTCACCCTGAGCTGCTTATTAGCCTGAGCCCCGGCTCCCTTGACATGACAGGCACTCACTAAATGTCCCAACTGCCCGCAGTAGTAGCACCTCCCGTCCCTTTGTCGGCGGAGGCGTTCCTCCGCGGGGAGGTGAGTCCGGCCCAGCTGCATGGGCTCCTCCGTGGGGTAGTTGATGGGCACCAGGCTGGCAGCGGGGGGGCGGACGTGGTTCGGCCGATCCTGGGAGTCATTCCTCCACCCGCGTTGTGGCGGTGAACGAGTCCGGAGCCGTCCCCGCTCCTGGTAACGCTCGGTGAGCCTCTTGTCAATCTTAATGGCGAGGGAGATGAGTGAATCCAGATCTCCAGGTAGATCTATGGAAACAAGCTGGTCCTTCACAGATTCAGAAAGTCCTTGAAAAAATGCATCAGTCAAAGCAGCAGAATTCCACTCGCTTTCTGCGGCGAGGGTGCGGAAATCAATGGCGTAGTCAGAAACCTTGCGTTTACCTTGCCTTAATTTCAACAGTGACCTGGCGGCTTCCCTGCCTGGCGTGGTGTGCTGGAAAACCTGCTCGAGGGCTCGAGTGAATCCGGCAAGGATAGAGCAGGCTGCCGACCTGCGGCTCCACTCGGCCGTAGCCCACGCCTCCGCTCGGCCCGTGAGTGGGGAGATGATGAAAGCCACCTTAGCCCGGTCCGTGGGGAAAGCCGCAGCTTGTAGTTCAAAATGCAGTTCACATTGAGTCAGGAAAGGCCTCACGTCACCTGTTTCTCCGGAGAATCGCTCCGGACGAGAAAGCTGGAGGCAGGATGACGCGGCGCTGGTGGGTGGCGGCGAGTCCGTGGGAGACTCCGGAAGAGCGGAATAGCCGGCGCTGCCGCAGGTGCGTCTCGTGGCAGGTGAACGAGTAATTCATTAATCTGTGAGCCCAACGATGTCATCATTGAGTCCAGGCGAGCCGCCAGTTCTCTCAGATCTGTGCAAAGGGACGTTAGCTGTTCTTGTTGTTGAGCCAGCTTGTGTCCCTGCACCCGAAGGGCGTGGCGAACCGGGTCCGAGTCTGCTGAGTCCATTCTGGCCAGTTCGTTCTGTCAAGAACTTAGCACAGGTGAAAACAGGACTCAAACGCACGACTCTGATTCGGCGAGCACAGAAACAAGGTTTATTACCAGGCAGGGTTCGTTACACAAAAGCAGTCAGATCAGGCGAAGGTATCCAAGACGGGAGACAAAAGGCAAGGTCAAAAAACAGGCAAGGTTCTACACAAAAAAAGGCTATGACTGTGACTGTGAAGGTATGCTGGTACGTGAGCTAGAAGCGTCGATGAACTGGCAACAAGACAAGACACAAAGGGGAAATATAAGCGGGACTAATGGGGAGTGATTGGACACAGGTGTGGGAGACACAATCAGGAAACAGGTGCACACAGACAGGGAGGGGGCAGGGCAGACAGGAACCTGAAACAGAGACAAGGGTGAGTGATCACAAAATAAAACAGGAAGACAAGACATGAAACATGAGGGAGAAAATGAAATAAAATACTTAACAGGGGAACCATGACAAACGTGCTCTAGGGCCCATCATAGTAGTGTGCACTGGCGCCTGTCGTAACGTCCTTAGGCCACTGGGTCTGCTACAACAATGTTCGTTTTTAAAAGCAAACTAAATACATATCTTTGTAAGCTTATAGTTTTTAAGTGTATTTTTATTTGTTTTACGAATTAGTATTATTATTTTTATTATCTCCCCTTTTTAAAGAAAAATGATAATCATAGCACCCTCTTAATTTGTTTGTTTTTTCTCATGTCCTGCTTGGTTTTATGTATATAATATTTTATTATCTTATATGATATTTTGTGTTTGTCATGCATGATGTATCCTAAGCATATTGGGTCTCATTCATGAAAAGTGCATAAATCTGTGTGTAGATTTGCACATAAAAGCCTACTCTACTAAAAACCTACTCTGGATTCATGAACGCCGTGGGAAACTCAGATTTGATCGTAAACACGTGTGTATGATCATGAATGCCAATCCATCGTAAAGTGACAGCGTGCTCCTGGTAATCAGCAATTAGCATAAATCCCCACCCATGAATAGCCAATGACCACCATATAAGGAGGTGTAGGTGCATCATGTCGACCTGCCAGTCATGGCGCAAAGAACGAAAGAGAGAGAAAGAGAAAGATTTTGTCCGAAGCGGAGAACGAAATAATTTTGGGTGAAGTGGACTTAAGAAAAAACATTTTATTTTCTTCAGTTATTTTTTTTTTTTTTTGTAATTTATTTGGCAGGGACAATGCAGTGCACATTATTACAAACATGACATGGCAAAGCCATGACAAAACTTGTAGATGTGATACATAAAAGGTTTATAGCTGAATGGCTAATTTGCAACCCCAGTCCCTGATCAGGCTACCTATTCAAATAAAACATCACATAAAATATATAAAAATATACAGTTACATACGATCTTAAAACATGCTTCCTATAACAATTAAACCTTGTGAAAAGGGGAAAAACAAAACAACATGTATCGTGTTGTGTGTGCATGTGTGTGTGTTTTCTATTGCTTGTTATCATGATTACATTTTTGGTTTTTCTTCAGCCAGTCTTTCAGTTTTCTATTAAATGTTTTAGGCTCAGTTTGTGTTTTTATTTCAGTTGATAAGTCGTTCCAAAATTGAGTCCCAATTACTGAAAAACTTGACTGGCCAAAACTAGTTTTACTGTTAGTTTTACTAGTTAGTACTGGTGTGACAGGGACAGGCAAAGCGAAGGCCTGGAGGGAGGTGACAGATGCTGTTAATGTTGTCTCTGTGGTACAGAGAACCATGTCAGAGGTGAAGCGTAAATAGTTTTATATGAAACTGGAGGCAAAGAAATGCATAAGCACACACACAAAAATACAGCGGTCACCATACAAACAGAAGATTCATTTGTGGGGTTCTGAATGGAGTGGGAACAGGAAACCAGAGATGTTTTGTGCATAATGGATAAACTCTAAATCAGTGATGGCTGTCAGAATGTAGAGCTATTTAACATTTATTTTAACAAATGATACGGATAACATATAGCCGACAGCAGTTTGTATGCATCGTCCTCAAATTATTTGAATCTTAATAGCCTAAAGCTCTGTTTGATACAACGTAAATTAATCATTTTCAAATCAGATTTATTCATTCAAATGATCATCCTCCTTCCACCTGCTGCCCCTGCTGCCCCTGCTGAACCCAGGCATCGAGGCCAAAGAGGCTGTGATCCAGCTGCCCTTACAGATATTTTTATTATCATCATTCAACGTGTAGAAAGAATGTGTAATCTATTGAGTTGATTTACGTAGATAATTCACAATCATGAACCTAATCTGGATCTTAAACCTGCTAATTGCCAAATAATTTAACTAAATGTGTTATATTTTTAATATTTTGTCATGTTTAGATTACGTGTTTCAAAGGCATCTGTGTATTGTGTACATAACAGAGCGCAATACAAATTAAAATTGTCATTTCCAATAGTGAAAAGCAATATTTATGTGCTTTACTAAATTTACACAAGCACTACGAGTGGTCAGGAGCAGGAGTAGATTTTGTTAGTAGCTACGAAAAGATCGGAACTACTAAAATATTGGTGAATGCGGACATGCACGTAAATTTCCGTCTGCGAACAGTTTACACACAAATTCCTTCTGCTGACGTTTCATGAATGAGACCCATTGAATCTATGGTTTTATGAAATGTGCTATATAAATAAAATTGACTTGACTTCCTGTCCTAAGATAGTACCTATTTAATCTCAAACACAGCTGTGAGACCTAATATATATTTAGATTGCTTCTCCCCAATCTCTCTTCAAGAACTGACCGCAGTGATTTCTTCATCTAAATCATCAACGTGTCTCTTAGACCCCATCCCAACTAGGCTACTTAAGGAGGTCTTACCTTTAGTTAACACTCATTTATTAGACATGATCAATATATCCTTATTAACAGGCTATGTACCACAGTGTTTTAAGGTAGCTGTAATTAAATCTCTCATAAAAAAGCCCACCCTGGTTCCAGAGGTGTTAGCCAACTATAGACCAATATCTAATCTTTCCTTTCTTTCAGAGATCCTTGAGAAAGTAGTCGCAGACCAGCTGTGTGATTTTCTCCATGATAGTAATTTATTTGAGGAATTTCAGTCAGGATTTAGAGTGCATCATGGCACTGACACAGCACTAGTTAAAATTATAAATGACCTTCTGATTACTTCAGACAAAGGACTCGTCTCTGTACTTGTTTTATTAGATCTTAGTGCGGCGTTTGACACAATTGACCATCAAATTCTGCTACAGAGACTGGAACACTTAATTGGCCTAAAAGGTTCTGCAATAAGCTGGTTTAAATCTTATTTATCTGATTGTTTTCAGTTTGTTCACGTTCATAATGAATCATCCTTACATACTAAAGTTTGTTTTTGGAGTTCCTCAAGGTTCTGTGCTCGGACCAATCCTATTTACTCTATATATGCTTCCTTTAGGTAACATCATTAGAAATCAGATGATATGCAGATGATACACAATTGTATTTATCGATGAAGCCAGAAGAAACTAATCAATTAACTAAACTTCATAATTGCCTTAAAGACATAAAAACCTGGATGAGCACCAATTTCCTTATGTTAAATTCAGACAAAACTGAAGTTATTGTTCTTGGCTCCAAACAACTCAGAAACTCTTTATGTGATGACATAGTTTCTTTAGGCCTTAAATTAGGCCTATCCTGATCCAAAAAGATGCAGAAAAATTCCTCCACGCTTTTGTTACCTCAAGGCTGGATTACTGTAACTCTCTATTATCAGGTAGCTCTAGTAAGTCTTTAAAAACCCTTCAGCTAATTCAGAATGCAGCAGCATGTGTACTAACAGGAACTAAGAAATGAGATCATATTTCTCCTGTTTTACCTTCTCTGCACTGGTTCCCGGTAAAATCCAGAATTGAATTTAAAATCCAACTGTTAACTTATAAAGCTCTAAATGGTCAAGCTCCGTCATATCTTAGAGAGACATATTATCCCATCAGAACTCTGTGCTTGGAGAATGCAGGGTACTCGTGGTCCCTAAATTCTCCAAAAGTAGATCAGGAGCCAGAGCCTTCAGCTATCAGGCTCCTCTCCTGTGGAATCATCTACAACCACATGTAAGACTAGACTTAAGACTTTCCTCTTTGATAAAGCTTATAGTTAGGGCTTGCTCAGGCTTGCCTTGTACCAGCCCCTAGTTAGGCTGACTTAGGCCTAGTCTGCCACAGGACCCCCTCTAATACACCGGGCACCTTCTCTCTCTCTCTCTCTCTCTCTCTCTCTGTTATTATACACATATGATTATTGTTGCACATGAATACTATCAGATATTGATATATTATTATTAATTATAATATTATTACTTTCATTAATGTTGTTGTAAGCTACTGCATCTTTTTCTGTCTCTCTCTCTGTCTCTCTCTCTTTCTGTCTCATTGTGTCATACAGATAACTGTTAATTTATTATGTTGATCTGTTCTGTACGACATCTATTGCACGTCTGTCCGTCCTGGAAGAGGGATCCGTCCTCAGTTGCTCTTCCCGAGGTTTCTACCGTTTTTTCCCCGTTAAAGGGTTTTTTTGGGGCAGTTTTTCCTTATCTGCTGTGAGGGTCCAAAGGACAGAGGGATGTCGTATGCTGTAAAGCTCTGTGAGGCAAATTGTGATTTGTGATATTGGGCTTTATAAATAAAGTTGATTGATTGAATTGATTGACTTCCCCTCTTGGTTAGAACAACTATTAATACAGCTGTGAAGGGCAAATATTTGCTCATTACAAAAACTCTAAAACACAGTCCAGCAGCTTTATACACACAAGTAGTGTGAACACACCATTAGGTATCATGGTTAGGGTTAAAATGATCACTTGAAACATGAAATCTTGCAGGGTTTTTCAAATCTGGGACATCTAGACAGGACCTAACCTCCATTTCAACTTCTGTATACACAAACTGAAATTGCTGCAAACTCACTGAGGTGAGGTTTTGCAGTAACGCCCAAATAAGCACTGAAATAGTGCTTACAAAGCATGGAAAGGCATCTTTTGTGCATTGCATCCATTGGCTTGCTGCTAGAAAGAAACTGAGGATTGCTGGATTTACGTTAAAGCATTATCTTCATAGAAAAGTAACACACTAGAGTACCTTTTCCATTACCCCCAGCCCCCGCAAGTCCCTCTAGCTTCAGCTGGGCAATGTGCTAGAGCAGAGACCTACCAGAAACCTTATTCTTAATCTTAAACAGAAAATTACAGCCGTACACCAATCCAAGTTTCTCTCTTTTGTTTCACCTTACTAGGACCAGCTTAATTGCCTTGTAAACTCAACGTTCAACTCTCTTCATTCAAACTCGACAGAAACACAATAAAACTTACTAAAACGGCTTTACTCTTGTTAGTCATCTAGATAGATTTTTCTTTGTGTAGGCTACTCTCCTACAGAGGTGTGGTGTCTTGATAATTAAGCTGTTGTGTGTCCTTAAGGGTGCTTTCACATCTATAGTCAGTTTCATTTGGTTGCACTAGAGTGAAAAAGTGACAAATAACTGATTGTAAGCATTATTAGTAGGTTGTTATTAGACTGCAAATCAATAGTGTAGTGATCAACATATTAGGCCTCATCAAGGGGCACCAAATATGTTGTAAATTAGCTATCGGAAATAATTAATAATTATGTTAAATAATGTGAATAATTAACATTAAATCACCTCGTGGGGCACCATTCCCGTAAATGAAAAATGATAGCCAGATAAAGATATCAGTTGTTATCAGCTGTTGCCGCAGCGTCCCAGCGCCCTTTGCTGCACGTTGTCCCTCTCTTTCCCCCTTTCACACTTACCTGTCCTGTCCATTAAAGGCAAAAATGCCCCAAAAAAATATCTTTAAAAAAACATTAAATTAATGACAATAACCAAAATTAACAGTAAAGCCTGAAGGATTTCAGAGTTCTTGACGCAGCAGAGGTTGACTATTCATTCACTCTTATGCAACATTAAACAGACAGCAGGTATGATTCCAAAGAATCATATATTCACAAGATTAGTAATGCAAACCAAAACACACAAATTCTAACTAACTATATACAAGCTTGGTGTGTGTGTGTGTGTGTGTGTGTGTGTGTGTGTGTGTGTGTGTGTGTGTGTGAGACAGAGGGAGAAAGACAAAGGCAGGTGTGGTGATCAAAGAGCCGTTTGGCCTACAAAACAAAATGGCTGACAACAGAGAACTAAAGATGGCCGAATCAAAGTTGGCTTCAGATCGGGGGAAGGCATTTGTCTGATCATATGGTCAGACAAAGACAAAGCAAAAGAAGCGGAACTTTGAGATGCCTCTGGGTGTAGCTCTGTTGAAAGCCTGTTAATGAGTCTGTGAATGCTTTGTTAGCCTGCAGAAGAAGACTGGGAAGAGCTGTGGTTCCAGCTGCAGTCTTTGTTGTGCCCTTGTTCTAAAGGTTCTGATCCAAGGAAGCCAGTCGCTCGGGGTCCTTGCAGAGTTAGACGCTGGGTGCTAACTCACTTAATTCCTTGTTGTTGGAATTGGTTGTTGCAAAACTTGTGCTTGCAAGAGAGTCTATGATCAATTGCCCTCCCTTTGATGGTTCAGGGAAAGGAGCAAGGGTCTGGCCATCTGGGCTGGTCCAGGCCCAGGTGAAAATAGTTGAGGGACCAGCATGTGACTGGTGGCCTGGAGAGATCCGTGCAGCGGAGCTGAAGGAGCAAGCGAAGAGAGAGAGAGAAAGAGAGAGAGGAGGTGCTGTGGGATCTGTGGAGGAGTGAGGTGCGCTTCACTCCTCCTCCTGCTCCACTTCTGGATGCAGCCTGGCTCAGCTGATTGTACAAGATGAGGCTCCTCCCTGGACCCTGAACTTTTAGCAGCTGGTGTGCTGGTGAACTGGATTTCGATAGACTTTAATCTTGGACTATTTTAGCAAATCTTATTTAGTTTTTAAAATAATTCTTTGTAAAGACTTTACTTTCTGTGTGCTGATTGACAGACTCCTCCCCAGTGGAACTGTAGATAGAAAAAATTGGGGTTTCATTCCCTGTGACAAGAGCATGCAGAGAGGAAAAGCCTGTCCAGTTTAAATTTTGACAAATGACAAATCATCTGTGGTCCTGTGAATCCCAGCAATAGCGTGTTAAGAATACTGACTCATAGAGACAAGATTAATTGAAGGCGTCTTGTGCAGTAATGATTTGGGGCTTAATACTGTGGGATCACTGTCACACACTTTTTAATGGACTTAATGAGCAAAGTAAACGGGTCAGATATAATAATGGCAGTTTTAACAGCTTCTTAATCAGGGAAAATACCCACACTGACATGCTTATATGTTACCATGGTTACATATATGTATTTGCATAGTCTCTATAAACAGACTCTACATTCAGTATCGCCGTCTGCCGGAAGTCAGACGCCAAATACAGTTGATGGGTTCCGAGAATGGTATTTGCATAAATAGGTCATGGAATAAACATGGCCTTTGAAAGAGCAAACACATGAGCACACGCAAATAGAAAAAAATGAATGAGATGCATGGCCACAAAAAAACTAGAAAATATCAAAGGAGGCCAGCACTCACAAATGTCCTTTTAAAGATCTTTTAATCTAAGCAGCAGACCAAAAAAAAACAATGGACGTGATTCAGCCGTAAGCCTTCATCAGCATTGACATGTACATGGCCTTTATCAGGATCAATTATGAGACAGATTTGACAATCAGCAGATGGATTTATTCTTAGTTTAGCTGTTGCTAAAATCACATATCTGCTATCATAAAATCCTGCGATTGGTTCATTTTTTTTCACACCACAAACAAACGGCACCAGAGTCCGTTTGGAAGCAGACAGAGACCTACCTTCTCGGTTTGGTTGTTTGGTCTCCACTAGGGTTGGATTGACAGCTTTAGTTTAGTTTTAGTTTTTAATTTATTTCAGTAATCTCACACACACACACACACACACACACACATAGTACAGTAATTATAAACAATGAAACATACTCATTCTATTATACAGTAAATTCAAAACAATCTGGACTGCACAATTAATTTTTGTGTGAATTTAATAATGACTAAAAAAAGCACAGGAAGGTCACATAATGCTTATATAAGCCTGTCCTACATTGTTAAATCTAAGCTACCTTCCAAACCTTCCGATAAAACAAAGGATAACAATAATGTCAAATAAGATCATTCACATTTGTAACCTTCAATAATAGCTTTGTAGGCTACATCATTCTTTTAATTACCAAAATCGAGTTGCACATCCTCCAATCTGGAAATCCATCGGTGTACAAAAACAAAAAAAAAACAAAAAAAACCCCTTTTTTTTTCTTCTTTTACTTTCTCTACAATGTAAATTGCAGAATCTGTCCTGAGAGATTACGCATCCTCAAACTAATTTGGACACTGTTCCACATCTTAAAGGCTAAGTTCGGTTTTTTGACACCTGGGCCTTATTTTTAGGAATAAATACGCTCGTAGACTCACCCAGATGATTTTGGTGGAGCTCGGAGCCGTTTTCGAGCAATTTAGATCCATCCGACGGCGTCTTCTCTCATGCCATAGAAGCGGACGGGGCCAAACATCGAAGCCCCTAAATTAGACATTATCTGCTGCGAAACTCGCTCATTTCACCTACATTTTAGAAATGAATGGCCAGTGTTATCACCATGTCAGCTCAACTTCCTTGTTATGGTCATCCGGGGCTTTACAAGGATGGGTCACTTTTGGTGACGTCATAGACGTGCGCCGCAGGAGCGCAGTCCAGCCGGCGCTAGGCTAAGAGCTACACGGGTACAAACATGGTTTGTCATTGCGTTTTTCCACTTTGTCCAAACAAAATGACTAGTTGGACAAAGTTCACATTCCACAGGCTTCCTTTGAAAAACCCGGAGTTACTAAAGCTCTGCTTGTTGTCCTGAAAATGGACCCGAATATTCCTATGGAAGAACTGAGGAGGGTCAGTCACCGGGTCTGCAGCGCTCACTTCGCTCCAGAAGACTTCATTACGAAGACGACAAAGATAAAAGACCAGGAAGCTCAGCGTCAGTACCTCAGGAGGAATGCCATCCCAATTGTTTCAGAGGGCAAAACAGACGCAGCGGAGGTAATGCATTTCTTTTGAAGATGTAATAATATTGGTCGATAACCAGTGCACGTCGGCCAGCGTATAAAGCTCCTTGTATAAAATGAATAGCTATCTTCACGACCTATGTCTGAGCAGGAGTAGCCTTCTAAAAATACATTCCTGCAAAAGAATACTGCACTGTAACGCAATATAATTTACTCTAGTCCATGCTAGTTTTTGAAAAACTAACTCGCAATGCATATGATATGGTTATTCTCTGCAGGCAATAAATTGTGACTCGAGCTGCAATCATCACGGGTCTGCATTGTTAGCGCACACTTACAAGTAGTCATATGCTTTCTCCAAAACTAATTGTCAGTAGTTTCGACCGTTATTTATTTATAAAGCAAACACTCATAGAAAATATACCCTTTTTGCATTTGTATGGGCTACTTACTCTATCGAAAGTTGTCCGTTCGGTCCTGCTGGCTTCGGCTGCGTCTGCCAGTTGACTCTCGGGACATAAAAAAAGTCTCTACCACAGCCCGGTTTGTCATGGCAGAAAAATCTTCCAGTGTAGTGAGACACGTATTTTGGGGGGCATCAATATGTGTTTCCTCTGGTCTCAAGTCCCACTCTGAGCAGCAAAGGCTCTCTTCTGTTGTCTGTGGCGTGCAGTGTTCACAACAACACCACCAGTTAGCCCCCGTTCGTGGACGTGCAGTGGTCGCTTCTTCTCTGGCCAGCTGTTCGGCTCTTTCCCTCTGCATCCTCCTTTCAAATAGCTCCTTGTTGGTGTATTCTGGCTCAAAACGATACGGGCATCCATCATACTCAGAGTCGTCATCAGACACTTCTACATCGGATAAATATTCCGTCATGTTGCACAAGAATAGCTGTGTAGCTGTATAGCCTAGCCTAGCGCCGGCTGGACTGCGCTCCTGCGGCGCACGTCTATGACGTCACCAAAAGTGACCCATCGTTGTAAAGCCCCAGATGACCATAACAAGGAAGTTGAGCGGACATGGTGATAACACTGGCCATTCATTTATAAAATATAGGTGAAATGAGCGAGTTTCGCAGCAGATAATGTCTAATTTAGGGGCTTCGATGTCTGGCCCCGTCCGCTTCTATGGCATGAGAGAAGACGCCGTCGGATGGATCTAAATTGCTCGAAAATGGCTCCGAGCTCCACCAAAATCATCTGGGTGAGTCTACGAGGGTATTTATTCCTAAAAATAAGGCCCAGGTGTCAAAAAACCGAACTTAGCCTTTAACTCCAACAATAGAGATATATCTTCTTTTAAATGCTTTTTTTTGCTTTTTGCACTGTAAATTTACAAACATCTCTCAAATCATATTTACATTTACATGCACAGAAAAAAAAACACTTTTGTACAGCATCTGGTAGGGACTTTGATTTAGCTTTAAACATTATTTGCATTATTTTATAATACACCAAATCATTAAATTTTAAAATATTGGAACTAATCTAAGTCTTTGGAAACCCAAGTCAAAAAGGTTAATTTATTGTCACTCAGTAGGCTACATGTCTACATGCTACAGAGCGAAACATGTACTCCGGTCCGATACAATAAAAAAGGCAATAAAAAAGGATTAAAAAAACACATAAAAACATACAGTGCAGTTGGACGGCCCAAACTAGCGTCCACAAGATGGCAGCAAATAACAGTGAATCACTAAAACAATGATTTACTGGCCCAGTTTGTTCTTGTTGAAATTTTTAAGGCTGCATCCCAAGTCTCTTAAAATTACTGCTAACCACTAGCCACCTTATCTAACTGTTTAGTCTCTCCCACTTCGGAAAACATTTAAGGAGTCAGAAGTTAGGAGTGAGAAGCGAGGATTGCTGATAAGGGACATGAGACAGCCTTACTCTGAAGCGTCGCGTAAAGCGACGTCCTATTCTGGTGACGGCGCAACAGTTGGATCTGCTGCCAGCGTTTGGCGTACATCCCAAGTAGGGTTGCCACCTTTCAGAAATAGAAATAAGGGACGCCCCCCTCGCGCCCGAAACCGCACAGGCGGAAAAAAAGGGACATCCCCAAAACTCCTAAGATGCATAGAAATGTATCTATTTTTATATGAAAAAACAAAATGCTTTGATTTAAGGTTTAAAGTGCTTTATTAACATTGAACATGTAAACATGACTGTACAGACAGCCTGAACCTGAGCATGGTCATAGTAAACTAGTAACATAGACAACATATTCATGGTAGAAATGGCCATTTATGTAGATCTCAGTAGGTCAGGTCTCTGTATCTGTGTGGAGTCAAGAAAGAAAGTGCATAACATAAAACTAATAAACAGATAAAAAAGAAAGTGTATAGCTTCCCTCAACTCCTTTTACGTCCTGTTTTAAATAACAAAACTAACCTGTCAAATTATTACTTTCATTTTGGTGTCACTATCAATCAATCAATCAATCAATAGTATATATTTGCAGTAGGACTATTTATTCACAGTGTTTATTTTCTGTTAATCTATTAGGAATAATTCCAAATGAGCAGCATTAGTTAGCATAACAAAATAAGATGTTCTTTATGGGTACATAAATTCATTCTATATTGATTAACAATAAATGCACGTTTTAAAAAAAAAAAAAATCAACATTCCTGAAAACAATAAACCATACTAGCAACTGAAATAGCCTGGCTATGCTCCTGTGCTATGTATGCAAGATGTATGCAGGTAAATATAAATATAGCCTATATGACATCAATAAATAAGAGCATAATAACATACCAAATCAAGCTCAGGGGATGTTTCAGGTATAAAGAATTGTGATACAGATGCCCGGCTCCTCTGGGATCTTATATTACGTTTGTGGAGGTCCCCTGCAGCATGCTGTTTTACATCTGTCACACCTCCGTGAGACACTGAAAAAGTTTTCCTGCATGCCTTGCAGTTTGCTTTATATTCATCTTCAGTGACTCTATCGAGCCACGGGTTGCCCTCTTCCCACTCCCTTCTATATTTTTGTAGACGTTTCCTCGGTGGGGTGTCCTGAGCGTCTGCTGTAGAAGTCGAAGACATCTTTGTTGTTGTTTTTAAAACGCGCGGCGGTGCACTGAGCAGAGCGAGCGAGGTAACTAGGCAACGAACGGTGACCAGGAAGTGGAGCGCAAAGGGGCTGGGCTGTGCAGTGCAGGACAGGCAGCCGGCAGGCAGATAACATATTTTGCTGTCTTTAATATTTCCTGTCCTTTATTTTGTTCATTATTGTTAGTTCAGTGTTCACGTATGTGCGCAGGTGTGTGTGTGACAGACGTGCATGGGACAATTGTGAAATACGGAATAAATTGCGTTCCGACAAACTATCCAGCTGTCACACTCGCTACATTGACACAAACTGACACTAGCGTTACACCAAGAAAATGGATATTTTCCCCCAAATCACATTTGAATTAAATTATGAGTGGTCGTCAGGAGAGGACGAGAAAAAGGAAAGCCAGGACTCTTCTGTGCAGACCTCCAGGTGTGTTTGTGTAACATCAGCCGACCTCGATAAACTGGAGAGGAGCAAAAATTTAGAACCTGTCATCAGGCACCAACGGTGAATACTCAATTCTGATTGGCTGCAGGGTATCCGTGCCTGATGACAGGTTCTAAATTATTGCGCTGGGTCAACCGCTAGTTTGTAACCATAGCAACGGAGACTCAGAGCATAAACATGAGTGATTTTATCGCTTCAATTGTGATATTGCTTTTATACAACAGTTCATCAACAGCTTAAACAGCAATGCTGAGTAAGGAAATGTTAACAAAAGGTGATTAAATAAATTATTTAAGTATGTTATGTAGCTCCGCGAAAAAAAAACAGTTCCCCCGGTCTGTTGCCAGGCAACGCAGCACACATGCCCAGTGTTGCCAAGTCTGCTTATTATAAGCGACTTTGGGCTTGCTTTTCTGTAAAGTTGCTTAAAAATATTGGTAGTCTCGGGTCGTGTTTTTTTGGGCTTGTTTCTAAAGCATAGTTGCTTATTTGGGCTTGTTCCCATCTCCACAATAAGTTGTCAAGCAGATATTTTCGATGTTATTTAAACGTAGGATAGTTTGTCTTGCCTGTTCCCTCTGTGTGCTTGATACATCAGTCTACATTTGATATCCCATTTGTTTTCTAATGTTAAATAATGTTAAAAGGTGGTTTAACTCCCTCCTGTGGTCATTGTCCTGAAGCTCAGGGGGGAGAAAAATAAATAAACTGTGTAGGCTACCGTGGGTAATTTTGCAAAACGTACAGTTTACCAATCTGTCCACATGGATGTAAATATTATTGACAATCTGTACCCACAGTTTAAAATCCGTCCCCACGGACTGTAAAACTGTGCACACAGTTTATTTAATTTTCTCTCATTACCTCATTGTTTTGAGTTAGTAACCCTCTATGATGTTATCCATCGTGACTGAGAGATGAGGAGTATGGATTGTCGAAGGCTGTAACTGTACTCATTCACCTCATTATTGGACTTGGTATCTCATTATTTTGACTTAGCAAGTCATTATTTTGACTTAGTATCTCATTATTTTGACTTACTATCTCATTATTTTGACTTAGCAAGTCATTATTTTGACTTAGTATCTCATTATTTTGACTTAGCAAGTCATTATTTTGACTTAGTATCTCATTATTTTGACTTACTATCTCATTATTTTGACTTAGTAAGTCATTATTTTGACTTACTATCTCATTATTTTGACTTAGTATCTCATTATTTTGACTTACTATCTCATTATTTTGACTTAGCAAGTCATTATTTTGACTTAGTATCTCATTATTTTGACTTAGTAAGTCATTATTTTGACTTAGTATCTCATTATTTTTGACTTAGTTAGTCATTATTTTGACTTAGTATCTCATAATTTTGACTTAGTAAGTCATTATTTTGACTTAGTATCTCATAATTTTGACTTAGTATCTCATTATTTTGAGTTAATAGATCTTGTTTTTTTCCATCAAGTGGCGGAAATGGGCTTCCATAGCAATGCGCTGCCTTCCAGGGTGGTGTAAATTTCTGGCTTAAACCAAGGCTATTCAAGAGAAGGCTGAGACACGGAGTCAAACATGGGGGGATTGCACATGCGCAGTAAAATCTGGTCCGCACTTCCTCAAAGGCTCAGTAGATGGCGTGAGACCGTGGAATAATGGGATGTTTGTTTTATGGTCAATTTGTATTTTCGGTTACATTTTACAATTTATGAATTATTTGAAAATGCTTGTTTTTTGCAATAGAATTTAACTATGGCAAAACTGATAACCTGTGCTCTGGCTTAACAGCAAAATATATTGTGATAATATCTAGTGTTACACTGAAGGATGATTCTCAGAATCACAACCAATGACAACAGCACTAGTTCTTTACCAGAGGCATTAGTTAAGGTTAGCTACTTTATTAAGGAAGAAAAACAAATTAAAATGATATTGAAAAAAGAGCTTATTGACACATTTTGAAATATTCCAGTATTCAAATATTCTCAGTTTCATTATTGTTTGATGTCACACACCACAAAACACAGGAACAATTGCAGGACAAAAATTATTTATTTTGCATTTTCACACACAAACAGTCACCACACAAATAACAAATGAACTAAAAGTCTGAGGAAGAGCTTTGTGCTGGAAACATCACACAGCAAAACAAGAGGTATTTGATCTGGCTCCATTTTGTTGGTTCTGGGATATGTGCATGCATGTCATTTTCACAGCTTATTATTGGACTGTCACTGGTGGCCTGCGTTGTGGGTGAGAATGACAGAGATGCAATTCCGACAACAACCGTCCAAAAGTCCAAGCAGACCGCACCCATAGACATACACAGACACCGCATCGACTGCCTGAGCGTGTCCCAGCCGGCTGCCACCTTGGATGGTTCTCCCTTCGCTTCCATAGTGCATTCACTTCTATTGAGGAAGGAGCTGTATGCATAAGTAAAATAGAATAACTCACTGAATTTTTAACTGATTTTCACGCGGTTTGTTTTGTTATAAACAGCACATATGTAGTTATGATATAGGATGCTTTTGTACATCAAAAATGCAGGATTTCATGCTTTAATGCTTTCTGCAGATAGCAACTGCATGTTATTTAGGTCACAACACAGTTCTTTTATTCACCTATACATATATATATATATATATATATATATACTGTGTAAACATACTGTATAAACACAATATACCAATACAAAACATAGTATAGTATATTAATACATTTATTAATATATTTTAATAAAGAAAATGCTTGATTGTTGGTTGAGTTTATTTCTCTAACTCACTCTTTTATACCCACAGCCATCAGACTTCATAATTCTTTGTTAAACAGATGATTTTACAGACTTCTTTGAAATTTCCTTTGGGGATTAATAAAGTTCTTCTTATTCTTATTACACTGACTGTTATGATCCCTCAAAAGTCATAAAAAAAACATTTTCAATATTTACATAAACACTGAAATAATTTTGGCAATACTTTTGAAAAAATGGGACGGTGTGTCAAGATAATTTGAAAAAAGATACAGAAGGATGAGCAGCTCTGGCTTTTTAACAGCAGCAAAGACTCCCATTAAGCATGAGAAGGACATGAGGACACTACGGGAGGCTCTGATGAAGCCGGCACAGGTAGCAGTGATTAAGTGCAAGGGTCATGACAAAGCAGGGACAGTTGTCTCCAGAGGGAATGACGCAGCAGATGTGGCAGCCAAAAGAAAGGCAGGATACAGTCAGCAGTGTATAATGCTACAAACAGAGAGAACAGTGCTTAAGGGTAATGGCCTCATCTATATGAGGCCAAAAGGGGGACTGTTGGAATATAATGATTTTAATGTGTTTGCTATTTGAACTTTAGGTAATAGCTTGATGTTAAATACTGTGATGAGTTCGGCTAATCAAAATGTGCTTGCTTTGCAGAAGTGGAGAAGTACAGGAGAGGAAGAGACACAGAGACAGATGAGTGCATATCGCAATGCTTAGATAATTAGCTCCATATACAGTAAAAAGACCAGAACTGATGTACAGATAGTAGAGTACTGCAGAGGGGTATTCCAGAAAGCGGGTTTAGTGAAAACTCTGAGTATGTTAACCCTGAAATGAGGGAAACTCTGGGTTTTCAGTTCCAGAAAGAGAGGTAAATCCATATAAATAATAAATAATAATAAAATAAATCCTGCTGGATATTAATTTGTTAATCAGGACTGTCTTAAGTTACTGAATTTATGCACATCAATCACTTCTTTGGACATCAGTTTTTGTCTTTACATTCAAATAGGCTATGACACAGCGAGAATTCACCCTCGGCTCAGAATCAAACCTCTGTCCTTTTTATATTATTTTTTATAACACTGTGCATAAGGATCAGACTGTCAGTCTGTTGGAGCAGCTCCGACATGTTTATTGCACATAATGTGTAGGTCTAATTATTTAAATTTTAAAAATCGGTATGAAGCTTTAGACACGTAGTATCAATGACTAATGATCTCTATCACTGATGTCATTGGTCACACTGATGGAACATAATTCCTACAGCCTAATATTAGGGATTATATGTTCATATTTCTGAGTGAGCAATGGTGCAGCATTTCAGTGTCTTTAAATTTACTACATTTGTAGCTGAAATAAAGTCACTGAATGCTGTTGAGTCAAGACTACAAATAGATGTCCAACATTTTAAAACCCATGTATTTTAACCCCAACATTTTTTCAAGTGCAAATCAGCAAACATATTATTATTGGGTCAGACTGTGAGTTTACAGTCATGTCTTTATGTCTTTGATCTATTGCCTAGCCTATATGTTTTAAATTGCTGTGTAATATTTGAATGTAAAGACAAAAACTGATGTCCAAAGAAATGACTGATGTGCATAAATTCAGTAACTTAAGACAGTCCTGAGTAACAAATTATTTAAATTAAATATCCAGCAGGATTTAGACTGTGACAGACGGTAAATCTCCGCTAATTAATGCTCTTCGATACAAGCTTTGACACGGACTGAATTAATGAGGAAATGACACAGCGTGTAAGAGGGAGGAGACAGAGAAAAACTCAGGGTTTCTTAAAGAAAACCTGCCGTCGAGCAGGTTAGGTTCACAGAGTAAATTGCCATGGTGATTGACTTGGAGTTTGATCTACCTCTCTTTCTGGAACTGAAAACCCAGAGTTTCCCTCATTTCAGGGTTAACATACTCAGAGTTTTCACTAAACCCGCTTTCTGGAATACCCCTCTGGAATACCCCTCAGGTGAAGGGAGGTGTTGTTGTTCTCTTGTCTCACAAAACAGGAACCACGCCCCACCTGTCATCAGGAAGGAGTCAGATTAACACGAGGCGGGGGCGTGGTGCAGCAGAGAAGGAAATGGAACAACCAAGGAGAAGAGGACAACGCCTTGCGTGCACAGTGACTCATGTTACACTTAAACATGCTGGGTCAGGAGGAGATAGTCAGTCAGACTTCATGAACTGACACACTTGTTGCTTGTCAGGGACCGACAGAGAGACCCAGAGCTCTGTAATTTTATTCCTTTATGGCTTAATAAAACTGCATTAACTGAGACCGAATATCTGTTGCTTCATTTAAGAACACGCAGGACTGAGCTCACACATACAGGAAAGTAGAATGAGACTCTTAGTCCAACAAGATACACAGTGAAGACATAACATAATCCTAACACAGCAAAGCTGTTACCTGCAGCCTTCGCTTGCAAAGCTAATGCTACTAACGTTAGGTCAGTCCAAGTAATTGGTGGAAACATGCTAATGTAGCAGCATAGAGGTGCTTACTTTGTATATAAATTGTCACTGTTTGTAATGTGCGCCGCTGGTGGCCGCTAATGAGGTGGGCCGGTATAAAAGCGGTGGTCCTCCCACCGGTTCTTCCTTTGCGCTCCCATCGTTGCCTCGTTCCGACAGGGCGACTGCCTGTGTGCTGCTCTGGCCCCCCTGTATGCGCTGCTGCGTTTGTTGGCTGTGGTAAACGCTGGTGGCTGCACGGAGCCCTCTCTCTCCCTCCCTTCTCTCATGTGTGTGTGTGTGTGTGCGCCCGCGCTGCTGAAAAGGTCTTAACTGTAGCCAGCTTATCGGGCCGCTGCTGCTTTGGCTCCGCTGCTGCTTCATCTCCGCTGTTGTCTTGTCTCCTGTTGTGTCTCCTGCTTGCCTCCATCACATCTGTCGTTGTCTCCGCTGCTGCTTGTCCTCACGGCACGGTGTCACGCTGCGGTCCTGTAAGCCGCTCCGCGGCTCTATATTGTTATATTCTATTAGTTTGTTTATTTATATATTGTTTGGGTTGAACCTGATTTTGTTTGGTGTAATTCATTCGTTAATTAGGTTAATTTGAGATATTTTGTATATGTATTTGGGTAAGTGTTTGGGGTTTGTTTTCTTTCTTTAGATTAATTCCCTTCTTTACTTGTTTATATTTGAGTATTCCAATTGGGCAGTTATTAGTTGGTATACGGTATTTTGTTAAGTTTAAACTTGTGATCTGCCCATTAATTACAATTTTTGTTAAATTTTGATTTATTGATTTTGTTTGTTTCATTGCAACCCCACTAATTTGTTTTATCATTCCCCCTTTTCAGTTGCTGGAGGCCGGTGGTGGCGGCGCTGGTGTTTGGTGGTGGCATCCATCCTTCCGTCTTGTCTGTTGTGTTCCTGGGAGTGGGTTGCTTCACTGAGTGTGTCTGCCACGTGTGCCCGGTGATTTAAGTTGGTCCCTTTTCTCTTTTTTTGGTGGATCCTTCCCCTGCACTAGTCCTTGACCATTCACTAGGCCTCAGCCCTGATTAGGTTCTTCCCCCCTCCCTGAGTGAATGCTTTTAAAAGAAAAGTTATTTAATAAAAACTGTATTTTTTTTTATAAACTTGGAACCACGTCTCATGCCTCTGAGTAAACGAACCTGTGTGTCTTGTATTGAAGAAATAATTCCCTAGGTGAAATTCCCAGGGTGGCGTTGTCGACCCTTTTTTTTTGGTAACAGTATTCGCTCTATACCTTTTCACCTCCACCTCGCCACAAAACTTGGCGTTGTCGGCAGGATTACTCTCTTGAACGGCTGAGACGTGTGTTCCTTTTTTTCATTTTTTTTTTGTTGTTGCTGATTTCATCTTTTTGTTTTATTGTGTGCCCTAATTTTGTTGTTCTTTGTATGCAGATTGGAGAACTTGGAGACAAGGCAGCAGCGATTCCTGGCAGATCTTCGGAGAGTTTTGGTGAGGTGTCTACTACGGGTTTGGCCTTTGTGGTGCAGTTGCACCATAGTAACTACTTGTAGAATAGTGAGTTTGTGTTAATCATGGAGGAAGAGATACAGGAACTTAGAGAATTGATTGCGCAGTTAAAAGCTGATAATGAGCGGTTGCTACAGGGACAGGCTGGCCCTAGTGTTCTACCGTCTACCTCTTCGGCACCACCCATTGTCCCTCTCACTTCTAGTCTCCCTGTTTCGGAGAGACTGATTTTTGTGCCCAGAGATAGGAAGTGTCCCATCTTTAGGGGAAAGATAGGTATAGGGTTGAGTGAGTGGATGGAGGAGGTGCAGGTGAGTATGAGGGCGACCAGGCGTTTTTCCTGTTTGACCATCTAGAGGGAGAAGCCAGAGATGAGATTAAGTATCGCTCTGCCGCAGAGAGAGAGGACCCTGCTAGAATACTTACCATTTTGCAGGAGCTGTATGGGTGTTCAGAGTCTTATGTTGCACTGCAGGAGGCTTTCTTCTCCAGGAGGCAGCAAGAGGGAGAGACTCTTCAGGAGTTTTCCCTCGCTTTGATGGGCCTCATGGAGAAAGTGAAGCAGCGCGCCCCTGCTGACATGCCAAATGCTGAAGCCCTTTTGAGAGACCAGTTCGTTGAGCACGTCTTGAATAGCTCCTTGCGCCGCGAGTTGAAGCAGTTGGTGCGCCGGCAGCCTGACTGCACTTTGCTTGAGGTTAGAGCAGAGGCGATCCAGTGGGAGCATGAAGGTTTGCCTGGTGGTGTGAGAGGTCGTAGTCAATCTGTCCCCTCAGTGTATGGTGTCCAGTATGGTGTTCAAGGTGGCCCTCAGGCTGCTGTCCCACTGTCGTCAGTGTCTGAGATGAGTGAAATGAGGGAGATGTTGAAGCGTCAGCAAGAGCAGCTTAACCAGCTCATGGGTAGCATTGCTCAGCTGCAGAACTCCCATTAGTACAGTTGTCTGCCTCGTACTGGCCCCATAATATGCAGGTGCTGTAATCAGCCGGGACATTTTGCACGGGAGTGTGAAGGGGTGCGTGTTAATTCTCGTTCACAGTTCCCCTCATGACCCCCTTCTAATCCTGGTCGTCAGTCTCGCCCCCCTTTGGTGTCGGAAAACTAGTGCCCACCGAACTGCAGAGCCACAGTTTGGGTGGGGCCACTTCTGGCTCACAGTCTGTTTCACGTAACTCGGATGCTTCTGGGTTGATTTCGTCTTGTCCCCATTTGGATGTGGACATGGGTGGAGTGAAGGTTCCTTGTCTGGTAGACACTGGTTCTATGGTGTCTACAGTTTCTGAGAGCTTTTTCCACCAGCATCTTGAGCCTTGGGGCCAGGAGCGCCTCCACTCATGTCATTGGTTCGAGCTTAGAGCTGCTAATGGTTTGACAATACCTTACATCGGGTACTTGGAGCTCGATGTGCAACTGTGTGGCAAACTGATGCCCCACTGTGGTGTTTTGGTTGTGAGGGATCCCCCTGGTGGTGTGCCTGCTCTATTGTTTGAACCTTTGGATACTGGTTTGCCAGCTGGGTTGCTTGCCTCTCCCGCCTTAGTCCGAGTAATTGGGGGCACCGCCTACATACCTGTCATTAATGTTGGCTCCACTGATGTCATATTGTATCCTCGCACTGCTGTTGGCACACTGGACTTTGTAAATGTTGTCAGCCTTCCTTCAGGGGTCACAGAAGTGCCCTCCAGTGTGGCCACCGTGTCTTCCCAGACAGCGTCCCCTAGTGTGCAGCAGCAGGTAGAGAATATTGATTTGTCCACATTGTCTGTTGAGGAACAGGGTCAGGTGAGATCATTGCTTAGGCAGTATACTCCTGTCTTTTCAGCACACGATGGAGATCTGGGTTGTACAAACCTCATCTCCCATGACATTCCTTTGGTGGACGATACTCCAGTGAGGCAGCGCTATAGGCGCATTCCACCCTCAGAATATGAGGTTGAGAAGGAGCACATCAACCAGTTGCTTGCATAACAGGTTATTCGGGAGAGTAGCAGCCCCTATGCATCTCCCATTGTATTGGTAGTATCAGCGCAGCTTCTACCTGGAGCTTGCTTGTACGGAGCCTGGGTTTGATTGAAGGTGGCAGTGCTGTTTGGGCTGAGAAAGCCATGTGTAAGTAAGGTTAAGGAGGTTGTGGTGTTGGTGTGGAGAGCAGTGAGACCTGGCATTAGGGGAGTGTCTCTGGGACGCCAGAGATCACTGTCTAGCCTCCTGGAGGTGTCGTGGGACCAACTAGACGAAACACCGGTGAAAGGAGGTTCCCACCCGATGACCCCAAAGACATGTTAGTTATCACTGCTCATTGGTCTGTATAGTTAAGCCTTGCCATAATAGCGTATCATAGGGTTTAGGAGAGTATTCACTGAGTGTTGATCCTTTTCTAGAGCACAAACTTCTTGTGTTTATTTGAATTGGTATGGAAGAAAGATGGCAGCATACGCATGTGTGTTGACTACAGACAGCTCAACAGTAAGACCCGAAAAGACGCGTTTCCTCTGCCATGCATAGAGGAGTCTCTGGATGCGTTGTCAGACGCTTGCTGGTTTTCAACCCTGGATTTGGCCAGTGGTTACAACCAGGTGCCAGTCACTGAGGCAGACCGCTCCAAGACTGCCTTTTGTACACCTTTTGGATTGTTTGAGTGGAACAGAATGCCTTTTGGGCTCTGCAATGCACCCAGCACCTTCCAGAGGTTAATGCAACGTATCTTTGGGGACCAACAGTGCCAATCCTTACTGTTGTATCTTGATGACATTGTCGTGTTTTCCTCCACCGTGGACCAACACTTGGAGAGACTGAAGGTGGTGCTAGGCCGGCTTCAACAGGAGGGCCTTAAAGCCAAGCTCAGCAAATGCTCTTTCTTTCAGAAAGAGGTGCACTACTTGGGCCATGTGACTTCTGGCGATGGTGTTTCCACAGATCCGGGTAAAGTTGAAGTGGTTGCCAAGTGGCCGGTTCCCACTACTGCCTCTGAGCTGCGTTCTTTTCTTGGGTTCGCCAGTTATTACCGGCGGTTTGTGGAGGGATTCGCCAAATTGGCAGCCCCTCTGCATAAGGCTGTGGCTGCATGTGGTAGTGCTAAGACTGGTAAGAAGGTCGAGCAACAGCTTCTCAGGTGTTGGACTGACGAGTGCCAGCAGAGCTTTACAACACTGAAGGCTAAGCTCACCACCGCACCAGTGTTGGCATATGCAGATTTTGCCCTCCCGTTCATTCTGGAGGTTGATGCAAGCCATGGTGGCTTGGGAGCGGTTCTTTCTCAGGTGCAGGCAGGTAAGGTGAGGCCTATAGCCTATACTAGCCGGGGCTTGAGACCCACAGAAAGAAACATGGTGAACTACAGCTCCATGAAGCTCGAGTTCTTGGCCCTTAAGTGGGCCATGACAGAGAAATTTAGAGAGTACTTGCTGGGTAATAAGTGTGTTGTATATACTGACAACAGTCCTCTCAGTCATTTGTCCTCTGCTAAATTGGCCGCCACTGAGCAGAGATGGGCAGCCCCGTTAGCCTCTTTTGATTTTGAGATCAAGTACCGGTCGGGGAAGAGTAACATCAATGCAGATGCTCTTTGTTGTCAACACCCCCCTGGCCCCCAGGATGTGGAGGGTATGCTTCCAGGTACTGCCATGCCCAAGCCATTGCAGCAAGCTTTGGGTTTGAGGAAGGAGGCAGCCATGCCTCAGTACACCACGTCTGAGCTTCGTGCTTCTCAGCAGGCTGACCCTGTTATACAGGAATTGCTTGAGCTTTGGAAGCAGAAGCGGCGCCCCAGCCGTGAGGTGCGGGCCCGGCTGTCCCCGTCCACACTTGTTCTGCTTCGGCAGTGGGACCGTCTGGTCGAGAAAGATGGCATCTTGTACTGTAAGGTGTTTCGCCCAGACGGCTCTGAAGCCGTGTTCCAGCTGTTGTTGCCTAGTGTGTTGACTAGTGAGGTTTTGACCCAAGTTCACCAAGAGCATGGACACCAGGGAGTGGAGCAAACGCTGGCGCTCCTACGGTCCCGATGCTACTGGCCTGGTATGTCCTCTGATGTGGCCCGATGGTGTCAGACATGTGAGAGGTGTCAGGTGGCCAAAGATGTCCACCCAAGAGCTCATGGGTTCATGGGACATTTGTTGGCTTCACGCCCGAATGAAATCCTTGCCATTGACTACACTACCTTAGAGCCTGCTCAGAATGGTGTAGAGAACATCTTGGTCCTGACAGATGTTTTCAGCAAATACACAGTTGCTGTCCCTACCCGGGATCAGCGTGCTGCCACTGTGGCCAAGGTTTTGGTGTCAGAGTGGTTTTATAAGTTTGGTGTCCCCGCTCGCTTGCATTCCGACCAGGGTCGTAGTTTTGAAAGCTCTCTCCTCCAACAGCTATGCAATTTGTATGGCATTGTAAAATCGCGCACTACCCCATACCACCCTGAAGGGAATGGTCAGTGTGAGCGGTTCAACCGGACGCTCCACAACTTGCTTCGCACACTGCCAGTGTCCCGCAAAAGGGATTGGCATGTGTGTCAATCCCTTTTGCGGGACACTGGCCCGCAAAAGGGATTGGCATGTGTGTCTGCCCCATGTCCTCTATTGTTACAACACAACTCCCCATCAGTCTACAGGAGAGTCTCCCTTTTTCTTAATGTTTGGCCAGGAACCTAGACTGCCAATAGATTTCTTGTTGGGTAGAGTTGAGAGTCCTGTTGGTGGGTCTGTTCATGAGTGGGTTCAAGAGCACCAAGCCCGACTGCAGGTGGCCTTTGAAGGTGCAAGGGAACGCTTGCAACAGGCTGCTGGTCGCCGAAAGAGGGCCCATGACCAGCATGTCAGAGATCTGCCATTGAGTGAAGGGCAGTTGGTGTTCTTGCGAGACTTCAGTGCAAGGGGGCCTCATAAGACCCGAGATAGATGGAGTTCTGTGAGGTATCGAGTGTTGAGGGTACCTAAGGAGGGTGGCTCAGTGTACACCATTGTGCCAGTGGATGACGAAACCAAAGTCAAACAGGTTCACCGCACCATGCTAAAGGCTGTCCTTGGAGTGGACTCGCCTGGTTGTGCCTCTTCCCATAATGCACCACGGGTAGAAGGGCCGCCTCCTGAAGAGGAGTGCTCATTTGAGTATGACTTGCTTGTTCTTGGTCAGCAACCTTCTGTGTGCTGCCTTGCCCTCTGTCAGACCGGCCACAACTACTCTCCAACCGTTAGCGCCGCCATCAGACCCAGACTCTTCTCAGTCTAGCCCTTTAATAGTTCTGCCCTTGGGAGCTTTAACAATTTCAGCTCCTCGTTTGGTCCCTTGTCCTGGTTCCAGCCAAGTAGCTCCACACCGGACCACACGGCAAACCGCTGGCCAGCACTCAAATGTACACCGTCTCCCACGGTCATCTGGAGATGTCCAGGCTGCCAATCCCCCTGCTCCTGTGTCTAATGCAGTCTCTGCTTTGTTTAGACCTTGGAGCTAGCTTGCCATGTTAGTCTTAATTTTTCGATCGTCGGGACGACGATCCAAGGAGGAGGGGTAGGATGTAGCAGCATAGAGGTGCTTACTTTGTATATAAATTGTCACTGTTTGTAATGTGCGCCGCTGGTGGCCGCTAATGAGGTGGGCCGGTATAAAAGCGGTGGTCCTCCCACCAGTTCTTCCTTTGCGCTCCCATCGTTGCCTCTGCGTCACTTCCGGGTCGGAGGTCGTCTGGTCCAACAGGGCGACTGCCTGTGTGCTGCTCTGGCCCCCCTGTATGCGCTGCTGCGTTTGTTGGCTGTGGTAAACGCTGGTGGCTGCACGGAGCCCTCTCTCTCCCTCCCTCCTCTCGTGTGTGTGTGTGTGTGTGTGTGCGCGCCCGCGCTGCTGAAAAGGTGTTAACTGTAGCCAGCTTATCAGGCCGCTGCTGCTTTGGCTCCACTGCTGCTTCGTCTCCGCTGTTGTCTTGTCTCCTGTTGTGTCTCTCCTGCTTGCCTCCATCACATCTGTCGTTGTCTCCGCTGCTGCTTGTCCTCACGGCACGGTGTCACGCTGCGGTCCTGTAAGCCGCTCCGCGGCTCTGCTTCCTCATAGACACTGTTGCTCTGTTTCACATCTGGTGCAGGACGGTTGCTCGTCCGCACGCCGTGGGCCGAGACATTTTTAACCGGGGTTTGGTCCCCCGCATTTTGAGTGAATGAGTGTGTGAGAGTGTTATATTCTTACATTGTTATATTCTATTAGTTTGTTTATTTATATATTGTTTGGGTTGAACCTGATTTTGTTTGATGTAATTCATTCGTTAATTAGGTTAATTTGAGATATTTTTGTATATGTAATTGGGTAAGTGTTTGGGGTTTGTTTTCTTTCTTTAGATTAATTCCCTTCTTTACTTGTTTATATTTGAGTATTCCAATTGGGCAGTTATTAGTTGGTATACGGTATTTTGTTAAGTTTAAACTTGTGATCTGCCCATTAATTACAATTTTTGTTAAATTTTGATTTATTGATTTTGTTTGTTTCATTGCAACCCCACTAATTTGTTTTATCATTCCCCCTTTTCAGTTGCTGGAGGCCGGTGGTGGCGGCGCTGGTGTTTGGTGGTGGCATCCATCCTTCCGTCTTGTCTGTTGTGTTCCTGGGAGTGGGTTGCTTCACTGAGTGTGTCTGCCACGTGTGCCCAGTGATTTAAGTTGGTCCCTTTTCTCTTTTTTTGGTGGATCCTTCCCCTGCACTAGTCCTTGACCATTCACTAGGCCTCAGCCCTGATTAGGTTCTTCCCCCCTCCCTGAGTGAATGCTTTTACAAGAAAAGTTATTTAATAAAAACTGTATTTTTTTTTTATAAACTTGGAACCACGTTTCATGCCTCTGAGTAAACGAACCTGTGTGTCTTGTATTGAAGAAATAATTCCCTAGGTGAAATTCCCAGGGTGGCGTTGTCGACCCTTTTTTTTTGGTAACAGTATTCGCTCTATACTTTTTCACCTCCACCTCGCCACACTAACATGCTAACTTTACACAGAAATTAGTAGTAAAGTGAGACCTGTTCATAAATGTTCCGGTGTAGCTCTGAATTTCTTATAAACTGAGGACAAATGCCTGCTGTATATTTGTGTTCGTGGTCACAGTCACAGATAATTTTAGATGATGCTCATTCGTTATCCGCCATGACATCAAAAGTACAAACAAGTCTTTATAGATACATCTCTGGTAAAACTGTTAGGTGAACTCAGCAATGCCCGTTGTGTACTGCTTACTCAAAGAACATTGTAAACACGGCTCCTTCTTCTTCTGTGGTTTAATCGCTGCAGGCCACTGTGGGCAAGCGGAATCACTTCCGCCTCGGGTGCCGTATTCTGGTTTTCTGACGTCCGCTGTGTATCCAACCCGAGCTAGGCTACGCTAAATAGCCATATAGAGAAAGGCTTTTTTGTCGCTGTTGGATTCAAATAAATATGCGTATCTCCAAGGGGACGTGATACGAACTAGGGACAGTTTTATTAATGGTAAAAAGTTCTGCACAGCTGCTTTAAAGTGAATATTTTATAAAAATTTGATAAATATTACCCATGGACATGAAATGTACCCCTAATTATAGAATGACTCAAAAGCTGAAGAAAGAAGGGGGTTAATAACAGGACTAACTGAAGAAAAGCCCAGTATGATGTAAGGGAATCTAATAGGAAAGACGTCAAGCAATGTACGTAAGTCTCTATTTCATTATTTAAGAGTAACAGAAATAACAGAGATTTTTTTTTCTTCATTTTTGTTTTCTTCCAATGTACTGCTCCACACTCAAGTAAGGTAAGTGGTGGTTATGTACTTGAAAGCTGGTTTGCCAACCACAATAAGTTATAAGTTAGAAGTATCTAGGTGTACACCTGGATAATAAGTTGGACTGTTCCCTAAACACAGACACTCTCTACAAAAAGGGGCAGAGCCGCCTCTTTTTCTTGAGGAAGCTCAGATCTCTCGACATCTGTAGTAACATGCTGCAGATGCTTTATCAGTCTGTGGTGGCAAGTGTGTTGTTTTATGCTGCAGTCTGCTGGGGAGGAAGCATCAGACACAAAGATGCAAGGCGGCTGGACAAAGTAGTCAAAAGAGCTGGCTCTGTGATTGGAGTCAGGTTGGACTCTCTGGAGGAGGTGGTGGAGAGATGCACACTGAAGATGTCCGAGGCCATCATGAACAACCCAGATCATCCACTCCACAACACCTTGCTGGACCAAAAAAACTGTGGTGGACGGCTCTCTTCAATGTAGGACAGAGAGATACAGAAGATCCTATATACCAACAGCCATCAGGCTTTATAAGTCTTTGACATATAATAGATGAGCTGACAGATCATTGAATCTCCCCTTGGAGATGAATAAAGTTATTCTTACTCTTATTCTTAAAGATGAAGAGCAAAACGGACTACATGGTAAGTGTAGTGACTCAGCATCTGCTTTGTGTAGTTTAAAGCGAGGTACTTCCACAAATCGACAAGACACACCATATGAAATATTGAAAATGCATTTAAGAATAATTAGACAAGGTATAGTAGTCAAATTTATTTGGGTTCCAGCACATATGGGTATTGTGGGTAATGAGAAAATTATAGCCAAGCAAGCAGTTAAAAAATAAAATATAGATATCATGATCAAGTTATCAAAACTGAAAGGAAAGAGTATATGGAAGAAAACTAATTAAAAAATGGCAGCAGCACTGGAAGCAGGAGGTGAGGGAGACATCTGGGTCATTCTATGAAACGGGTGCCATTTCCACTTTACAATTTTCAAAAATTTCATCAAGAGCAAACTTTTTTTTTTTCAATCCACAACATGAATGATCAGTTAATCCTCCAAAAAAACATATTTTCCCACCTCAGGCATAAACCACTTATTAATATTATCCTTTTTTTTCAGGCATCGGAGACATTCTTGTACCACCCCGTCACGGACAATATGTACACCATTTGAATAGTAATGCATGAAATAAATTGTAAAAGATATATGTTTTTCAACTCCTAAAATGTCCTTTTTTTGGAAAACATCAATAGAAAGTATGTAATTTAATGAGTTTCTTTCATTTTTAGATTCTTAATCATGAAATATGAATTTTACCTGTCATTGGCCTCACTGTTTGTGCAAAAAGTACTAATTAATTTCAAATTTCAAATAAAAACTACATTAATTTGATTAGTCCACAAAAGAAGAACATTATTAAACATTAATTTATAGAGAATGTCATTCCTTTCCTATAATTTTTAAAACAAAATTACTCTGTGACGGGGTGGTAACTGATGTGACAGGGTGGTTCACTGTGACAGGGTGGTATGGACCTAGCCTTCATCTAACATGAGAACATTTTGTTAACTCATTTCAAACACTTGAACTCTCTGCACCTTGCCCCAATGAGTTACACATCTATATACTTAATATCCAGTAATTGCTTATATTATGGTCACAGTCATAGTCACTCTGGTAGGCTATAAGTAGATGTTACATCAGTTGCACTGACAGGACTGCTAGATGCCTGATTAGAAGATTAACAGACTTTTATAATGTGAATTTCATACACTGGTAGAGATTACCAGAATGCTCACTACTGACTACTATTGTCACCGTCAGCTTGTTGAACCCTAAACTCTTTAACTGAAAAAAAGGAACTGATTAGAATTTGATAAGTCCCTGCAAGACTAATCTGAGTACCCAGAAGCCTTCGCTCACAGCCAACATGGCTGACGACAAAAACCTTCTGGGAAAATACGTTGAAAATTATGAGACACCAATCAAAATGGTCTTAACTTTTCAGACCATTTACATATCCATTGTGATTGGCCCTTGTAAATAATGCCGGTCATTGCTATCATAGCATGTCTATGGTTGCCATGATGACACACAGACCAGGAACCAAGAAACTGCCGTTCTGAGAAAAGCATAGCCGGCTTCAGACGGGTGTGCAGCTAAAAGTATAGATCGCACAGATTATCCATGGACAGTGTAAGAAGCAGCAGAATTGTGTGATCATTTTGGTGTATAACGTGTATGTAGGCTTGTAGGCAGTTTTAAAAACGTAGCTAATTATCTACTGGTGTTAGAGGCTGTTCAAGTTCAGTGGAAGTTCCTGTTTGTCTCAGGATTCCACGCGTTTCTCTCCAGACTACTGCAAGACAAGTGGTACCAAAAATTCCAATGTACCTGTACCCATACTAGTTATAAGCATACATGGCAAAATAAACTTTCTATTTTATTCTATTCTACAAATAGGCATTATTTAATGATGCAAGATGACTGGGTGAGTGAGTGAGTGGGTGAGTGAGTGACTGAGTGAGTGAGTGAGTGGGTGAGTGAGTGAGTGACAGAGCACACATTCTAACCTATATACGCTCACATACCACCCCGTCACAATAAAACATGTGACGGGGTGGTATGTGACGGGGTGGTATGTGACGGGGTGGTAAATTTAATCTTAAAATGGCCGCAGCTCTCCATGTGGTCAAGCTATAGGACCTAGCATACATGCATTCAATTTGAAATATGATTTTCTTTACATTAATAATGTAAAAATGTTGAAAAATCAGTTTTCCCTATCTATTTTGCGTGACGGAGTGGTTGGGTTGAGCTTGACGGACCCGATCTAAAATGAAAAAACAAGAAATAAACAATATAAAAGAATGTCAAAACTTGCCTGTTTCTTGTCCTGCCTGCTCCAAAGGCCCAAAAGATGTCACTTACTGTTTGTGATGTCATTTAAAGCAACAGTACGGTATGGTACAGTACAAAACAAGTAAGCGTGACGGGGTGGTATGTCAAACTGAGGGACGCAGACAAATCACAACATTTTAACAAAAAATTATGTTTTTATTTTGAATAAATATATTTTATGTAAACAAGGACACTCATATAATCCTGAAAATAATATTTTTGATAAAAAATATAACATTATTTGGTGATATTTTACATGCAAAGATTATGTTAGTCAATACGGACATGTGAAAATGACCATGTACTAATGAAAAACGATTAAAAATAGTATGTTACTCTTTAAGAAAAGTATTTTTTTCATATATCATGCTAATAAGAACACTTTAATTAATAGCTGTACACTTTGGAAACACACTTGGCACATGTTTTGTGCCTTATGCATCTCAGCAAACGTTGTGGACCCAAATGGCACCCGTTTCGTAGAATGACCCATCTACATGCACTAATGGAGTGGGCGCTGGGAGAAGCAGGGGAGGAAACAGGAGAGAGGAGACAGTGATGACAAGACTTCGAATTGGACATAGCAACTTGAATGGGACACTTCACCTTCCCGATATGTGACTAAGACACCAGAAAGAGTGGAACAGTGATTACTAACTGCAACAAATACAGAGAGGAACTGAAGGAAATGCTGGAGGAGATGAGGAGAGGAGGACTCATAGGATCAAGTTTAAAGGACATAACTTACTGGCGTGTGGTGAGACTGGGAAAGGCAGAAAGTGTCTGATACGCTTTCTATAAAGAACTGTACTGATGTGGAGAATATGAGGCACTGGATGAGTCAAATAACTCCAGAAGATGGCGGTAATGCAACGCTAAGGATGCAAGCTGCCATTAAACCCCAGAGAAGAAGAAGAAGAAGAAGAAGAAGAAGAAGAAGACTACATGACAAAATGGCTGCGACCGTAAAGAACGTGGAAGAAATCCGCAACCGAGTAATCCTGGGTGAATTTGGAGTAAAAAATGTAAGTTGGTTCTTGGTTTAATGGTTTAATAGCACCATCATCCGCCAGCTGCAGTGGTCAGTGTCCTCTGAGCTGCTGCACTGAGCCGCATGTGTATGTAAAGAGCTCAACAGATAACGGTAGGTTTAGATAACGTCAGACTATCAAAGTATACCTGAAGCCATTTCAATGTCTTTATGACACTGTCGTGGCATAGGAATGAATAATATCAGTCCACTGTGTTTTGCCTTCTCATTTTATAGTTGAATAACTCAAAGCGAGCATAAAATACTGCACTGTTGAACTACGTTAGTTCTAGCATGTGGTCTCTAATATCACTTCAACACATAGTTTAGTAGGAAGGGGGGGTCCCCATGGTCACGGTGGATTTCTAAATGAAACCTATATTTTTGGAATCGTGAAGGTCTGTAGATAATGAATTTTGATGTTCCCATCGCGAAAAATGGTAGTCCTCGGAATTCCGGCAGAATTTCGAATTCCGTCAATCGGAATATATGGAAAAAATTAAAAATCAAATGTATCCACAACTTTTGAACCATATATTGTACAGAGACAAATAAACCATCTTTTTTTGCATAAATTAAGCATGAGAAAGGTATGATCTATAGGAAATCTTCCCAATTTGTCGGTATTTGGTGAGAAACATCAGCTTTTTAATAGCAATAGAAAACTGCCCAGCACTCTAAGCTTTCATTTGATTGGTTACATGTTGCTGTAACTAAAAAAATAAAGTCCCTCCCAAATTTGTGATAGACAGGTCAAAATGAGGGATAACCATAACTCTTGAATCATACATCATACATATATAAATGAACCAATTTCGTAACGTAATTTTTTATTTTACAAATTGATTATGGTGTTCTCTTGATGACTGAAGTAGTTTTTATGTATTTAGTCCAAATAGTATTTCACACTTTCCACACCATATTGTAATATAAAACACAATCAGTAGTCCAGGGGTCAATAGACTAATTTTCACAAATTGGTATCACTTAAAGGGACCACACAATTTTGGTGTTTTTGACTTCCTCTATGTCTCTAGTTTACATTTTGGTATGATAGACCTGCGTATCTAGTAGCTTATAATACATATAATACATTTTTTGGATGATCTTTGGGTCCTCCCCAAAATTGAAAATAGTCAAAATTGAGGCTTCTTGAGCGGACATGGAATAAGGAATAAAAAATCCAAAAGGCATGTATATATGTGTTTGCCATTATTAATGTAAATAAGCCAATCGCCCAAAAACTGCATTTATATGTGCCAAAGAATGTCATCTTATCATAAAAGTAGGTTATTAGATTATTTCACCTCACCATCTGATGTCACCAGCCCCTGACAGGTAGCTAGTGCAGCCAGAACTTCAAACAGACGAATAGAATGGGGCCCTATTAGTCCAGGGGCTAAAGGGATCGTTTTCACAACTTGGTAGGCCCCTATCACCCATGGGGACCAAACAATTTTGGCATTTTTATCTCTCTACAGGTCTCTAGTTTATATTTTGGTTTGATAGCCCTGCCTATCTAGTAGCTTAATTACAGTTATCACTCTGTAAACAAACTTACACCCGTGTAGGCAAAACACTACAAATAGGGTGAAAAATTAACTAATAGATATCCCCATGAAACTTGCCCAGTTGATCACTGATATTAAGACAGGTATTTTTTGTATTACAAATTTTCGGAAATATTTTATTTAAATATGCACCAATTTTGTTAATGAAGACAATCACAACGAGGGGAAATTGATTACGCAGTTACTGTGCTAACACTCTGTGTTACTGTAGCCTACAGTACGCCTACTAGCACTCAGAGCTGCCCAGTTGCTATTTGACCCATAACTAGGAAGCAAAGGGAGTGCTACAGCTTGTCTAAGGTGGACTCCCAGGCTAGCAGAGGGAAAGAGATGCCTTATTTCTCCATTGTATGCCGTCCTAAAATAGGGGGGGCCCACCTGCTGAGGCAGCAGTAGCATACTAACATGATCTGGCATCAGATTCAGGCAGCGAAGATTAAAAAAAGGGACCTGCATGTAATATTTTTAGATCTTGCAAATGCGTTTGGTTCAGTACCACATAGCCTCATTTGGAGCGTGTTTGACTACTTCAAAGTGCCACAGGTAGTTGTTAACTTAGTGAAAGCTTATTTTCAGGATATTAGGTTGTGTCCAAGTACGGCAGGTTTCACAACAGGTTGGCAGAGGCAAGAAATAGGCATCATGGCAGGGTGTACAATTTCTCCATTAGCATTTACTATGGCGATGGAAGTAATCATTGGGGCTTCAAAGTGGGTGGTAGGTGGAGCGAGACGGCAGAACGGGTTGCATCTTCCACCATTTAGGGCTTACATGGATGACGTGACACTGGTGACCACAACAATGCCATGTACAAAGAGGCTACTAGAGAAGGTAAATAAGAACCTCAAGTGGGCCAGCATGAAGATCAAGCCTAATAAGTCTAGAGGCATCTCGATATGTAGAGGAAAGTTAAGTGACAGGAAGT
Organism: Epinephelus cyanopodus; assembly: GCA_026686955.1. Classification (NCBI taxonomy): domain Eukaryota; kingdom Metazoa; phylum Chordata; class Actinopteri; order Perciformes; family Serranidae; genus Epinephelus; species Epinephelus cyanopodus. The sequence continues at coordinate 775,228 of CM048930.1, forward strand.
TTGTCATAGATGATGAGGAAATCCCAACAATTAGGGAAAAGTCAGTAAAGAGCTTAGGTAGGTGGTACAATGTAGAGTTGAATGATGAAGAACAAGTGGTGAAATTTAGAAAAGATGTGGCTGAAGGATTGGATAGAATAAATAAATCGGAACTTCCAGGAAAGTTGACGTTGTGGCGTTTACAATTTGGGCTATATCCTAGGTTAATGTGGCCATTGTCAATTTATGAAATTCCAATATCCGTTGTGGAGAGAATTGAAAGGTCGGTTAGCTCCTATATTAGGAAGTGGTTGGGCGCTCTAGGTGCCTAAGTAGTGTTGCATTGTATGGAAAAGGGACACTTCAGCTGCCAGTATCTAGTTTAACAGAGGAATTTAAATGTACCAAGGTCAGGACAGAGCTCTTGTTATCTGGGAGTAAGGACGTGGTAGTCAGGAGTGTGGTTCCAAATCCAACCAAGGGGAGGAAGTGGAACCCAAGAATGGCAGTTCAGGAGGCAGAGGCAGCTCTTAGGCATGCAGAGATTGTAGGTAATGTTCAGTTTGGCCGGGGAGGCCTGGGGCTTGGCCCAGGCAAACCGTGATGGAATAAAGCAGGTCTCAAAGATAAAAGAGAGCTGGTCATGGAACAGATACGTAGACAGGAGGAGATAGTAAGGGGTGCAAAGGTAGTGGCCCAGGCTAAACAGGGACAGTGGTTGAATTGGGAAAGTGTAGAGAAGAGGAAGCTTAGTTGGAGGGACCTGTGGAGTATGGAGGAGAATTGTATTAGATTCCTGGTAGGGGCTACATACGATGTGTTACCAACCCCCCAGAACCTAAAACTGTAGATAAATGGGGACCCATCATGCCCATTGTGTTCAGGTACTGCAGGCTTAAAGCATATTTTGTCAGGTTGTAATGTTAGCTTGTCATGAGTACGATAAACATAGTGACATAACCAGGTGTTGAAAAGTTTAGCTGCAGGAATCAAAGGGAAATGAAAAAGGGAAATTCAGAGGGTTTTAAAGATAGGAGTTTGGCAATTCAGTTTGTCCGTGAGGGAGAGAAATACAGAAGCGATAAGTTAGTAAGGAGGCAGGGGTGTAACCGCCTAGAAGGTGCTTGTGATTGGGAAATGTAAGTAGATTTATGGGGAAAGCTTGTTGTTCCCCAGGAAATAGTTTGTACCAAGCAGAGGCCTGACATAGTGTTGTGGTCAGTGAGTCAACGGATAGTTTATTTCATTGAGCTGACAGTTCCTTGGGAAGACTCAGTGGAAGAAGCCTATGAAAGAAAAAAGCGTAGGTATGCAGACTTAGGAGCAGAAGCTGAACAGCGAGGATGGAAGACTAGGATTTGTCCAGTGGAAGTGGGGTGTAGGGGATTCAGAGCAAGATCAGCTGTCTTGCCCCTGGGGGAACTCGGAGTGCGGGGACAGAGTTTGAGGAGGACAGTGAAGGAAATGTCAGATGAAGCAGCCAGAGCTAGTCAGTGGATTTGGATGAGGAGGGATAATGTCAGTTGGGGGTCAGCAGGGGGAACTACTAAGCAGGGTACATGACTCCTTGACATCAGGTGGAGAGATCCAGGAAGAGGAAGGTTATTTAAGGGTGGGAGTGGCCTATTTGAATCCCTTTTGTTTGAGACCATGCTGCAAGGTGAATGTGTTTGCTGATCCTGTGAGTTTATCTTCTCTATCTCCTTTAGCTTTAGCTTATATTGGAGTTATGCTATGCAATGTGTGAAATAGAGTATGGTGAATGTGCTAGGAAAGGTAGTATCAGCACTGTCTCAACCTGGAGCTCGCATGTACAGAGCCTGGGATTGGTTGAAGGTGGCAGTGCTGTTTGGGCTGAGAAAGCCATGTGTGATGTCAGATGTACCTGCCTTCCACAAACACAATTAAAGTTAACAGGCTTTACTACCCGCTATTTTGTGCAAGGCGTGGAGAAATAGACTCCAGTCAGCTTCCACCTTGTGAAGATTGTCTTGTCTCTACATACATGCCTTGCGAGCAAAATATCAGCCTGCTATCTGGCGGAGGAGTCTGGAGTGCAATCCAAGTGTACCAAATCCAAAGGATCATGGATGGAATATCCATGATGAGGATCTGGCCATTGAGTGGATGCGAGGTACGCCTGCACCAGAGGCTGTATTGGCCATACTTGGCCACAAACATATAAACTTTCAGAATGCCCATGCTTGCAAAATGGTCTGCATTGCACAGACATGTGTAAACTACAAACCTGCAGCAACCAGGCAAATGAGCTGGAATGTTTTCCGGAGCTGAATGATAGTGATGTGGATGATGAATGATGTGACAGAGTAAGTGCTATACTTAGTAACGGCTCTAGATGGCCTAAATTCTAATTCGTGTTCCTAGTGTTGACATTATCTCTGTGCCTTATGCCATCTCTCCCTCTGTTTTAAGGACTCACCAGCCACAGCTCCTGTCTCTTCTCCACCTGATTCGAAGTCTGCCATTGCTGTCTCTTCATGCTCTCCGCTGACATTCAATTTCAGTATAGTGGCTCTGAGTGTTAGTTAGGATGAGGGCAGCAGGTGGGCCCCCCCTATTTTAGGACGGCATACAATGGAGAAATAAGGCATCTCTTTCCCTCTGCTAGCCTGGGAGTCCACCTTAGACAAGCTGTAGCACTCCCTCTGCTTCCTACTTATGGGTCAAATAGCAACTGGGCAGCTCTGAGTGCTAGTAGGCGTACTGTAGGCTACAGTAACACAGAGTGTTAGCACAGTAACTGCGTAATCAATTTCTCCTCGTTGTGATTGTCTTCATTAACAAAATTGGTGCATATTTAAATAAAATATTTCCAAAAATTTGTAATACAAAAAATACTTGTCTTAATATCAGTGATCAACTGGGCAAGTTTTATGGGGATATCTATTAGTTAATTTTTTCACCCTATTTGTAGTGTTTTGCCTACACGGGTGTAAGTTTGTTTACAGAGTGATAACTGTAATTAAGCTACTAGATAGGCAGGGCTATCAAACCAAAATATAAACTAGAGACCTGTAGAGAGATAAAAATGCCAAAATTGTTTGGTCCCCATGGGTGATAGGGGCCTACCAAGTTGTGAAAACGATCCCTTTAGCCCCTGGACTAATAGGGCCCCATTCTATTCGTCTGTTTGAAGTTCTGGCTGCACTAGCTACCTGTCAGGGGCTGGTGACATCAGATGGTGAGGTGAATAATCTAATAACCTACTTTTATGATAAGATGACATTCTTTGGCACATATAAATGCAGTTTTTGGGCGATTGGCTTATTTACATTAATAATGGCAAACACATATATACATGCCTTTTGGATTTTTTATTCCTTATTCCTTGTCCGCCTATAATTCATGTGTGTTTAGGTGTATATATTTTTTAAAAGGAGCAAGGTACTGATAAAATCTTTGCTGCATTGTGTGCAGCAACTGTCTGTGAACATTCAGTCCAAATTTGGTGAAATTCTGATAGTTATTTCCTGAGATTCGTGTGATAAGGCAGACACTGTCCCTTTTGAAGAAGCCTCAATTTTGACTATTTTCAATTTTGGGGAGGACCCAAAGATCATCCAAAAAATGTATTATATGTATTATAAGCTACTTGATACGCAGGTCTATCATACCAAAATGTAAACTAGAGACATAGAGGAAGTCAAAAACACCAAAATTGTGTGGTCCCTTTAAGTGATACCAATTTGTGAAAATTAGTCTATTGACCCCTGGACTACTGATTGTGTTTTATATTACAATATGGTGTGGAAAGTGTGAAATACTATTTGGACTAAATACATAAAAACTACTTCAGTCATCAAGAGAACACCATAATCAATTTGTAAAATAAAAAATTACGTTACGAAATTGGTTCATTTATATATGTATGATGTATGATTCAAGAGTTATGGTTATCCCTCATTTTGACCTGTCTATCACAAATTTGGGAGTAGACATAGCTCTAACAGTCTCCCAGACTTTATTTTTTTAGTTACAGCAACATGTAACCAATCAAATGAAAGCTTAGAGTGCTGGGCAGTTTTGTATAGCTATTAAAAAGCTGATGTTTCTCACCAAATACCGACAAATTGGGAAGATTTCCTATAGGTCATACCTTTTTTTATATTTTTTCTGCTAAATTTTGCAAAGAAAAGCCAATTATGCTTAGACAATACATTTTAAATTATTAAAATAACCATTTTAATTGATTTCTCATGCTTAATTTATGCAAAAAAGATGGTTTATTTGTCTCTGTACAATATATGGTTCAAAAGTTGTGGATACATTTGATTTTTAATTTTTTCCATATATTCCGATTGACGGAATTCGAAATTCTGCCGGAATTCCGAGGACTACCCTTTTTCGCGATGGGAACATCAAAATTCATTATCTACAGACCTTCACGATTCCAAAAATATAAGTTTCATTTAGAAATCCACCGTGACCATGGGGACCCCCCCCTTCCTACTAGACTAACAGTAACCTGTGATTTTACCCAGTTGTGTTGGCAGTGTGACTATTGGTATTAATTTATCATGTAATAATAACAATAACAATAACAATAACACCATACATTATTTTGTGGTCACTGAGCAGTGATTAGATTATTCCTCTCCTACGATATTTGTACAATAAGGCAATAGGCTGTATGATAGGAATCTGTCGGTGTTTTGGATTTACTCGCAGAATATTCATAAAACACCCATCATTACATCAGCCAGCCCTCTCTTACTTGCCTTTAATAGCCTATACTGGTTTACCACTGAGAAATGTATGGCAGTAATCCACATCATCTGCCAAACAGCATCCACATGACTTCATACCAAGGAGAGCACACACAGTGGATCTGAGTTTATCAAAGATTTGACTGATAAATCAGCATTAGAAAAACAACTGCATTGTCAACAATTTGACTACAGTTTGAATTTATGAATGAGAGACAGAGAACTTGTTCCTAAACCAAATGCCATGGCCCCTGTGTGGGAGTACTTTGGATTTAAACCAAACAGAGGGGAGCCCAGTAATTTGGACGAGCTGGTGTGCCGGGTTTGTTCTAAAACCATCTCAACAAAAAGACCGAATATGACCAACTTAACTGCACACCTGAGAGTGAGAGACTGACAATCTGTTTTTTCACAACGTCTTTATCTATTTATTTGGGTATTTTTACATGTTATTTCAGCTATTTAAAGTTTCTTTTTTTGCATTCATAAATATTCTTGTTAAATAAATGTTTATTTCTCTTTAAAAGGATGTACTTGCGTCTTTATGCCTTTATTATAATTATATAATTTTTAAAAAATGGTCTAAAAACGGCGAAATAACAACAATAATAAAAATGGTCTTAAAGCACAATATTATGCAATATTATCGCTTATCGCAATAATTTCTGACGCATTTAATCGCCCAGCAAAATTTGTTATTGTGACAGGTGCTACAGACTTTGTGGCCTGTGCTACAAAATTATCACCCTCTGTAACACCAGTGCTATGGGCTGAAAAAGTTAACGTACAGCCCTGAAAAATATCAAGACATGGGATGGGAGGGATTAATAAATAAAGGACCGTCTATAATGTAGTCTGTTTCAAATGAAGCTGGTAGCCTCTGCAGTTGTGGAAAGTAAAAGATGCTATTTTTTAAATTTCTTACTTTATTTCAGTCTTCATTATGATTGACGCTTTATGCTAAGTTAAAAGCAAGGCTGAATAATAGCGCCGTGTTTTGGTAATGCAATCAAACAGCGTGCCGTGACGGGCAGAGTAAAATGTCGGCAGTGTGGCGATCCGTCCGTCACCGCACTCGCATTTGCGACTAAAAATAGTTTTGAGTGAGCAAAATAGGCTGAAATCATTCAGCACGCTGTGTGAGTACAGATTACAACCACGAGCAGAAACGACAGACGAATCCCCTAACTTGAACGGGGGTCATAGACATGGACAGTAATGTATTCCTGTCAAATACGGCGGCCAACAGTATGTTTTGGTCAAAAATGACTCATGACACAAGGTTCCTTAGGTTAGATCTGATGTTTTGTGATAGTGATCCCATGTGGTCGATCACCTTCGAGACCGTTGAGTCATCAGCAGTGATCAGAACCTCGGTCTTGTCTGCATTTAGTTGGAGGAATTTGTTGGCCAGCCAGTTATTGATAGCAGACAGACATTCATAGAGTGAGTTGATTTCTTTCAAGTTATCCAGTTTAAATGGCAGGTATAGTTGAATGTCATTTGCATAACAGTGATAGGAAATGCCTATGGGGAAGCATGTACAGAGAGAGCAGTAAAGGAGCCAGAACAGAACCTCGAGGCAGGCCACTTGACAGGAGAGCAGGGTCAGACACAAAAGGGCCAACAGCTACTGAGAAACTTCTCTCACTGAGGTAGGAGGCGAACCACTTCAAAGCACTCCCAGAGACACCCACCCACGCACTTACTGAGCCTGTCTAGCATGATATGGTGGTCTACAGTATCAAATGCTGCACTTAGATCTAATAGCACCAGTACAGAACATTTGCCTGCATCAGCAGCCATCATGATATCATTAGACACTCTGAGAAGGGCTGTTTCTGTAGCGTGCTGCTGCGGGGAGCCAGATTGGAAATTATCTAACAGGCCTTGGATGGTCAGGAAGGAGGTAAGTTGGTTTGCTACTACTTTCTCAAGGATTTCAGATATAAATGGCAGTTTGGAGATGGGTCTGTAGTTTTTGGGTATGGAGGGGTCTAGGCTTGGCTTTTTGAGCGATGGCTGCACAGTAGCCTGTTTGAAAAATGAAGGAACACAGCCTGATTCCAGGGAGGTGATGGAGACCAAGTAGGGCTGGGCAGTATGACCCAAAATTCATATCACGGTATAAACTGAATCCCTTCATGGTAACAGTATATATTGCGGGATAAATGTTGTGGTGTAAAACTTATAATGGAAGTAGGGCTGGGTGGTATGGCCTAAAATCATTATCACGGTATTATTTTGGGGGGATGCGGTGACGGTATGATATTGAGGTATCGTCTTCTCTTTTTTTTTTTTTACACCTTAGATAAAACAATTTAAAAAGCCATACAAGTCTAGGATAGAAACTATTTACTGTCAGAAGTAAAACAGTTGCTAATCCATCTATTATTGTGTATAAAATGCTATATAGTATGTATAAACGTTAGAGGGAAGAGGAGGGCCGGGGGCTCCCGGGCCCCCTTCTCCCACGGGCCTGGGTTTGGTGCGGTCGGCCAGGCCACCTCCATCACATAGCAAGGAAGGTGTGTGAGGCTGGCCGGCCGCCGGACCCTGTTCTGCCACCGAGTACTGCGGTATGAAGGTAACGTTAATCACAAAAGCAGCGGCTCTTGTTTACTGCGGTAAGTTACCATCACCGCGAATACCGCCCAGCCCTTGCGCACATCATTTGTCTTGAGATGGTAAAATAATTTGCTTGTGTTACCTTTGTTTGCTGTCACTGTCACTCGACACTGCTCACTTTCCGACCGTTTAAAGCCGAACCATGTCCAAATCACGGACGTAGCACCGTTTATTTAACCGAGCTTCTCTTGCTCCGCTGTCTGTCATTGTCACATTGAAGCCTGATTTATGGTCGTGCGTTGAATCGACGATGTCGCTACGTGGTTGCCGTGACGCCGTCGTGAACCCTTTGAACTTCTCCGTCACTCCATTTTGTTGCGGTGTAATTCACCGCCAGAGCTTTAGGAGGCTGCGTTCCTTTCCTGAGTGGTTATCGTCGTCTCTAGTTGATTCTTTGTTTAGCTTCCGGCTTTTCCTGTCACAGAGAAATGAACGTGGAGCACGGACAGACGTCTCCGGCCGTATCCGTATCCGTATTGAACGTTGAGCATAATGGCATATATAATGAGCCTTAATACTGCAACATCTACATCGCAATAGAAGATGTTTAAAGATGGCGGAATCTGGAAATACGGAACCGGAAATGCGTTGCTACCAAGCAAACCAATCACAGCCGTGCCGGTCTGCGCTGGGTCTGCGTCGCCTCGACGCGTAGTTACATTTTTGGGGAGGTGCACGTCAGGCTACGCCGGGGGCTACGGCGAGCCTTCTGCGTAGCCCCGTACCCCACGACGTAGCGACGTCGTCGATTCAACGCACGACCATAAATCAGGCTTGAGGCAGGTGCGATGACATCATCGACGATAGGACTGTACAACGCAAATCTCTACCGTGGGCCAAATTTATATCATTTCTACCGTCTATTGCATATACCGCGCAGCCCTAAGACCAAGATGGGGCCCACAGATCTAAAAATCTCTTTCAGCAAGGATGTTGGTAAGATGTCTAGTGGACTGGAGGATGATTTCATGGTGCCTATTAGCTCAGTCAAATCCTGCAGAGGCAGAGGAGAAACCGCTTAGAGAAGCCTGCCTGGGTGGACAGGTTGGAGGGGAGGCATTGAAGGGGGTGATACTAGCCCTGACATCAGCAACCTTGTTCACAAAAAAAGGACAGAAAATGGTTACAATCCTGATTGGAAGAAACAGGGACTGAGGGGAGTGGAGGACTGATGATGTTGTTTATAGTCTGGAATAAGACTCTGGGGATTTGCCTGCTTGATGCGATCAGGTTTGCAAAATAAGCAGCCCTTGCATTCTTAATCAGCACATTGAGCTCTGTTAACAGATCTTTGAGATAGAGACGGTGGACATGGAGTTTGGTGGATTTCCAAAGCCATTCTATTTTTTGACATTTGCGTTTGTGGCTGCGGATCTGGTTATTTACCTAGGGAGAGGAGTTTACAGGCCTGATGGTGCGAGTAACTATGGGGGCTATTTCATCTAAAATTGTAGAGCAGTGGGAGTTGAAAACATGGACTAGAGACTAGGGATGTCACGATTTATAGATTTTCTTGGTATGATTATTGTCAGAGAAATAATCACGGTTTTACGATTATTATGCATTCATTAATTTCACACTATAAATGTGTGAAATCAGTATATGTATATATTCATGTATGAAAATATAGTAGCCGTACAACTGTGTTGGTAAGCTTGGAGTTTTTTTAAGTTGATGTAAAAATAAACGACGAGCATTTGTGAAATCCTGCACTCGTGTGGACGTGAGTTTCTGCCTGTCGTCTCACTTCAAAGAGCAACACGGACCCAAAACCATTACAACTTCATGCTGTGTGCACACAAACTGCAAAACTATCCATCAAAAAAGTTTTTGAGATGTGCCTTAGCTTGTCACGTTGCACTGCAAGCCCAACTCCTATCATACCACTACGCCATTAATTCCAAATGACATGCTAACATATAATTTTTAATTCAGTGTAAAGGGCCGTCCACACCAAGAAAGATAACTGTAACGTTAACTATAACGATAACAATGGCAGCATCCACACCAATGAACGATATCGTCGTGTCGCTAGGTTACGCCAAACACACACTGCTCAGTGCGGTCGGCAGGGGAGCATAGTGATGGATAAAATGGATATTGATGACCTGTTATTGCTGTATGTTGCGAGACAGAAAAAGAAAACCAATTTACCGCTTGCTCCACCTGTCTGTCTGTCTGTAAGCTCCATCTGTCATGAGACAAACATGAATGGAGATGTGCAGTTTATTGTGTTTCACCGGCGATGAGCTGTCATTACGCACGACAATTACGCACGGCTGCACGTTCTTTGTAACTCACTGTGTGAGCCTATGTTGCATAATAAAGATTTGCCCCCCTCAGTAACTTCATCCTGGCTCCTGAATTTTTTGAATGGAGGGGAAAAGAGGAGACGCATTCCCCTGCAAAATGTATTTTATTGCAGTTATTTATCTTATTTGCAAAACAAAATCACTGAAGTTAAGGCTCTGTCGCAAAACTATTGTTACGGATCTTTGCACATGTTTAAGTGAGTGTATGGAAATCCTGGAGCTTTCTTAGTGGGTATACGTGATGTGATGAACGTCTCGACCTGTCATTTCGGATGGATTTTGATTGGCTGTCAGTGTTTCTATCGTTCATCAAATGGCTCTGAAAGTGATCCAAACGATATCATCCACCACTGTCGTTGTCGTTATAGTTGTAGTGTGGACGCTGCCAAACACTTGAGTTTAGAACGATTTTTAAAACTGTATATTTATAGTTATATTTATAGTTATAGTTCTTGGTGTGGACAGCCCTTTACATTAGATAAATTGAGATTGACGTATTTTAACCCAGTTGTTGTGTATTTACCTTTACTTACGCATATAAAGCCGGGTGGTTGTCCTGCAGGTATTATCATGTTGCCCGTTTTTGAGCCTTTGGCTGCGACTTTTTAGCAGCATGTTTTACAAACTGGAAAGCCGTCGACAACAATGACCCCTTGGTCATTTTGCGATAGCCAAAATGATCCCACAAGGCTGACTTTATCCGTTTTCTTTGGGGGGAATTCTTCTTCATCCATACTTCATCACTCGGAGACACCGCTTGTGTAACTTTGTTTTCGTTCTGTACGAGTTGCGCTGACCTACTGTATATGATTCTGCGTCCCGGCATAATCTTTGGAGATTGACGGTGTTGAGGAATCTTTATGAATAATTAACCGTGGTGTTTAAAATCGCGGTTATTAGTGAAATCAAGTTATCGTGACATCCCTACTAGAGACTCTGCGTCAGCATGAAGTGACGGAGCATGGGCTGTGCTGCAGTCAAATGCGGCAGAAAAATTTTCTGCTGAGAGACTGTTTAGGATGTGTGAACTTTTTACTGGCTTCCCTGGAGTGACGTCAGCATCAAATGATATTTTGAATAAAACCCTTTTGTGGTCAGTTACTGGCAAATCTTCAATGCTAACATCCATGACATTTAACCCAAGACTGAAAACCAGATCCAGAGTGTTTCCCTTGATGTGTGTGGGGCCAGATATATGCTGGTTCAGGTTAAATGACTCTGTAATTCTTAAAAAATTTGCAGCGAAGCTGTTAATGTTATCATTTATGTGTTTATTAAAGTCACCAGCCAGGACGATTCTTTTGTAATGAATGATGGATGATAAAAACTCGCTAAAATCAGACCGAAAAGCACCATTTATGCCTGGGGGGGCGATAGGTAACACAGCAGATAAGTAGTTTGGAGCAACCAATTTTGGATGTCAGCGCTTCAGACAACGAAAAAGAACCAGTGCACAACTTGTGGGTTGTAAAAAAAAAAAAGTCTCTGTGGACTATGGCTAGCCCCCCTCCACGGCCCGAGGTCCATGGGCACAGGAGAAGGAGCAGTGTAGAGGACAAAGTTCAGTCATTATTTTCAATGTCAATTATTGTCTCTCTTGGATGTCATGCACTTTGAGCAATGAGTGGATCTTCAAACATTTAAAAGTCTATATTAATTTCGACTGGATCATGTGAACTGCATCTCAATCCTCACTCTCACAACACTAAACCCCTGTGCTTGCCTGAGAGGGACTAAATGTGCAAACCCGCTATTTTTAAATATCTCATCAAGAGAGACTCTCACTAAAGCCTGTTCTATTTTGTTCTGAAAATGTCGGTGTGCAACCATGTTCTGTGGACAATAAATGAGGTGCAGACTGATAAAGGAGGAAGTACAGTGAGTGCTTGAAGGAGGAGTGAGTGACAATAAACCCGCTCACATTTAAAGGGATAGTGCACCCAAAAATGAAAATTCAGCCATTATCTACTCACCCTCATGCTGAGGAAGGCTCTAGTGAAGTTTTAGAGTCCTCACATCTCTTGCGGAGATCAGCGGGGGGAGCGGCTAGCACACCTAATGGCTCATGGCTCCCCAGACTAACGTCCTAGAACACAAAATTGAAACCACAAAATATCTCCAACATCAGGGTTCCTACACAAGTATGGAAATAAATTTGATCAATTTCCAGGTAAAAAGTATGGAAAATGAAAAATAAAGTATGGAATAATATTTATGTTTCCAGACTATTACCGCTGTTCTAAAATACTGTTTTCTAAAATAGAATATTAGGTATTTCCAAAAATAACTGAATCAATCTTCATATGATTGCTTTTTATGGTACAGCTTTAAGTGGAACAATCAGAATTGCATATGTAACCTATATGTAGGTTTTTACATTTTATTGCACATATTAAAGTTGTAATTCTAACAAGTTTAACTTGTTGTTTTTGAGCCAGTATTGCCTTTGTAGTTGACTGTTAACCTCACCTACAGAATGGTGCGATGGGACATGTTGTTTTACGTGTGTGTGAGTGTGTGAGTGTGTGAGTGAGTGAGAGAGAGTGTTTTATGTTCAGACACTTGAGGGACACAAAAAAATTAAGCATTGAACTGGATTCGGGGGGTTTTAGCTTGGCACCACCTAGCGTCAATGGTGTTGCATCGCACTGTTGCAACAACCAAATTGACCGTGAGGATCAGAGATAATCAATAAAATGTAGGCTGTAAAGCCACCAATATACCTCTATGTATATGTAGAATGAGAAGGTGTGTGGACACTTTACAAAATAAATGATTAAAGAGACCAAGCAACAACTAATCAGATTTATCTGAAGAAAAAACAAATACTGGGGCGTCGGTGGCTTAGTGGTAGAGCAGGCGCCCCATGTACAAGGCTGTTGCTGCAGCGGCCCAGGTTCGAGTCCAGCCTGTGGCCCTTTGCTGCATGTCTCTCCCTCTCTCTCTCCCCCTTTCACACTTAACTGTCCTGTCCATGAAAGGCAAAAATGCCCAAAAAAATATCTTAAATAAAAAAAAAAAGAAAAAACAAATAGTAATGCAAATAATTATATCAGAATGCACAGTACCAGTACAAACAGCTCACAGTTAATTATACCAATATGTACAGTATCAGTTCAAACAACAGTAGACATGTAAGGGATAATGTATAGTGAGCTGGTGACAGTTGAAAAATAACTCCCGACGGGAATGGAACCCCGATGCAGCGGAGTTATTTTTCAACAGTCGCTGGCTCACTATACATTATCCCGCTTAGGACATGGCTCACTACTAAAACATTCCAATTGCTGGCATCAATATTAATAAATTGCTGGCAGAGAGAGTGTATTGACAAAGGAGAGGCATTTACCAGACAAATGGGAGCGGAGGAGAGGATTTTACTTTTAAGAGGATTTTTATTTTTTCCACTTCTCCCGGTCGGAGATGCTGGGTGCCCAGTAGCTGCGAAGGCTGCCCACACATGGGGCCGGTTGGAGTTCAAATTGAATGGGGAACAAAGTTCAGTGTTCACTAAGCTGGGCATAATTTAGCTGGGCGATGTCTGTCGATAGCAGCCTCCATGAGAAGAGAACAGAAGGAAGGGAGGGGGGTATCACTGTCCGAGGGCTGCCGTAGAATGGCAACGAGGATGTCAGCCGACCAACACTCGCTACCTGGTCCCTGGTTGTGGTGATTTGCAATGCTGGCCAGCTAGGAGTTAACTAGCAGTCAGTACAGTACAGTCCTCCCTCATCTAGCTAACATTTAGCTGTGTTACTTACTGATCCGTTAGAAAGGAAGCTAGCTTGACATCAGTTTTGAAGCCTCTTAAGTCATGGAGCTCTCTCCATGTCTTGAACGCCTGACTGAGGGTTACTCTTGTTTTTCCTCTTCTTTTATCACTCCTTTTTGCTCTTCTTTGCCTCCTCAGACAGAGGAGCTTGTTTTCTTTTGCTAGGCCGTCCCCAAACTTTGTCAGTCTGCCATTGTGCTCGTGACTCAACTATGTCATGCCCAACTCCTCATAAGGACCAGCTCCAGTCCCTGATTGGCTGACCATCCAGTTTCGCAATACATGACGCGTTTCCTGCCGTAAAGCAGATTTTTTTCCGCGAAATTTCGCCCCCTGTGGCAGAAGCTTATTGCAAAGATTGCAAAGCCTGCAAAGCCACTAAGTAACCTATGTAAATGCTGATAGTGTGATTTTACTGTGGCCACTACCCTGTGCAACCCACATTATTTTCATAATCTAATATATTTAGGAAAAAATCTGATGCCTCTTTACACTGTGTTAAAATAAAATTCAATACATTGAACTGACCTTGCGTTTTTATTTGCATGCCATTATGGTACTTGGGTACAATTGCCTATTAAGAATAATTAAATATGATGTGAAATATGATACATTGATATATCAATTTCAATTTTAAATTTTATTTATAAAGCCCGATATCACAAATCACAGTTTGCCTCACAGGGCTTTACAGCATACAACATCCCTCTGTCCTTTGGACCCTCACAGCGGATAAGGAAAAACTCCCCAAAAAACCCTTTAACGGGGAAAAAAATGGTAGAAACCTTAGGAAGCGCAACTGAGGAGGGATCCCTCTTCCAGGACGGACGGACGTGCAGTAGATGTCATACAGAACAGATCAACATAATAAATTAACAGTAATCCATATGACACAATGAGACAGAAAGAGACAGAGACAGAGACAGAGAGAGATGCAGGACAGACGGTAATGACAGTAGCTTACAACAACATTAATGAAAGTAATAATATTATAATTATAGTTCTATATTTACTCAGATGTTTCCATAGTCTCTGAAAAAAAAAAAGAAACGCAGAGAAGTCTGGATAATATTAGGGTATGGAAAAGTATGGAATTTTGAAATTCCAAATGTGTAGGAACCCTGCAACATGCTCATCTGTCCGATCCAAGTGTCCTGAAGTCCTGACATAAAAAGTTGTTTCGAAAAACGTCATTTGAACTCTGTTTTTAGCCTCACTGTAGCCTGTAGCTCTGACTGCTTCTCTGTGCTCCGCGCTCACGTGTGCGCACTCAGGGTTATCGGTGATGCACGGTCTCTGAAGAGCAGCAGTCTCGTCAGTACTCATGTCCAGATTCTAAAGTGCAGGCATCGCCAATTCCCAGTCTGAGCAGCAAAGACTTTACTCATCCGTTGGCATTGCTTTGCATTTGAAACAACTACACCACCAGGTTTCCAGTGCTGGCTGAGGGTTAGGCTCATGAGCTGCGGTGGCTGCTTCATCCAGTAGCCTGAGTTCCGTGTCTGTATACTCGGGGTCAAACAAATACGGCTCAACAAAGCTGTTCCTCCTCAATTTCAGTCTTCAGACATGTTGGGCTTTCCTTTGCTAAAAGACCGTAGTGCAAATTATCTTTTAACCACCGTGGTTACCGTTGTCTCCCCCTGCGGTGCACGTGTCATGTGATGTAAACACAGGTAAGCAAAGCTCATGCTTTTGCTGGTCTCATGCAAGCGTGCACACGTGAGCACGGAGCACAGAGAAGCAGTCAGAGCTACAGGCTACACTGAGGCTAAAAACAGAGTTCATATGACGGTTTTCTAAACAACTTTTTATGTCAGGGCTTCAGGACACTTGGATCACTATGGATGAGCATGTTGGAGATATTTTGTGGTTTCAATTTTGTGTTCTTGGATGTTAGTCTAGGGCACCGTCAGCCATTAGGTGTGCTAGCCACTCCCCCTGCTGATCTCAGCAAGAGATGTGTGGACTCTAAAACTTCACCAGAGCCTTCCTCAGCATGAGGGTGAGTAGATAATGGCTGAATTTGTATTTTTGGGTGCACTATCCCTTTAAGAGTAGTTTGTGGTGGAAATGCTAAACAGACGGATCTAGGTACCATGTCTGAAGGGTTACTTTTGGTTTCAAAAGTATTACACTGAAAGTGTTTGGTGGAAACGGGGCTCATTATTCATTTATTGTGTAAAATAAGAAAAAGCATGTTGGCCGATTCTTCATTCTAAGGCCGATATTGGCTGATATTGATGACATGCAGATATTATCATGCATCCTTAATAATAACATCATCCCATCCCTCAGCTGAAAAGTTGGCAACCACGAATCCACCACACTAAACTTGTTTCTTCATTACTGTCACTTTCACAAACAAACCCTCAAAATGCGTCCTTTTTTCCACTTCCCCAGCTCTGTGGTTTTCAAAGATGCCTTCATGTTTGTAGCCAAGTGCTTTCTGTTGCTAATTGGATGATTGTTTGTTGCTTTCAGGTTCATACATCAGATTTCCCTGGCAACTACCCTGGCTATGATGATGCATGGGATATGCAAAATTTTCAAAAGGTACATTTCCTTTATGGAAGCCCTGAAAAGTGGCCGTTGGTAATAGCTGAAGTGTGTGGATATGTCTGTAGAGGAAGATTTGCCTCTTACTGGTTTTTTTTGTTTTTTTTTATTGAAAATGTCTCCCATGCACTTTAAGAAATGATGTATTTGCCTTTTTTTGAATGGCCAGACAGACTAATTTCTAAACTTCAAAGAACTCCACTTTGGGATACAAAATTCTGGGCCAATACCAATGATGTTAAGAAATAACAATTTAGTCGATACCAATGTTTTTATATTGTTCTTTATTTTGTTTTTGGTGTTACTTTTCTCCCTTCTGTGCCTTTTCTGTGCTTGTGAAAGGTGATATACCTTTCATATGAAATACATTAAAAAAACTGCTTTAGAAGCCCTTTTACTATATGTACACAACAGTTAGATCACAGAGCCCATTTGCCAAACACTCTTTTTGTTCTTGTTGTACCTGCTCATAGGGATGTCCCGCTACAGCTTTTTCACTTCCGATCCGATACCGATATTACAGCCTTGAGTTTTGGCCGATACCAATCCGATCCAAGCGTGTATTATACAAATTCACTTATTTTATTGTCAGTCATGTTAGAAAAGGTTTGATCAAGTGATATTACTCTAACAAGAACAACTACTTAATCAGGTTAGTTAGAATGCAACAGTTGGTATCAGAAACTGATCCGGTTGTTGTTAACGGTTAAATAAACAAACTTTAAACTTGAACATTAACGTTAAATAAAAAATATAGCTGGTTTGTTTTGGCTGCTTTGGCCCCTTAATAAATAGAAAATAAGTCAACACAAGAAATCTTTAAAATGTCTAACACTGAAATTAAAATGGCAGCAAGACTCCACAGACTTGTGCTTTGCCCCCCTAATAAATAAAAAATAGAAAAACACCACAAGACATTGTTGACATTTAACAAACAATGCAGCCTTTCCTTTTCAGTTATTTTAGTAGTGTCAGTGCCAACCTGGTGCTGGGTTTCCTGGGGCCAACAGAGGGGACAAAAAAACCACACACAATATTGTACAACTGTTTAAACAAGCAATAGTCCATCCATGGCTCCAGTTTCACTAATTGTGCCCAAAACAATGTCATCAGTGCTCTTTACTTAAACAGTAAGAAAACAAATAGTCAGTTAACTAAATAACCCCGTGGAGGAATCCACAAGAAAAGCACTGGAGCACTCAGATCACTTGTGATGAATTTATTTATGACTAACGTTTCGACGCTAACTGTGTCTTCATCAGAGTCAAACAGTACAAGTACCAGGTAAGAAGGTTTAAATATCTTCTAAAATATATTTAGAGTGTCCATTCTCACTGAGGGTGAATATCGGCGTGGATTATTCTCGCGGAAAAATATAAAAGTTGATTTCATGGGTTATTATGGAAGTTTGCACACTGGGGCAGAACTTTTGTGCGGTGCATTTGCTCTCCACCGACTGCACCACCTGGCTCTCACCTGATCTAACAGCTGATTGGTTTAGATGTCAACTCAACAAGATGAGAGTTTAGGTACTGTATATTTACACTGGACTTTTTAGTTATTGAGGTGTTGTGAGGATTCTTAAAATAACAGTTGTGAAGCCTTGACTGTATCTGACTGAGCCTTAATGAAAGCTGTTGTCTTGTATTTTTATTTTCTCTGAAAGTATTAACCTTATAGTCAAGTACTGTTTATTTAGCCCCTGTAGTTGAGAGGAAAGGTCAAACTGATATGATGCTGATTTACAGGAGAATTCATGTCAAATGGAGGATAAACCATGAATATAAATTACAGATCACCTGTAAAGCATTTAATAAATTGATCTATCATAATTAAAACAACTGGAGACTGAAAACAAATTGATATATGGGTCTGATCACTTTTTTAATGAATTGACATCATTCCAGACGGGATGTTAGTGTGTCTGTGACTTCCTGTATAGACTGAAGACTGCTGGAAACTGTCGTGAAACTGTCCGACTCAATACTATCCAGCTGCAGCTAGGGCTGGACGATTGTGGCAAAAATAATAATAACCATTATTTTGATTGATATTGAAATCACGATTAATAAACACAGCTATTCATTGATTTCAAAACTCCACCAAAACTCAACTTTAAATATAACTTAAAAGAACAGCCAGAAATAAATTAGTAACAAGTAAACAAGTGAAAAAAATAAAAATAATAATAGTAAATTAACATAATAATAATAAATAATAATAATAATAATAGCAATAAAAACAATAAATAAAAATAAATACTAGGGCTGACCCAAAAAAGCTTTGAAGCTTCATTCGATGGCATGGGATTTGATTGTGAAATTTATTAATTTTTTAATATTCGGCCTCTTTTTTTCTCACTCTCAAGCAAGCATAAAATATGGCAACTGGACTAACCTCGTGTGAGTAGAAAGAGTAGAAAGTTGCCATATTTTATGCTTCCTTGAGATTTATGCTTGCTTGAGATTTATCATGACCTGGATGACTGAGAATATCCACAGATCTTTTTTCTCACGTTTTTTTGGGGGGACCTTGAACGCAACACCATCTCCGACAAGGAAAAGGAAAGCCCAACGTGCAATGAATGGAGACCTATTATCCTGCTTGAACACAGACAGCTAAATTCTTTCAACAGTGTGACTCAAAATAATGATAAAATAGATTTTATTGATGTAAAATAATATGCTGATGGTGACATTTCCCACCAGTGCGCTGCGCTCTGAGTCTGGTGTCAGTGACTGTAGAGGCAGATAATGTATCATTTTATATTAAAGGTGAAAGATAAGGTTAGTTACACAACGTTTAGGAAGCAGCTGGTCAAATATCAGATTTGGCAGCAAAAGGACCCATAAAAGGTGTTTTGATAATTTGAGTAGTTCGTGCGTAAGTCAAGCCTTGGGAGGTCAAACGAAGTAGAACGCGCTGGGTTAGGGTGACCGGACAGGTGGAACAGATGGGTCAAGTTTGGCAACTGGGACGGTTGTTGTTGCCAGTTCTGAGAGAGAGAGAGACAAAGAGGACAGGAAAATATTGGCGCACGAAGGCCACCTTTAGGAACAATCAGAGGAAATCAGGAGAACTTTGGATTCCCAGAAAATATGACCTAAATACAATCACACACACACACACACACACACACACACACACACACACACACACACACACACACGCACTTGCATGAACGAGCAGACGCCAAGTATATGCCAAGTGACTGTTCAGGGCTGTTTCCAACTGATTCGTTGTGTAAACCAGTGTATCTGTTATATGCTGACGTTTTGCGATTAAAGTAACCCCGTTGGCTGTAACTTTTCTCCATGACACATCGTGCATCTGTCTGCTTGTGCTGCAGTGCGCGCCAAGGGTTTTAATTTTTAGTGTTAAATCAAAAGGTAAACACTACTTATCAGCAACCAGAAGTGTTTTCGTTTGTGAATATTTTTATCTTAATTCTAGGGTTGCAAGAAACTACCTTTTTGCCATAATTTGTAAGTTATTAACGTTTTTGAACTTTTTTTCCCCGCTCGTGTTGCCTTGGGGGCAGACACGGCAGCGGGACAAACTTTGCAAACAATTTGCTTTTGCTCGACGTCCGTCGACTTGAAGCCAAAATGTTTCCAGATGACTGAAGTTGTCCTACCTTTCTTCTCAACCAAAGGCTGCCTTTCTGCCATGTTCTCAATTGCTCGGTCCACATATTATTGATCCACACACGTCACACGCTTGATGCTGCTGCACATAACACAGGTGCATTCACGGTGCTTTTCCTGCACAGGAACTTGCATACACACCGTGCGGCGCATTAATTGTTTTTCTTCGATTATGATGTTTTTATGATCGTGAGAAGCCAAAATTGAAATCATGATTAAAATTCGATTAACCGTCCAGCCCTACCTGCAGCCCCAGAGCAGAAGCCCCTGACGTGACACAAGCCCCCAACTTGCCGGAAGTGCCACTGGCATGATGGAAGTGACTTTTCTCTTCTTTTTTACAACTTTATTAACCTCTTGCACTCCACCCCCATTTTGTAGCGAAAACACCTTAAATGACATACTGAAATTAAAACGACTGTAGCATCTGAACCGCTCTGACTACATGCATGCATGAGGTTTTGCCAGAAAGCAAACTCTCTGAAGTTTCTTGTGAAAGTGTTAAAAACACTCTAGGTGATACAGAGACAGAGTAATGGGCCTCTGAAGTCAGTAAAAAAAAAAAAAAAAAAAGAGTTTCAGGATGACTGTCTGTGGCTTCATCTGAGCAGGTAAATGACACTGTGGGGCTGTAGGCACACTATCAATGAACATCTGTGTCAAGTTTGAAGAGGATTGCTCAAAGTATGACCATTCTACAGTGTTTTTTCCATGAAAACATCCAGGCGGAGCTCCACATGACAGAGCGCTTCAAACATTGTACCTTATTGAAATCAGGTGTGATTATGATAGCTGATGTTGTTTATGACAGAAACACCATAAAATATCACCAAATAAAGCCATATGAAACGTGAAAGTTGTGATCCTACTTTCTAGTCGGTATATCTCAGCCAAAAAAAGTGGTAGGAGTGAGATCTCATCTCTTATATACTATACTAGCTATGAGTCCATTCACCGCTGTGCATAAGATCACGAGTAATCCTTTAACTTTTCCCCTCGAAAAACGGCATGATATGGCTTGTCACCACTCATCGCGATTTTGGACTTAGTGTACTTAGGCTGCTCTGTTGCGAAAATCATAAGGAATAAAAGAAAAACGACAGCGGTGATACCAAGCATTACATGGTTTGATGACGTAGTGCGCCTGTGAGATCCCATTTAACAGAGGAGGGAGGGAGCGCGGACGCCGGCGTCCGGCCGGAGTTAAAGAGGTTAAGTAAAATTGCTTAACATAGTGTCTATGAATTGATGAATTGTCCATTTATTTTACCTTTATTTAATCATACAAGTCACCTTTGTTTTTTGTTGTTTTTTAGTAAAACAAAATTGTTTAGATAGCACACATGATACATCTGGCCGATATCGGCCAGATCGTTAAGATATAGCAAGGATAGCATTTGTTCATTGCCAAGACGTCGCTGAGACGTCAGCCTTTAATCAAAAATGACCACCACGTGACGTTCAAACCATCAATACAAGAAGCTGTCTTTATTAATATTCATATGCTTCGTTAACTACGACCTTTATTCATTTAGGTCAGACCTTTCAAACTACAGGTATTTCACCATTCAATGTGAGAAATCAATGCTAATGTTCAAAAATAGCTGACTGTTATCATATTTCATGTGTAAGTGTCCACAATGAAGAGACAAAATTCAGTTTGACAAACTTTAATTTTAAATTTCCACAAACAATATCTGATGGCCAGTCCGCTTCTCCTGGTAGCCTGCAAGAGACAGAAAAGACGATGAGCACATAACTTCAAGAAACAAATCCCAACTTCACCACTGTATTTTTTTTTATTTTTTTTTAGCATTTTAGCTGTCTTTTAGCCAGATTGAAGGCTTTGGGTCCATCACTCTGCTTAATTTAGTATTGAAACGGTTAAATAACGGGATCTGTTAACTCCGTTAACTGTTAACAGCAGCTCAACAATCAGTCCATCATCTCGTAAAAACAGTGGTACTGCGCTATTACCTGTAGCCACTGGGTCAGTTTGCTTTGCAGAGGAGTGTGGTGTAATTGTTTACGTAATGCAACGTAGCGGATGCCAAGGGGCGTTCAGGGTTGCTATGGTTATGTGGAGAGTGATGCTACCACCTGTTGCTGGTAATAAAGACACCTTTCCTGAGATACACGGTATTCAATCAATCAATCAGTCAAACTTTATTTATATAGCACTTTTCATACATTAAAAATGTATGAAAAAAGTGCTTCACAGAATAAAAACATACAACAAAAATATTACATACATATGGAACCCCCCCACACACCCACACACACACACACAGTCAATATAGTCAGTAACATGGCTGGGCACTGAGGAACCAGGTGAGGAAAGAATCACCTATGGGGAGCTCATCCACACTGAGAGGTGTCACAGCCCACAGCCACAGGGAGCACTGCCACAGAGGCCACCCTGAACCAGATAGACTAGGGTGGACTCCACACATGGTGCAGAACCTCCCAGTCCTCCGGACCTGAGGGATCTTCAGGACCACGCTCCTGTGGGCAGACCAGACACACCTCTCAGTGTGGAGGCCCCCCATGAGGAAACACTGGAGCTAAAAACTAAAAGACTAAAAAAGGCAATATGATAAGATAAATCAAGTATAAGATAAAATAATAATAATAAATAAATAAAGATTTAGAAACTTAATAATAATGAAATGCTAAGATTAAAAAGAAATAATTTAAAATCATTAGAAATTAAAATAACATAAGAATTAAAAGAGTAAAAGAAATCAGTTAAAAGCTAAATTAAAAAGGTCAGTCTTGAGCCTCCTTTTAAAAACATCAACAGTCTCTGCAGTCCTGATGCAGGCCGTTCCATAAGTGAGGACCATAATGGCTGAATGCAGCCTCCCCGTGAGTTTTCGTTCTCACTTTTGGAAAAATTAAAAGGCTGGTGCCGGAGGACCTCAGGATCCGCAAGGGTTGATATGATAAAAGCAGGTCAGATAGATAAGATGGCCCAAGACCGTTAAGACATTTAAAAACTAATAAAAGAACCTTAAAATTGATCCTGAAACACACAGGGAACCAATGCAGTGATTTTAACACTGGTGTAACGTGCGCCTGCCCTCTGGTCCTCGTCAGCCCTCGTGCGGCTGAGTTTTGAAGTAACTGCAGGTTAGAGATGGTCTTTTTGGGAAGACCAGAGAGCAGGGCATTGCAGTAATCTAAACGACAAGAGATAAGAGCATTCATCACCACCTCCATGTTAGCCTGAGAGAGAAACGGGCGGACTCTGGCTATATTCTTAAGATCATAAAACCTATCTTTGTTACATTTTTGATGTGTGGAATAAAACTAAGCTCAGAGTCAAAAATGACGCCCAGGTTCTTTACACATTATGAAGGTTTAAAATCTTATAGTTTTGGTCTCTCTCTCTTGCCTTCAGCACCAATAATTAAAACCTCTGTTTTGTCCTGGTTGAGCTGTAGGAAATTCACTGCCACCCATGACTTGATATCTAAAATATAGTTAAAAAGGATATCAATTGGCCCTGTGTCATCAGGAGACATGGCGATGTACAGCTGTGTGTCATCTGCGTAACTTTGGAAGTTGATGCCATGCATCCTGATGACATCCCCAAGGGGAAGCACGTATAGATTAAAAAGACATGGACGTAAAATCAACCCTTGGGGCACCCCACACCTAATTTCATGCTTTCTGGAGGAACATGTATACTTACAAAGAAACAACGAACTGTGAGATAAGAGCTGAACCAGTTAAAAACAGTACCAGAGAGGCCCACCAGGTTTCTGAGTCTATTTAATAAAATGTGGTGATCTACTGTATCAAAGGCAGCGCTTAGATCCAGTAGTACCACATTTCCCACAAGCCAGATAATGTGACATGGTGTTAGAAGTGGGATGGTGTATCCAGTGAATGTTATCTGCATTTGAAAGAAGCCTGGTTGGGCAAAGGAAACAGTCAAAGAGCAGCTGCTAGCTAGTTAGCACAGTGCCACAGCAGCTAATGGACGGTGCAGCAGACGCAGCCCCCGGGAGAGAGGTACCCGCGCCCGGTCCAAGTGCAACGTTCAGTATCCGGCCACTTGAGCAGTTTGACTTCACCAAGCCCCATGAATGGGAGAAATAAATTCAGAGGTTGGCTACAAACCTTTAGAACAATTAATAGTAGGGGTGTAATGGTACCAAAAAATCGTGGTTCGAAAGTACCTCGGTACGGACGTCACAGTTTGGTTGCTCAAATGTTTCACCAAGTTGGTGATGTCTCGTGTTGTCTTCCTTTGCGAGGCAGACTTTCTCTTGTCTTTTTTCAAATGCGCCAGCTGCGAATGTTGATACAGGTGTTGTCATACACACCACTTGTGCAATCTGTGCTCCAAAAGGAACAACAAAGGTGTTTGTGTGCATAAATGAGTAAAATAAATTAACTAAATTAATGAATTGAATCAATTTCAAAGTACCGGTATTTTCCAAATGCAGTATAGTACCGTTTGGAATACTCTAGTACCGCAGTACTATTTTAGTACCGGTATAACGTGCAACACTACCTGCTAGTCAAGAGTTGGGGCTGATGGCTCGAGTTGGCAGCATTGACGTAGAGACAATGAAAGACAGATATCCAAAGCCGTGCAGTGGTCTTGGTGTAATGCAGCAGCCGTACACTATCAAACTGAAACCTGATGCAGTGCCGTTTTCTCTAAAGACTGGGTTCCCCTCCCACTAATGCCCAAAGTCAAGAGAGAACTAGAGCGCATGGAGAGGATTGGAGTCATCAGCAGAGTGGTGAATCAACTGGGAAAGTTCATCCCACAGCTCGCAGAAAAAGACAAACCACTCAGAGACTTACTCTCAAAGAAGAACCACTGGTTCTGGGGAGCTGACCAAGACAAAGCTTTCCACAGCTTGAAAGAGGAGCTGTCTCATACACCTGTCTTAGCCCTGTATGATCCAAATAAGAACATCAGTGTCAGCAGACGCATCTTCTTTTGGATTGGGTGCAGTTCTGGTGCAAAAGTGGAGCAATGAATGGAGGCCCGTTGCCTATGCTTCACGCTTTCTCTCCCAGGTCGAACAGAGATATGCTCAGGTGGAGAAAGAGGCTCTGGGCCTCACATGGGCCTGCGAGCGCTTCAGAGACTTTCTCATAGGCAGACACTTTGAACTGGAGACCGACCACAAACCACTGTTGAGCCTTTTGGGGGCCCAAGCCTTGGACACACTACCCCCATGGATTAAGCATTTTCGGATGAGACTCATGAGATACTCCTTCACAATCCTGCATGTCCCTGGAAAGAACCTGTGGACAGCAGACACACTGTCCCGTGCGCCACTACAGACAGACACATCAGACATGGACAAGGAGCTTATGAAGAGTACAAATATCTATGTGGACAGCATCATAGAAAACTTTCCGATGAGTGCTTCCTATTTGGACAACCTGAGGGAGCATCTCAAAGCTGACAGTAGCTGTGTCCCAATTCAGGGTCTGCATCCTTCGAAGGACCCGGCCTACGCAGCCTCCGAAGGACTAGCCTTCGGAGGTGCCTCCGAAGGAGTCGTCAACCGTTGTTAAATGGGACGGTCTAGCCTACGGAGGATTTCCTGGTTGCGTCACCACGTTATGATTCCTGTCGCCCAAGCTCGGGAAAAACACAACAGACGGCAGCGACAAACGGACATACCGGCGATAAAATGGGGCTAGAATTTGTCATTTTGTTTATTTAATTTACTTTTTGATCGTGGAAGAGGAGAGGCGGTTCCGGCGACACCGGCGGCTTGTTTATCTCCGGCTGGGAGAGAGCCGTGGCGAGGTAAACCTGTTACTTGAACTCACATTAATGTTCATATAGCGAGCATAGTTCCTGGTCATTAATATACCCGTTAATAAACGATGCAGTTAAGTGACAAACGCTAGCTATATGTGGTTAATGTCATTTAACTGTTACACTTGATACAGGGTTCATACAGATGCTTAAAATCTCTGAAAATGCTGTAATTTTAATGCTGTATTTCCAAGGTCTGAAAGATGCTTCAATTTTAGTTTAAATGCTTGAAAGGGCTTATAAAGTGCTTGAATTGGACCTAGTAAATGGTGTACTTACCCTGTAAATAGCCCTGACTTAATTTCAATATGAAAATGTTTTGTCATCAACATCAAAACCATATTGAGAAGCCAAAGTGGATGGATGGACAGATATAGCATTATTAACTAAAATTAAATCGCTATTGTTGCTTTGATCATTTACGTACTCCTGTTCTTACCCTCCTTTCTCCATCCAGACCAGGCCCCTGTGCTGCAGGATAAACCTGGCTGTTCTGGTGCTGCAAAACTTCTTTAATCATGGTGACACAAAGCAAGATTTCAGACTGAGCAGAGTCCCTGGAGGTGCTGCTGGACACGTTTTACGTCGTTTTATAATTGATCTCTGTAAATAGTGATTTCTGCTGATCTTTTGTAGTTGGACATGTTAAGAATGCCCACTTGTAAACTTGTAAATAGTTAGAAATGTTCAGAGTGTATCTTTGTAAATACTTGGTTATCAAAGAAAAAAAATAAACTGTGTTGTCACTTAAAAGTAGTTGAAAAGTTTATCCTGCCTCTCCTCATCCTCCTCCTCATGCTGCTCACCAACTGCAGCACCTGGCGCTGATGTGTCCTCAGGGATGGGGGCAATTAGGACAGGAGGGGCAATCGAAGGCCTCTGTCCTAAACCCTCATCCATGAGGACAAACCAGGGCCAGGTGGCAGCACTGGGCTTCCTGCCGACCCCTGACCTGTCCCTGGATCTTTGCATTCCTAAGGCAGAGGAAATCAATCACAACAGCAGCAATTTTCTGCAAAGTATTTATTTAAGAAATCTTGAAAAAGAAGTGCATCATGGACTCAAAAAGAGGTATGTTTGAGGTGCTGTTTGAAATGGGATTCATGTAGTCATAAAGAAACAAAGAAAAAACTCCAGGCAGTTAAATGCCTTTATTCTTATGGCATGGTCATATAAACCTTAAAAACACAGTCCTTTGACACGTTTCAGCATCAAGCCTTCATCAGGAAGTTAAACAGATTCAAGGAATAAAGAATAAAGGCTCTGTAACTACTATGGGAGAGTGCCTTGAAGTTTTTACTACATTTCTTTATCAAAGTATTAACTTGGGTAAAACAAATGTAATTTCTCTATCATTATCCAAACCTGCACATACATTTTTTTAAAGTTGTCCCACTTTTTTCGCCTGCTGAGGCTCCACTCCTTCCTCCAAGACCATTTTATGAAGGATTGTTCTAAACAAGAGAGAAGCATGACAAAAGGTAAACACACATGATCACAAAAGGTGACATCAGGACAGATATAAAACTCCCACTCCTCCTAAAAACAACATTCACTTACTGTGATCGTATTATATTTGTAATTTGGTCTCTGTACAGGATTTGGGTTAATTTAAGAAACCTTTACATACAAATATGCATAGAGTACAAATGGGCTATTTATTATTGCCTTAACAGGTACCTCCGTCCGAGTGTGGCTTTACTCCTGGCCCCTGTGAACAGGTGGTCATTTTCACCACGGAGTTTAATAAACTTCTCCGTTTGCTCCTTGCTCCCTACAACAAAATGAAAAGTAAGACATATTTTCTGTTATGTCAATAGGCAAAATGATTGTTCTATATAATAACGATAATAACAATAATGCTCCTGAAGTTAGCTCTTTATTCAGTCCAAACGTTTACAGTTTTACAGCCTAGAAATACAGCGGGGCTCACAACCTATCTTTTCATTAACTTTATATTTGTTCATTGCGGTGCGTTTATGCACCTGGTGTGAAGTATAAACAGCCTACAGCTTCTTCACAGTTACAATAAGACACAAGTCACCCTCCGAGCCTGTAACAATTGAAAGTGAAGGAGTTAAGGCTTTATCGTTAACATTACTTTTAAAAGCTAACGTTAACGTTAACTGAGCTCCTCATATCAACAGGTTAGCCTTAAGCTAACGTTACATCGCGGAGCTGGCTACCATCACTAACATCATGTATTTAAACAGCCATTTAGAGGTTTTAAGGCCCCTTGAACTTCTGGCGTTAAGTAAAAATCCGTTACTTACATTTTAAGGTGTATTTGGTGCTGCTCCCGGTGCCGGTGCTCGCCGCTGTTGTAAGAAAACTCCGTGTTGAACAGAGGCGCGCAAAGCATCTTGGGATATGGGAGGCTACGAAGGATAGTCGCGGTGCATCCTCCGAATACAGGGAAAAGGAGGACGCATTTGTCGGCTGCATTTGGAGGAGCCTTCGAATTTAGATGAATTGGGACAGCCTTCGCGCAGCGCTGTGACGTAAGCAGCCTTCAAATTCGCCCTTCGAAGGATGCAGACCCTGAATTGGGACACAGCTAGTGTGTGCTCCAAAGTCATGGAAATGTGCCAGGACGGATGGCCAGAGTCCAGCTCATGCACAGGTATGTTAAAGCTGTACCAGGCAGAGCGTGCCTTCCTCACTGTGCACGATGGTCTCCTATTGAAGGGGATGAGACTGGTCATTCCCGCAGCTCTAAGAAGTGATGTCCTCCATAAGCTGCATGAGAGGCATCAAGCTGTGGCTAAGTGCAGAGAGCTTGCACGGCAGAGTGTGTGGTGGCCTGGCTTGAGTTAGCAGCTCAGTGAACTTGTTCTGAACTGTAGGGCGTGCATTAAAGAACGCACTAATCACACAGAGCCACTGATTTCAACAGATCTCCCAGAAAGACCCTGGCAGAAGCTAGGGACGGATCTGTTCACACTGAAAGTAAAAATGTACCTGCTGGTAGTGGACTATTATTCGAGGTATGTAGAAATAGCAAACCTAAATCACACAAAGTCCACAGACATTACAGTCTACCTTAAATCAATGTTTGCACGTCATGAAGTGCCTGAGACCCTGATGACTGACAACGGGCCACAATTCTTGGGGAATAACATGTCAGCCTTTGCCGCAGTCCAATATGGATTCAGACATGATACCAGCAGTCCACGGTACCCACAAAGCAACGGCGAGGCTGAACAGGCAATGCAGACTGTTAAAAACCTCCTCAAAAAGGCCACAGATCCTTACCTTGCTTTGCTGGCATATCGTGTCACTCCACTCCACAGTGGCTTCAGTCTGGCTCAACTGTTGATGGGACGTCAGCTTTGTTCCACCGTTACGGCCCTCCCATCCCTGCTGTACCCGTCACTCCCTGACTGCACAGTTCTCATTTCAAAGGAGAAGGAGAGGAGGAGTGCGGATCAAAAATACTTCAACAAGCATCATCGAGCACATGACCTCAGCTACCTCCCCCTGGAGAACAAGTGTGGGTGATTGATGCAAAAGTAAGAAGGACTGTTGTAGGCACACACTCAGCGCCTCGTTCATACATGCTGGATGTGCCTCATGGAACTGTTCGCAGGAACCACCATCACCTTATCCCTATGGACAGATTTGAGAGCACACAGGACACTCAGACACCCACACCGACTCTCACAACAGTGTCTTCTCCTTAAACCATCAACACCTAAACCTAGTTTGGAGCGCACTACAGTCAGAACCAGATCTGGCAGAGCTGTAGTGAAACCACAGAGACTGGACTTGTAAACAAAAGACAGTATGGGAAAAAGTTGATGTTATTGTGAAGTGAGAATGCCTCAGATTTGTTGTGCTGAGAAAAAAAAATAAAATGTTTGAGTTTATGGTTATGTTCGGTTATAGGTTAACACACTAAAGTTAAAATGTTTGGTATACTTAAAAGGAGAGGTGTGGTGTAATTGTTTACGTAATGCAACGTAGCGGATGCCGAGGGTCATTCTCGGTTGTTGTGGTTGTTATGTGCAGAGTGATGCTACCACCTGTTGCTGGTAACAAAGACACCTTTCCTGAGATACACGGTATTGTGATTTCCCACAAACCAGATAAGATATGATAATGCGACAAGGAGAAGACCTTGACTGATGAATTCCCCATAAAATCACATTAACAACATACCGAAGGCATCCTTAAACTTCACTATTTGACCTCTGCGGTTCTCTCCACTCCCCTCACCCACACTTGAGCACCCGTTCTGGGATACACAGTGTCGGCCCGTCCGGCCTGACCTCCGCACTCCTCTCCACTGCTCTCACCCACACTTGAGCACCCGTTCTGGGATACACAGTGGCTGCGGTGAGAGTGGTAAGTGCTAAAGAAAGTTGATGATGATGCTTGTTAAATGTTAGCTTGCTAGCTCGCTGCTGCTACTACTCTCGTCCATGTTCACCCACACCCGTTCACGCAGCGCGGACTTGGAACACAACAACAACAGCGAAATTCCGCACTGCGTCCCTACTGCATCTGCGTGTATGGTTTGAGTGCAGAAAAGCGCTGCGCAAATATTCTGCATATCCGTCCTGCATTTTCGCATCACGGCAGTGAGAATGAACCACACTTGTATGAGTGAACTGCACTGAGCAAAACAAATCTACAACTGAAAAAAAAAAAAAACAACTGTCGGCAGCATCTGTTGCGAGGGCACATCGTGTGCTGATCATGTGTTTCATTTAAGCGCTATGATTGGCCATTGGCGAGGCATCCACGGCTTCAACAGAGCTGCGTGAAGACGCAGCTGAAACAATTTGATGACTGATGACTGAAATGACTGATTCTGAGCGCGGAGTATGAGTGTCGAGATCATCTGAGGTAAAAATAGGGCTGCAACTGACGATTATTTTCATTGTCGACTAATCTGTCGATTATTTCTTCGATTAGTTGACTAATCATTTTACTGAAAAATGTGTTAAAATGTTAAAAAATGTCTGTCTGTTTCTCCCAGACCCCAAAATTATGTCATCTAATGTCTTGTTTCGTACTTACGCCAAAGGGTTTTAGTTCACCCCCATGAGAGAGTGTGTAAAGCTGCCCATATTTGAACGTAAGAAGCTGCAATAAAAGTATTTTTGGTACTTTTATAGTACTCTTCTATGAAAAATGACTCAAACCGATTAGTCGACTACTAAAATAGTCAGATTATTTTGATAGTCGATTAGTCATCGATTAGTCGACCAATCGTTGCAGCCCTAGGTAAAAACATTAGCTTTTTTCGTTGGCTGGCTCTTGTTCAACACGTTGAAGTTTTCCTTGTTAAATACATTACCATGCTGTTCAAAGTAAAAGAAAGATCCACCAATTACCAGTAAATCTTGTCCCCCCTAGGGGGTTCGTATCCTTCTCTCTTTTTTCACCATTTTCTGTTTGCATCCCTGACAGTGGCTCTTAGAAAACCAGAGCTGTACACACTTTTAACTGCCACATATTTCATTTTTAACCACATACTTACTGTACATTGAACTTAGATAAATGTGGATGAATGATGTCCTTGTCATCATCCTGTGTCTTTTTTTTCCCCTTATTATTTTTCTCTCTTGTCTGTGTCTTTGTCGCCATTATGTGTGTTTTTTATATTCTTATCCTTTGTCTTGTTAGATTTTTATCATGATTGTAACTGACTATTAGGGTGCTGTGTGAGTGCAAGTTTTGTCTCTATGTTTTCTGCCTAGGGATTACAGATGAAAAGTAGCCTTTGTGCTAATTCTGGCATATTTACAAGGTGTATTTCCCACACTGATGTTCATAAATATGCATTGTCCCTATCAAATAAAACAATAAAATAATATAAAAAAAAAGAAACTCAGTATTACAGCTCCTCCTTAGTTGCACTTTCCATCCATTTTCACTTGAAGGGGTACTTCGCTGATTTTTTTTTTTTTTTGAACAGCTTTATATCAAAACAGTGTGGGTAGTATTTGTAAAAAAAACTGTGATGATGAATTATCTTTCTGCATGTCAGTAATTCAATTCATATTAATCAAACACAAACTCCTCTGCTGAGCGTCCAGCAGGGATTATAGTCTAAACATTAGATAATAAATTACTGGAGACACCTACACCTATATCATAATTTAAGTATGTATGTAATTGTATGTAATCATAATTTAAGTATGTATGTAAATATGTCTATGGTCTTGGACCAGCAAACTAACCCTGAGCAATGCCAATGTTACAATGTCCGGACATCTTCATATACCTTGTGGAAAAACCCAGCATCTATACAAAAGAATAACTCAGGATATAAAAATCTCTCCATGCATATAGTTTTGTACTTTGCAGTCACTTCCAGGATGTTAAATACCAAGATTTGTCAAATGATTTTTGTTTATAATGGACAGACTTGCTGCTGAGCCAGCAACAACGGCAATGAAAACAAAACTCTTTAAGACATAAACAGGTCAAATAACTATATACTGATGTCAAACAGCACTTCATGGCTCGGTTAGTATTAACTTCCTTTCATTGTTTAATGCATTTTAGAACAATGTAAATGCTGCTGCCACTAGGCGGATGTAAAAATAGACCTAAATATTATTTAATGCTGTAACTGTAGGGCTCTATAAATTGCTTATGTGAATATTATTCAGATTTTTCGTTTACATCAAAGTCTATCAACCATAAAGCAGGGCTGTATAGTGCGACATATATGTCACACGTGATGGAAAAAAATGTTTGTGTGATGAATTGCCTAGTAGCACACGTGTAACAGACTGCTTACAAGCCACTTGTGTGTGTGTGTGTGTGTGTGGCAGGGGTCATGTTAACCGCATATTCTCGGTCATTGACCGGTTTTTTACAACAACGACCGGAAAATCTGAAGGCCGTGGGTCATTTTGACCGGTTGCAATTACCACCCCTGCCCACTTGGCGACGGAGTGCACAGTCAGTGACTGCCGTTTTCACACTGCAGAGAAAAAGTCATTCATCTGCTTCATATAGCGTTGTTGACATAACAGCCTGGACACACTGTCCACACAGGCAGCGCATTTCTCCTTCATTCTCCGCGCCGGTTAAACATCGACTCCACTCGTCTGTTCCCGTCAGTACTTTTCACTTCAACAGGTCATTTTAAACATGGGTAAGGCCATATTTTAATCGTTTTTTATAATGTAATAAGTTAATGACAATTTGTCATTGCATTTCCATGTGTTGAGCGTGTTGGATAAACACTGAATGAATAGGGCATATTGTTCTGACCATTTTATTCATGTAGTTATGTCTGTAGGCTCGATGACACAAAATTTAAATTATAATGAAGTGATTAGGGTATTGAAAAATGTGTTCGGTTAAGCACTGTTGTGTTATTTTAAATTATAAACACGTTCCTCAGTGCATGCTGTTGTTATTTTATTTTGAAAATTGGTCGGATTCTCTCGTCTTTTCTGTGTCTGACTTCCTGTTTGGTACGATCCGCTCTATCCAGCTTGACAGAAGCGCTGGCAGCTCACATGAAAAATAGACCAGACGCCGAACTGGATGTCTGTGTGTGGATGTCTGTTCATCTTTTCGTTCATGTCCTTATTAATGCACACTTTATAACTTGCTTGTTGGATTTATTAAAAACAAACGAATGAAAACTAAATGTCTTTGAATATCTTTATTATTATTTAACAACAAAAATTAAAATGACCAGTAAAAATAGATTATGACCGGATTTTTATGACCCTGTTGTTCAAAATGACTGGTGACGAAAAAGTCTAGCGCAGCGTCTGGTGTGTGGTCTGTTTTTTCCTCGTTTTTCACTAGACGACAAGAGCATTCACTAGAGGTCAACCAATCAATCGGGCCAATCTAGCGCCATTTTGAGGTGCTCACGAGGCCAATGACCAGAAGAGAAACCTTAAAACAGGGTTAAACTATTGCACAATGTTGGTATTCTTGAACGTGCCCTTAACACTGACGTTGTAGGCTATACAGAGGTGCAGCAGAGCAGACTGTTTCTCCGTCTCTCATCTCTCTGTTATTAACATGTAGTTTTGGTGCTGCGATCATAAGGTTCGTGTGAGATGAGCCAGGCTTGCGCAGATTCGATCACCGGCAATCGGCGCACAATGCATGCTGGTTAGTTTTGTGTCCGACTTCATCCCAACTTGCTCTGACGTATTACAAAAGTGGATGGCGATAAAACCGCGCGAGTTTGTAGAGCCAGGCGCTGCAGTTGCTCTCCACCGACTGCACCGCCTGGCTCTCACCTGATCTAACAGCTGATTGGTTTAGATGTCAACTCAACAAGATGACGTTTTAGATAGAGTCTACTGTATATTAACACTGGACTTTTTAATTATTGAAGTATTTAGCAACACCGAGACTTGTGGTCAGTGGGATGTGAGGATTCTTAAAATAACATCAGATGTGAAGCCCTGACTGTATCTGACTGAGCCTTAATGAAAGCTGTTGTCTTGTATTTTATTTTCTCTGAAAGTATTAGCCTTACAGTCAAGCACTGTTTATTTAGCCCCTGTAGTTGAGGGGACAGGTCAAACTGATGCTGATTTACAGGAGAATTCATGTCAAATGGAGGATAAACCATGAATATAAACTACAGATCACCTGTAAAGCATTTTCATAAATTAATGCATCATAAGTAAAACAACTGGAGACTGAAAACAAACTGATTTATGGGTCTGATCACTTTTTTAATTAATTGACATCATTCCAGACAGGATGTTAGTGTGTCTGTGACTTCCTGTATGGACTGAAGGCTGCTGGAAACTGTTGGGAAACTGTCCGACTTCACCGCAGCTTTTTGTCACCGCCCCCAGCTGCGGCCGCCTGCTCTCGTCTACTTTCCAGGCAAGGCGCAGTTCATCCCGAACGAGCCTAGTAACAGACTGGAATACCGAGCAACTCACGCCAGTCAAACGTAACTGAAGGCTGTGCGACATGTTGACAAGTAGCACTGGTGTTTGCATTGTATTAGAAAATGCACTGGAGACAGTGAAAGCAGCATGCAACAAGTGCCCGTGACAGGTGTGAGGCTAAAGTTTGCTAATCAGAGAAGCACTGCGGGTACTCGTATAACAAGTTCAAGTTGCTTTGAAATGCGCATTCACCGTCTCCGGTGTTTTGTAATTGCCTATACTGAACAAAAATAGAAACACCAGTGCTAGGAGTCCTCCGTTATTCACGTGTAGAACTGGCGATGTAGTCATCATAAAGGGGCTGAAATACGTACCTTGTCTACATGTCGGAGATACATACATCCTTCATTTGCATTTGATTGGCGTGAGTTGCTCGGTATTAGCGGCAGTAACAACAGAATAGTGAGTGAACATTAACCCTGTGCAAGTTTTAGCATCAGAACAATGGAGAACATACTGGCACAGTGACAAAATTGTGAACATAATCACTCTGCAATAGGTATAAATTTCCCAGTTCCCATTCCCAGTGATTACCAAAAACCCATTTAACTAATTTGGTAACTGCAACACAAGCATGCTCATGTTCTGAGAGAGGGTGGGAGGGAGAGAGAGAGAGAGGGAAAGAGAGAAAGGGTGGGAGGGAGAGAGAGAGAGAGAGAGGGAGAGAGAGAAGGTGAGAGGGGGAGAGAAAGAGGGTGGGACGGAGAGAGAGAGAGGGTGGGTTATTTTTTTTTAACCAAGTTTATACAGTAATTTCTGTAAAAGTTTTCTCAGT
Organism: Epinephelus cyanopodus; assembly: GCA_026686955.1. Taxonomy (NCBI): domain Eukaryota; kingdom Metazoa; phylum Chordata; class Actinopteri; order Perciformes; family Serranidae; genus Epinephelus; species Epinephelus cyanopodus. The sequence continues at coordinate 810,327 of CM048930.1, forward strand.
GATGCTGCTGTTAATCAGTGCGCTAAAACACTAAGTGTTTTTTATTTAGTCAATTACAAAAACATTCAATAAATGTTAACATTTAGGTTAAACAGTATTGTGTCATTTGTTATCATATTCAGTAGGGCTGACCTTCGAATCCATATTTGGACATTCGAAGCTTTGGAGCTCAGATTGAACATAATTCAAAGCATTCGACGGCTGGGGCGGGGGTGACTCCGAGGGGACTGCAAGCCCTGTGGGCGCAAAGCTCAGATTTTACGACCGTGCGGACTTCGCTCCGCGCACCAGTGTCACTCAAAAGACTTCTCGACATGTATTTTTCACATCACCATGACAGAAACGTGCAAGAATTGGGGGTAATGTAGTGTTTCACAGACATTTTTATTGGAAACTACAACGCGGAAGCCTTAAATTAAAACTCTCAGCGCACACTGCAACACAGTCAAACAGATGTGCCACTCAGAGCATCAGAAGTGTCTCTGACACCAGACTCAGAGCGGCTCTGAGTGCGCTGTGGCTCGTTGACGGTGTTAGTGTTGCGTTTAGGCCTCCCCCCCAAAAAATGGGAAAAAAAGCGCCGATGCTTCGAATTTTTTTTTTCCACAATCGAATCCTGTGCCATCGAATTTTTTGGGTCAGCCCTAATATTCAGTCCTAGATCCAAAAGCACAATTCAGGAGGCAGAGAGCAGGTGAAGTTTGGGCTTGAGGCGAGGGACAGGAGACCCGTAATGACAAAATATTGTATTTTATCAGATGGGGGAGAAAAAAGTGATATCGGCCTTATATCGGCCATCGGCCGCCCTGCCCTTTCTCAATGTCGGCATCGGTATAATCGGCCTAAAGGCCATACCCCTTCCTCTACTTATGTCTGGGTGTTTTGTCCTTGGGGTGGGCAAGTTTTTGTCTCAGTGTGTTACTGGGTTTAAAGTGCACAGGGGTGTGGTGTTTGTTGAAAATCCTCCTGAGTTTCTCAGACACTCCTGCGACATAAGGAATGACAAAGTTGTTACGCAGGGCTTAAAGTACACTGGCGTAGCGCCGGATTTCTGGCTTGACGGACATTTCTAGTATTTTTTTTTTTTTTTTTTTGGCAACAACTTGGCATAAGTTAGCATTTAACGAATCATCTTCTGATTTTCAGCGAAGCACATGGGTAGTTCCACCAATAGTATAGTGTCATCAAACTCAGCTGGCCAATAAGAGCAGTTGGTAGGGTCTAAAAACAGCATGTACACATACATACATACACACACACACACACACACACACACACACACACACACACACGGACAGAGTTTCAACACACACTACTTCCAAACACATGTTGTTTAGTAGTGATGGGCAAAGCAGTTCTTTAGATGTTACTGATTTGTTAAAAAGATTCGTTCACCAAATCGTTCAGTGTTTGGCGGGAGGAGCCCTGACTGTGTACTGCATAGTCAAACTCAGTCTCTCTCCGTTGCTGCTGCTGCGTCTGCCCTGCACTGGTGAGTCTCATTACTGGCCAGCCTAACGTTTTAAGTTTGTTTAACTGGAAACTAAGTCTGTTAAAACAATGGGGAGGTGTGTGATCATGTGGCTTGACTCCTGGCTACATTAGCCGTTAGCTTGGAGAAAACCATCCCTATAAAAGTGTATCGCTGAGAAGAAATGATTTGAATCACTCAGCAATTGAGGTTACGTCGTTCACTGAGTGATTTGTTCACCAAGTGATTCGTCATGCGGTAAGCAGTCCCTCCCTGCACCCTGGCTGCCTTGCGACTCGTGAGCGATTCATCGTACACACGGACCGAATTGGCAGTTCCACTCCCGGCCTGCATGCTCTCTGCTGAGCTCAACATACGTTCACTCAACAGATTCATTCTCGCGAACGACACAAATCTATTCTTTAGGTGTCCATCACAGCCTAATATCCAAATGAGTGTGGGTGAATGTGCAATAGAAATGGACAATTGAACTGCGTTGGCTTGTTTTAGCTTGACCGCCAGCTAAATGTTAATTCGCAAAACAGGGAATGGAAACAGTTATGTTCGAATTAAGTCTGACATAGCGCACCTCTCTCCATGGTGATATCCACACTCCGGGTCGGGAAGGCGGTAATGCATTTATAAGCTGGTTGCCAACCGCCAGAAAATGAAGAGGAAGAAGAATGCAAGACTTGTTTTGTCTCTGGTTCTGTGGGAAAACTCGTGCGAGTTCGTAGTTTTCACCGAAGTCCTTACATTTAATGGAAACACACAGGATTTGTATTTCTTTTAGTGCGCATTTCCCAATGATTTGAATCACTTTTGGATGGAAACATAGCTACTGAGAGAAAACAGCATGCCGCGCAGTGTGTAACAATTCCCCTTGCAATAAAATTAACCAAAGGAAAAGTTACAATGCTAATCTAAAGGTTACGGGCGGATCAGGTGCGAGGTGTTTGAGATACAAAAAAGAGATTAATTAATTTTGCTCTATCACCAAATACAAAGTCAAATTCTCACCCTTTGCGGTGTTAAAACATTCAGAAAAAACAAAGATTAAAGAATGAGTCACAATAAGTTGAATCAATAATCAAACTTTAGTGAAAGAAAATAAATCATGTCTGTGTCTGGACGGAGATAACACTAAACAAAAAACGGCGTGGGCGCCGGTTCACCAAACAATTCACAGGTAATCAAACATTTTTTCCACGTTATCAAAAATACACACTCTTCACAAAAATAACCCGAATTACCCCCAGCAGTCAATCAAAGTCCTAGAAGCTGGCAACAAGGAAAACATATACATTAAATACGTTATATACGTTAAAGAACATCACACAACACAACATAATAACAATATTTCAGTCCATACCATACCCGTGTACATATAAATGGCATCTGATAAATTCACCATACAGCATTAATAAATGTGACAGCGGAACATGGAAAATTATAAAAAAATTTCCGGTCACTAAATGCCTTGTGTAAAGCAGAACTAGGCGACCTTTACAAGTGTTTACCCATCTAGCAGCGGTGCACCGCCGCTGCTGACACATGACCGCTGCTGCTGATTTTTTTTTCCATCTTAGCGCTTTAACCGTTATTATTTGCCACTATCGACGCTTCATAACCAGGTCAATTCACACACTTGTGAGTAAAGCACATAAGAGGAGAGGAGAGGGCTCTGCCTTATCTCTTCATAAACTTTGGCCCAATCCCAATTCCTATTTTAAACCTCAATCTTAATTCTCAAGATCAACCCTCAATCTCACTATCCCTCAAAACCAAGTTTTAAGGGCTATCTTGTGACTTTAAAATGGGACACTCCTCAAAGGCAAATACGTCTTAAGACTGTGGGGGGCCAAAACTCTGTCCAGTCTGTCAATTCAAAGAGGAAGAAATATACATCATCAGTAGTCATCAATAAAAAGATGCGACAATTTTTTCCCCCGAACACTTTATTTCAGTTCTTGTACAAAACAAGCAGTGACAGACATGAGCGGAACAAATATGCCAGGGTTAAGAGAAAAGAAATAAAATAAACAAATAAATAAATAAAAAAGTTCAGCAGCTCAAACCATTAAATTGTTTACATATTTTCAGATTCTTTATAGCTTTTGAGTTTGTGGAGTGCTGAATTTTACAAAATTTACTCTTACGAATATGGAATTTCGCTAAGATAATAGATTGATATAGAATTGTTTTTGTTTTGAAATGCTGACATCATAAAATCTAAACAGCACATCTTTGTACAGTAGTGAAAATAGAACAAAAATGTTACAACGAATATACTCGACAAAATCTTTCCAAAAGTGACAGTATAGGGGCAGCAAAACAAATGTGCAGTTACCAAACAATAATCTTAGACAACGCCGTCTGCAGCTGTGCTGATTTCGTATTGAAACAGAATGCTTGATCACTAGGGGAACAGTTGCCGTTGTGACCGAGAATTATGTTATGAATATGAACAGTTCACAAGTTACAAATTACTCACTCCTAGGGTTGGACGATATATCGATATAAAAATTATATTGATATATGTTTAAATGTGATATGGAATTAGACTATTTCGTATATATCGATATAGTTCAAATTTGCGCTGTGATCCTTGCTCTGCTGCGCTGCTGACCCAGAGCTCTCTGCACTGCTCCGCGCGCCCGCGCCCCCGCCCCCGCCCCCCCCTCCTCTTTTGTGCACAGAGGGAGGAGGGGCAGGAAGAGACACTCCGGCACTCTTCAACAAGCATGGAGAAAGCAACAACACCTGCAGAGCGCGCGAAGGAGGAATTGGTTAGTAAAAGAAAAAGCAGTGGCTCAGTAATTTGGAGATGGTTCGGTTTTCAAGTATCAGATGAGCAACAAAATCACGTTATATGTAGGGAGTGCGGTAAACAAGTTACAGCCAGGGGTGGAAGCACTACAAATCTTTTTCACCACCTAAAACAGTGGCACAAACTGCAGTACGAAGAGTGTGTGAAGCTGCGCGCTGCTGAAGCCCCAGCCGCAAGCCATCCACAACCTGAAAAAGCCCCAACCCCGAAACAAAGCCCACTGCAAGCCGCATTTTCCCGCTGTGTGCCTTATGAAAAGAAAAGTGACAAGTGGTGTACTATAACGAAAGCGGTGTCCAATCACATTGCTAAAGACATGATCCCTGTTACAACTGTGGAACAAGTCGGATTCAAAAAGCTACTAAACTATGGACCCGAGATATGAGCTTCCCAGTCGCAACTACGTTGCACGAGAAGCACTGCCACAAATGTACACTGAAGTCAGGCAGAGCCTTGCTGACCAGCTCGCGAACGTGACCCATTTTGCGTTGACCAGCGACATGTGGTCAAGCAGGACGTGTGAGCCGTACATGAGCGTGACAGTTCACTTCATTCAAGACTGGGAGCTGAAAACAGCGTGTCTCCAAACAAGTTATTTCCCCCAGGATCACACCGGTGAGCATATAGCTGAGGCTCTGCAGGACGCGATTGCAAGCTGGAAACTCCGAGAAAAGCATCTGGTTGCTATAACAACAGACAACGGGAGCAACATCGTTAAAGCGACTGAGCTGAACGAGTGGCCGAGGATGCAGTGCTTCGGTCACAGACTACACTTGGCTATTGGTGAGTGCAGTGTTGTCAGGAGTATTCAGATAGTTTACCTTAAACAAAAACATTCAAATGTTAGTTTTTCCTTATTTTCCTTTGTGTGTCTGTCTGCAACATAAATACTGTATAACTTATACAGTATTTATGTTTACATTTTATTATTTAAACAACTGAGTATTTTTTCATGAACAGGTGAAGAAACCTGTTTATTATTTATTCATTTGATTTTGCCACTGTTCACTGAAATAGCTGGTTTCAATAAAACTACTTGTGACATTTCATATTTGGCTTTGATTTTGACTGAACATTTGCTCTCACTTTGCGGAAAAAATATCGGTATATATATCGTATATCGATATTCAGCCTAAATATATCAGGATATGAGTTTTGGTCCATATCGCCCAGCCCTACTCACTCCCATAGTTTTTTTGGAGCCTGCTTGTTTTTTGTAAACTTGTTTTCATTGGTGGCCCTGAAATGAATCAGGGCTTGTGTTTTGTCTGGTGGCCCTGAAATGGAACAGAGATAACAACATTACTTTCTTTTAGGCTACCTGTCAGATATTCGTTAAGTTATTAGTTTAGTTTCATGCAGTATTGCAAGTATTATCACAATGAACACTGTAGTCAACATCACAGCAGAACTGATGAGGTTGTTTAGACGGTCACACAAGTGTTATCTTGTGACTTTCATCCACGTTAAAGTTTCACTCTTTCAGTTATAAGTACAACCGACGTAACTTATTCAGCGGAAAGTCACCAGATAATACGATTACTAACGTTAACCTGCAGCTGTAACGTTACCAGCTGCAGACTCTACGGCTACAGGAGATGACACCGTCCGGTCATCTTTCAAAAATGTCAATGCAAACATTTCATGTATATTAAAACAACTTAACAACAACATTATCACTGAGAAAAATAACTTTGTAAACTGAATGACAGCATACTCGGTTATCAGAGAACCGGGGTTACCTGCAGGGGCAAGCGCCCGCGCCAGCTTCGTTAGCTAGCCAAAAGAATATGTGTGTTACACTACAAAGAGGTCTATAGTCCACAAAATAACGTTAAACTAAGATAATGCAATGGTTATCATAATTTTAAAACAACTATTAACGAGGAAAATACTTATACAATACAACACATTGATAACTCCGCTTCCTTACGCTTGTCGCCGCTATCTTGCATTGACTGAATCGTTTGTACTCGGCCGGGTTCGGCTGAGCTCGGCAGATGACATGCAAAGGATTTTGGGATAGCACTTATTGCCGATGGTGGTCCTGGAAAATCTTAAAAGTGAGGGCCATACAGCCCTTATTCTTGACCGTCAACTCAACACTCTGAGAATTGGGACAGCACTAGCACTTTGCTGGAGCGCAGATTTTTTAGACTGAGGGTTAAGATTGAGGGTTAAAATAGGAATTGGGATCGGGCCTTAAATTAGATTATTTTGCGTGACAGACACTTCATATAATAGCATAATAATATACTATTTATCATGTGATGCCATCGTGTCATTTCTGTCTCTACATGGTCACGTGTTAACAGTTCTCCTCTGCTCTCTGTATCTTTCATGGCAGAGTTCCCACACACACACACACACACAGGTGAGCACGCTAGAGCGCGGCTCGGGGTGCATTTTCCTGAACAAACCTGACCCCGAGCCCGGCGCAATTTGTTACCTGACAAAGTTATTGTTATGGACAGTGTGTAATTAACCATCAAAGGACTGCTGTTATGCACAGAGAAACACACTGCTTGCACTGCAGCGCAGCACTCATTTGGTGCTAGGAGATGGCATCCCTGATCCCTGTGGCTCTCCAGCTGAGGATGAACTGGCCATCTGGAATTCTCTGGGTTGACGCTGCATGATAAAATGACAAATAGCATAGTTGTTTTAAAAATATTGATAACAACAAACACTTTCATAACAGCAAAAACACTAAAATTATTCTCTACTGGACAAAGGGAAAAAAAAAATATTGCAAAGGCTCAAATATTCTGTTTAGTTTAAAAAATAGAGAAGTTGTAATGATGATAAAATATATTGAATTTAGTTATAATTACAAAAATAAAAAAAACAATACCTGCTCTTCAATTTCCATGATCTCTCTGGTGACATCACTGTAGCTCCTCTGAACAGAGGCTTCTTCCAAGTAGGGCAGGGACTGGAATCTTGGATCCAGGGCTGCGGCTCTGTGCAGATAGTCCTGAAGATCAGGGTCCCCATATTTGCCTCCCAGGTCTTTAGTGATGGCTGCCTTAGCATCTTTGATGGTGGAGCTGTCCTCTTCACTTGGTGTCATGGTTTTGAGTATCATCTTCTGCAGAGGGATGATCATGGACACGGAGGGGGATGTTTCTGTGCTCATCAGGGTTGTCACAGTCTTCAGAGGTTTGAGAATCTTTTTTTTTTTTGAACAAACTTTTTTATTGTTTTCCAACAAGAACATAGAACATACAATTTACCATCGTGTCAGTTACGAAGATAGATAAAATAAAATAAAATATTGCCATCCATCTATCCTTAACAAGCAAATCTTCTAGCAAACTGCCCCCCTATACACCCTCACAGCACACACAGGAGCCCCTCCTCATTTTTCTCTACATATACAAATCACACATTAATGTAGACACAGTCACATCAGCATCCTATGAACCGTGATACATCAAGCAGAAAAAAAACCCCAAAACAGTAGAAATAAAATATGGTGGTGTGCAAGTGCCACACTGCACTTATGGATTTATGTCAGGTGGGCATGGCCATCGTAAAGAAACCTGGCCCCTCATCACCAACTGAGTCAATTCGTCAGGTAAATAGTTAAGCAGAGGCGCCCACATGACATTAAAGGACTTTTCATTACCCTTCACAACTGCGCTAAGTCTTTCATGAGGGAGGACCCGGAATATTTCCCTATACCATAGGGTGGCAGTAGGTGGTTTATCATCGATCCAGTTAATTAAAATGCATTTTCTGGCCAGTAATAGCAATTTGTCACATAATTTGAATTTCAAATGGGTTAGAGTTACCTCCCTTGAGGGGAGGCCGAGGATGAAAAAACCAGGGTCCCTCCTCACCTTTACTTGAAAAATGCCATTCAGTTCTTGCGAGATTGTAACCCAAAATCTTTTTATGAATTTACATTGCCAGAAATAATGATAATACGTTCCAACCTCTCTATGACACTTATTACACAGAGGTGAAATCTGACGGTCCATCTTATTTAGTATATATGGAGTTAGGTGTAGACGATGTAGTATTTTATACTGTGTCTCTCTCAGTCTGTTACATGTAAAGGTGGATTTAAATACTTTTATGGCCTCCTGCCAGTCATCTTCAATATACTCTGTGTCAAGATCTTTCTCCCACTTCTGCGCAATGCTAGTGATATCGCCTGTACTAAGAGAGTATAGCAGTGCATAGAAGGAAGAAATAAAATGGGTGAGACCTTTTCGTGAGATAAGGAACCTCTCAACCTCATTGTACATGACTGGATCAGGAGGGGGTAGGGCCTTAGATCCAACAAAGTGCCTGACCTGGAGAAAGCCGTAATGATGTTCTTTTGGGGATACTGAATTTGGACTGTAGTTGTTGGAAAGTCATTAGTATCATATTATCATATAAGTCTCCAATCACACGCACCCCATTGCCGTGCCACCTGTCAAAAATATTAGGACGGAGACCTGGGGGGAAATCTTGATTCTTTATAAAAGGGGTCAGGAATGAGGCATAACTTCCTATGCCTAGATGTTTACAGATTTCCTGCCACACTCTAATAGTGTTGTATTTAATTGGATTATTCTTGATATCCCTATGTAACTTTTTCTTATCACTCACAACCAAGCTCCATAGTGAGGATGGCAAAGAGGACCACGAATCTAGACAGGGCTTGGATTCAAGATGAGCATGTAACCATTCCCACAGGAAGCGAGCGTGGCATGCCCAGTTATAACGAATTATGTTTGGCAGGCCTAGGCCTCCCATATCTAGAGGTAACTGCAATGTTTTTATTTTCTGTCTGGGCCTCTTGCCATGCCATATGAATCTAGAGAATGCCCTCTCTATATCAAGAGCAACTTTCTTGGAGATCCATAGGGGTAACATTTGTAGGGGGTACAATAACCTGGGGAATACATTCATTTTAATTAAACTAATGCGCCCCATAAAAGATAGAGGGAGGTCGTGCCATCTATCTAAGTCCTTCTTTATTTTAGTTACTATAGGGGAAAAGTTAAGCTTCCATAGCTCAGTCAGGTCTGGTGAGACTTTTATCCCAAGGTAGGTGAAGCCTGTGGGAGACAATTTAAAGGGACAGTTGGTAAGTGAAGCCTTGTCAACCGAACTACCCAATGGCATAGCTTCTGATTTGCCATAGTTTATTTTGTAGCCTGAGAATGAGCTGAAGTCCTGAATAATAGAGAGGATAGTTGGTATTGATATGTCAGGTTTTGTCAGTAACAACAGGACGTCATCAGCATAAAGCGCAATTTTATGGGTTGTCCCTCCTATCGTCATCCCATGTACGTCTTTGTGTTGTCTGATAGCCTCCGCTAGGGGCTCAAGTGCCAGCGCAAAAAGCAGCGGAGATAGGGGGCAACCCTGTCTCGTCCCCCTACGCAGTGGGAAAGGCGGCGACTGTGTGCCATTAGTTATGATACAGGCCTGTGGAGAGCTGTAGAGTATCTTAATCCATTTAAGAAAATCCCCTCCCAACCCAAATCTCCCAAGGGCGTCGAATAAGTATTCCCACTCTACCCTATCGAACGCCTTTTCAGCGTCTAAAGATACAGCAAGTCCTCCATAATTTGTTTGACTAGAGTATTATATGATGTTCAACAGTCTCCTCACATTTGTGAGAGAGAGCCTGTTCTGTATAAATCCTGTTTGGTCTGCATTTATTAGAAAGGGCAAGAACTTTTCCAGTCTTGTTGCAAGCAGTTTTGATAGCAACTTACTATCCACATTAATGAGGCTAATAGGCCTAAATGAGCCACAGAGATCAGGTGGCCTATCCTTCTTAAGAATAAGTATTATGTTTGCTAGATTAAGCGTTGGGGGGAGGTGACCAATCCCAAAGGAATCCAGATACATGTCAGTAAGTGGTCCGGCTATCAGGTGACTCAATTTCTTGTAGAACTCCGGACAGAACCCATCCGGTCCTGGTGCCTTTCCACCCTTGAGGGATGTTATGGCTGCGCAGACCTCCTTCTCAGTCACTGGTGCAGTTATTTTTTCTTTTTGTTCCTCTGACAGGGATGGGAGGGACACCTTATCAAGAAACTCCTTCCTCCTTCCCTCAGAAAACTCACATTCAGAAGAATAAAGCTTCTGATAAAATTGCCCCAATATTTTATTTATGGCTTTGGTTTTGTAGTGTCTAATCCTACTGTCATCCAGCAGTGATGGTATCGTGTTTGACTCTGTTCTACCTCTTGCCAATCTTGCTAAAAGACGACCAGGTTTGTTTCCTGACTCATAGAGCCTATGCTTTGCAAAGAAGATGGCTGACTCTGCCTTTTTAGTTAACAGTTGATTTAGGGCCGAACGAGCTGCTTCCAGTTTTTTGGACAATAATTTAGAGGGCGCACTTTTAAATTGTACCTCCAACTGCTGTATTGTATTTTCTAAGATAAGTTGTTCCTTCATAGCAGCCTTTTTCTGAGCTGTGGTATATGATATAATACACCCCCTAAGATAAGCTTTGGCTGTTTCCCATAGTAGAGATGGGTTAACATCTGGAGTCTTATTAGTAGCAATAAAAACATTCCACTGTTCAGTAATATAGTCTATGAATGGAGGACTGCTCAGCAGAGAAGGGTTCATCCTCCAGTGGCGAGAGGAGGGATCAGTGTAAGGAGGACAGATGCTCAAACTTACATGAGAGTGGTCAGAGAGTGAGCATATGCCAATTGAGCACTCCCTTACCCTATCCAAAACCACTCTGGTTGACAGAAAGAAATCAATTCTTGAGAATGTTTGGTGGGGATTGGAGAAGAAGGTGAAATCTCTCTCCCTGGGATTGGTCATTCTCCAAGTGTCAAACAGTTCTAAATCATAGCAGAACTCTTTCAGTCTGAGGGTCTTCCGCGGGATTGGGCTAGGTTTAGGTGGGGACTGGTCAAGGCTTGGGTCAGGCACACAATTGAAGTCACCCCCTAGAACAACATATGGGGTCGATACTGATGAAACTTCAGCTAAAAGCTTAGGGAAAAAGGCAGGGTCATATGAATTTGGGCCATATATGCAGCCAATGAGAATCTGTTCCCCATAGAGATAGCCTGAGATAAGAATATAACGACCATCATTGTCTTTTATAGTTTTCTCTAAGGTAAACGGGAGACTACGGTGGATCAATATGGCTACACCTCTGCTATTTGTGTTATAGGATGAGTAATATACCTGTCCCACCCAGGCCCTCCTTAATTTGAGATGTTCCAAATCGTTTAAGTGAGTTTCAGATAGTAAAGCTATATGTGTTTTCTCCTTTTTCAGAAAAGCGAGGATCTTTTGCCTTTTAATTACATTATTGAATCCCTTAACATTAAGGGAAACTATTTTAAGGTCACTCATAACATAACGGAAATAAAAAAATTATCTGTTAATCTAGCAGAAAGCTTTGTAACAAGGCAGAGGGGTTCAGTGTTTCTACCACAAACAGGTGGAGAAATGGACAGCTCCATGAAATATCTTATGGAAGGCTTCAGGTGATATATGATGGCATAAATGAATAAACATAACAGAACATCATGAACAAAGTATTCATCCCCAAACGATGAAATCCCAGCAAACACCCAGTTAAAGAGTCCACAGAACACCCTCCCCCCCCCCCCCCCCCCACAACCCGCTGACCGGGAATAGGCCAGAAATGTGGCCCGTTAAACAACTAGCGGGGCACGTGAAACCGAGCAAAAACATCACTGAGAGAGAAAAAAAAAAGAAAGAGTCTTCTCCACTCCCCCGCTCACCATGAGCGATAATATCACAACCATGTAAACTAGTGTGGTTATATTTTTGGCAACCAGCTTAACATTATAGCGAATTGCAGCATAATGTGAGAAAGAAAAAAACACAGATAAGATTAACTTAGCCACACAGAGTTTAACACACCTTCTCACAGATTATCAATTAGCTGGCAGTGTCTGCAATGAGCAAGATACACATATTTTTTACATCACCACCAGCTCAGCTCAGTCCGTCCATGTAGGCAAGCGCATCCTTCGGTGAGTGAAAAGCATGACTTTTCCCTCCGTGGGAGAAACTCAGAGTAGCAGGGAAGCGCATGGAGAACCGTATGTTCATGTCAATAAGTCGTTGGCACACTCCGTTGAACGCACGTCTCATTTCCTTAACTCCATTAGCCAGATCTTGCCGGATGAATATGGTCTGTCCCTCGTGTGTTAGCGGTCCTTTTTCCTTAGCCACGGCGAGGATCCTCATCTTATCCCTCGGGTTGTGCAACTTGATGATCACTGCTCGGGCCCGGTTTGGCTTTGGCGGCCCGAGGGACCTGTGGGCACGGTCAATTTTAATGATGCCTCGCTTGGTCTCCAAGTTCAGTAGTGTGGGCAGCCACTTCTCAAAAAACGTAACTGGCTGACGGCCCTCTACATTCTCTTTGAGGTTGAAGATCAAAATGTTGTCCCTGCGGCTGCGTCCCTCTATATCAATGCTCCTCTCAGTCAGCGCACACACTTTAGTCTCCAATCCCTTCAGCCTGGACTCCATGGCCGTCATGTTGTCCTCCACTTCCGATATGCGGCTCTCAGCTTCGGTGATGCGTTTAGTGTTGGACTCCAGTCGTGTTGTGATAGTGTCCAGTGTGGCTGAAAGGTCTCCAAACTTCTTCTCCATCATCGCAGATATCCTTGCAGCAACATGTTGTGATATTTCCATAGCGAGGGCTTCGTTGTCCACAGCAGGTGTAGCATCCTCACTAGCTACCACGGTCTGGTTCGGTTCTGGTTCCTCAGCAGACATGTTTACCGTGGGTTCGGAGGTTTTTTTGTTAGGCATGTTGTCCGGGTGCCGTTAAGCAAGTTTTGTAAGGTTGTAATTTTTTTAAAGTGAAGTTCATATTAGCATATAGCTCAGTAGCAGCAGGAGCTCAGCAATGGTCGACTGCTCAGGGTGACGACATCACGTGACTCCATTCCAGGTTTGAGAATCTTAATTAGGTCCTCTGCCAGTTTTGCCTCACTGTCAGTCAAAACAGCAATGCCCTTGACATTCTTCTTAACATCCTTGTCCATCAGGGCAGAGTAGATGGCAGCCTGTTGTACCACATAACGCTCCAGCATGTCATACGTTGTGTTCCATTGTGTGGTGACATCATGTATTAGTTTGTGAACTGGCAATTCCAGCATCAGCTGTTTGTTTTTTAGGGCATGGCTTGCTGTTGTACTCCGATGGAAAAATGTTACCACCTTCCTGGTTTTTCCTGGAGTCAGGATACCTGATTTACTGAGACTGCATTCTTGGCTGCAAGATTAACAGTATGTGCAAAGCAGCCAATGTGTGGCCCCAGTCCAGCTATTGCATTGACTGCATTCACGATATTTTTTGCATTGTCTGTAGTAACAGGGATTGTGCTGCTGCCTCTCGCCAACTTCCATTCTGTCACTGGTTCTGTCAGTGCTTCAGAGAGATGCTGGTTTGTATGACTCTCATACAGGGGGCGGATCTGTAAAACGGAGCTTTTCATCTCCCACCCTGAGTTGATGTGACGGACAGTTACAGTCAGGAAACTTTCAGTAGTCCTAGAAGTCCATCCATTAGTAGTAAGAGCTACGTAGGCTGTGTCAGACAACTCTTTAACAATTTGTCTTTGTGTCTCTTCATAAAGTGCAGGAATTATCGTGTGGCTGAAGTGTTTGTGGGAGGGGACTTTATATCGTGGCTCAAGTGCTTTTAACATAGGCTGAAATCGGACACCCTCCACCACAGCATAAGGCTGCATATCTTTGGCTATGAAACACCCCAATGCTTCAGTTATGGCTTTTGCTTTGTCGGACTTTTCATTTAACGGCTGTTTTAAAAGCCACGGAGAGTAGAAGTTGTTCCGTACCCGACACTCTCCTCTTTGAACTGCTGTTGAGTGACACACTGGGGATGACGTATCTGTATATGAGCTGTCATGTTGGATATGTTGCCGGCAGCATAAATGCGCGTTGCACAGTGCTTGCACACAGTTGCACTTTTATTCACAACTTTCTTACCGGCATCATAGGACACACTAAATCCAAAATGCTCCCATACTGCAGACCGATACACTCCTGCTGGTGCATCTTCTATCTGAGTTATTAATGTTACTGTTTTCTCCGCTCGCCATGTCCACAAATACACCTCCACAACATGCTACACTTCTTCTTCTTATGATTAATGGTGGTTGGCCAGCAACTATATGGAGCATTCCGCCCCCTTCTGGGCAGGAGTGTCACTGCTACTACTACCCTATGCCTCCGTATGAAAAAAAAGAAAAAGTTGCGCATGCTCATGAACCAAACGACACACGTGCTCCAAACCGAAACAGTAGAACCGAACGGATCAGGTTTTTTTTCATGAACCATGCCATCCCTAGCACAAATGTACTGTATGTATTTAGTCCTAAAGAGCTGTTCTGGTGCCAGTAGATACATAGAAACATCCCAGCAGGCTGTGCTTTGCAAGCATACAAAAAGTTTCACACGTGAAACAGCTACAACTCCTGAATATATTGCAAAGACTGTTGTATTTATTTCAAACCCTGCCAGTAGAGATTAACCAAAACCAATTTAATGAGTGGGACAAAATGCTATCCAGGTATATATGGCAAAGTAAAAGGCCAAGGGTTCGCCTCAAAACTTTACAGCTGGCCAAACAAAAGGGAGGATGGGACTTACCTTATTTCAGACATTATTATTTTGCAGTGCAGATGAGAGCAGTGATATGCTGGTGCAACCTGTCATATGTTGCTCAATGGAAAAACATTGAAGAAAAAATGCCCTCCATCCCCATACAAGCAATCTTAGCTGATAACAACCTAAAATGTACATAAATAACATCGATAACCCATGGGTGAAATGGACCCTTAAAGTGTGGAAAACTATCATAAAGGAACACAAACTCGAGAACAATATTACAGCTCTTAAATGGTGTGCCTATGATTCAGAGTTTACACCTAATAAATTGGACTCAAGCGTCAAGGACTGGATAGCTAAGGGTATAACAGCTCTATGTAGTGTAATGAAAGATAAAAAATTGCTCAGTTTTGAAACGATTAAAAGGACACATTTATTAGAAAATCAAGACTTCTATCGATATCTGCAGCTGCGACAATATGTTGATATGAAGGTGAAAAATGTAACAAAGACAAGCATATGTTTGATTGAACTGTTTACAAAAGCCTATAATTGTTTCATGCTTGTATAAGGATCTGTCAAATCTGAAATCACACTCAACTTCATATATTAAAACAAAATGGGAGAAGGAAGGACGGATAACTATATCTGAGGAAGAATGGACAATGATATGGAGATATCAGTGGACTTGTACCAGCTCACCGAAGTGGAGGGAGTTTGGCTGGAAAAGTCTGATCAGGTTCTTTATTATACCTTCTTAGAAGTCTCATTATAATAACAAATCCCTTGCTTGTTGGAGAAACTGTGGGAATCAAAATGCAAACCATTACCATGTTTTCTGGGACTGCTCTGCCATGAAGGATTATTGGAGAGAGATACACAAAGCTCTACAGGATATCTTCAAATATGAAATACCCCTTGAGAGTAAGACTTTGTTTTTCGGACATGTACCTCAGGACTGGCTTAAAAGAGATAAACATTTAATGAATATCCTACTAGTGGCCTGTAAAAAGACTATTACCAGGAAATGGTTATCACAGGAGAGCCCAACTTTGAAGCTATGGATGCAAATCACAATGGACATTTATAAAATGGAGAAGATAACGGCATTTATTAATCATAAATTGGAGAAATTCACTTCATACTGGGAAAACTGGGTCAACTATGTCACGCCCCATAGGCGTGATTTTATTTTCTCAAATCAGTGATTGTGTTGTGTTAAAAAGATCACTCCCTACTTGTACATAGTTTTCTTGTGGTTTGTTTTTCTTTTCATTGTTTGGATATAAAAAGAAACAACTACAACTCCATCCTAGGGGAAACACTGCCGTGTGCGTTTTGTGCAACAGGCGGATGCGGTAGTCTACCAGTAGAGTAGAGAGAGAGAGAGAGAGGTAAGTAGCCTTGAAGTAGTGTACAGGAGGGCAGAGAGATGGAAGCAAAATATATTAAACCCGGTGTTAATACAGCAGAACTGGAGAGAGGGGTGAAAAATAAATGGAGGTGGGCATGGCTGGAGGAGGGCGTAAAATTATGGACAGACCTCTTCCGAGGATGATAGACAAAGATTGTCGCTGTGCAAAAGATACCTCCACCCCCTCCCCCAATTTTGCTTGGTTTCAGCCCACTTGACATGCTGCTGTGTTGTGCAATGGCCTATTCACATGCTGGAATTTGTCATTTACATGACAATGCCTGAACGCAACACAGGCTGGGTGTGTGTACAGTGCCGTGTTGCGCTGCTGTGCGAGAGCCATGTTTGACTGTGCGTAAAAGCAGTGTGTAAATGACCGTCTGTTGATGGTCATTTACACACTGTCCATAACAATAACTATGTCAGGTCAGTGCCCCCCTAATATAATGCAGGAGAAACACTGAATCAAGCAAGAGGACTCATGATACCATTTATTTATTATATTGTCGTGATATTGTCCATCAAAATCGCAATCGCACATTTTTATCAAATCATGCAGCACTAATTCAAAGTAAGCAAATCATTGTACATCAGTCAGTATTATCTTAATTAGCTGTCATTTTCATCACACATAATTTGACCGATCAAATCGGAGAATCCGCCTAATCCCACACCATATAAAAGGGCTATTGTTGAGGAGTGCTTCCTCTTTAAGCACCAGCACAAGATGGCCTCCACAAAGGACCCAAAGCCGGACAGGTTATGGCTTAGATTATTGCATATCTTTAGTACATTCTTAAGAAATACTTGCATCTAAAAATTCTAATGCTTAGTACTATTGTTTGAGTTTATCAGTTAATACTGAAACCATAAATTAAACAAAGAAAACAAAGAAAATTGTGTGTATGGGTCTGTCCACTTTTCCTAACAAATAGGGTTTAGCAAAAGTTAGTGAGGGAGTTTGTGCTTCCTCACAGAAGGTAAGATTCTCCTTCCAATTCCTTTTTTTTTCAATACCGTAGATAAGCAAATGCTCGTGTTATGATAACCTATAATTTGCATACCATGGTATGCCTTAAAAGCAATATATTGCTGTAACCCTAGGTTACACTCCTGTTTAATGAATATGTCCTATCTGTTTGCAGAACTTCAGAATTGACATAGTGCATCTGGATGAGAACAGTATGGAGTTTGACATGGTGGGGATAGATGCAGCCATCGCCAATGCCTTCAGAAGGATCTTACTAGCAGAGGTAGGATTTGCATTCGTCTTATATCCATACAGCCATGTAATGTCATAAATAGGGCTGGGCAATAAAACAGTCTCAATAAAGGAATCGCAATAACATGTATGTTGATAACAATGATAAACTTTGGACATTTTCCTCTATGAATAGATATAACAGCCTAGCACACAGCAGAAATAAACGGGACAACAGCCAGTCATTGTGCTGCCACTTTAGCGCAGAGCCCACAAAAATGAGACAGGATAATCAATTTGTCAAGCACATGTTGAACAAGTAGAATACAAACTGGAAAGCATTATTTTTGGCCATTCTGCCTGCTGTAACCTGCTGCTAACACCATGTCCATGTCCATTATATGGAAGTCAAAAGCAGCAAAGCACAGATTAAGACAGTCCGCAAAGTATGCCATCAGTTGTTGCCAGTTAAAACACAAAATTCGACAAAGTGAAAGTTTCAGATATAACATAGGTTCTATGAATTTAGAATGGTCCCATCCCAGTGACCACATCATTATTTTAGTGTGTTACAAGAGATGATATATTGTATTTTGTAAGGCAGATAAATTACATTTGCAAAGTTAAATGTTTACGTTTAGACGCTATTCAACATGTAATTTTTAGGGATGCGCTATATGTATGTTTTCCAGCCGATACTGATAGCCTGTAATTAACTACTTCTCATGGCCGATGCCGATAAGATAACCGATAATTTCACTTTTTTGTATTTTCTAAAAGAAGTTCATAATTCGTAGTTTCTGCACACCTGAGAGTAAGAAAGGCTAGGTTGTAGAAAGCAAAGGTGGATGATTTAATATTCCATAGATCTGACTGAACCAAATCTAACTGACGTCACTACAAAAACAAACAACAGTTCTCTATCATTCTAGGCTTCCCCTCCACCCAGAGATATATCTCTACTGGAGACCTGAACTCTTGGGTCAGGTGACGTGGATAATTTCTTTAAGACAATCCACTTGTTGTTGTGGCTGACAGCCTATACAAACCCCTGTCAACCATGCCCCCAGAGATTTTTCTGATTCCACTTGGAGCATGGTGGCGTGTGTCGCTGTGCTTCTTTGAGACAATTCTATCTTCTGTCTTTCTACAAAAAGAAAACTTTTGTTTAGCAAGGCTAACAAATACACAGTCCATGCCGCTTACCTCACGGGGTTTGAGAGACCTCTCACAGTGGTTGTGTTGCACTTTGCAAATACTGTCCTTCCTGTCGCACTCCCTGTGTTGGCATATTGTCTCTGTGGAGAGGCTTCCGTGCCAGATAACACTAGGATCTTTATCCCGGTCCTGTTTGGGCGAGGGGAGAAGGATCTGTGTGTTTGTTGATAGTGTGGGGCTTCTGTCAGATCCAGTGTTGAGTGTGTTGTCCTTGTGCAGGGATTTTCTTCACGTTACAGACACAGAACTCTCTTCTTTGTCCGCTGGGGTGTTGAGAAGGAGTTCATGGGTTATTAAGGTTGCTGCCTGTCCCTTGGTTTGTACGTTGCAACATTCACACACAATACATTCCACAATCCCACAGTTTTGCCTGTAAAAGTTTGGCAGCAGCCATGCTGGGAGGTAATCCCGCAAGGGTGGGGTTATCGCAAGATTTGGAGAATTGGTGTCATAAGCCATTTTTGTGTGGTGTGTGGGGTTCAGTTGCCCATTGAGGATGGGCATGATGTGTGTGTGCATTGTTTGCAGGAGGAACATGCTGCTGTGGCAGGCCACAATCCATCCTTCTGTATGGATTGTTCTATTCTGCCAACACGATCCTTAGAGGCTTGGCTTTGTGTGTTTAGGGCGAAGCATAGGTGGGGGTGAAGAGAATTTACACCATCCGCAGTGCCCCAGCAGTCTGGGCCTCAAGATGGGGGATTTTGGAGGCAGCTCCTTTGGAGATTCCCGCCCTAAGTCCCCTCCCAGGTCCTTCTTGCCTGGTGACAGAATCAGAATCTGAGTCCCAAGGCTGATGACCAGGAGGATGTGGAAGAGGAAGTTTATGTGTTGGGGTTATTGCATGATGCAGCTGCTGAGGGGATGATTGAGGAGAGTGAGACCAAAGAAAGTAAGCGCCAGCAATTCAGAAGCTTGATTGAGAGGGCTTCTCAGGCTCTGGGGCTCGGAGCAGTATTAGGTCAAGCTCCTCCCCCCTCATGTTTTGATGAGGATGATGATCTCCCTGATACGGAGGTGCCTTTTGCAGTGCCTGTCCTGCCAGATGGGGAAGACCTGATGCGCAAGGCATTTGAGAATCCCACGGCTAAGCTTTCCCTTACTGCTACCACCAGACGGATGTCTGCCATGCAGCATAAGGAGAAGGTGGGCTGTGGTTCTTTGCCTCAGCTAGACCAGTCGGTTTCTGCCCTCTTATTTCTGACCAGCTCCATGTTAGGGCCAGCTACTCCGTCAGGGAACTGCAAAATTCTGGATGCCTCACTGGCCAGACTACACGGGTCTATGGCAGTTGTGTCTAACTTGGAGATATGTGACGATGCAATTTCTGATCATATGCCTGTTTTGTTTGAAGTTGCTTTCTCCTGTGAAGATGTTAAATCTGGCGCCCCTGTTCAGAGCCGTCGGATTTTTAACTCTTTTACTGCCAGTCAGTTCTCCGTGGCTTTTAATCAGCTCGGTGTCCACCCTGCCTCTGCTAACACAGAGGAGCTCAGCTCCTGGTTTAACTCCTTCTGCCGAACCATACTGGACTCTGTGGCTCCAATAAAAACTGTGCTGCCCAAGGCTAAAACTGAGCCATGGTTTAATGAGGAAACTCGTGCAGCTAGTCGGGAGTGCCGCAAAGCTGAGTGGAAGTGGAAGAAGGACAAGCTGCAGGTTTCCCTCCAAATCCTAAAGGACTGTTGGCGCTGCTACCAGAACACTGTTAAAGAGACCAAAAGGAAATACCTGTCAAACCTCATTGCGTTAAATTGTCATAACCCGCGTGTGTTATTTAGGACCATTGACACTGTTCTTAAGGCCCCACAGCCTGTCAGCTTGGAGGCATCTCCTGAAATGTGCAATAGCTTCCTGAATTTCTTTATTGATAAGGTTGCTACTGCAAGGGCTCTCATCACAGCCCCTGCATCTGACCCCTCTGTCCCTGTTCCTTGTTCTGCAGCTCTTGATAAGTTTGAACCTGTGTCTCTGTCATTTTTAGAAGATCTGATTGGCCATATTAAGCCATCGGGTTCTCCCTGCGACGTTGTCCCTCCTGGTTTCTTCAAAGTAGTTTTCCCTAGTATAGGGCAGTCAGTTCTGGCCATCATTAACAGCAGTCTGTCCTCTGGTGTTGTTCCCCCAAGTTTGAAACACGCAGTGGTCCAGCCCCTACTCAAGAAACCTGGCCTTGATGGCAGCGTGCTGGCCAATTTTAGGCCCATTTCTAAGCTACCTTTTATCTCCAAAATCTTAGAAAAAGTTGTTCATGCTCAGCTAAAATCATTTTTAGATGAGCATAATGTCCTGGAGATCTTTCAATCAGGCTTTAAAACTATGCACAGCACTGAGTCGGCTTTACTAAGAGTTTTTAATGACATCCTCCTGGCAAATGACTCTGGTGACCATGTAATTCTTGTTTTGTTGGACCTAACAGCGGCTTTTGACACTGTGGACCACAATACCCTAGTGGCTCGGTTACGCCACCTAGTGGGCATCTGTGGTACTGCATTGGAGTGGTTCATATCTTATCTGGCCGACAGAGTGTAACCCTTGGAAACTCAAAATCCAGCTCTGCTCCACTGCCGTATGGGGTTCCACAGGGGTCGATTTTAGGGCCCCTGCTTTTTTCTTTGTATTTACTGCCCCTAGGATCCATCCTGAGAAAGCATGGCATCTCTTTCCACTTTTATGCTGATGATAGTCAGTTACATGTGCCGCTAAAAAAGAAAAATGCCTTCTCACTCACACCACTTCTGGCTTGTCTTGACAACATCAAAGACTGGATGGCCTTGAACTTTTTAAATTTTAATGAGAAAAAAACAGAAGTGATGGTGTTTGGTCCTAGTGGCCTTTGTGAACATCCACCTGTTGACTTGGGCCCTTTGGCAGATTTTTTAAAGCCAACAGTCTTAAACTTGGGTTTTAAGATGGACAGTGATTTTAAATTGGATCAGCAAATTAGCTCTGTAGTGAAGTCCAGCTTTTTTCAAATTAGACAGCTGGCTAAGGTGAAACCTTTCCTTGCACAGCAGCACTTTGAAACAGTAATCCATGCCTTCATTACATCTCGGCTGGATTACTGTAATGCACTTTATTTTGGAGTTAGCCAGTCCTGCCTCGCACGTCTCCAGTTGGTGCAAAACGCAGCTGCGCGCCTGTTAACTGGAGTACGTAAGAGGGAGCACATAACTCCCATCCTGGCCTCTCTCCACTGGCTGCCTGTGCACTTTAGAGTCCCTTTTAAGATTCTTTTATTAGTTTTTAAATCTTTAAATGGTCTGGCCCCGCCCTACCTCTCCGAGCTTCTTCACCCCTACGCTACTGCTCGGTGCCTCAGGTCAGCTGATCTACTGCTCCTGGAGGTACCGAGGTCCAAACGGAAGCTCAGAGGGGACAGAGCTTTTTCTGTTGCCGCTCCTAAATTGTGGAACGAGCTACCCCTCCACATTAGACAAGCCTCCTCACTGTCCATTTTTAAAACTCGTCTAAAAACCCATTTTTATTCCTTGGCTTTCAACTCCGCATGAGACTCTGCTTTTGTTTTAGTGTTTTATGGTTTGTTTTATTTATTGTTTTATTGTTTTTAAATTATTTTAAAAACAATAAACAATTATTTTAGTGTGTATTTCCTGTAAATTGTTTTATGTCCCTGTGTTGTTTTTGTCTATTTATGTACAGCACTTTGTTTCAGCCGTGGCTGTTTTAAAGGGCTATATAAATAAAGTTGAGTTGAGTTGAGTTGAGTTCAGACTCAACTGGCGAATACCGGGTCCATCTTAGCGCTGTACCAGTAGAAGTTGGTACGTCAGCTGAGCACTGGGGCTGATGCCCGTCTTATTTCTGAGATACAGCTCGTTTCATTTATGTTGTCATCACTGATGACACTGACCGCTGGGAAGGGCATGTCGTCATTCTGGGTTACCAGGCGCCAGCTGTATTTGTCCAGATCTAAGTTGCAGTCAGAAGACATTAGGGCAAGCCTAAGCCTCCGTCTTCTTCATGATGCCAGGTCACATCCAGCCTGCCTCCAGCAAGCCCAGGCTCGAGTGGCAGCCTGGGAGTCAATGAATATGAGCCCTTGGGTGGTTTCAACCATGACCCAGGGGTATTGTATTCAGTTTGCTCGGCGTCCCCCAACCTCAGTGACACCTACAATGTTCATGGTGGTGGATGCAGAACGAAAAGCAGTTCTCCAGACCAAGGTTTGTACTCTGTTGGGAAAAAGGGCCATCAGGGAAGTACGTTGCAACAACGGGCAGGGTGGGTTTTACTCTCGCTATTTTCTCATCCCCAAGAGGGATGGGAAATGGCAACCTGTTTTAGATCTCAGGAGTCTGAACCAGCATCTCAGACGGCTGCCTTGCAAAGTGTTGACGATTCCCCGGGTGAGACAGTCCATCAACAAAGGGGACTGGTTCACCACAATAGATCTGAAGGATGCCCACTTTCGGATTCCAATCTGGAACAGGCATTAGCATTTTCTCCGCGTCATGTTTGACGGTAGGTTGAGTCCTGCCGTTCGGTATCTCTCTGGCTTTGAGGCAGTTCTGGCGCCTCTACAGCAGAAGAGGATACGAATATTGAATTATTTAGACGATTGGCTCCTGTGTGCACATTCGGAGGCTCAGTGCCAGGCGCATCTGACTATCCTCCTAGACCACATCCAGCACCTTGGCCTGTGTCTCACCCTAGAGCAGAGCAGGCTGGAGCCATCTTAAGAGACACAGTTCCTGGGCCTAGTTATAGATTCCCAGGCTGGTCTACTTTCTCTGACAAAGGAGAGGCAGCTGTCTCTATTCAGGCTGGGGGGCCGGAGTCACATGGAGGCAGTGTCTCTGCCTTCTGAGCCTGATGGCGTCCTCAGTCCAAGCAGTCACTTTGACTCTCCTACACATAAGGCCAGTGCAGAGATGCATCCTTGGTCTGGGTTTGGGTCCCAGGAGTCGCCTGGATACCACAGTGCTTGTAACCAGGCGGTTGCGGGTGGCTCTCCGCTGGTGGGAGGAAAGCAGGAATCTCGCAAGGGCAGTGTGCTGGGTCCAGTGACACATCGTCAATTGGTGACAACTGATGCGTCCTTGACAGTGCTGGGGTGCAGTGTTCAGGGAGAGTGGGGTCAGCGGTCAGTGGAGTGATCCTCAGGTCACATACAACATCAACATGTTGGAACTGTTGGCCATCCATCTCTTCTTGCGACATTTTCTGCCCCATCTTCAGGGTCAGCACGTGATGGTGAAGACAGACAGTGTGACAGCAGCAGCTTATATCAACAGGTAAGGCGGGTTGGTTTCTTCTCGCCTTTGCAAGCTGGCGCACCGCCTGTGGCCTGTGGCCCAAGGTTCTGTCCCTGAGAGCGGTCCATGTGCCGGGGGTGGAAAACTGAGCTGCGGACCTGCTGTCCAGAGGAGGTCTGGACCCAGAGGGGTGGAGACTACACCCTCAGGTGGTAACGGAGATTTTGCTCCGCTATGGACGTGCAAAGATTGACCTGTTCGCATCACAGGAGTCGGCCCATTGCGCCCTCTTCTTTTCCCTGGGGGGGAGACAATCCTCCCCTCGGAGAAGACGCTCTGCCTCATCCATCGCCGAGCGTCCTGTTGTATGCCTTTCCCCCCCTTCCATCTGTGCTCTCCGCAGGAGGGATGGAAGGGGTGAGGATGATTCTGGTGGCCCCATATTGGCCAAACATGACCAGGTTCTCGGACATCCCGCCGTTGCTGGATGGGACTCCGTGGGAGCTCCCAGTACGTCGGGACCTGCTGTCCCAGGCTAGGGGGACTCTGGTTCATCCCTTTCCCCAGGGGTTCAGGTTGTGGGCATGGCCCCTGAGGGGTCTGAATTGTTAGCTATGGGGTTATCTCCTTCGGTTTGCAATGGACACGGTGCCATAGGCAGACAGATCAGCTGTTTGTCTGTTTTAGGCCAGACCTCTGGGGTCAGCCACTGTCAAAGGCCCGTCTTTCTCACTGGATTGTGGGCACTATCCAGCAGGCATATATGGGGGTTGGGGTGCGCTTCCGATCTGGGGTGCGGGCACATTCAACCCGGGGCATGGCTACTTCTTGGGCGTCATGGCGCGGTGCATCTCTCGATTAAATTTGCGCAGGAGCTGCCTGGTCTACCCCATCCATGTTTGCAATATTCTACCAGATTAATGTGGCTGCAAGCACATTGTTTGGTGAGCGGGTGCTTGGCTTGGCCCAGCAGTGGTGACATATTGTTTCCTTGTCAGGCCAGCCTATGTGGCTCGCCTGAGTGGCCTCTCCACCCCTTTAATCAGGCCTTTGCGTCTTGCGGGGCCGTGTAGCCTTGGTAGTGTCTGGTGCCAGGGCTTGTGGCAACAGCATCTTGCGTCTTGCGGAGCTGGCTAGCCTGGGGTGTATATATAGTGTACATTTGTATATAGTTCATTGGGCACACAGTGTATTTTGTAGAGCACTTTGGTGGCGGGGACGTCTCATTCGAAGTTGATGCTGCTCTATCCCCTAGTGGCGTGTCTTACAGATCTCCAATAGAGATACATACAATATATCTCTGGGTGGAGGGGACGCCTAGAAAGATAGAGAACATGAGCTTACATGTGTAACCCTGGTTCTCTGAGTGAAGAGGCTTCCTCTCCACCTCGAGGCTACTCTGGGATTCGTTCCATCAGATCTAGATCACTGGGGGCATAGTTGACAGGGGTTTATATAGGCTGCTAGCAACGACCACAGGTGGATTGTCTTAAAGAAATTATCCACATCACCTGACCCAAGGGTTCAGTATACAATATCTCTCTGGGTGAAGTGGAAGCCTCTTCACTCAGAAAACCAGGGTTACACATGTAACCTCACATTCTGACTCTTCAAATGTTCATTTATTTTTCTTTAGTGAAGCACATAAACAAAACTTCACAAACATACTTCATACTACATACTACAAACACTACATTTCATATTAAATGGTTTGACATGATCTGTCAAATTAGATGTCAGTGAATTTATTATACACAAGGAACTGAAGTTAGTGCATCGTCCTGCATCTCTCTCTGTCTCTGTCTCTCTGTCTGTGACATAAGGATTACTGTTAATTTATTATGATGATCTGTTCTGTACGACATCTATTGCACGTCTGTCCGTCCTGGAGGGATCCCTCCTCAGTTGCTCTTCCTGAGGTTTCTACCATTTTTTCCCCCTGTTCAAGGGTTTTTTTGGGGAGTTTTTCCTTATCCGCTGCGAGGGTCCTAAGGACAGAGTGATGTCGTGTGCTGTAAAGCTCTGTTAGGCAAATTGTGATTTGTGATATGGGGCTTTATAAATAATAGTGATTGATTGATCCATCAATACAAAAATAAAGACTTTCTGTTTCCCATACATTGATTTACATGTGAGGCACAATATCAACACTGACCTGCCAAATTTACATTTTCCTTTTTTTTTTTTTTTTTTTTTAATATTTAAAATGGGTAAATGCCTATCTTATTTTAGAGCTGCACACAGCATATTGATTCGCTCTCTCTGCTTCTCTGTTCATCATGAGACAGTAACACCTTCCGTCATACAGTGATAGGGCAAACTGTTAGCATCACACTGCTAATGATACCTTACAGTTATTAATGGGTTTAACGAGTCGAGTCAGTGTGGTTTGTTGGGACAGTCTAACAGCTCGGTGTTGGATGTTGACTGCTGCTGCGCTAGCTCGAGCTAACTGTGTAACCTGGACGGTTGTTCCATCCTGGACGGTCCTTCAGTGCTGCGTATAACCAGTGTCATGGCAGTGACAGAAAGGGATCAGACCCCTGGCACAATCATGCTGTCTACCTTTACAGCTATGAAAAACATCTACTCTGGCAACAACACATCTGGCTCTCTAGTTAGCATGATACCCAGTGCCGCCTCTTCTTGTTCTTGTTCTTCTACTTCTTCTTCTTCTACTTCTTCTTCTTCTTCTTCTCTGTGTTTATTAACAGTATAGATGCTGTGCCAGTTAAGTCAGTAAAAGCAAGTTGGCTTTGTATTATCTGCTCTGTTTATCGGCTGTCATTTTATTATTTGAATAATAAATAATAATACAAATTTTGCATTATTGGCCGATAATCTAAAAGCCTGCTATATCGTCCATCCCTAATTATTTTATCACAAAAAATATCCTAAATCAAGCCATGTTTGCATGTAATTAATGTTTTTATTTTACTGCAGAGGCTGCAGGATGATAATGAATTAAACCGAAATCTTTAACAGTACCGATGAAAGAACCAATAATATCAGAGCTTATCAATACTACAGTCTTTGTTCATTTAGCCCTGGGGCTTGTTTAATACCGGGTTTGGTACCCATCCCTACTGGCAAGATTATCAAATCATATATCATGATATATATTTTGGGCATCTGTGAGAATTTTGCATTATTCTTGTTTGCAGGTGCCTACTATGGCTGTAGAGAAGGTATTTATCTATAACAACACATCCATCGTCCAGGATGAAGTCCTGGCCCACAGATTAGGCCTCATCCCCATCAAAGCTGACCCTCGCCTGTTTGAGTAC
The DNA here is from genome assembly GCA_026686955.1 of Epinephelus cyanopodus. Taxonomy (NCBI): domain Eukaryota; kingdom Metazoa; phylum Chordata; class Actinopteri; order Perciformes; family Serranidae; genus Epinephelus; species Epinephelus cyanopodus. The sequence continues at coordinate 837,571 of CM048930.1, forward strand.
AGGAATGCTGGTAAAACAACACAGTGAACCACTCACACATATGACAGATTACCACAGTGCTCCCACGTTACTCTGCTGCAATTGTTTTCCTGAAAGGCATGTGTGTAGGTTTGGGCTTGGACAGCATTTTGTTCAGTCATCCAATATTGATACTACTTATCAATGTAAATCTTTCTAATTAGCCTGGAAACGTATTAGGTTTTGCATTTTAGGTTAGGTTTAACTCCAGCCGGCGGTGGGGTTTCTGTGAAGTGCTGTGAAGTTTAGTTGATTCAAAGCACACATTTAACATGGCTTTATAGCAACAGTTTGAATCACAAGTACACAAACTGGCTTCATTATCACACGCAGGATTCAAAGACAAAGCACTTGTCTTTTGCGCGAAAACTTTTTCACCACAGATACAACATGCTAATGTTATTTGCACAAGCCTAAGGCATTTTACATTGTAGAAATTAGCCTAGGGGCTAGCGGGGATTTTCTATACTCATATAAAGGGACAACAGGAATATTTAATAACATTCACCAACAAAACAACAGTTTTATACTACAGGGTTTTCCCTGCCTATCTAAGACAAAGGCGATCATGGGTGATCATGGGGGGCGTTCAGATGTAGCGTCTTTTGCTTGCACAAACCCCTTACTTTTAATTTAGGCATGTGTCATGCGCGCTCACAACCCAAAGCGACGCCATAGCGGCATGCATTTGGTACAACATGCTTGTTTTTCGTCCAGCGTTCAGCTTTACGGACCTGCTTCTCCCTCCGGTGTTGTGTCAGATACTGGTTCCCCCTCGGGCTGTGTCTCTCCTACTGTTTCCCACGGAGCCCTGCCCCATTTGAAAGGCGAAGGAAGCCCGTTGGTGGATAGATGTTGCCTCCGAGATGTAAAATGTGTATTATATTAGAGAAAACACGCATTTCAGGACCGCTGTGACTTGTATGATCAGAACAGATATGTCCTGTCATTTTCAGCCTCCTTTTATTTTTAATAGAGGGGGGAAAATACCTGACAGTAATATTCTCAGCTGTCAGGATGTGCTGCTGTAAAGGGTAAATATAATCATAGAAGACTGAAAATCACAGGACATGTCTGTTCTGATCATACAAGTCAGCAGTGTAAAGCTCAAGCATGTCGGGACCTCCTTTCACATTTAATAGAGGAGGGGACCGTATCCAAAAGTACGGCTGTCAAGATGCCCCCCACCACAGGCCTTTGCCAACTTGGTCTCGAAAAAACCCAGGGAAAACCCTGTACTAAACACGTTTTCCCAACAAATACAACATGCTAACATTATTAGCACAAGCCTGTGGTATTTTACATTGTATAAATTAGCCTAGTGACGAGCACAGATTTCCTCTGATCACATGAAACCAGGATAAATCACACACAAGACTTTAAGTACAATTTTGTGGATGCCTTTATTGTCTTCACAATTTGTTGTTTCTTATAAAAGTAAATAAAGCTTTGTTTACTCTGAGGGAAATGGTTTTCAGCTTACAAAAATGGACAGGAGATCTGCATCGCTGCGACAAGTAATTACATTTCTGGGGACAGGCACAATGAAATAACAGCTGTGACTTTTACACCCAATTTTTTACCAGTTACTTGATCCAGGTTCGGGAGGCATTGATTTAAAGTTGATGAGTTGATAGCTTACCTTATATGACTATGATATCAGTAAAAATGTGATCTGCTGATGGTTTTATCAGAAAAGCCTCATAGTATACTCATGCTTGCACAGTGATGATAGGGAGTGGTACATCTCTTTCTCATGAACAGTGGTTGGTATAGACACAAAATGGAATCAGCTGTCTTTTGGATCAGACAGTTGATTCCATTTTCTGTCTATACCACACAGCTGTTATTAAGCTTAGATTTAAGGAACATTACACTAATATTTAATTCCAAATTCTCAGCTGTCAAGGTTTGAAAAAACTTGATCAAAGTATGTATTTTTATGTTTTTTTCTTACATTTTTGTTTTAAGTGAGGTAAATATAAGATGCAGGAAAGTCACAGTACTTTTGCTGCATTTCTTTGGTTTAGCATTTATCCAGACCTCTTAGAATGGTCCCCAAATCTTATCAAATGTTTGACCAGAACCAGTTTGATAATTTATCTATCATAGCAAATATATGATGTAGTTAGGAACCAGTTTTGCCTTACATTACATGGATGAATGGTACAGCACCTTTCTAGTCTTGTGAACACCCAAAGCGCTGTTACACTACATGTCACTTTAACACCGTACACTGTTGGCTGAGGTTACCATACAAGGTGCTTCACAGTAAAGATTCAGACACAATTTAAGAGTTCAGTATCTTGCCCAAGGATACTATTCGCATACAGCCTGGAGGAGCCAGGATTAGTGGGCGCTCTATTAGCTCTACTTCCTGGCTCGTCCTCAGGGTGGAACATACATTTATAAGATGGACCCACCAGGGAACCCAGTAGAGTCGAACATATTTGGTTCTGCTTTGTTTATTTCAGGTGAAGAGTCTGCAGAAGAAGAAGGTTCAGAAATAGATACAATACAACTGCAGCTGAAGGTTAAATGCAGCAGGAATCCCAGAGCCAATAAAGACTCCTCTGACCCACAAGAGCTGTATTTGAACCACATGGGTAGGTTTCAGGAGACACTAAGTGATCAAAGATTTGCTGGTACTGTTTGCACATGCAGACTTGGATACAATAGCTGTGACAATTAGTGATTGCTGAAAATAAGCCCTTTGGGGAGGGAAATGCTCCACGGCACTGATACCTAATTAAGAAAGAATATCCCTGTGTAAAATCCCCTGTTCCATGCTGTCTCATCTCAGTTTATTCCAGGGACATAAAGTGGGTCCCAATTGGGAACCAGGCAGATGTGTTTGCAGACTCCATCATTGGACCAGTACATGATGACATCCTGATTGCTCAGCTCCGACCAGGACAGGAGCTGGACATCATTATGCACTGTGTTAAAGGAATCGGTAAGAGCTTCTTGGTGTCTAGATGAGGCTAGCCAGCTCACTGCAGATATGGGATAAAACAAGGGCCCTTTTATTATGCCTCTGTGCAGGCAATAGCCACAACCAGAGGCATTATGCTTTCGGGTTTTATGTACATCTGTTCCTACGTCCGTCCGTCCATCCCATGCATGTGAACGCAATATCTCAAGAACACCTCAAAGGAATTCATTCAAATTTGGCATCAATGTCCAATTTGTGGTTGTAGGTCAATGGTCAAGGTCACTGTGACCTTGTCTGTCTCATTCTTCTGAACACGGTATCTCAAGAACTCCATATGGGAATTTCTTTATATTTCATTTTTAATTTCATTTCATTTCACAAATGTTGAGTTTGTCTAGAGAAAGAAACCAATCAGATTTTGGTGGTAAGGGTCAAAGGTCAAGGTCACTGTGACCTTGCATCCATCTCATTCTCATAAACACAATATCTCAAGAACGGCTTGAGGAAATTTCTTCACATTTGGCACAAATGTTCAACAATGACAGTGTTTCCCCTAGGTTTCCAGCTTTGGGGGTGAACAGATGGACACCGACACAAACACTTAAAGGAATCATGGTGTTCATGTATTTCTTTTATTGACAGCAGTCAATATAATAACTGAACAAGTATTTGAACTGTACATTGGACTAAACATAACGTTTCTTCTTCACCACCATGGTAGCAGATATGTTTGTCTGCTTTTCAGATGGTTGACGCAACATATTTTCCAACGCACGGTCTCTGTCAGCTGGTGAGAGTGTGCTCACCTGTGTGTGTGTGTGTGTGTGTGTGTGTGTGTGTGTGTGTGTGTGTGTGTGTGTGTGAGTGTGTGAGTGAGTGAGTGAGAAACAGTTTTATGTTCAGACACTTGAGGGACACAAAAAAAATTAAGCATTGAACTGACAGGATTCAGGGTTTTTTAGCTTGGCACCACCTAGCGTCAGTGGTGTTGCATCGCACTGTTGCAACAACCAAATTGACCATGAGGATCAGAGATAATCAATAAAATGTAGGCTGTAAAGCCACCAATATACCTCTATGTATATGTAGAATGAGAAGGTGTGTGGACACTTCACAAAATAAATGAGTAAAGAGACCGAGCACCAATTAATCAGATTTATCTGAAGAAAAAACAAATAGTAATGCAAATAATTATATCAGAATGCACAGTACCAGTACAAACAACTCACAGTTAATTATACCAATATGTACAGTATCAGTTCAAACAACTGTTGACATGTAAGGGATAATGTATAGTGAGCTGGTGACAGTTGAAAAATAACTCCCGACGGGAATGGAACCCCGACGAGCAGTGGAGTTATTTTTCAACAGTCACTGGCTCACTATACATTATCCCGCTTAGAACATGGCTCACTACTAAAACATTTGAATTGCTGGCATCAATATTAATAAATTGCTGGCAGAGTGTATTGACAAAGGAGAGGCGTTCACCAGACAAACGGGAGCGGAGGAGAGGATTTTACTCCACTTCTCCCGGTCGGAGATGCTGGGTGCCCAGTAGCTGCGAAGGCTGCCCTCACATGGGGCCGGTTGGAGTTCAAATTGAATGGGGAACAAAGTTCAGTGTTCACTAAGCTGGGCATAATTTAGCTGGGCGATGTCCGTCGATAGCAGCCTCCGTGAGAAGAGAACAGAAGGAAGGGAGGGGGGTATCACTGTCCGAGGGCTGCCGTAGAATGGCAACGAGGATGTCAGCCGACCAACACTCGCTACCTGGTCCCTGGTTGCGGCGATTTGCGATGCTGGCCAGCTAGGAGTTAACTAGCAGCCAGTACAGTACAGTCCTCTCATCTAGCTAACATTTAGCGGTGTTACTTCCTGATCCATTAGAAAGAAAGCTAACTGACATCGGTTTTGAAGCCTCTTAAGTCATGGAGCTCCCTCCATGTCTTGAATGCCTGACTGAGGGTTACTCTTGTTTTTCCTCTTCTTTTATCACTCTCCTTTTTGCTCTTCTTTGCCTCCTCAGACAGAGGAACTTGTTTTCTTTTGCTAGGCTGTCCCCAAACTTTGTCAGTCTGCCATTGTGCTCGTGATTCAACTATGTCATGCCCAACTCCTCATAAGGACCAGCTCCAGTCCCTGATTGGCTGACCGACCAGTTTCGCAATACATGACGCGTTTCCTGCCGTAAAGCAGATTTTTTTCCGCGAAATTTCGCCCCCAGTGGCAGAAGCTTATTGCAAAGCCTGCAAAGCCACTAAGTAACCAATGTAAATGCTGATAGTGTGATTTTACTGTGGCCACTACCCTGTGCAACCCACATTATTTTCATAATGATATATTTAGGAAAAAATCTGATGCCTCTTTACACTGTGTTAAAATAAAATTCAATGCATTGAACTGACCTGAGTTTTTATTTGCATGCCATTATGGTACTTGGGTACAATCGCCTATTAAGACTAATTAAATATGATACACTGATATATCAATTTCAATTTTCAATTTTATTTATAAAGCCCGATATCACAAATCACAATTTGCCTCACAGGGCTTTACAGCATACGGCATCCCTCTGTCCTTTGGACCCTCACAGCGGATAAGGAAAAACTCCCCAAAAAAACCCTTTAACAGGGAAAAAAAAACAGTAGAAACCTCAGGAAGAGCAACTGAGGAGGGATCCCTCTTCCAGGACGGACAGACGTGCAAAAGATGTCATACAGAACAGATCAGCATAATAAATTAACAGTAATTCGTATGACACAATGAGACAGAAAGAGAGAGTGACAGAGACAGAGAGAGATGCAGGACAGACAGTAATGACAGTAGCTTACAACAACATTAATGAAAGTAATAATATTATAATTATAGTTCTATATTTACTCAGATGTTTTCATAGTCTCTGAAAAAAAAAGAAACGCCGAGAAGTCTGGATAATATTAGGGTATGGAAAAGTATGGAATTTTGAAATTCCAAATATGTAGGAACCCTGGTTTAATTGGATGCTGTGAAGCAATGTGGACCATAGTGGGAAGAGTGAGCATAACTCGCGCGTAACATATTAAAGTATACGACCTCGTATCAGGAAAGAATTAAAGTTTCCTCTGAGTATATCTCAATAGGGATATATTCCTTATCACGTCTTGTTTTATTCTTTCTTAACTCTTGCTTCATTTTTCCCTCGGGTTGTTTTTATTTTTCGTTAGTTATTCCATATTACTCGTACTGTGAGTCTGCCGTATTTATTCACATTTTTTTAACCCTTTTGTGCCCACAAGCAAAGTTATTTTGAACTTTTGAATTTTATCGATCCAGTTTTCCTTCATCTCCAGTGTTTTCAACATTTTTACACGTAATAGCAACTCTGACATCAGTGTCGAAAGGCCAGCGATATTGTTGTCACATTATTATAAACAAGTAATCAGAACAAAGCAGACCAGCGCCTGTCGACCACCTCTTCACTCCAGATTCCTTGGAACCGGCTACCCGCCACTTGCCACAGTGGTCCTCCATCCAGCCCTAAGGCCTTCCGCAGCGTGGACCAGCCACTGGGTACCCACAGGACATCGCAAACTCGCCTGCTTTCTCGGCTGTGAAACAGCCGTGCTATCCTGCTGGAAAGCTGCCGTGACAGTCCAGGGACCCTGAAAGAGCTCCACCTATGATCACCGCTGTTGAAAGTAGGCCAAAACTTCCATAATTTGAGTTAAGCCACGGTGCAGTGAAGAGAGAGGTCGACCAGGAGACTTAGTTAATTATCCCAATTTTAATTTAGGTTTCATTAGGTCCAAGTGAATGGTTTTGCGCATTCTTGCGGTCTCCATTTATAATATAGGCTGCTTAATATAGGCTACTCTCCCACTATCGCCAAACTAAGCAAATCAAACAAGTGTTAGCCTACTTCTCATTTTATTCATATATAAACTGTTAATTTTATATTTTGACATATAATCATCATTTGCTATTCATTTACTCAGTGTTACCCATTTAGTTAAATAAATTTTCATTTATCACCATTTATCGCTCGTTAGGAGGGTGGTGCCCCAAATTCATTATTACGAGTGCAAATATTCTAAAAGAAGTACTTCCTCTACACAGCACACCTTACACATTCATAAACCTCATATATTATGTACTAATGTGCACTTGGATCATGTTACCTGTCTGCTACTGTATGCTCCCTGGTACTGAAGTGTTTTCTTTGTTCAGGTAAGGACCATGCTAAGTTCTCTCCAGTGGCCACAGCCAGTTACCGCCTCCTCCCAGATATCACCCTGCTGGAGCCAGTGGAGGGAGAGAAGGCAGAGCGCCTAAAACGCTGCTTTTCACGAGGAGTTATAGACATAGAAGATGTTAATGGTAAGAAAGAGTTAACCTCACTCATAAGAAATCAAATAAAAACTAACTCTTCAGAGGGCTGAGATGAAACTAAATACATGAACCTTAGGCCTGAGGGCAGTACTCTGCAAATATGCAGCACATTTCCACTTCACCAGCTAGGAGATTTATCTAAGCAGAGGCTTAATATAACAGATGTCCAGCATATTAAAGGGGAAAACCACCTAAATTCAGATATGTCATTTTCATGGCATAGGAAAGTGTTACGCCCCGGTCTAGGGGTGTGGGTGCGTAACATAAGGACACACAGGAACACGAGTATAAATGTACAGGTGAGCAATTTATTACTACACACTTCAAAAACACACACAGTATAATATGGCACACAAATGGAGCAACTGAGTCAGGGTGAACCCAGGCCAAAACAACATACAAAAAGCAACCTGTCTACCGACCAGCGATGTAACTAATTCCTAACGAAAACAAAAGAAACAAAAATACAATACTAGGCCTAATTCCCTAGGCTAAAGAAAAACAGGAGAAAACAGATCCAACAGAAATAGCAGCTCACCCCTACGCTCCGTGCAAACAATGATATGTGATAGTGACTATTTACAATATATACAAATGACTCAGTTGGCCCTAAGGCGCTGGTCTTAACACAAAAATATAATATTTAGCAAGGCACGCTAAATACGAACACACACAGGATGGTCACACACGAGAAATCACTTATCACACGATCATAGAAACGATGCGCTTCTGCCATGTCAGAGAGGGGTCTCGCGGCTTTCGTGTGGCCGGCATTATGAAGGCCGAGCCCCTTGCCCAACCAATCCGGCAGCGGTGACATCACGCTTGTTACCCAGTAGGTGACCGTTGACAATGAAGGCCGAGCCCCTTGCTCAGCCAATGCAGCCGGAGCAACGTCATGATCATCTAGCAAATCACCTGCACATAAAACACACTGTTAACATAAAACACACGATCTCTGGAAAAGGGAGAGGTCTAACTCTCCACTAAACATGCTGATCAAATGCATAGCCTACATAGACATAAACACATACACATAATAAACACACAGATCATAATGCACACATACACACAATGAATACACAGGCGGCCGGGGGATGTAACAGAAAGATCAATCAATATGCGTGAATATGAGCTGTTCTCTCAAAGCCATAAAACTAAAAACTAAGTCTCAAACTTATGATATGTTAAGGTATAAAGTGTGGAGCTGCTCCATAGACAATGATTGGGAATCTCAGTTAAAAAAGAAAATTTAGAATGATCTCACAGTAAAAATGATCCATTCTTACAGGGGTTGGAATCACCAGAGATGCCACAATACCATGTTACCACCATACTTAAAGGCCCAAGCACACCAAACCGACTTCAGAGAACGCAGAGACAAAAGCTCCCTGCTGTATTGCCAGACATTCTTGTGTCTTGGCCAAAAAGTTGCAACACACTGCAAAGACCACAGCTGACGGCCAACCAGCATGTATGTTCTGCGCCTCTGTGAGAGGAAATAAGTCTCCACACTAGCAGATGGTGGTTGTCTGTAATTGTCATTCAAAAAGGAACCAGAATGCCTGTCTTCTAAGACTAGTTAGCCAGCTAGCATGTTAACAACACAATCCAATGTTGAAAGAACAGAGCAAATTTACTGTGCTCCAGTAACACAAACCATCAGTAAAATGTTTTTGCCAAAGAGCTCAATGGATAAAGAAAAATAATCTTACCTTATGTAACATGTTTGTTTTGGTCTCACTCCTTCATGACTTAAGCTCTTTGTTGACTTTCCTCACTTCAGTTTCTCTTCTCGTTCACTGAGCTCAACTGCAAATCAGATTAATTTCCTTCACCGCCACTTTTTCAGCATGCTCAGTCAGCCAAAAAAAAGCTAATTGTAAAATTGATACTTGGCGTTTTTGTATTGATACAATATTGCCATGCAAAATATTGTGATACTATGCTTTATCGAGTTTCCCCACTGCCCCTACATTCTCATCAGTTTGATTGTTTAAATGACAGTGGTTTCTCCTGTCTCTTTCATATAGTCTAACATGGCCCCAAGCCAGAATGGAAAGATGTTAGGATTTCTGAGGAGTTAACTTGTTTATCAGTCTATAGCAGGCCTGGAATTTCGTCATTTTAGGGGCAAGGCCAATTGGCCTTTCATGTTGTCAATTTTTTGAGGGCACAAAGGCAAAAAGCGAGGGCAGCAAGGCCATAAAATAAAACAATGATTTTAAGTCCGCTTCCATAATGAATGTAATTTAAGGACTAAGGATGTATAACTATCTGTGAAATGAGTAAATAAAACGAGCTCAAGTAATAATAATGAGTATTATAAGTAATAATGTTGTTGAGTCTATTGGCATCTTAACGAAGGAATCACCTTCACCTGGGTGCGTGACGTCTAGGGTTGGGTACTGTTCATAATTGAACCGATACAGTACCAGTACCGGTATCTGGAATTCGGTACTGGTACCAAACGGTACCTTATTTCTGTACTTTTTAACCCTATGGGCCCTAGGTCTTTTTGGGGTATTTTTACTGCCTTTAATTTTAAGCTCATATCACAGTCATTATAAAGGCTACATACACATGCTATATCTTGTTTTTTTTTCAGGACAATCTGAGCTAACCAGATTTGCCATCACCACATGTCCTTCTATGTACCTGTATTTTATATTAATTTTTATATCAATGAAAAAAACAAATCCGTGTAACTAAATTCTTACATTTTTACATGTATCTCAGCATAGCAAGTTTGAAAAAGACATATTCTGCCATATATGAAGAGGGGAGACTCTCTGGCAATATAAGAGCCATGATGCTTGGACATTCTGTCACTTCACAGCTGTCCAAAACATGTGGTTTGTGCCAGGCAGACATGATTGCCAGTATTTTTTCATTATTGCAAGAAATTCCATTGACTCATTCACAAGTCAAAAATGTGTTTTATCTGAAAGAAACATGCAATATTTACATCTAAGATAATAGAAAATAGTCAACCAAGTGCAATGATGTCCTCCAAGATAATATTTGTTTTTCAGTTTCAATTATATATTGGGGAGACATTTTGGGCATTGGTGGGGGGGCACGTGTCCCCCTCAGTGTATATGGTGACTACGGCCCTGTCAGCATGCATAATTAGGCTACAGTTGTCTGGGTATGCAAAGGTGAAGTGGCTGGTCTTGTCATACAAAGTTTGATGGAGTGTCAACTGGACAATATGGAGATACTTGCATCTTGAAAGCCGGACTACAAATGTGGATAGACAGGGAGAAACACACGCAAGCCTAAGACGTGGTAAGATACAATATTCCTCACTATATGAAGTGACCGATAACAATCATGGATTGTAAAGAAATTAGTCAGGTTTTTATTTTGTAGACAATTGATCTGGATTTATAGCGTGATGGGATGACAGCACAATGATGTCTGTGGTTCTGCGCTTTCATGTGATATGCGTGGCATTTCTGTGCGAGCCTGCATTCGCAAGTAATCCATCCAACAGTAATGTGTATGTAAAGCTGTATGAAAGCTCTGTTATACATCATTTTATTGTATTTTTCGCTGTGAAAACATTGGATTACCGACAAGTGCTTGGCCTTGTCTGCTGTTTGCGCTGATATGCGTGGCATCTCGCTATGACGCATGGTCGCAGAGAAAATCCACGAAGAACGGGTGTGAATTTGGATGCACTACGCGTCGTTCGGGCCCATAGTCTAAACCTCTCAGTTTAAACATTTTATCGAGAACATTTAGGAACAGCGCTGCACGTTAACTTTTGTCTGCACATTGTTTTTGTCGCCATTGTTGCTGAGTCTGAGTTGCAAGTCATGCGCTCTCGCTCCGCCTCCACCTCAGGTACCGAAATTTGACACCATGTCATTTTAAGTGAATCGGTACTCGGTAGTATCGACGTGAATCGGTACCAAGTACAAAAAGTACAGAGTTTCGGTACCCAACCCTAGTGATGTCACTCCCGGAGGTGGGGGGGGGGTGTCCCCCAGTAATTAAGGCTCAGCTGTGGACGCAGTGAGAATGCTCCAGGGACTCGGGGGGGGGGGGGGGGAACCTTTTTTCCCCTACCCCTTTCCCCAAGGTTTTGATATTGTTAATGATGAATAAATAAAGCATTTTTGAAACTAAAGAACTGCGCAAGATTATTCCCTGCACCTTACAATCTGGTGCCGAAACCCGGGAGGATGAGCAAGATTGTGTTGGATTAGGAATTCGATTGAAGCTGTGGGGACAGAGAAAAAGAGAAGCATGGCTGAAGGCGGTGTTCGAACGAAAAGGATAAGAGGAGCCGTGAGATCTGCCACGACCCGGCTATTGAATAAGATTGATGGAGAACTAACAAAGGAGGAACCAGACTATGTTCTGGAAGAATTCATGGAACAGTTAATCAGTAAGGAACAAAGTTTAATTGAATACGACAGAGACATTGAAGCAACAATTGATGAAAATGATTTGGATGAAGAAATAAACACAGCAATTGAGTATGTGGATGGCATACGTGCACGGAAGACTAGGATCAGACGCGCAATGCGCATGGATGGAGAGTCAAGCGCAAGTACCTCCACTCAAAGAAACAATGGACAAAGAAACAATACAGTCAAACTCCCCAAACTAGTCATGGCGAAATTTTCTGGGGAAATAAGTGAGTGGCAAGGGTTTTGGGGTCAATATCAAACAGCCATACATGGTAATGAAGGCTTGAGTAAAACAGACAAATTTAGTTACTTGAAGTCATTTTTAACAGGTACCGCTGCGAGCGCAGAAGCAGGCCTTACATTATCTGATGATAATTATGATAGTGCAATTGACATGCTGAAAAGAAGATTTGGCCGCAAGGACCTGGTGATAAATGCACACATGAATAAGTTACTAAACATGACTCCAGTAAAAAGGGCCACTGATGTAGCGTCTTTGCGCAAATTGTATGATGACTGTGAAGTGCAAGTGTGCAGTCTTGATGCCATGGGTGTTGTATCCGACACTTATGGAAGTCTTTTATGCCCCGTATTGTTAAAAATGATTCCTGAGGAAATTGCCCTTGAGTTCACCCGACAAGAAGCTGATAATGTGCTCAAAGCAAAGGATTTGATGGAGTTCCTGAAACTAGACGTGGAAAGCAGAGAGAGAACAGCAGATCTCACACCAAAAAGAGAAGGATATCAGCCTGAGGAAAGAAATGCTGGCCGTGAGAAGGAGCGCAAAATAAGCAGACCATTCACGGGCACCAGGGCTTCGGCTGCAACTTTCCACACATGGGGTCCAAATGATGACGGTAACTGTTGTTTTTTTTTGTTTTGTTTTTAATTGTGAAACAGGGTAACAAAAACAGAACACAGCACAAACAGTGACATAGGGCACAAACAGTAGACATACGGTGAGCATACATATAAACAACAGACAAAAACAAAGCTTGCATTCATTGGGTTAACTGAGGGGTAAATGACCATGAGTAGTGATTAAATGGGAAGGGGTATGGCGTGTATGATGGGGCTAGAAAAAATAGGTTTAAACAGGCAAACAAACAGATGAACAAGTTGTGAGGCATAACTGTTTATTTTGAGGGAGGGGCGATCATAAATCTTCCGAGTGCACAGACTTCACTGTCAATATCAGAAGAGATAAATTAAAACAATTTGGCAGATGTTTTATATGTTTTGGGCCCAGACACCTTGTGCGTAATTGTAAGGCGCAAGGTATTGGATGTGACGCATGCGGCAAAAGACATTATAAAACTGTTTGCATGCAACAATCAAAATGTGCACGAGGTGATAACATTAACGAACCCACACCCACAGACACCATAGTGTCAGTTTCCCCCGAGCAATTCTGAAGGCAACACTGTATTATTACAAACCACTACAGTGTGGATAGATGCCCCCAGACAAAGCCAATCAGCAAAATGTTTATTAGATGGGGGAGCCAACGCAGTTTCATTCGGGAAGACATCTCCAGGGCTCTGGGTCTACCAATTGTGGGAACAGAAGTTATAAAGTTACACACATTTGGCTCTGTAACTCACAAAAGAGTAATTGCAAAAAAGGTCAAGGCAATTCTGAGAAACTTAAAAACGAATGAAGCTGTGGATGTGGAGTTGTTGGAAACACCAACTGTATGCTCTTCAAAAATACAAATGGCAGATGAAACATTAAGACAGTCACTGGAAGACAAGGGTCTGCAGATCGCTGACACTCTGGTGAGAGGCATGGAAAAGGAATGTCTGGGAATCTTAATTGGAGGAGATCAGTACTGGAAAGTGGTGTCAGGACGCACGGAGAGACTTAACGATGGACTTGTGGCTGTGGAAAGTAAGTTTGGATGGCTGATTCAAGGTGTTGTGTCCATCCCTGTTATGAATGTTACAACAGAACCTGTGGATGTGGATGTTTTGCATCTGAGTGTTGGAGAAGAACGAAACCTGAACGACCAGCTGCGCAGCTTCTGGGAGTCGCTGGGCATTCATATGGAAACTGAATGGAGCCTGGAGACAGATGCAGTCTGGAGATTCGATGAGTCAGTGAAATATCACCAAGGTAGATATGAAGTTTGTTTGCCTTGGAAAGAAAATAATGTGAAACTGGCTACTAATTACTGCACTGCCCTGAATCGACTGAATAGTCTTGCCAGAAGATTTCAGAATAATGCACAACTGTATGATCAATATAATCAAGTTTGCCAAGAGTATTTGGCTGAGGGAATTATCGAAGAAGTTACTAATGTTCACACACAAAACCCAGTATATTATCTGCCGCATCATCCAGTGATCAAAGAAAGTAGAGCTACTACTAAGTTACGAGTAGTGTTTGATGCCTCTATTCATGAGAAAGAAAGTCCCTCGCTAAATGAATGTTTATTAACTGGACCAAATTTGAATCTCAATTTGCTAAGCATTCTGATTCAATTCCGACAGCACAGAGTTGCAATGATGGCAGACATAAGTAAAGCATTCTTGCAAATTAACGTAAATGAGAAGGACAGAGATATGCTGCGCTTTTTATGGCTAAAAGAGAGACCAGTCCCCTTTGAGGAGTTAAAGGTGGTGATTATGAGAATGACGCGCGTGCCATTTGGCGCATCTGCTAGTCCCTTCTTGTTGGCAGCAACAATTAAACATCATCTCAAAATATATGAGCACATCTATCCAGATGAAGTGAAGACATTGGATGAGTGTTTACATGTGGATGATTTTATTACTGGAGCAGAGAGTGATGACAAGGCCCTGAATTTATCTCGGAGAGCCAAAGAAATCTTGTCAAGTGCAAACATGAAATTATGCAAGTGGAACACCAACTCACCTGTGTTGCAAACTGTGTGGAAACAGGAACATGAAATAGAACAAGTGGAAATCAAAGGTCAAAATCTGCTCAAGGTCTTAGGCTTGACATGGAAAACTGACACTGATGAATTTGTGTTTGAGACTAATGAATTAATTGAATATCTGCAGGACAGAAAGGACACAAAGCGAGGTGTGTTTCAGGCTGCTGCGCACATCTTTGATCCCATCGGATTGTTGTCTCCATTTATCATTCGTGTGAAGTGTCTTTTCCAGGAGATGTGGGAGAGAGGAATTGCATGGGACCAAGATCTTCCTGATGATCTGGCAGGGAAATGGCATAAATGGTGTTAAGAAATCCCAGATTTGAGCAACATTGCCATCAACCGACAGTATGATTTTGAACTGAACGGTGATGAGTGGGATGCGCATTCAACAGAGGTATGTAAAATCCATGTGTTCACAGATGCCAGTGAAAGAGCTTACTGCGCTGCAGCATACTTGTGGTGCGTAAAATCAGATGGACAATGCGCAACAACTTTAGTCGTTTCTAAAACTAAGGTTGCCCCACTGAAAAAAATGACGCTCCCCAGATTGGAATTAATGGGAGCACTAATTGGAGCCAGACTTGGAAAATTCATTATGACTAACCTGATTGTTGGAGAAAATGATGTGCATTTTTGGACTGACTCTGTGATAACTTTCCATTGGATTCGGAGCAGCTCTAAACAGTGGAAACAATTTGTGGCAAACAGAGTCAGTGAAATTCAGAGTTTGACTGTACCTCGAAACTGGAATCATTGTGCTAGAAAGGAGAACCCAGCGGACCGTGGAACAAGAGGAATGAGTGCGCAGGATCTCAAGGAGGATGATCTGTGGTGGCATGGGCCAGAGTGGCTGAAAGATGCACAGTGAACTCAGTAAATCTTTGAGAATAACAGCTTGGATACAGCGTTTTGTTTATAACGCACGGACCAGAGAGAGACACACTGGAGAGCTGTGTATGGAGGAGATACAGCAAGCGGAGAATTACTGGATCAAGCAGACTCAACATGTCAGCTTTCTAAAGGAGGTGGATCACTTGTTTAAAGGTACAAGTTTGGACAGACAATCAAAAATCATTACACTGAGGCCATTTTTGGATGAGTTTGGACTGCTGTGAGTGGGAGGCAGATTACAGGAGGCAAACTGGTCTTACTCCCAGAAGCACCCATGCATCTTGCCAGGTAATGACAAGTTTTCTGAACTTTTGATACAAAGAGCCCATAGAGATGTGATGCATTCGGGCTTACAAGCTACTCTCAATCAGTTCAGAGAAACTTACTGGATTCTTCGAGCAAGACAGATGACGAAGAGATGTGTAAAATGTTGTTTGATCTGTAAATGAGCTCAAGTTGAAGCTGGACAGCAGGTTAGTACGCCATTGCCAAGGGAGCGCATCAACACCACAGCGCAAGCCTTTGAAACAACTGGTGTGGACTTTGCTGGACCATTGTATGTGAAACCAGACAACAGGAAGGCATATATAGCTTTATTTACATGTGCTGTAACACGAGCTGTACATTTGGAACTTGAGACAGATCTGTCTACTGATGCATTCCTGCTTGCTTTCAGAAGATTTATTTCCAGACGTGGCATCTGTAATGTAATGTATTCTGACAATGCAAGAACCTTTAAGAGAGCTGAACAAGATTTAAAGTATCTGTGGACTCTGATGAAGGGTAAAAAAATGCAGGAATTGTTCACAGAGAAGAGGATCTCTTGGAGGTATATTGTGGAGCGGGCCGCCTGGTGGGGCGGTATGTGGGAACGCATGGTAAGATCTGTCAAGACGTGCCTCCGGAAGGTGCTTGGGAGGTCTTGCCTTGAACATGAGGAGCTTCAGACATTCATTTGTGAAGTTGAGGCTGTGATAAACTCTCGTCCCTTAACCTATCTTCACACAGAGAGCAGCGAACCCTCACCTCTCACCCCAGCTCATTTCCTGACCGCACAAAGGATCACTACTCTTCCTTCCTACCCTGCTCGACTCCAGTTTGGATAAAACCAACGCCATCCAGCTCAACAGGAGATGGCAGTATTGTCAGAGGCTGAGTAATCATTTCTGGAATCGTTGGAGGAAGGATTATTTGATGGAGCTTCGTTCTGCGCATTGCATGAGTAACTTGAACCAATCTGCACCATTCAAGGTGGTGGGAGATGTTGTATTGTTACATGAAGATAAACAACCAAAACACATGTGGAAAATGGGGCAGATTGTGGAAACATTTATGGGAAGAGATGGGAAAATTAGATCATGTGCTGTTAGACTGCCTTCTCGTCTTATTCTCAGGAGACCTGTTCAACTACTCTACCCGTTGGAAGTGGATGAACATTGACTGGAGGATGCAAGTTCATCGGGCTGGAGTATGTTGAGTCCATTGGCATCTTAACGAGGGAATCACCTTCACCTGGGTGCGTGACGTCACTCCCGGAGTGGAGGGGTGTCCCCCAGTAATTAAGGCTCAGCTGTGGATGTAGCGAGAATGCTCCAGGGACTTGAAAAAAAACCTTTTTTCCCCTTCCCTTTTCCCCAAGGTTTTAATATTGTTAATGATGAATAAATGAAAGTATTTTTGAAACTAAAGAACCGCGCAAGATTATTCCCTGCACCTTACAAATGTGATCTGTTTAATAGTACTAATAAACCCAGTGTGTTTTAAATATAGAACAACCAGGTTCATGTATTTATAAGCAAACAATCTTAAATATTAGGCCTAAATATTTTTTGAGTGTACATGATAAACGGATTCACTGAACAAGACTGGCTTACAATTATTTTTGATGTGTTGTTAGATAGCTAACAAACAATATAACATATATATTATATATATATGTACAGGCATGGCCCTCCTCAACATAATGTGGAAACAGACTAAAAAAAGAGCTATCAATGCACAGAAGCATAATAAGTGACTTTAACGGTATCTAAAAACACACACCATCTCTCTACCAGCATGTCCCTCTCTCCTCCACACACGCACATGCACACACCTCACCTCCTGATACTTTCCTTACAGGTCAGTTACACAGGACAGAGTTTTCCTGTGCAGGTGCGCAGGATAGCAACGACTAACAAAAACTTCATCGGCTGTTTCCAACAGAGAACATTATTCGTGAGGAAGGAGTGATACTGGCCAGAAAATAGTCCCAATTGATAGCAAGGTCTGACGTAATGCGGGGATGTTTTAAAATTATTGACATAGTCTAACAAAACACATGCATACTTTTTTGTAGCTTAAAACCTTTTGGTTACGTGTCCCCCTTATATCTTAAGAACTACTTTTTGTCCGGAAAGCTATGGTCCATTTCTCAGAGCAGGAGGCTCGTTGACAGTAGTGACACCGTCACATCAGAGCTACAGATGGTCAGCGTTTCATACAACTTCATGTCCAAAAACCCAAACTATCCCTTTAAGTCTGTAAATGTAATCATCTGTCTTCTTTTGTTGTCTGCCTCAGGGAAAAAGGTTGCCAAAGTAGTAAACAGCCGCTTGGATACGTGCAGCAGGGAAGTCCTCCGACATAATGACCTGAAGGATGTCGTGAAGCTGGGAAGACTGCGAGACCATTTCATCTGTACGTTCATATACCTTGTTCATGTACATGCAATCCAGACTGTTTTTACCATGTCAGGGATCACCTTAAATAAACAGTTTGATATTTTGAGAAGAGAAATCAATTTCTTTAAACGCGTGGTAAATATGAAGCTACCACTGAGAGACAGTTTACCATAGAGACTGGAAATAGGGAAGCAGCCAGCCTGGCTCTGCCTGAAGTTAAAATATCTGTTTCCCAGTACCTCTGAAGCTCACTAATCAACATGTTGCATGTTGTTTGTTTAACCCAGTGATACAGCCCACGGACCAAATCTGGCTCCTGATGGGTGCTGGGTTGCTGCTAGGGGTGTATCACCAGTTTCATCACAATACAATATTGTATGGATTCTTTAGACAATGATACAGTATCTGCTAGTATTACAAAGTTTGCCACAATATGACCTCAATTCATTTCAATTCAAGATATCTGTGATCGATATGAGATGGTATTATATACCCATATCACACAATCTGTTCCAGAAGAAGCTGCCATCCCTTTCTTTTTTGCTTTTGGCTGTAAAAAATATTATGTAAATAATTGTAACCAGTTAAGTGCAGTAAAGTTTATTTTATACTGATTCTACTAACACACATAAAATAGCACAAGATAAGTTAACCTTCAGGGCTTTCTGCCAGAGAGACCTTTCTGGAAGAAATGTTTTCATTCTAACCCAAACCATCATCTTTTTCCTAAAACTTGAAAAACTTCTCCCAGCAACCATAAAACATGGGTTAACGACATGGTAATTTTTCAAAAGAATAAGATTCATCTCAATAACTGTCAGGGTTCACCACAAAACAATTGCTTTTGCTGGTCAGCCATTAGTAGCTTAAGGACTTAAACACTGCATAAATTAGCCTTGTAGTTAGTGGAGATTTCCTCTACAGATTACATGCATTATTTAAGCTTTTTCTTACTCACCATTTGTTTAAGTCTCTGCATATCCTGACAGAACAGCTCATTTGAATTTCAGTCTGCATCCACATTTTTTGCCCAATATTGTTGAAACAGAGCAGCTAATGTTGCTGTAGTGAGAAGTTAGCGAATTAAGATGTATGACCAGGCAGATAACTTTACGTAGTGTTTTATCTTATAACAGCATTGTGTACATACAGCATGTGCTCTCTCACACTGCTGATTTATTCTTGTGTAAATAACGTTATCTTCATCATCTTTCTCTTTGCTGCTTGCCATTTGCCTGCTGCTGTTTGACGGTGCATAACAGAGCATCAAATCAGAGCTTCATTCATTTATTTTCCCTAACCACTTATAATTTTAGGGGTAGCATGGGGGCTGGAGCCTATCCCAGTTAACATTGGGCAAGAAGCAGGGTACACTGTGGACAGGTCGCCAGACTGTCACAGGGCTGACACATAGAGATAAACAACCTTTCATGCTCACATTCACACCTACAGCCAATTTAGAGTCACCAGTTAACCTGCATGTGTTTGGACTGTGGGAGGAAGCCAGAGTCCCCAGAGGAAACCCCTGTGACATAGGGAGAACATGCAAACTCCACACAGAAGTCGCTTTTCTCACAGAGGTCTCTTTGTCACCACGATTTTGTCAAGCAACCAGCCGCTCCAGGAAGTCATTGCTCTAGGCTGCTGTTGATGATTGTAAAAGAGCTCTGTGAAAAACAACTGATACTCCTAAAATCACAATGACTTGTTTTCTATTTCTACACCTGCTTAGCCAGCAAGATGAGAACATACCAAGATTCAAGAATACTAAATATATATCAATAATAATGTTTTCATGTTACTCTCTTGATCATTGTTGTAAAAAATATCTGTTGTGGGGAATTGGGAATGTCTTTGGCTGTTATTCTGTATATCTGCTCATGGATCTCTTCCTTTCATACAGTTACTGTGGAGTCGACTGGCATCCTGCCTCCAGATGTCCTAGTCACAGAAGCCATCAAAGTCCTCATGGCCAAGTGTCAGAGGTTTCTTAATGAACTGGACTCTACCGACATGGAAGTAAAGTAAAGAAGTAAAGACTGAGCATGCTCAAAATAACCACAGGATCTGATGTTTAAATATGCCAGTCTATCAGGGCATGTATTGTTGATACTGAGCTCTCAATGGCTCTCAAGGCTGTATTGTTAAAACCTATAGTGAAGTTTCAAAAAGCAGATAGTGGTTAGACTTGCTCATTAGTGTGTGTGAAAACTGCTGTCTCTGTGTATGCACTCTATTATGTATGTCACTCTTTATTTTCCCTAAATAAACATGCTGAAGCTTATAAAAACATCATCAATTATTGGTTATCATTATTATTATTGTTGGTGGTGAGGCAGGCCTTCACACAATCCATCTCCGCACAACACATGTAGTCCAGCAGAAATGTGAAATATCTGATGGAATTGTGCTTTTGATGATAAAAACATGAGCTTTGGCACCCTTTTAGAGCATCCCCTAAGGAAGATTTTTGGCTATAGGGCCATCGCATATCTGTCCAATGTTGCCACCTGTTGTTATTTTACCAGTGGCTTAGGTTCATGACCACCTAGGATCTTGATTCTGGTGGCTAATCCTACATTTTCAAGGATGAGGAATGCAGTGGTACTATTTACAACATGCTAGAAACTACCTTTCTACATGTATCTGGCATTCATGTGTTGCACACTTGGACAGAGCGGACTTCCAGGCATGCATATGGTTAAAAGAATGCCATTTATTCTTCCTCTGAAAATACACAAACACAAGCACAAATGAATAATGTGGGGGCGTGCTGCAGGCTAGGGATACTGAACAACTGGGGTATCTCCTTGTATCCTCCATAAAGGAGCTCCAGGCTGCCCCAAGTGCCTGTATGAGCTTTACTCACTATAACCACAAGTTAATCTACCAAAGCATTAAAGCTGATATTACCAGTGAAAGTATACATCAGTTCATGAGAGTACAAAATTATAACACACAATAATAAAAATAATAAATGGGGCATGGGGGCTGTCTAGTGTCCATAAATATGTTAACATTACTGTGGGCTCCACACATGGAAGTAATTAATAGTAAAACCATCAAATATTAAAGGAGTTACACATATTTTCCTGAATTACTGAATCAGTTGTGTGCACACCTCATATGTTTATCTGTATGTATCTATTTTAGAGCCCAACCCAATGAGGAATGCATTGGTATTATTTACAACATATTAGCAACTACCTAACTATATACACTGAACAAAAATATAAACGCAACACTTTTGTTTTTGCTCCCATTTTTCTTGAGCTGAACTCAAAGATCTAAAACATTTCCTATACCCACAAAAGACCATTTCCCTCAAATATTGTTCACAAAACTGTCTCAATCGGTTTTAGTGAGCACTTCTCCTTTGCCGAGATAATCCATCACACACATTTCAGAGTGGCCTTTTATTGTGGCCAGCCTAAGGCAAACCTGTGCAATATTCATGCTGTCTAATCAGCATCTTGATATGCCACACCTGTGTATCAAATTCACTCCAACACTGCACCTTCGACAAGAAGACAAGTGGTTCACAATGGGTAGATGCCAGTTTTTGGATGGGTGGCTTGACAATACCGTATATAAATACTGGTTTGCCAAGGATTCCCAATTCACACACAGAGCTAGATGCAAGCTTTGTGTGAAATCATTTGACATCGCCAACATGGGGGAGAAGGCGATTCTGAGCCACATGAAAGGAAAAAACACCGACGTCACGTTACTCCATCGCTTGCACCCAGAATCCCAACCTTTTTGTCTCAGCCCAGACATTGAACTTACTTAGTTTTTATTTGCATGCCATTATGGCACTTGGCTACAATCGCCTATTAAGAATAATTAAATATGATGTGAAATATGATACACTGTCGCATATTCTCTGGGAAAAAAAAAAAAACGCAGAGAAGTCTGCAAATTAGGGTATGGAAAAGTATGGAATTTTTAAATTCCAAATATGTAGGAACCCTGTATATAGAGAAAAGTCGGTCCCAGCTGCAGGATGATGGACCAGAAGTGGAACTGGGGAAATGACACAGATCTTTCAGTGCACCAGTCTTCAAGGGACATGAGATGGTTTCCTTTCTCCAGGTCATTGCTGTACTCAGTGTAGGCCTTCTGTAGGAGAAGATATAGGCAGCTGGCTGTGACCTGATGAGCACGTCGGGTACGTGTCACATGAGAGGCTTTCAGAAAGGAATCTGCTGTTCCAGGAGTAGCAACTCCAGCTTGTACAAGTGCTCCTGTCCACCCGCTACCCTCCAGGAGGTCGGCAAGTACCTTGAGTACTGCCATCTCAATGTGAAACCCACCAAACATCACAATAAAGTGATCCTCAACGTGATTTGCTGGACAGCTCCACTGGATTTGTTTTGCCACTGTGTACAGAAGTTGATCCTGAGTGATGATTGGTACCTGACCAGGATTCAGGATCTCCACTGCCTGCTTCACTACATCCATGGAATGGCGAATCATAGCAACAGATTTTGCCTCATTGTAGAAGAGGGGAGGTTTAGAAGTGAGTGTGACACTGCTTTCTGGTATTGCAATAGGTGGTTGGAGGTTGGCATGGTGCACAGCCAACAAGATGGTTTCATCCCCTTGGAAGGTGTAAGCAGCCAGCGCAGTCTGCATTTGCTCAAGCCACCTATGAAACACAAAGTACAGATAGAGATGCTGTATTAATTCATTAGGGTGGTACTAGTTTAAATTGTGTGATAGTAGTCATTGTGTTTAACTGGCGCAAGCATTGTTAATATACAGTTACATGCTGGAAAAATGTAACATACCTGTACCTCAAAGTGATCACAGATCTTGTTTCCAAGTTCTGTGGAGATGTTGAGCACCCGATCATATGAAATGCACACTCCTAGGTCAAAGAGGGTGTCCACAAGGGCTCGTTTGTGGGTTTTCATATGGATCATGATGCGCAGGTAGATGGGCAGTAGTGTCTCCTAGTTATGGCTGTGCCTAGTGGTAGAAAAAGGGAAAACGCCAGCACTCTCAAATGTCCTTTTGGTAAGCTTAATAAACCAGCTTGGATGGCAGTACCAGTACACAGACGTTTCGACAGAAAGCCTTCCTCAGTGTGTAGCTATTGTTACGGATGTGGCATTTAAGTACGCTTGAAGCAATCAGAGCAGGTGCGTGAAAAACACAACACTTCCACCATAAAATGTAGTACCAACTCACAGGCAAAGAATAAACAAAAAACAATCTTAAGAAAGTATGTCTCGGCTAATAGCAGTAGATGCACAGAAAACAGATAAACATAATATACTCTGTTCATACAAAAAGGCACTGTGAACAACAGTAAACAATGTGCATAAGGGGGCAAAGTAAGTACCCAATTCTCAATTAACAATCAGATCATAAATGCACACATTAACAATCAGATCATAAATGCACATAAATGTAAAAGAATTACATTAAGTCATTGAGTAGCTGTCCCTCAATTACCAATCAGATCCCAAGTGCATGTACAGAAAAAGCACAGAAAACAGCGAAGGGATGTGCATAAGGGGGCAGAGGAGGGGGCATGGCTGTGCCTAGTGGTAGGCACAGCCATCAGATCATAAATGCCTAAATTCTCAATTAACAATCAGATCATAAATGCACAGGAAAAGAATTGCAGAAAGTCACTGAGTAACTGTCCCTCAATTAACAATCAGATCACAAGTATACACAAAGAAAGACACAGTAAACAGTAAAAAATATGTGTATAAGGGGGCAGAGTAAGTACCAAATTCTCAATTAACAGTCAGATCATAAATGCACAGGATAAAAATTGCATAAAGTCACTGAGTAACTGTCCCTCAATTAACAATCAGATCACAAGTGCACAGTAAGAAGGATAAAATACAAACAAGTCACTGAGTAGCTGTCCCTCAATTCACAATCAGATCATGAGTGTATAGTAGGATAAATAAACTGCATAAAGACACTCTGAGTAACTGTCCCTCGTTTAAGAGACAATTGTAAATATACATATATACACCTATACATAGAAATAGACAAAGTGTATAAAAACATTCGGTCACTGTCCCTTACTTAATCAGATCATGAGTGCACAGAAAAATAAATATAGTACAACAGATCTGCACCTTTATCCCATAAAAAACAATCGGGAAAGAAATACAGAAAAAAGGGACTTCACAGAAGTATTCACACCTCAGTTAACATTCAGATCGTAAGAGCACAGTGAAAACATAAAGTGCAAAAAGTCACTGAGTTATTATAGGTTCCAATAACATCATCATCCATGTATGCACCGTCAGTAACAAAAAAATCAACAGGTACAGAACACCGTATGTAGTGTGCCCACAAGACATGCAATGCGAACAATAAGAAAATACGGTATATCCCCTACACGGCGTGGCCACTCCGCCAAGGCAAATATAATACAAGATACCATAAGTCAGTCTATAATAGTCACAGAAAACAACTCGACAGTAACTCTTCATTCATACCTTTAGGAAATTCTGTTTGTAATCTATGGATCCAAAAACCCTGCATACATGGATGACTTGTTAATGGAACCTATAATAACTCATAATAATACACACGTTGCGGTTGCAGGCAGTAATTGTCAAAATTCAAAATGGCTCCCACACACTGTCTCACTCTTTTCCAATTTATTTTATTTAAGCATTTAAGCAACGTTTCGGTCGGTGTGACCTTCTTCAGGCATTTCAGGCAGCATCACAACATTTCATATATATATATATATATATATATATATACATACATACATACATACATATACACGAAGTGGATGCAATTAACCAATAAGAGGACTGGAGGGCTCAACAATACTGATGAGTATCACCAGTCAGAGAACAACAGCACTCATTAATAAAACAGCTACATCACAGTGTCTTAACTTGCATTATACGAACACAGTTTTAGAAACAAAGTATCCAATGACAAAAATAGAAATGTACAAATACGGGCATTAATGCCAATTTTCAAAGTAATAAGATTAATAGTTTAAAGTACAACAATATTTTGGATTTTTTTTTTTTTTTTTTTTTTTTTTTTATAAAAAAGACTGTAGGGAATCGAATAAATAACAAATATACATATACTTATAAGAGAAAAAAAAAATTATATTGTATCAAGGCTGAAGAAAGGAGAGATTTTTTTCAGCATTTCCAACAGCCCCAGAATGCACCAACCAGGGCAGGTGGAAAGACGGCAAAAAATGCTCCAGATGGCTGACTCTCCCTGCAGTGGACCAATACAACAGCCAGGTAAGACAGCAGATAAGCGATCAATCTACAACATTACATTCAACAATAATTTATCATTCAATCCTTTTGGAGACAGTGTCTGGAATGTAAAAATCCAGAATGCTTCCCTTCTTTTTAGGAGCAAGCCGTGGTCTCCCTAGGTGGCAACGAAACCTGTTTGATCCCACAAAAGCAGAGGGAGGCCACGTCATGTCTCATCTCATTAAAATGAACTGCCACTGGATCTTCATTCTTGTGTCGTATCGCACTCTTGTGTTCGCTGATTCTTTGTTTAAGTTTCCTTGTGGTCTTACAGACAGTGAATCATGTACGCAACATGAGTGGACGCGCAAGTGATGATGCTCTTAATAGGGAACTTTTTTCAGGTAAGAGGATGACGGAAGTATGTTGATTTAAAAGTGTTGTTGCACTGTGCGCAATTTCCACATCTATAATTTCCATTCGGAAGAGGACTTAAACGAGTTTGTTGTGGCTGATTATGTATTTTCTTGTTAGAAAAATTAGCATAAACCAAACGGTCTTTTAAGTTTTGTCCTCTTTTGAACACAAATAAAGGTGGATCTTTAAAAATGGAACTGAGTTCCGGGTCTGATTTTAATATATGCCAGTACTTCATGAATGTAGATTTAACAATATGACTACGAGGAGAGTAAGTGGTGACACAAGTGACCGAGAACTGTTTTCTTTTTTCTGACTTTTGTTCAGCAGATCGTGTCAGGATTTCTCTAGAGCTGAGTTGTAGGCTTGCTCTACCCAATCATGGGGATAACCCCCTGCAAGAAATTTTGATTTCTAGTCCATGGAGGTCTGCTCGCAGTTCTGTATATCTGGACACTGCGAGCTTGGACCTCCCAGACCAAAACATCAGTTACCTCCTGGGAGGAGTTTGGCTGTCTGACACTGCTGCTCTCATCTACCATGGCGAATTTAGTAAACTCTCATTACGCCTTAGCGCGGCGCATTTAAGGGCGAGGAGAGGGGCTCATTTGATTGGTGTGATGTGTGTAAAACCCACTCCACGCCTTCTCTCCTCCCTCTTTCCGACTTGCGCCTGTAGGAGGGACGGAGGTGGGATAGAGGAGTAGCTGCGCCAGGGCAAAATATGAAGTCTGAATATATATATATATATATATATTATATATAATATATATATATATATATATGTCGAGATGGTTTGGGGTGAGCTGGACCGCAGAGTGAAGGCAAAGGGGCCAACAAGTGCTAAACACCTCTGGGAACTCCTTCAAGACTGTTGGAAAACCATTTCAGGTGACTACCTGAAGCTCATCAAGAGAATGCCAAGAGTGTGCAAAGCAGTAATCAGCGCAAAGGGTGGCTTATTTTGAAGAACCTAGAATATAAAACATGTTTTCAGTTATTTCACCTTTTTTTGTTAAGTACATAACTCCACATGTGTTCATTCATAGTTTTGATGCCTTCAGTGAGAATCTACAATGTAAATAGTCATGAAAATAAAGAAAACGCATTGAATGAGAAGGTGTGTCCAAACTTTTGGCCTGTACTGTATATATATATATATATATATAGTATATATATATATATATATATATATATGTATATATATATATATATAGATATATATAGATATGTATATATACGTACGTACATACATACATATGAGGGGTCAAACTTTTCACCCAACCACACTACAATGCGTCACTTGCGCCTACTACGTCAGATCTGATCAAACCGCGTGAGCTCACGCCTTCATTTTACATAACCACACACACACCGGCTACATGACGTGCAGGCGTTGTTCGCTCCACTCACATGGCGCGCTCACATGGCTTATCAGTACGCGTGCACAGCGTGTTAACGCTACACATACACTACACTTGAAGCAACAGCGCGTTGTGTTACGGACGTGTGTGTGTGTATATATATATATATATATATATATTAGGGGTGCAACAATACACAAAATTCACGGTTCGGTTCAATATTTTAGTGTCACGGTTCGATGTTTTTTTGATACAAAAAAAGAGAAATTTCCATGCCTTTTTTTACTTGTAGTTTATTAAAATTATCAACATTTTTGTTTCAACTCAAAAGTAGAGTTTTTCAATTAAATTAAATGTACCTGGTGCAGCTATACCTGCCCCATTTTCTGCTGTGCATACTTAGCACCATATAAAACAAAAACAGCACCTTGTAAAAAATAATAATAATAAAATAAATGCATCTGATAAATCACCCATCTTCTGTGGTGCATTCTTAGCAGCAGAGTATATATTACAAACAAATAGCTCCCTATAAATATATTTTGAAACATAATCATTAATATTTTAAGCTTTTGTCTTGTTGTACAAAGCAGGGACTACGGTATTGGTGAAATAGGTTCGTGAAGGAATCTTGTAACAGGGCTCAAGTGTCCGCAGCATGTCCTGAAACTCGGCGTTTTCCACAACAGAAAAGGTCGCATGTCGACAGCAATAAAAGTAGCAATCGCCCGGTCGATTTCTTTTGCCCTCTTTGAATCATGTGCTAATGGCTCTCTAAATGCCCCAGGTAAAGTTTGTAGCCTATGTGTTGTTGTCGCTCCTTGTTTTTGTTTGGTTCCACCTATTTTCGCATCGGGGTGATGTCGGCGTAAATGTGTTGTCATGTTTGTTGTATTTCCACTGTTGTAGTTTATCGTTGTGTGACACTTGCGACATAAGTTACCGTTGTATTTTTGTCCACGACACGCTTGCCATCAGGGTCATACTTAACACGAAAACCTAGCTTCGCATGTAGCTTCTGTCTTAGCAGCTTGTTTTGGTCTGAATGAATGTGGGAGGCGCAGCTTAGTGGATCGCGCTCGACTAAGGGGCCGTTCACATGCAGCGTCTTTTGCGCGCACAAATACATTAGTTTCAATGTAGACGCGCGCTAAGCGCGCTCACAATTCAAAGCGACGCCGTAGCGGCGCGCATCCGGTGCGACGCACATGTTTTTTCGTGCGCATCCGCGTCGCACAGAGATGGAAAAATCTCAACTTTTTCGAATGCAGCAAGCGCACCGCATGTCATGTGATAAGAATTAACCAATCAGCTCCACGGATCTGCTTCTTCCTCTCCGTCCAACGGACTTCACAACATTACGTATCTAATAACACACACTATCGCTCTACCAGCATCTCCCTCTCTCATTCTCCTCCACACAGACACACGCACACACACACACACACACACACACACACACACACACACACACACACACACACTTTAACTTTTTTTGAAAACTTTAACTTTTTTACTCCCTCTGTGAATAACAGGCGGTTTTGGTTGCTTAGTAACGGCAGGCGCGACAGTCGCGCAACCTCCGAGGCGCCTTGGATAAAAGGGTGGAAACGGCACAGCTGGCTTTTTCCACGCGCTTTTAGACGCTGCATGTGAACGGCCCGTCAGGCAGCATAGTCGAGCGCAGATCCATTGAGCTTTCAGTATAGAGCGCATCGTCAGAAGTTGATAAAATAAATAAATAAAATTGCGTATTGTTCGTTTCATAGTGCCTACCGAACCGAGACCATTGTATCGAACGGTTCAATACGAATACGTGTATTGTTGCACCCCTAATATATATATATATATATATATATATATATATATATATATTTTTATTTCCTTGTTCAGGCACTATTTTCAACACTTCTACAACAGATCATGTGTTAGCCTATAATAATAGGATACTTGCAGCTTTATATCAAGGGGAAGAAATTGTCTCATGAAATTGTTATATTATTTATTATACCTACTTATACATACTATTTCCACAACAGTTGGGGTGCTGTGTGTTGTTGCCTATTCTTGCCACAAGGTGGAGTCTGGTTTGAGTTACCTCCCTTTTTGAAACAGACTGAATTTTCACTAAACCTGTTTTGTGAAACGGACCCTGGTGATTTGCTGAACGATCGTGACGTCGCTACAGCTGGATTGGCTGAGCAAGGGGCTCGACCTTCAGTGTCAACAGTCACCTGGGTAACGAGCGTGACGTCACCGCTGCCGGATTGGTTGAGCGAGGGGCTTAGGGTTGCCACCTTTCAGAAATAGAATAAGGGACGCCCCCCTCGCGCCCGAAGCCACACAGGCGAAAAAAAATGGGACATCCCCAAAACTCCTAAAATGCATAGAAATGTATCTATTTTTATATGAAAAAACAAAATGCTTTGATTTAAAGTTTAAAGTGCTTTATTAACATTGAACATGTAAACATGACTGTACAGACAGCCTGAACCTGAGCATGGTCATAGTAAACTAGTAACATAGACAACATATTCATGGTAGAAATGGCCATTTATGTAGATCTCAGTAGGTCAGGTCTCTGTATCTGTGTGGAGTCGGAAAGAAAGTGCATAACATAAAACTAATAAACAGATAAAAAAGAAAGTGCATAGCTTCCCTCAACTCCTTTTACGTCCTGTTTTAAATAACAAAACTAACCTGTCAAATTATTACTTTCATTTTGGTGTCACTATCAATCAATCAATCAATCAATCAATCAATCAATCAATCAATAGTATATATTTGCAGTAGGACTATTTATTCACAGTGTTTATTTTCTGTTAATCTATTAGGAATAATTCCAAATGAGCAGCATTAGTTAGCATAACAACATAAGATGTTCTTTATGGGTACATAAATTCATTCTATATTGATTAATAATAAATGCACGTTTAAAAAAAAAAAAAAAAAAATCAACATTCCTGAAAACAATAAACCATACTAGCAACTGAAATAGCCTGGCTATGCTCCTATGCTATGTATGCAAGATGTATGCAGGTAAATATAAATATAGCCTATATGATATCAATAAATAAGAGCATAATAACATACCAAATCAAGCTCAGGGGATGTTTCAGGTATAAAGAATTGTGATACAGATGCCTGGCTCCTCTGGGATCTTATATTACGTTTGTGGAGGTCCCCTGCAGCATGCTGTTTTACATCTGTCACACCTCCGTGAGACACTGAAAAAGTTTTCCTGCATGCCTTGCAGTTTGCTTTATATTCATCTTCAGTGACTCTATCGAGCCACGGGTTGCCCTCGTCCCACTCCCGTCTATATTTTTGTAGACGTTTCCTCTTTTGAGGACGAGGTGGGGTGTCCTGAGCGTCTGCTATCGAAGTCGAAGACATCTTTGTTGTTGTTTTTAAAACGCGCGGCGGTGCACTGAGCAGAGCGAGCGAGGTAACTAGGCAACGAACGGTGACCAGGAAGTGGAGCGCAAAGGGGCTGGGCTGTGCAGTGCAGGACAGGCAGCAGGCAGGCAGATAACATATTTTGTTGTCTTTAATATTTCCTGTCCTTTATTTTGTTCATTATTGTTAGTTCAGTGTTCACGTATGTGCGCGGGTGTGTGTGTGACAGATGTGCATGGGACAATTGTGAAATCCGTATTGGTTCAATACAGAACGCAACTTTTAATTCCCAATTATGTAACGATTCCGTATTTCAAGTGACGGGTGGCAAGCATAGAGGGGCTCGGCCTTCATAATGCCGGCCACACGGAAGCCGCCTCCTCTCTCGTAGCCTATATAATTACGAGATCCTGATCTCGTAATTAAGAGATCAGGAAAAGTTTCACTGTGGCCACTGCTTCGCTCAGAACCACATACTACACATCCACCAAGGGGGTTCAGAACTGCTGTAACCAGCTGCCACTCGGGTGGTGCCATCTTGACTATATCCCATATCTTTATTATAATGTGTACATATTGTAAATTACGACGGAGTATTACACTCAGCAAGGACAACAGTGCGCACCCTATATATTTTGATCTGTTTTATACTTAAGATTTATATTGTTTGGCATTAATTGGCGACAGAAAAGAACGAATTTCATTCTGCAGGGAAACGCGTGTCCTTACTGTGCATATTGGATCTTGAATCTATGTTTAATGAAGACCCTGTATGCGTTCAGAGCTGTGCCACAAGTTACGCACTGAAATCTGGCAGGAGAAAAATAATAATGAGACGAAAAATAAGTATATATATATATATATATATATATATATATATATATATATATATATATATATATATATATATATGTATTATATATATATATATATATACCTTTATTGTCTTTGCTGTATTAAGTGATCAAAAGTTTGATTTACTTATCTTATAACACCTACATCATATATTTTCCAGAACTGATACTTGAACAGGCAGTTTATGAGCTTATATATGCTGTATGACATAAGTTATACAATAATGTGGGCGATGGAGTGGATTCATGATTAGATTATGAAAACGTGATACTGAGAAATGTTTTATGTTTCCTTTATTGAAGCATGCATCACTTTTACTTTCAGTTTAAAAGACATTTACAGGTATGGATGTCATATCCAAAAAAACCAAATCAAAGCCCTGCTAGCACCCCAAAGAGGCTGCAATGTTGATTTCACCCCACAATTAATACTCAAGTGTTGGATAGATCCTGTAGATTTTAATGTAGCTAGACTTAGAGCCACAGCCTCATGAGGAGTGATATTAAAGTTTTTCCTGAGAGAGATGCTAGGGGAAAGACTATAAGCCATTAAAATATAGCAGCCAAAGACTATCGGTATGTTGTTATACTGACTTGTCTGACTCCTGTTCTGCTAGCAGATACCATTCAGTATAGCCATAGACCAATTCCTGCTGGCATACGCCACTGCTGTCACTGCTATGTGCCCCATAAAACTAACGTTTCACTTGTGTGATGACTGATGTCATTCATGTTTTAGTGTCATGTGGTGATTCTTTGTGAACAGAGGTGTTGATTGACTCTTTGTTTTTTTCTGAAGCTGTAGACCTGGGTGTGAGGGATTAGGATAGGGGTTAGGTGATACATTGCTAGTGGCTCCCTCTGCCGGGCATCCACTGACGTGCTAGTGTCAGTGCATGTCACTCAAGACCCCAAACACCAGGAACCCAGGTAGTCAGCCAGGAGGAGGAACTTCTCTGTACTGAATTACATCACACATTCCACACATTTATTATAAGATTAACAAGAATAAAATTTATTGCAGGACTGTTGTATCAGATTGCTTTACACAGGACAGGCTTTGTTTCATTGTCTCTGTGTCCTTTAAGTACTGTCATATGAAGACACACCTGCAAGGAGCAGCTCTCTAAAAATACTGGCAGTGCACAGCTGCAGGAATCATGATTTCACTCACTGAAATATTGAACCACAGACAACAAATGATGAAATATAAGCTGTTATCAGTTACCTTTTATTAACAATAATGCAAACCGTTGATCATCATTTCACATGAAGTATTTCCACTAATTCTGATGTATAGATTAGTCTATCCTCCATAGACCCTCTGATCAGATGGGTGACATTTGAGGCTGATACTGAGAGTAGCCTTAAGGTCCTGACACACCAAGCCAACAGTTGGCCGTCGGTCAAAGTCAGACCGTCGGTGAGTGTCTGTCGCCCTAGTTTTTGCGGTGTGTCCCACACCGTCTGCACTTCAGCGTCTGCGGTTTTTCGGCCGATTGAGCATGTTGAATTAGCGGCGGAGCTTGTCGGTGAGAGAGATCATTCTGATTGGCTGTTCAGGTTTTATTTCCTCGCCCCTGTAGCGAGTGAATCTGCCTGTAGTGAAACTGGGACTAACTGATGCTTCCTCCTCAGGTTCCACTTCACTCAGCTGCCCAATAGACCCACTGCTTCTTCTCACTAAAGTGGGAAGAAGCAGCGGTTTTGTTGGGCAGCTGAATGAAGCTGAGTGAAGTGGAGCCTGCGAAGAAAACACCAGGACCATCTGGATGTAATAGTCTGTGAAGGTTCTGCAGTGCTTGGCTGCACAGATAGGAAACCCCTTGGCTGACAGGATGTACCACTCTCTCACTCTCATGCATTCCTTGGACTTCCAGTTTCCCTTTTTGTGTTTTTTCCACTCACGCAGGTGCAGAACGTACATGCTCATTGGCTGTTGGATGTAGTCTTTGTAGTGTGTTCAAAGGAATTGACACAGGCGACGTGAGGCGACGTAGACGATGCAACAGTTGGCTTTTGGCTCCGCTAGTTCTTTGATGTCGGTTTGGTGTGTCAGCACCTTTACTAGTTACTGAACACAGTGTTCAGGCTCTGTCCCGTCCATCAGTCAGCTTGTCAGTTAGTCAACAGCTGTAGTGCTGCGTGAGCAGCAGGCTGAGGTTCGAATTGAGCCAATCATTCTACCCATCTTTGTCTGACCGTTCCTGCCATGCTGGGAGGTGTTGGTGTTCTGACGAGACAGCTTAGCTGCATGACTCGCCGTCTCCTTGATCTGCAGCTCCAGGTGTTTCTGGATGGCCAAGCCCAGCTCTTCAGGGTCCACAGAGGCCCCGTACACTTCCCATGTCATTCCTTCTGCATCCCACTTCACCTCCTTCACTGGGGTCTTGGAAGCCCCACCTGGTTTCTTGCCTACGTCACTGTTGGTTTTCAGAGTCTGAGTGCAGGAGGTCTTGCTCTTGCTGTCCTCTGCCAGACAGATCTGGGGGAACACATGAGGTGTGACCATCTGTCCTGTCTGCACCCCAACATCCCTCAGCTCTTTGTGGGCTGTCATTGTCCCCATGTCCTGGGTTATGGTTCTGACATGGCCAACGGGACTGCTGCAGCACGCTTCTCCACTAAAGTGTTTTGGGGATTGTGGCCCAGCACCAGGGGGCAGCAAGCTGATCCAAGAGCAGTTAAGGTTGCAGCACCGAAGTAGGTGCTTGGCATCCAGGCCTGTTTCACTGACAGAAGAGATGAGGCGAGGCAGGGTGAGGTGGTTCATTGCTGAAGGAGGTGCCGCTGTACGCTGGATGTCACAGGTTGGCTGTATACCTGCCAGGCGTGGCAGCAGCTGGGAGGGGGCTGGGATGGGTTGGGGATGACAGTAGGCAGCAAATGTGTCCTCAAAATTGACATGATGGTTATAAGAGCCATAGCAGAGTGCCTTGTCACATTTATGGGGAAGATGGCTCCTTTCTTCAACACCCTCCACCTTGCCTGCTGCCTCAGGGGACGAGATACAGACACACCTGCTCTGAGGCTGCTGTACATCACTTTCTTCACTGTTGGGTGCTTGGCAGATAGTGGTGATAATGTTGCACTGCTGCAGCTGCATGGGCTGCTTGCAGACTAACATGGAGTGACTCTCAGCCTCTTGGACACTTTTATCTCCTTCATGGTAAGCAAGCCCACAGGTCTCGTTGACTGGAGCCTGGGGGGGCATTCCCTGTTTAACCACAGGTAAGGTTTCTGAGTGACTCCTGTGAACAGGTAGAGAGGCTGACTTTATGTTCTGCCCCATCCTACCAGCAACAAGCCTGTCACTGATTGCATTCACAACTGTGTCGTGGTGATGTGACGGTGTATGTGTCTCATCCAGACTATGGGGGTGGCTTGAGGCCTTGGGAGGCACACATCGTTCAGATTGGCTTTTGTCTTGTTCACCAGGCTCCCTATGCACACTCAGACTGCTGCAGTTAGTTTCCCTGGTAGGAGAACTGACTGAATGATCTTTACAGATCTCCTGTGGCTCCTCCTGGCAGCTGTTACCTGGTCCTCCAGCCAGTCTGGAGGGTGTTGTTGCCTGTATCGAACTCGAGGTGTTGAAGAGTGACTGACCAGACAGGGTAGATTCCAAAGAAACAGCTTCCCCTGGTGGGTACAGCTCTGACACAGGATGCCCAGCCTCTGCCATGGAAAACCTTTAAGGAGAATAAGAGATAACGTGTAGATGTCTCACACACACAATACAGAAAATCTCACAGTTCTTGCACTTTCAATTTGCAATTTTGTATCAAGAGTGTAAGATTAACTATTGATCACTGCATTGCCTCATTGGTATTGGGTCAAGGAAACCGTGGATGGTTGTAAAATTCTTGACATTTCTGTCTGCATTATGGAGCTCTTTTAAGCTAGAGCATTCAAAATGTGATACAAACTCCAATGGAAAATTACAGAGCTATCAGGATATATCAAAGACATTTGGATTAGGAAAGCAGGATTTCTACAGATACCTGCACGTCAGGGGCTACTTTGAAAAAAAAATTCAAAGCTTGGAGACAAATGAATACAACCTTATTTCTACATTTTAAAATGCATACACAATGGGAGAAAATAAAAAGTTGGTTTCAAATTTCAAAGAATCATTTTATAAAATATATGAAACAAAAATGAGAGAGAAAATCAGACAGAGATGGCTGTGCAAATAATCGTCTGGTGGTCGCGATTACGATTTTGAGCTGAAACGATTTCAAAATTAATGAAATCGAGCGTAAAGATTTTTTGTCACGGATGCCTGGAGATGTTATTTTGTCTCCTATGGAAGCCGTGCATGCACAATACCGCCCCTTCCCCACCTCCCCTCTATTCACTCCACGAGCCAGTCAAGTAGGTGAACTACGAATAATGCGAAGGGCAGGTGATTGCGTAAGATTTCAAAAACAGTGTGTGGAAAATGAGAGGGAGAGCAAGAGAGGTTGGTCTGTGTGTGTGTGCGTGCATCTATGGAGCTACATTTGTTTCTTGTTTGTTTCAATCAGAGTATAATATTGCAATCAAAAAATGTTTTATTGCAAGTAAAAAATGATTGATTAAAAAATGCTAATTCAAAAGTTTTGTTTGCAAATCCTTAAGTTTTGTTTGCAAATTCTAAAGTCAAAAAGTTTTGCAAGTAAAAAGTTGAACCTGGTGGATGGGGCCTAAACTGAAAGCTGTAAGACACGTCTCTATTGGCCAGTCTCAATCGGAATGACAGCTTGCAAAGCTTTTTTTTTTTCTTCTTCTCATGTTTGGCAGATTGCAAACAATTTAGAAGTGTATACCGCCACCTACTGTACAAGAGTGTGCAACATCATGTCATTTAGCCTGTTTCTTAAATTCTACTCATAAGCCTAGTATGCTTGCAAAACAACATGGGAGTTCTGTTATCCACGGGGAATTTAGTGCGGGAGCTGTGGCGAAAATCAATTCTGAAACCTTCTGAAAACCGTTTTTTGGGCTCCGGTTTCCAAAAAAAAATTCATCCACACGACTGGTGTGATAACAAAATATGATACACATGCCAAAGCAGTAGGTGGCGATGTAACTTCGGAATGGCCATTTTAACCAATCAGAAGTCAGAATCAATACTGGAATAGGGAAGTGCGGAAAATAAAAATAACCCGATCCACAAATATAGCGCGACCTAATTCAACAGCAGAAGCGCCTGAACAACCAACTACACTTCCATGAAAGCAGCAACGGGCCTGCCAACGGAGGTCCGACCTGGCCGGATCCAGAACCTCCGTTGGCAGGCTGCTTTCGTGGTAGTGTAGTTGGGGTAGCTAGCAACAGGAGCAGCCTCCTTCGTTGGTCGTTTGGTCGAGCATCTGGATATAGCCTACCATCCAAAGAGAGCAGATAGCATGCTCACAAATAAATTTAGTGTGACATATAGGGTATTTATGTGTGTCTGCCCACTCAATTGGGACATTATTTTATGCATATGATATCCATTTTGTATCTTTACAGATACCATACAGATACCCCCCATTCAATTTAAAGCATAACTGATTTGAGTAAAGGCACAAGAGCAAATCTGGATATATAAACGGTTGGCTCTTCAGCTGGCAGTTACACCTAGAGTAAAGCTACTGAAGACCAGCAAAATCAGCGTTTGCTTTCAATTATTCTTTCAGGTGAGTAAATGTCACCTAAGCACCTTCAGATTTTAGTAGTATACCCTTAATAGAAAATTTGTTTATATAGTTTGTATCGTGCTTCGTGATATTGTTTGAGGGAACTGTAACATAAGGTTACTGCACACGAGTGGAGGCAACTGTCACAGCAGGATTTAAGCTGTTATTACTTTAATTTTGACAATCTTACCTGTGACAGCACATTAGCTAAGGTTGTAAGGACTGTAACTGTTGGCAGCTGTTGTTGATTTTGTTTAAATATGTTGAATTATTATGGGTTATTGTTTGTCGGACGATTGAGCTAAGCTAACTGACACTTACGTCAGCTGTCACTTGTAGCCATAACAACAGTAAACATTCACATACAGGCTAAATGCAGAGTGCAGAATCAAGCTTCATTGTAAATATAGTTAAGATACATTGTATTTAACACGGGATGTGGGATTTTAGTAGTTAGTAAACTTTTAGAAAACAGCTTTTTACCGTCGCTCTGACATCAAACAATGGAGACAGATAATAAAATACTGTGGTTATCCTATGTACACACAACCACTGGCACCGGAGTCTTCAAAAAACTTCACCTTGGACTCCGGTTTCAAAGAAACGTGGTTTCAGGGGCCCAAAAGTGTGGTTGCGTGTGGCTAGACAGCCAAATCGCATAGAATAATACACATGGGGCCGTGTGGACTAGGCCTAATAATAGCAAGAATGTTTTATTTGAACTGGTGCATGTAGATTGCTTTTGTTTAGCCAGGGCTCTCTTCGCCTACGTCTACGCCTTAGCATCTGATGGGTCCTCCAAAGGATCTGGCAAAGCAGAGTGCCAAACAATAATTATAGCTGCTGCGCAGCAATGGTCGGGGCCAGGCAATTTTAGGCAAGATTAGGCAATTCTGAGCAGCACACACACTAAAACAAAACATATCACAACATAGAAGTTACATCGTATAATTATGGCATGCCCTTCAAATTGTGGCTGAAGTGATCAGACTCATAATATACAAAGGAAAGAAAAAACTCAAGAACAAGAAAGTAACAATAACATTAACTGCTAGCAATTATAAACAAACTGGCCTGATCTCGCTTAAAGTTAAAGCTTATCCATGGTGACGAAGATGAAAACATTTTTTTAAAAATGTATAAGTAGCTATTGGATAGACTCTGCATATTGACTGATAGCTAAGCCAAATAAACAGGGAAAATAGACAAGGGATAACAGGGAAAAGTGTTGATAAAGAGTTTTTCTCTCTCTGCAAAACTGCCTGGATCATAATTATTTTAACCTTAGTAGTCTCTAATCCACATAGCATGATTGATGCCTGAAGATAGGACTTTCACATTAGAATGTCCATTCTGCCTTAGCTGAGGCTTGAACTCACAACTTCTGAGACTGAGATCCATCTTTTATCACTGAGCTAATTGGCAAGTGACACTTCATGTGTGGCTTCACAAATTGACTAAGGCAGTAGCCATCCATGCAATGGAAAAGCAAATTTCAAAGTGAAAGCTCCAAAGCTGTAGCACATATGGTTGATTTGTTATGAATTTTCAAAGTTTTTGAAATTTAGAGGCTTGCTGTAGCGCCACCATCAGGACTATTGTCTTCTGTTTCCAGTTGAGGACATCTGGCATAGAACTGGACCTTTGTGCAAAGTTTGGGTAGATTTCTCATATGGAAATGTTGCACAAGCTGAGTATTGAACTCACAATCTTCAACACCAAGAACCATCCTCTATCTCACTGAGCTAATTGGCAAACAGAAATGTCAGATGTAGCTTCACAAATTGACTAAGCCAGTCACTTGTGTGCAAGACAGCAGCTGTTTGTGTGTAAAGGCAGATTTCAAACAGCTGTCAAAAATTCAGTTATTAAGACAAAAATCTGAAAATATACAAATTGCATCTAGACAGCATGGAGATGTTGGTAATTTGTTTTTAATAATGATTTATTGGCTCCATTAGTGAAAAACTAATGTTTAAAAATGCCATTTTTGCATTGACTCCAATTGTTCGCATGAGAGCGAAATTCAAAATGCAGTAAAAAAATTCAGTTTTTGAAATAAAATTCTGATATTTTCTAAACATCATCTACCATGACCATGAAATTTTGTCATTTTTTTTAATGAACATTGGAAATGTATTTAGCAAGAATTTGCAAGTATATATTTACAATACCGTTTACAGTCAAACAATTTGATGCACTGTAGGCTCAAT
Organism: Epinephelus cyanopodus; assembly: GCA_026686955.1. Lineage (NCBI taxonomy): Eukaryota > Metazoa > Chordata > Actinopteri > Perciformes > Serranidae > Epinephelus > Epinephelus cyanopodus. The sequence goes on from CM048930.1 coordinate 876,905, forward strand.
TTTCGATAAATCAAAAATCTGTGTGGATTGTTTGTGTAGGACAGTCTGAAGATGCTCTGTAGCAAGTTTGGTGTCAATTGAGCACAAATTGTGGGAGGAGATAGGTTTAATAAGTTTTACAGTTTTTGAAAAAAAAAACCAGAGTGATAGACTTCATAATTTTCAATAGGGTTAAATGTAAAAAAGTTTCTTCAGTATTGGGGCTACATTTTATGGTTGATTTGTTGTGAATTTTCAAAATTTTGAAAATTAGAGGCTTGCTGTAGCGCCACCATCAGGACTATTGACCTGTTTTTGCAGCTGAGGCAATCTGGCATGGGACTGGACCTTTGTGCAAAGTTTGGGGGGAAGAAGACGAAGAAGACAAAGAAGAAGAAGACGAAGACGAAGGAGGAGAAGAAGAAGAAGAAGAAGACGACGACGACGACGACGACGACAACAACAACAACAGGGTCCTGGCAGCTTAAGCCTGATTTATGGTCTTGCGTTGAATCAAAGACGTTGCTACGTCGTAGGATACGGGGCTACGCAGAAGGCTCTCCATAGCCTGACGTGCACCTCCCCAAAAATGTAACTACACGTCGAGGCGACACAGACCCAACGCAGACCGGCAGGGCTGTGATTGGTTTGCTTGGTAGCAACGCATTTCTGGTTCCGTATTTCCAGATTCCGCCATCCCCGCCATCTTTAAACATCTTGTTGTTGAGCATGGATATGATGTAGATGTTGCAGTATTAATATACTTTCTTCAACATCCAACAACTCCAACTCCAGCAAGATTCTCTCTCTCTCGGTCACCAATGTTAACTGTGACCGGAAAAGCCGGAAGCTAAACAAAGAATCAACTACAGACGACGATAGCCACAAGGAACGCAGCCCCCTACCGCTCTGGCGATGAATTGCACTGCAACGAAACGGAGTGATGGAGAAGTTCGAAGGGTTCACAACGACGTCACGGCAACAACGTAGCGATGTCGTTTATTCAACGCAGGACCATAAGTCATGCTTTAGGCTGCCCGGCCCCTAATTATTGCCAGCACAATCAGCTGCATTCATCCAACATCCAATGCGCAATGTAAGGGGCGTTGTCAAGTCTGTCCCAATTTTGTTTAAATATCCCGGCGTACTTGGCCACTTAATACGTGCTTGAACACCATAGGCAAATTTACGTTCCGCGTGGCAAAATGTCACCAAAGTGTGTGCGTAACCAAACGCACTCAGCCAAGTGTGGAAAAATGGGACAGGCCAAATTGATCATCTTGTCAATAGCGCCGTAGACTCGCTGGGAACAACACTCGACTCTGTAGCTCCCCTTTAAAAGAAGTTAACAAAGCAAAGAAAGTTCGCTCCTTGATATAACTCTCAAACCCGTAAGTTAAAACAAATATCGGGAAAATTTGCAAGGAATTGGCGATTAAAAAAACTGGAAGAATCTCATTTAGTCTGGGCAGACAGTCTCAAAACGTATAAGCAATGGCAGAGCAAACTATTACTCAGCATTAATAATAGAAAATAAGAACAACCCCAGGTTTCTTTTCAGCACTGTAGCCAGGCTGATTGAGAGTCACAGCTCTATTAAGCTTTGTATTCCTTTAGCCCTTAGCAGTAATGATTTTATGCCCTTAAACACAGCTGTAAGACCAAATATATATTTAGATTGCTTCTCCCCGATTTCTCTTCAAGAATTGACTGCAGTGATTTCTTCATCTAAATCATCAACGTGTCTCTTAGACCCCATCCCAACTAGGCTACTTAAGGAAGTCTTACCTTTAGTTAACACTCATATATTAGATATGATCAGTATATCCTTATTAACAAGCTATGTACCACAGTCTTTCTAGGTAGCTGTAATTAAACCTCTCTAAAAAAGCCCACCCTGGATCCAGAGGGGTTAGCCAACTATAGACCAATATCTAATCTTCCCTTTCTTTCAAAGATCCTTGAGAAAGTAGTCGCAGACCAGCTGTGTGATTTTCTCCATGATAATAATTCATTTTAGGAATTTCAGTCAGGATTTAGAGTGCATCATAGCACTGAGACAGCACTAGTTAAAATTATAAATGATTTTCTGATTGCTTCAGACAAAGGACTTGTCTCTTTACTTGTTTTATTAGATCTTAGTGCGCCGTTTGACACAATTGACCATCAAATTCTGCTACAGAGACTGGAACACTAGGCCTAAAAGGTTCTGCACTAAGCTGGTTTAAATCTTATTTATCTGATCGTTTTCAGTTTGTTCACGTCCATGATAAATCATCCTTACGTAGTAAAGTTTGTTTTGGAGTTCCGCAAGGTTCTGTGCTCGGACCAATCCTATTTACTTAATATATTCTTCCTTTAGGTAACATCATTAGAAATCACTCTGTAAATTTCCATTGTTATGCGGATGATACACAGTTGTATTTATCAATGAAGCCAGAAGAAAGTAATCAATTAACTAAACTTCATAATTGCCTTAAAGACATAAAAACCTGGATGAGCACCAATTCCCTGATGTTAAATTCAGACAAAACTGAAGTTATTGTTCTTGCCCCCAAACAACTCAGAGACTCTTTATCCGATGACATAGTTTCTCTAGATGGCATTGCTCTGGCCTCTAGCACTACCGTAAGAAACCTCGGAGTAATATTTGATCAAGATTTGTCTTTCAATTCTCATTTAAAACAAACCTCACAGACTGCATTTTTTTTGGTAATTTTGCGAAAATTAGGCCTATCCTGACCCAAAAAGATGCAGAAAAATTGGTCGACACTTTCATTACCTCTAGGCTGGATTACTGTAACTCCCTATTATTAGGCAGCTCTAGTAAGTCTTTAAAAACTCTCCAGCTAATTCAGAATGCAGCGGCACGTGTACTAACAGGAACTAAGAAATGAGATCATATTTTTCCTGTTTTAGCTTCTCTGCACTGGCTCTCTGTGAAATCCAGAATATAATTTGAAATCCTACTGTTAATTTAAAAAGCTCTAAATGGTCAGGCTCTGTCATATCTTAGAGAGCTCATAGTGCCATTATTCCACCAGAACACTGCGCTCTGAGAATGCAGGGTTACTCGTGGTCCCTAAAGTTGATCAGGAGCCAGAGCCTTCAGCTATCAGGCTCCTCTCCTGTGGAATCATCTTCCTGTTGCGGCCCGGGAGGCAGACACCATCTCCACATTTAAGACTAGACTTATGACTTTCCTCTTTGATAAAGCTTATAGTTAGGGCCGGCTCAGGCTTGCCTTGTACCAGCCCCTAGTTAGGCTGACTTAGGCCTAGTCTGCCGGGGGACCTACTTTAATACACTGGGCACCTTCTCTCCTTCTCTCTCTCTCTCTCTCTCTCTCTCTCTCTGTCTCTCTCTCTCTCTCTCTCTATCTCTCTCTCTCTCATGTCCCGTTACTGCATCGTGCTAGCTCGGCCGTACTGCATGTCACTAACTCGGCTTCTTCTCCGAAGCCTTTGTGCTCCACTGTCTCGCAGGTTAACTCATATCGCAGTGGTGCCTGGATGTGACATGTGTGGTTGTGCTGCTGCCGTGGTCCCGCCAGATGCCTCCTGCTGTTGCTGTTGCTTGGGGGGGGGTGGTCCTTATCCACTCCAAGAACAGAGGGATGTCATATGCTGTCCTATCCTGTGAGGCAAATCGTGATTTGTGATATTGGGCTTTATAGATAAAATTGAAATTGAATTGAAATTTGCACTACAATTTTTTATTTATTTTTTTTATTTGTACATTGCTTGAGAAGTATAGCTTTATTTTAGATATTTTTTGGCCAGTTATGGCCTGTGCAATAAATGTCACAAGTTCTAAACCATCTATTGTGTTCTGTTACTCCACTGTATAATTCTGAATTTGTCTGTGTCTGTGAGTGTAGAGTAGATAAGTGTAGGCGACAGTGTTTCACAATAATGAATTATTCGATTAAGTGTCAATTTCATTCATTTAACATATAACATATATAACACTATAGTAACTTTTCCAGGCGTTGTAACATATAATATAATTTAAATTATAGATGCTGCGCAGCAATGGGTCGGGTCCAGGCATTTTTAGGCAATTCTGAGCAACAAGCAGAAGAATTGGAAGACATTTAGGAATTTAGCAACACAATCTGCCTTTTACATCAGCTGAGGCTTGAACGCACAACCTCTGAGACTAAGGATCAATTACTATCTCACTGTGCTAGTTAGTCAGTGGCAATTCATGTGTAGCTTCACACATTGACTAAGCCAGACATGCAGGTTTAGCAGCCGTCCATGCATGGAAAAGCAGATTTCAAACCACTGTAAAAAAATTCAATTATCAAAACAAAAATCTGAAAATATACATATTGCATCTAGACAGCATGGAGATGTTGGTAATTTGTTTGTAACAATGATTGATTCGCTCCATAAGTGAAAAACTGATGTTTAAAATTGGCATTTTTACATTGACTCCAATTGTTCACATTAGAGCAAAATTCAAAATGCTGTCAAAATTCAGTTTTGGGGATAAAATTCTGAAATTCGCCACACATCATCTACCATGACTCTAGAATTTTGTCATTTTTTTCATGAACATTGAAGATTTATTTAGCAAGAATTTGCATGTATATGTTTACAGTACCGTTTACAGTCAAACATTTTGATGCACTGTAGGCTCAATTTTTGATAAATCAAAAATCTGAGAAACAGTTTTTGTAGCAAGTTTGGTGTCAATTGAGCAAAACCTGTGGGAGGATTTTGAAAAAAACGATGAACTTCATAATTTGCAATAGGTTTAAATGTACAAAAGTTTCTTCAGTATTGCGGCTACAGTTTGATGAAAGTTGTGAAGTTGTAGCACGTATGGTTGATTTGTTATGAAAAATGAACAACTGAGGATATCTGGCATGAGACTAGACCTTTGTGCAAAGTTTGGTGAGTTTATTCTCGTAATATTATGACTTTTTTCTCATTAAATTACAACTTTATTCTCATAATATTACGACTTTATTCTCGTAATATTATGACTTTTTCTCAGTTACAACTGTATTCTCACAATATTACGAGTTTTTTCTCGTAATATTACAACTTTAGGCTATAATTGAAATCTACAAAAAAAAAAATTTCTTCAATACGGCCCTAATACTCCATTATAATAGTGTCCCCTTTTGGCCAAATGATGTAATATTGCTTCATTTGCATCCTCCCATTACCCTCTACCACTGTGCCAAATTTCACATGGATTGACCAAGTCAGTGAGGAGAAAAACGTTTAACACACACACACACACACACACACACACACACACACACACACACACAGAGTTTTCGTCATTATATAGTAAGATAAGCCTACCTTTATCGGCTGCAGCTGAGATGATATGTGTTTGGGGTGGATGCATATATTAACGTGCATGCACAGTGTAACTACTATGCTTGGCTACAGCTGCTGTTTGAGGTGGATGCATATATCAACGTGCGTGCGCAGTAACTCGTGCAGTGAATGCATCGACTTTGTTAAAGATATACTAACAATAGTGTAATTTTTGGAAAAAGTAGCTTTGTCACCTTCTACCTATGCCAATCCTCAATGCCTATGTGCAGTTTCACATCAGAGAGTAGAAAAACGTGCAACAGACACACCCACAGACAGAGTTTTCCTCATTATATAGTAATGTAATAACCTGATAGATATCAGTTATATTTTCCTTTCTTTCTCTCCTTAAAAAGGGGTAATTATTTCGAGTTATTAATAGGATGCCTGATTAATATTCAGTTGTCATAGTTAAGTTCATATTACATGGAGGTAAATTAGAATTAAATAAGTTAAAATGCATAAATAAGTTATAGTTTAAAAAAAAATATGTGCCTTAAAAGATATTTCATTGTTTGTTCATTGTTTTAAAAGGATAAAAAGTAATTTTGGGTACGTTTCAGTAGTAATGACCCCAGAGAAAGTGGTATTTCCGGTTCACCTGCGATAAAAAGGAAGATGAAGGAAGCGCGCTGCTACCGAGCAGAGAGGTCAGTGGTGCGGCACAGAAGCTGCGTTCCAAAAACGGTTTGAGTCGCCCTCGCTCACTTGCCCTCAGCCCTTGCTTTGACGTCACACGGAGGCCACTTGGAGGGCGGAGGGAAAGTGGGCGGAGGGGGAGTGAAAGAGGTAAATGGAACACACCTGCCCTCGTTCACTCACAGGGCAGACAATGATGGATCAACCACATGTCGTTGGAGTAGCGCTATACTGCCTATTCCAAATCACACAAAATATACAGAGACTCATGTCATTAAGACGGAGACGTATTCTGCGCTTGATGGCAATACGTCGGTACCTGGTAATTATCAGAATTATTAGTTTTGTATCAAATTTTATTTGGGCAATTCATTATTTATTTATTTATTTGTCTTTACCTTATAATTTGTAGACAGTTTTGTTGTTTAAATACATTTAACCTACTTTAAGTTTAGTTGACATTAGTAGAGCTCCGTCTCCTCATCAGACCCTGTAACAATATGGAAACAATCCCTTAATCACACAGAATGCACAACAAACGACGTGACATCAGAAAAATAAAATGCTATTTAGATACAAGTATTTTGCTTTCTTTTTCTTTTGTCTGTGAAACATAGCTTATATACTTACACTTGCAAACGGTGGGTTCTGCCATAACTGCCACGGACAGTCTAATTGCACAATTAACCGACCCGTGCTGGCTCCTTAAATTCATTTTCTTCTTCTTTGGTGGTAAATAGACAGCAGCCAACGGTGTTTGAGGTTCATTATCGCCACCGCATGGACATATTTTTCGTGCACCACTGCAATGCATTGTGGGTGATATACAGCTCTGGAGTGACCATCGTTGTTGACTCGATCACTCAGCCCTCAAGGGTCGATCTCACAAAGTTCACTTCAGCTGTTTAGAGAAATGGAACAGCCCTTAAGATGGCGGCGGGGATTCCCCCGAGGGCAAGTGCTGAGGGCAAGTGAGCGAGGGCGACTCAAACCGTTTTTGGAACGCAGCTAGAGATTCAGAGCCATGTGAGACTGGATACAGACTATGATATGTTTATCGCTTTTATTCCCTAAGGTTCAACTGAGAACAGTTGCCAGATACCTCGCACTAGTGAGTCAGACTGTTTGCCGCAAGACCGAAGCTGCGTTCCAAAAACGGTTTGAGTCGCCCTCGCTCACTTGCCCTCAGCACTTGCCCTCGGGGGAATCCCCGCCGCCATCTTAAGGGCTGTTCCATTTCTCTAAACAGCTGAAGTGAACTTTGTGAGATCGACCCTTGAGGGCTGAGTGATCGAGTCAACAACGATGGTCACTCCAGAGCTGTATATCACCCACAATGCATTGCAGTGGTGCACGAAAAATATGTCCATGCGGTGGCGATAATGAACCTCAAACACCGTTGGCTGCTGTCTATTTACCACCAAAGAAGAAGAAAATGAATTTAAGGAGCCAGCACGGGTCGGTTAATTGTGCAATTAGACTGTCCGTGGCAGTTATGGCAGAACCCACCGTTTACAAGTGTAAGTATATAAGCTATTTGTCACAGACAAAAGAAAAAGAAAGCAAAATACTTGTATCTAAATAGCATTTTATTTTTCTGATGTCACGTCGTTTGTTGTGCATTCTGTGTGATTAAGGGATTGTTTCCATATTGTTACAGGGTCTGATGAGGAGACGGAGCTCCTCATAAAGCTCAGAATAACAAACGAAGCTCTCTTTACTGGGAAAAGAAATGCCTCAAAGCTGGCCTGGGAGTGAGTTTGTTTGTAACTTACTGTGGCATTGCATATGAATGTTTAAAATCAAGCTTCAGTCTGTTGCCCCCTTGCTCCAATTTAAATAAGTTTTGTAAATGTTCTGGTAATGATCTGTTCTTTGCTTTAAACATTGTTCCTTGTAACGTCTATCCTACATGACTTTAAGTGTTGTGTTTGTATTGTTGTCTGAACCACAATCTTTAACAATTAAGGCCATAAAGACAATGAGGAGGAGGAGGAGGATGGTGGTGGTAACAGGCCTAATAATCAGGAAAAAACAATCTAAAACTAAAACTAATGTCAACTAAACTTAAAGTAGGTTAAATGTATTTAAACAACAAAACTGTCTACAAATTATAAGGTAAAGACAAATAAATAAATAAATAATGAATTGCCCAAATAAAATTTGATACAAAACTAATAATTCTGATAATTACCAGGTACCGACGTATTGCCATCAAGCGCAGAATACGTCTCCGTCTTAATGACATGAGTCTGTATATTTTGTGTGATTTGGAATAGGCAGTATAGCGCTACTCCAACGACATGTGGTTGATCCATCATTGTCTGCCCTGTGAGTGAACGAGGGCAGGTGTGTTCCATTTACCTCTTTCACTCCCCCTCCGCCCACTTTCCCTCCGCCCTCCAAGTGGCCTCCGTGTGACGTCAAAGCAAGGGCTGAGGGCAAGTGAGCGAGGGCGACTCAAACCGTTTTTGGAACGCAGCTCTGAAGTGAACTTTGTGAGATCGACCCTTGAGGGCTGAGTGATCAAGTCAACAACGATGGTCACTCCAGAGCTGTATATCACCCACAATGCATTGCAGTGGTGCACGAAAAATATGTCCATGCGGTGGCGATAATGAACCTCAAACACCGTTGGCTGCTGTCTATTTACCACCAAAGAAGAAGAAAATGAATTTAAGGAGCCAGCAGGGTCGATTAATTGTGCAATTAGACTGTCCGTGGCAGTTATGGCAGAACCCACCGTTTGCAAGTGTAAGTATATAAGCTATTTGTCACAGACAAAAGAAAAAGAAAGCAAAATACTTGTATCTAAATAGCATTTTATTTTTCTGATGTCACGTCGTTTGTTGTGCATTCTGTGTGATTAAGGGATTGTTTCCATATTGTTACAGGGTCTGATGAGGAGACGGAGCTCTACTAATGTCAACTAAACTTAAAGTAGGTTAAATGTATTTAAACAACAAAACTGTCTACAAATTATAAGGTAAAGACAAATAAATAAATAAATAATGAATTGCCCAAATAAAATTTGATACAAAACTAATAATTCTGATAATTACCAGGTACCGACGTATTGCCATCAAGCGCAGAATACGTCTCCGTCTTAATGACATGAGTCTGTATATTTTGTGTGATTTGGAATAGGCAGTATAGCGCTACTCCAACGACATGTGGTTGATCCATCATTGTCTGCCCTGTGAGTGAACGAGGGCAGGTGTGTTCCATTTACCTCTTTCACTCCCCCTCCGCCCACTTTCCCTCCGCCCTCCAAGTGGCCTCCGTGTGACGTCAAAGCAAGGGCTGAGGGCAAGTGAGCGAGGGCGACTCAAACCGTTTTTGGAACGCAGCTCGAGTGTGGTTTCTTCGCTGCAAATTGAGTTACCCGCCACCATTGCGGGAGAGTCTCTTCTCGCATTTTAGTCACCGTGACGTCACACGTCCGTTTCTGAAGAGTGGATTTGAAGCTCAAAATACTCCGCTCTGGACGTCGCCATCTTGCCAGTGCCTGACTCCGCCCAACTCCCGGACAATCAAAAATGGGCAAAGAGGCGGGCTGAAGGAAGCCTGGTTGCTTAAACACGCCTACCTCGCTCTGCGCTGCTAAGTTAGCTGAGGCTAGCAAGCTAGGCTAACAAGCTACGAGGCTAAGAAGCCACGCTACTTTGGCTAGCCCTGTGGCAGCTCCCTCACGAAACATGAGGTAAGTTGAGTTTAGCTTAAACTAACGTTGTACAACAAACCTTGAAACAATGATTCAGCTGTTATCTGAAATAAAATACGCTTCAACCTTGTTAAAAAATATATAATGCTAATTATTTATTGCACTTATTTTACTTTGGTAGGCAGTGTGGAGCACTGGTGACAGCTGTGTCCGGCGTGATGCCCAGAGAGCTGCAGAGACTCTGGGAAGCACCCTCAGCATGCCGGGTGTCTGTGTCTGCTGGTTTGGCTGGGGTGGACTGCAGAGAGGCCTTCTCTCCTCCTTTTTCCACTCCCTGCGAGGAAGAGCAGCACCAGGTGTCCTCATCATCCACTGTGGCGGCAATGACATGGGGAAGGTCAGCAGTGTCAAGCTGGTCAGCATGATGAAGGAGGACCTGCACCAGCTTCACTTCCAGCATCCTGGCATTAAGATAATATTTTCTTCACTGGCCCAAAGGTGCAGGTGGGAGGCTGGTGGCAATCCAGCAAAGATTGATAAGGCCAGGAAATGTGTTTACAGTGTTATGGCTACATGTGTTCATAGTTTAAATGGTGCCATAATTGAGCACCCTCACATCAGACACATTCATCTCACACCTAGGAGAAATTATATGTTTTTAAGTAAATTAGTTAATTGTCTTAAAGACCACCTCCAAACACAGTGAACTGCTTACAGTTGGCAGTGTCACTGCTTTTGAATTTGGCCTTTAGGACACATTTTGTTAGGCCTGAACATAGCCCAGGCTGCCATGGCCAATGTTGAGTTTTTATATTCATCTACAACTTGTTTAAAATTTCAATAAATTCTATTTATATTTGCACTCCTTTTGTCTTTGTTACTGACTGAATGTTGTATTTCACAATCAAATCTGACTGTCAATTGAAAGGGCAAACAAATCATACACTACAGATAAAACATAAAGCATTAATGTTTAGCATTGTCACTGACAAAAAATTAGGCAGTCCATTTCTGTGTGGGCCTGATTATTTTAACCCTGTACTTGACTGGATAAAAGGGCTCAAAATGAAAAACAAAAAATTAGCTGGACACAATAGTTCTGAAGCCCCCAAGGACATGTCACTTATTCGCTATGTTGCCAACTCTGAGAGGGTCTTCCTCAGGTATCGTGACGTTTTTATAGTGAGGCAAACAGAAAGATAATCAGCCAATTATGTGTTGTTGTTGTTGTTTTAGCCTCACTATATAAGCCTCAATACCAAGCAATACCCACAGAACTTTCTCATATGTCAATATGTCACAAATAAATAATACCGCCTATGGGACTTAAAATTATTCAGTGTGCAGATATTTCCGTGTTTTTCACAAAAGGAGAATCGTTATTCAGTGAATTTTCTTCATTTGTCTTAAAGAAATGTTCAAACAAAACCAGCACATAACATCAGCTTTTCGTTTCTTTTTTACATTCTGCTGAGATAAATGCAAACTTGGGTAAATGTTAAGACATAAATGAAAACATTAAGATGCCATTAATAATGATTACATTTTGTTAATGGTTTAAATCACCACTACATTTCCAATCATCACAGGAAACTGATGAATGACAGTTTTCAAAAAAAATTTGCTTTTACTCTAAAGTAATTTTTGTCTGATCCACTTTATATCACAAAAATTCTAACCATTACACAAACAGTTTAACAAAATTAAGTCAAAGCTTGCATTCATGAAATCATCACTATGAAGGTTACAAAAAGTACACATGAAATAAATGAAAAGATTTGTAACAGTAATTATAAAACATATGAATTAGGACCCAGTGTCATAATTTGCAAAATCTTAATTTCTTGTTAAACAATCTCTTTACTGTGGAGTAAATATCACATTGGTCGAGGTGTTGTAACTTTCCTCAAGTGTCCTACAAGAGAGAAAGATGACAAGTTAAAAACACAGGTAGAAAACACTGACTACAGCCTGTCTTGGTTAAAAGCCCACTCACCACCAAAATGATCTTATTGCTGAGTAAGTTGCTGTAATTCATAAAATAGTTTTGTGTTTAAATTCTGTAGATATTCAACTTTATATTTGAATTTGATTTTAAATTTAACTGTACTATCAAAACAACTGGAGTATGAATGTACAGTATGCGGTTCATCCACATTAACATAATTGTTGCCATCAAAAGGAAACTGAACCGTTCTCAAAGCTCACTGCCACTGTGGAATCATGCTATGTTCGGCTGTCTCATTATGAGAATATTTTTTCCATTGGTTCTTCACAGACTGTGTGTGGGGGAAAAGGTAGTAATTCTCACTTTGATAAAGGGTCTTTGCATAAAAAGCACTAAAATGTTAATGTTGGTAAATACATGTCATGTTCCTTGATTGATAAAATCTTAATTTGGCCTTCTGCATCAGGGGAACACTAAACTGCACTGGTGTGTCAGTGTGTCATTTCACCTTATCAGTAATAGTACGGAGCAAGCTGTGCCCTAATTGAGTACTTAGTAATGTATGACAATTAGTAATTTATGTAATGCATTTAATTGTATTATGGACAATAATTCATCATTTCAAACTAATAACTTTAGTGAGGTACTGTATGAAAAAGGGTGTCTTTATTCTGGAGTCAGTGCTGAAGTGATGACTCAAAGTGTTCACTGCACAGACGGGAAGTCTTGTTTGGAGTCCAGTTCTGTCTTCTGGTGTTGAGTGTCCACTGGTCCAGTCTGTCTGGGTCACCTAGAGGAAAACTTTGCACAGACAAATAGATATTCAAAGTAATATATGTGTTAGCTACCTACTTTGCAGACACTTTTACATGCAAACAATACAATTTAAATTACTTCAATGTTCAACAGATCATAATCAATTTATTTTAGCAAAACAAAAAGGCGGTGACCATCACAGTCCCCATATTCTGTCTGTGCATTATCTATTGTTGTGTAGCTACAGGTCTATATCATACACTGATCTTAATAATATTTTATGTGACAGTCAAATGTCACATTAGCTTTTTTTTAATTACGTTAACGTTACACACCTTATTGTAATTTCACACAGTTCGCCACTTTTTTATTTACATACACAAGTATAGCCTTAACGTTACATTACCATTACACTGCTCATATGACAACGTTAACACTGCATCACGTTAGCTAACTAACGTGGTGGACCTTTATTTTCAAACCTCACACAGCCTTTTGTTCAAAATATTCTCTCCCTAAATGCCTAACGTTAAATCCTAACACTTCTCTGTCAGGCTCTGACTTCGATACATCCCCGGACCGGCGTCTTGCTCGAAGGCTAACTGTTAGCTGGCTGGTTAGCTAGTTAAGGAGCTAAGCTTGTGTTGTATCGTATTGTCTGTGGATCTGTAACTTAATGTGGATGTTGCTGCTGTGATACAGGTCGCACTTGAACATGAGACCTCCGGTATCAACGTTATGTTACATGTATTAAATAGAGGCTTAATAATACAATAATAAGCTGACAGCTAGGTGGTGACCGCAGACACGATACACGCTAATTAGTGCTAACATATAAACATAACTAAAATAATACTAGAATTTCCGAATTTCACTTAACTTACCGAAAAACCTGGAGCATGGACGTCTTGGACGGTCTGTTGGTATAATTAATCGAACAGCAAGCCATGTTACTCCAATATTTGCCTGAATACATATCCAGAAGGCACAGACCCGGCTAAGAGGACAGGTTCAATGCCTTCAACATGGACACGAACTGGCTGAGACGACGCCGAGCAGACGTCGAGTCTGAGCTCAGCTCCGCACAGCAGAGCCAGCGGCTAGTTAGCATGCTAGTTAGCCACCCATGATGGTGCGACCTGTCACTCAAAGTGACCACGCCCTTAATTATGCGCAATTTCAAACCTTAATAACATTTAAACGGAAGAGTTAGAAAAAAATTCACCCCCCTCAGAGTTGTCATGAAAGGGAAATTAACTATAGAGACAAAAACCATTTTTTGTACCAGGCTGTAAACATGTTTATTTCTGCTCTAAAGTTGGGCATTTTAACATGGGGGTCTATGGGAATTTGCTCACTTCCGGAGCCAGCCTCAAGTGGACAGTCGGTGAACTGCAGTTTTTGGCACTTCCGCATTAGTCTCACTCGTCTCCACCGGAGGTTGGGGCATGATTTTACCCTGTGTGGCTGAGGACTGCGCTGCTCATCGCTGCTGTTCTGCAACAGTCAGAGAGACACACGAGGGATTTTCCTTGCGGTAGGAGTTTTTCCCATTGGCCATACGGAGGTACTGTTGCCCTGTTTCTTCATGAGCTCCAACTTTAATGCGCGCCAAGGAAAGGAAATGCAAGCTTGCTGAAAAAACAACTATCCAAACAATGAGTGCACTCAAAAAGGTTGAACAGACTAAAGACCGCTTGTAGTATTTTCTTTTATTATTTTCGTCAAAGGGTTTCTGTGTTTTTTGTGCATTTGAAATGTGTTAATATATGTCTAACAAAAAGGCAATATACTGTACTGTGTTTGTGTCATTTCATGATGATTACATTAACAAAGTAATTCATATATTTCATTTAAGAAACCTTTGAGTATTCCCGTCAGTCTCCAATTGATAATTTGTGAAAGTGAGAGTCAGAGTTTACCCTAGACAGTGTATTTACATTAGTGCTGCACGATTAATCTAATCGCAATCGCAGTCGCAATCGCGATAATCTCTCAAGACAGATCCTGCAATTTACATTGAAATTTTGTTTTGTGTTTTTTTTACCGATGGATTTCCAGATTGCAATCACGATGTAAGGCAATGCGATTAAATAACCGCATAAAAGGCTGCGATTTGTGATTTAATGTAAATAAATGTTAACCTGTGTGCCTGTGAACGAATACCTCTGGTGTAGTGCGTGGAGGTTGTTGACATTATACACACAAGCTAACCTGGTTTGTGCAGCACGTATGGTTGGGTGACCACCCGGCGTACAGCAGTGACCTACAGTGTCCAAGACCCGCCATCGCTGCAAATACAAAAAACGCTGCAAATAAAAAGAAACGCCGCAATGCAAATAAGAAAAGCAATGACGTGAATAAAAAAGCCACAACGGAAGTGAATTACCGGGGACTATTATTGCAGATGCACATGTTTTTTTATGTGAAAGAAAAAGAAGAAGACGGATATAGTATAGTATAGTATAATATAGTATAGTATAGACAAATTCGGCGATCGATTTGTGTAGGCCGCCATCTTGCGGCGGTGCCATTGCTGCTGTGAGGTATGTCAGTCATCAGTTCATTATGCTGTCATTGTGAACTGACTCTCTACAATGACAGCATCATAGCTGGATTGATGATAAAAACTGCGAATTTCCTCTCGTAGCAACATTCTACTTTTGAAATCGTGAAGCAAAACTAAATTTTATTTGTTTGTGATCTGTTGTGTGCAGCACCTACAGTCAAGAATGAGCTGGCCTTGACAAAACTTCAGCTGGAGGCAGAAAAAGAAAGAGGGCGACTCAGAGAAGAAACCATCGCAATGTTGAAATCGGACAAAAACTACCTTCAGAAAGAACTGACCAGCAAAGATGAATTCCTGCGAGAATTACTCAAGAATGGGCACAGATCGATGGAGCCTTCATCAAGTTCAGGTGATCAATTATATGCCAGCATGTGTTGCTTATGGGTTATTCCATATAATTTCACACATACATTTTTTTGGCAACTACAATCTTGGATTGTTCTAATATGTTTACTATAGACATAACGTTAGACACTAAGTAGTGTTGCACCGATACCGATACTAGTATCAGGAGGGGCCCCGATACGGCACTAAAACGCTGGCATCGGTATCGGCGAGTACTAACAAATAACATGCCGATGCCATTTACCACTACTAGTATATAACTTCGAACGCAGCGCCTTGTGTCTTTCTCTCGCCCGACACTCACTGCTGTGTGATCACGTGTTCAGTGCATGCCGAGCCAAGCTAACGCTATTGGCCCGGAGCGGGCGCTCTTAACCAATGGCGGGGCAGCTTTTTCATGTTGCGGAAAAACAAACCTGCGTGCCACAGGAGAGAAAATGTCGGCGAGTTGGAAATATTTCAACATAGAAACTCCAGCGAGTACAACAGCTACATGCAAGATTTGCGGTGTGAAAGTTGCGAGAGGTGGAACTAAAACGGCCAGTTTCAATACCTCAAACCTGATAAAACATTTGAGAACGAAACATGTGAACGAACACCAAGAGTTTGAGGTGGCGGCAACTGCGAGCAAGAGAAAGGGGGATGGACCGCAGCAACAAACCCTGGTCAGTTTATTTCAGAGGAAGGACCAGTGGGACGAGAAGAGTGAAGCAGCAAGAAAAATGTCCGAGTCAGAGGTAATCCCCTCGGTCGTAGTACTGAAGCGACTGTTGGCCAAAGAGACCCCGGAGGACAGCGGGATAAAAACAATGAAGGAGACGCTTGTAGCAGCTGTGGACACAAGATTCAAGACCGTTGAGGCGGAGCCCCTGTACGCAGTTGCAACCCTCTTAGACCCGCGTTACAAAGACATGTATGTCTAATTGTGTGCTGTTTAGTGTAAAGTTAAACATTTTATCTTAGTGTTGAATGCAGCGCTAAATACAATAGCATATGAGCTAACAGCTAGGTTATGCTAGCCTCTGTAGCTTGTGGACTGCACTGTAACGCCGGTTAATGACGTCACTGTGTGCGCTACCCTTGCAATCACAACAACCGATTAGAGTAGGCAAATTCTTCTTGAATTATATGAATTAGAATCACAGAATATAATAATTTAGATGTCCAAATGTTGCACCTTGCCTTAATACAAATGCACATTTTATTATTAATGCACATTCATGTGAATATCTAGCCCATGTCTCATTCTCACCAGCATGAAGAACTATGGAAATAGGCTGTTTATTCAACACATGTATTCTGTTTACTATGTTACTGCAGATACTTCACAAGTGCAGAAAGCAGCAAGCTTGCAAAGAGTGCACTGACCCAAGAGGTGGAGAAGAATGAGGAGTCTAGATCACTGCAGACAACCACCACTGAGGCGGCAGACCCAGCCAGTAAGGCCCCACGGATGGAAGCAGAGCCTAACACAAGTAGCAAGAGCTGCTTTAAGGGGCTGTATGAGGAAGTCCTGCAAGAGTAGGATGCAGAACAAGGTGGGGCCAGCAGCACAGCCACACAGGTACAGATAGAGACATATCTGGCTGAGAAAACAATCCACCGCATGGAGAGCCCATTCGAGTACTGGGGAAAGAATAAAGAACGGTTCTCCTCCCTGGCTGCTACTGCTGCCAAGTTTCTCTGCGCTCCCTCTACTAATGTAGATAGCGAGAGACTGTTCAACACAGCTTCCAACATACTTGATGACAAGAGGAATAGGCTGTTAGGAGAGAAAGTAGAAACACTCATCTTCCTAAAGAAAAGTCTGGCGATGAACTTGAACCCCAAGGACATGAATCCTCAGGAGGACTGAGAAAACATTACTAGGTGTTGCTACTATGTGACATGTCTGTCACTAATGTGAACTTTATTTTGTCACTGCTCGTTTTAGTTTTTTGAAAGTGGATTTTAGAGTTGGAACTTGTTGTGATAGGACACTAACATTTAAAATGGCCTTTTATTTATTTTACCAAATTCTGGCTGCACTTAGAGGAGCGCACATCAGCCTAGACCTAGGTTTACAGGAGAAAATAATGTCTTATGGCAATTCTGATTAATCTGAGATGTTCTTACCTCAGATAGGCCTTAATGCAATGATCTCTCTCAAAGATACCTCATATGTATATTATTTCTTATTTTAATTTAATTTTACTTCTTGTTGCACTACTGTTATACATGTTGTAATTACATGGATATTGCACTATTTTGGCCTTTGAGAGCCAAAACTCTCAGGTTTTAGAAGAGTTTATTCACTTATTGTCACTCATAACAGGTAGGCAATAAAAAAAAGTTCTACTGGATTCACTCTGTATTAGTCTTTTTTCCTGTTTCACAAAGGTTTTTTAAGCAATGCCTGAGCATGCCATGATAGCAATGATTTTATATCCAAATGAGTATGCAGTTCTTTGAAATTAGAAGAAAAAATGCTCTTATATTTTGTTTTTTCAAACGGCATGGTATCGGTATGGTATTGGCATCGGTATTGGGAGCCAAAAAATGGTATCGGAACAACACTAACACTAAGCATTCATGTTTTAATTATTTCATCATCATTCATTATTTTGTTTAAAAAATGAACTGTTTGTATCTGTCTGATTTATTGCAGGGGACTCTTCCAAGGTTCAAAGTCAGTTCAAAAGAGTCTTGGTCTCTGATGATGACTCTGAAGTCGCTTCGACCTTAGCCATCGACTCGCCACTGTCCGACTCATCCTTGGAAGATGACTCCAAGAAGAAGAAGAAGTTCAAGAAGAAGAGATCTCCAAAGTTGGCTGGAAGCCCCAAATCAGAAACCAGTCGTGTTCATGGTGAGATTGTTTTATAAATCAGTAATTAGTAAATTTGGTGACCTGTGAGCACTTATGATAGAACAAGACAAAGAGTCTAATTACGGCGTGGGCTGTGAATGTAATTCATGTGTCGTAGTTGTTGTTCCTACATCTGCAGGACAGATATGAGCACTGGAATCAGGAGGATATTGGTGTATATGTGTGAAATTTGTCCTACAGTCAGAGTTCAATCCACTCTCTAAATATTCCATTTTTGTTTTCAACCCCAAAAACTGCAATTCAATCCAGTCCACAACCGGAGTAAGAAAGACAACTCAGAAATCCGCTCCAGGTTTTACCACTGATTCTGACAAAATAAAATGAAATGAGATCTAGGATAAAATACACATTTATTGAACAATAACGAATATACAAACATCCGAAAACCCCCCGGAAAGTTTCCTTTCATAGCTGTAGGCCAGTGGAACGAGAAATCTGAAAAGCTCGCCCCATTTGTCGACAGGTGTCGTGCTGTCATTACAACCGAGATTAAAGGGCACATAAGCAAAATGAAGGAGAAGGGTACTTTACTGCCCATTGCACATTAAATGGCCTTATTAGCCTTTTCTGGCTTTGGAGCTAGTTTGTTCTTAAAAGAAAGTGCATTCAGTTAATTAGATCCTTGGGTTCGAGTTTATAGTGAAAGAATGAACGTGCATTCTTCAAACTGTCCATTTTAAAGCAATACTCTGATGATTTGGGAGTTATGCCCTTTTCTATCATTTTCCTAGTGAGACATGATCAATATCTTGTCTGTACGTTCAGTGGCTGTCTTCCAGCTGTTAGCATCATGTCTTAGCTTAGCCCAAGTCATTGCAGTGGATAGGAGTCAGTAGCATACTCAGTAGCTGAAGCTGGCATTTAGAACGTGCATTTAAAAAAAAGATTTTTAAACCTTTATAGTTTTAGAATAAGTTTGATATGTGTAACTATAGTGTGTTTACATCATGCGCTGTGACACACTATAGTTCCATGTATCAAAGTTCCTCTAAAACCACTAAAAAGAACTCTTGTTTTTAGAATTAATGTTTTAATCTTTAATTTGAATGCACGTGCTAAAATGCCAGCTTCAGGGTTTCTGTAAGGTTTATTTTATTCACTTTTACAGAATATGCTACTGACTCCTACCCACTGCAATGATTTGGGCTAAGCCAAGCTGTGATGCTAACAGCTGGAAGCCAGCCACTGGACGAACAGACACAGAAAAGATATTGATCATGTTGTCTCACTAGGAAAACGATAGAGAAGGAGCATAACTCCCAAATCGTCGTATTCTTTAAGGATTTCACTTTTATTTAGCAAAACAAGATTCACTTAGTTTCGCATTTAAAATGCACCTTTTATGTAGTTATTTTGAAAAGATTCACATTGTCTAAAGATGTTTTATTGCCTGTAGCCCAACATTTAAAATGCACATTTTTTGTAGTAAAACAAATGCTTTTCAAGCTGTCTGTAAGCTGTTGTTGAAAATGTTAACGTGATAATGGTAATAAAGTTTTATTGCCAGTAAACGTATATAGTGTCACTTTACTTATAGCTCTTAAAGTCATCCTACAGCATGTTATTCATGTTTATTAGGCATTAGAAAGTGGTATCTTGCTAATAACCTTATACAGTGTTGTCACTTTACTTAAAGCTCTTAAAAGTCATCCTATAGCATATTATTCATGTTTATAAGGCATTATTCCGTTTCAGAAATTAAGCATTTATTATATGTCAGAGCAGTTCTTTGAGTCTTTAGAACTGGCTAAAGTTATGATAGTTATAATGTGCTATGTAACCCAGTACTTCAGATTCTTCTTACAAACACTCATCATCACTTTGGCATGGGAGTATAAAGCATCATGAATGCTGAATTTACAATGCATTATGTAACCACTTATAATACTTTATAAACCTTGTTATAAGTTGTCATACATGATTATAAACATTTATAACAACATTTATAAAGCCTTATAAATGCGTTATAATGTCTTATGAATGTGCTCATAATGCATTATAGACCTGACCTTCATAGAAAATGTTACTAAACATTTTAACTACAAACTACAAATTTAACTACAGAGGAGACAATTATAAAAATATGTGAAGCAAAATAATACATTCTTACCTCAAAATTAGTTTTTTCCTTATAAACATGGCTGTGTTTGCCAAAGGGTGCTGAATTCAAACATTGGGCAAAGAGTGCTGCAGCAATGAGTCCTGAAACTGGAAATGAGTTACCATTTTACCACTGCTGGTTCCCTTGTCTCAGAGTCAATGGGTTTGTTAAATAGGTTTTAGGTTAGATGCCTGAAATAAGGTCTGTGGTTAACACAAGCTGAAGAGACTTTCACATTTTGTTCTACAACATAAAATATGTCAATTGTTGGGAATGGAATGATTTTATGTGTTTTACTATAAGTTGTGTTTCACTATATAAGTTTTAGATGTGTGAACAATGAGAATACTGAGATGATTTCAGCTGATCTGAATGTGTTTGCAGAAGTGGAGAAGTACAGGAGAGAGACGTGAAGAGACATGAAGTCTGAGGAGCACATACCGCAATGCTTAGATAATTAGTTTCATATATGGTAAAAAGAATAGAAAGCTTATTTTCTGCATTAATCCAAAATCCAAGAGAAAATGGCCATCGGCTTTTTGACAAGGGAACGAGGGCAATGCTAACTTCTGCGACAGCCTTCAGAAAAACATCATCCCTGGAGCATACTATAAGGACTGAACTAAGCCTGTACACAGTGAATCAGATGTTTTTTAGCCTGTTCCTGGTTGGAGATACTGAAAGTGACAATAGTCAGGCACGCACATAGATAGATTCCAGGTGGTTCTCAAGCACCTGTCCTTTTGGCCCTTTTTGCAAAAAATGTTTTGTCTTTTTCTTTTAATCATTTTACATTTTACTTTTTGAACTTGGCCAGTGGCATCCATTCTCACTTTAAAGTGTGTTGTATGCCCGTTAACAGCATTTGAGTTGAGCACCTGCCCCTGCCTTTTTAATTTCCCTTGTCACAGTCCCCACAGTTAACAAACACAAACCTAGCACCCTGCAGAGCAGCATCACGTCTCCCTGGCCTGCTTTCATGAACAGACAGGTAACTAAGTGTTTGCCCTGAGCTTAAGCATTGTTTGTCAATGTTGTGAAATTAAACCACTATTCAGTCATCTCAATGGAGCCACTCTAACTTAGGCAGTAAACCAACATTAAGCTTAACAACAAGCTAGTCTGGCATCAGATCACACTATTTCCCTCCAACTCTCTGGCACATTCCGCTTCACCAACTGCCTGTTGTGAGCGGAGACAGACACCAAACTGCTTACCTTTACTTTTTCAAGCAAAAAACCCAACTTGAAATATTGTCTAAATCTCCCACAGTTTTGATATGGAATTTAAACAAATCAGACATACGACTCGGTGCTGCACAAACATGCTGCATGCAAAGAGTGTAGAGGAGGAGTGCAAAGTTGCAGTAGCTGCATGCATCTGTTTTCTAGAATTATTTAATTAAAGTTTGTGTAGAAGATAGTAATAAGAACCAGTATGTGTCTATTTAAAAAGGAAAGGGGAGGAGAACAAAATGAGGAGTGCAAAGGTATGCAGCAAAGAATAAAGTGAGGAGAGGAGAGCAAAATGCACTTGAAGCCTGACTGTTGTAAGTGAACACAGGCCTACTTTGTAGTTTCAAGGGTAGATTGGTTGGTTTGTTATTTTATTTCCCCAGAGCACATTCATTCATTCATCTTCTAATCACTTCATCCTCTTGGGGGTCGTGGGGGGGCTGGAGCCTATCCCAGCTAATGTCAGGCAAGAGGCAGGGTACACCCTGGACAGGTCGCCAGACTATCACAGGGCTGACACATAGAGACAAACAATGATTCACGCTCACATTCACACCTACGGACAATTTAGAGTTATCAATTAACCTAGTCCCCAATCTGCGTGTCTTTGGACTGTGGGAGGAACCTGGGGTGCCCGGAGGGAACCTACGCTGACACGGGGAGGACATGCAAGCTCCACACAGAGGGGCTCCCACACCTGGGATCGAGCTGGCAATCCTCTTGAGGTGACAGTCCTAACCACCACACAACCGTGCTGCCCTCCCAGAGAACAGCTTATTTCAATTTTGTGAAAAGATGTGTTGATTGTGAATGATTATTTATTTTATAGAGCACTAAAATGTGCACAATATGACATTATTTTATTTGTTGTTGCCGGTTATAAATAATTGATACACGTAGAACATGAAGGTGTATTTGTAGCAGCTGCTGGGTGCATATCATATAGATCTTGAGACATCCCAGGCAAACCTTTCCCCTGCTCATTATTATGCCCAAATGTACTGTATGTGCTGATGCCTCAAAATGTCTGTGTACAGGACTGAAAATAGTCAACATCTATCCAATGTTTACAATCAACCCTAATTTTTAATAATATAATTAGATAAAACAATAATGAACAGAAAACATCATTAACTTTCTTCTTTGTAAGATGGCTGTTAGTAGGCATATTTTTATAAATGTGGCAAGGTGACATTCTATATGTAATGTGATGTTATCTAGAGTAGTGTTGTCACGGTACCAAAATTGGGACCCACGGTAAGATACCAGTGAAAGTATCACGTAGTATCACGATACCACAGCAAAAATGAGGCAGATGTGCCTTTTGTCATTTATAAAAAGATAAATCACTTTTCTATAATGCATCAATGATATTTCAGTGGAATAAATTACTTTCTGACTTATAAGGGATTAACATAGGGGGAGCCAAATAAAATAAGTAAATAAAATAAAAATCTACCAGCCACCCTCCTCCTCTGATAAGTTAAGAACAGTCCCTTAAAGAAGCAACAGGTAGGATTCGGGGTTTTGTTAGCTTGGCGCCACCTAGCATCAGCAGTGTTGCTGGCACTGTCGCAAAGACCAAATTGACTGTGGGGATCAGAGATAATTCAAAAAATGTAGGCTGTAAAGCCACCAGTATACCTCTATGTATATGTAGAATGAGAAGGTGTGTGGACACTCTACTAAATAAATGAGTAAAGAGACCAAGCAACAATTATCAGATTTACCTGAAGAAAAAACAAATAGTAATGCAAATAATTATACCAGAATACACAGTACCAGTACACACAGCTCACAGTAAATTATACCAGTATGTACAGTATCAGTTCAATCACTGTCCGAGGGCTGCCGCAGAATGGCAACACAGATGTCAGCCGACCAACACTCGCTACCCACTCCCTGGTCGCGGCGATTTGCAATGCTGGCCAGCTAGGAATGAACTATCAGCCAGTACAGTACAGTCCTCTCTCGGCTAGCTAACATTTAGCCGTGTTACTTACTGATCCATTAGAAAGGAAGCTACCTGGACATCGGTTCTGAAGCCTCTTTGGACACGGAGCTCCCTCTTTACCCTGAACAGGAACTGCCCATTGGTTCAACCTCCCATTGATTTGACTGGGCCGTAGGTCGAACTAACGGGACCTCCCATTGGTTCGACTTCCCATAAGTCCGACTAGGTCGGACCAATAGGAAGTCGAACCAATGGGAGGTCCTGTTAGTTCGACCCGTCTTCGCCTGCACACCCTCTCCAGGCTTCTTCTGTTTTCTACTGCGCTGATTTTCTGTGTGAGATCGCGCACTACTACGGAAGCGCATTGCATTCACTGGATAAAAAAAAATTAGACACCTTATCTCGTAATTACGAGATCCTGATCTCATAATTACGAGATCTTTTCTCATAATTACGAGAAAAGATCTCATAATTACGAGATCCTGATCTCGTAATTATGAGATCCTGATCTCGTAATTATGAGATCAGGAAAGGTGCCACATTAGCCACTGCTTCGCTCAGAACCACATACTGCACATCCACGAAGGGGCGTCGGAACTACTGTAACCAGCTGCCACTCGGGTGGTGCCATCTTGATCATATCCCATATCTTTATTATACTGTGTATATATTGTAAATTACGACAGAGTATTACATTAAGCAAGGACAACAGTGCGCACCATATATATTTTGATCTATTTTATAATTCAGATTTATATTGTTTGGCATTAATTGGTGACAGAAAAAAACGAATTTCATTCTGCAGGGAAACGTGTGTCCTCACTGTGCATATTGAATCTTGAATCTATGTTTTATAAAGACCCTGTGTGCGCTCAGAGCTGTGGCACAAGTTACGCACTGAAATCTGGCGGAAGAAAAATAATAAGACGAAAATAAGAAGGCTGTGTGTGACATGCGCTGATGAAGTGATGAGTGATCGAGATCGATTGATTTCAGCACCACGGTAGTGACCAGCTCCTGTTAAGATATAAACACAATGAAAGCGGACAAGGTAATTACAGAACTTGTCTTGAGAAACAGCTTTCAAATTATTTGACAGCTATTTCTCAAGACAAGTTCTGTAATTACATTAGTCACACACAGCCTACTTATTTTTCGTCTTATTATTATTTTTCTTCGGGCAAATTTCAGTGCGTAACTTGTGCCACAGCTCTGAGCGCACACAGGGTCTTCATCAAACATAGATTCAAGATTCAGTATGCACAGTAAGGACACGCGTTTCCCTGCAGAATGAAATCCGTTCTTTTCGTCACCAATTAATGCCAAACAATATAAATCTGAAGCATAAAATAGATCAAAATATATACGGTGCGCACTGTTGTCCTTGCTTAATGTAACACTCTATCGTAATTTACAATATATACACCAGTGGCGGTTGCTGGTCTTTCAAACAGGGGAAGCTCACTTTAAGTTTATATCATAAAAGTTGTCATATTGTAGCGAGGCAGTAACTTATAAAAGGAGCATTTAATTGAAGCTGTTTTTCAACCACACTCATGCCACAGAACCACAGCAAAACACACCTCAAAGATTTTCAGATGGGTGAAAAGAACTGTTACTTTTCCCCACCCTTTGCACCAAATCAATCTGTTGATCTGCCCTGCTGTTTAACTCTAAATTCAAATTGTCTGCCATTATGTGCAGCTTGCTCGCTCGCTCGCTAGCTGGGGCTGCTAGTGTGACCGCCTGTAAAGTGCTTTGGGACGGTGGAGGGCTCACATCAGCACCCGCTGCTCGTTGGGGACAGTAACTGCAGAGCGACAGAAGTCAGAGTCGCCAAACACGAGTACAGTCTCCAACAACACCAGGAAAACATGCTAGATTTGTCGCTAGTCGTTTTTAACAAAGAAAAAGTCACTAAGAGGCTTGGAAAAGTCTCCACATCAACTCGGAACAACGGAATGAAACTTGAAAATCGCTCCGGTGGTGGTTTATATTTCAAGATCGCTGATTCGCTCATTTCGCTGTCAATCAAAAACGGATTCAGCCTCAGACAGATCATCCAATCATCATGCAGAAGCCCAGCATCCAGGCCAGCCAAGGCCCGCCCACTGCCCCATAGACCCCCAGAGGCGCTGAGCGTCCGATGGGCGGGACAAAGCCGAGCATTTATCCAATGACTGTCTAGTTTCGCTGCAGTGGAACAACCCACTCTGTGCTTCCCCATTGAAGCCTTTGGACGCTGAGCTTCTGCACTGTTTAATGCACTGTGACGCTACGGGAATGAATGAGAAGAAAGTCGCGTCAGTGACCTGTGATAAGTAGCTCATTCTGAACAAAAGTTGAACGTGCTCTAGCGCATATTTAGTCAATGAAATGTAAACACAACAGTACATATTTGACCACTTATTTTTTGACATTTTAGGGGAAGCTGAGCTTCCCTTGCAGTCTTAGAGTAATCGCCACTGATATACACATTATAATAAAGATATGGGATATGGTCAAGATGGCACCACCCGAGTGGCAGCTGGTTACAGTAATTCCGACGTCCCTTCGTGGATGTGCAGTATGTGGTTCTGAGCGAAGCAGTGGCTAATGTGGCACCTTTCCTGATCTCATAATTAAGAGATCCTTATCTCGTAATTACGAGATCCCGATCTCGTAATCAGGATCTCGTAATTATGAGATCAGGATCTCATAATTACGAAATAAGGTGTCTAATTTTTTTTTTATCCAGTAAATGCAATGCGCTTCCGTATTACTGTAACTCTCTATTATCAGGTAGCTCTAGTAAGTCCTTAAAAGCTCTCCAGCTAATTCAGAATGCAGCAGCACGAGTACTAACAGGAACTAAGAAACGAGATCATATTTCTCCTGTTTTAGCTTCTCTGCACTGGCTCCCTGTAAAATCCAGAATTGAATTTAAAATCCTACTGTTAACTTACAAAGCTCTAAATGGTCAAGCTCGGTCATATCTTAGAGAGCTCATAGTGCCATATTATCCCACCAGAACTCTGCGCTCTGAGAACGCAGGGTTACTTGTGGTCCCTAAAGTCTCCAAAAGTAGATCAGGAGCCAGAGCCTTCAGCTATCAGGCTCCTCTCCTGTGGAATCATCTTCCTGTTACGGTCCGGGAGGCAGACACCGTCTCCACATTTAAGACTAGACTTAAGACTTTCCTCTTTGATAAAGCTTATAGTTAGGGCTGGCTCAGGCTTGCCCTGTACCAACCCCTTGTTAGGCTGACTTAGGCCTAGTCTGCCGGAGGACCCCCCTATAATACACCGGGCACCTTCTCTCTCTCTCTCTCTCTCTCTCTCTCTCTCTCTCTCTCTCTCTCTCTCTCTCTCGCACCCTATTACTGCATCTTGTTAACTCGGCCATTCTGGATGTCACTAACTCGGCTTCTCAAAAAGGCATAAAATATGGCAACTGGACTAACCTCGTGTGAGTAGAAGACGTTTCGCCTCTCATCCAAGAGGCTTCCTGAACTGAGGAAGCCTCTTGGATGAGAGGCGAAACGTCTTCTACTCACACGAGGTTAGTCCAGTTGCCATATTTTATGCCTTTTTGAGATTTATCATGACCTGGATGACTGAGAATATTCACAGATTTACTAACTCGGCTTCTTCTCCGGAGCCTTTGTGCTACACTGTCTCTCAGGTTAACTCGTATCGCAGCGGTGCCTGGATAGTGTGACGTGTGTGGTTGTGCTGCTGCCGTGGTCCTGCCAGATGCCTCCTGCTGCTGCTGCTGTTGCTGCTGCCATCATTAGTCATACTTCTACTGTTATTATACACATATGATTATTATCATACATGTATACTGCCAGATACTAATATATACTTCCAACATATTGTACCACAGTAGCCAGAACTATAACGACAATATTATTATTACTGTCATGAATGTTGTTGTAAGCTACTGTCATTACCGAGGATGTCCTGCGTCTCCCTCTCTCTCTGTCTCTCTCTCTCTCTCTCTCTCTCTCTCTCTCTCTCTCTCTCTCTCTCTCTCATTGTGTCATACAGATTACTGTTAATTTATTATGCTGATCTGTTCTGTACGACATCTATTGCACGTCTGTCCGTCCTGGAAGAGGGATCCATCCTCAGTTGCTCTTCCTGAGGTTTCTACCATTTTTTTTCCCCGGTAAAGGGTTTTTTGGGGGGAGTTTTTCCTTCCGCTGTGAGGGTCTAAAGGACAGAGGGATGTCGTACGCTGTAAAGCCCTGTGAGGCAAATTGTATTTGTGATATTGGGCTTTATAAATAAAATTGATTGATTGAATTGATATTTGTGCATTCATACATGCTCGCTCACACACACACACACACACACACACACACACACACACACACACACACACACACACACACACACACACAGTGCTGGGCAGTAGCGTCACTACAGTAGCGGACGTTGGTAGTTTAACTACATTTCTCAGTAGCTTGGTGGTAGCGTCGCTGTTTTCTGAATCAAGTAACTTCTCAGTAGTTAAGCTCTTTTATTGATAGCGCGGTAGCGTCCACACGAGCTACATTTCCAAAATCATTTAAACGAGGCGGGGATTTCTGTTATGTTCTGAACGACCCCCACTCCGAAATTGATTTTCAAGTCCATATCAGTTTCTTGCATCAAACTCTGCCGCCCGCTCTCCGGCCGCACTCGCACAATTCTGAAAATCGTTGTACTACAAAAGCTTGAAATGAACATTCAACTCATTGTTTCTTATTGAAAATATGTCATTTATTATGTATAATTTCACCAGCAGCAAACACATTTAAAGGAGACGCTTGTCAAGTCTTTGTACGCGCGCTGTCCGTGGTGCTGAAATCCCCGCTCCTGCTGACAGCAGACCGGGGGAGAAAATAAAGACATTTCTTTGCTCTGTGCTTTCAGAAAATACCCGGGGTTAGGGTAAGAAAGAAAGACCAACTGTCTGTACAGCAGCTGTACATAATCACAGTATCACGATACCGCAGTGCCTTTACTTTATGAAGTTATCGAAAAACGCCGCACTTCACGGCTGGATTAAAAACTTTGTGGAAAGGTTATAATCGCCCCGAGCTCATCTTTGAACAACCAACACATAAGGTACTGAGCACAATTTAACCCATTAAGTTCCGTTGCTTGGTTGTAGAGATATTCTGCAAAATATGAAAGCTGCCGCTTTGAGTTCTGAGGCTTAACTGACTTTTTATTATTTTAAAAACCAATCTTGCTGTCGGGAATTAGGCTATGCGTCACTACAGTACTATAAACTCTCAACAGATCAGATTGCTGGTTGCTAATAATATGTAACAGCCTGTAGATACGGTGCATGCCTTTCACTCCCGCGGCCGAATGGAGGTGAACAGTCAGAACGGACAGTCGGACTTATGGGACCTCCCATTAGTACGAACAGATCAGACAGATCGAACCAATGGGAGGTCGAACCAATGGGAGGTCGAACCAATGACATGGACCTCTTGAACGCCTGACTGAGTTTTACTCTTGTTTTTCCTCTTCTTTTATCACTCTCCTTTTTGTGCATCCTCGAGCAGCTCGTTTTCTTTTGGGAGGCCGTTTTTCACTTAAATCTCCAAACATTAGATTGCCCTGTTCGCCTGCTACACTCATTTTGAATGATTTGTCAAAGCTGGGTTTGACACTGGACAAGAGAAGAGCACTGTTGGCTGGACTTACGGCTGCAAAAAACTAGTTGCTACACGTTGGAAACCTCCACATTCACTCTCTTTTCGAGCATGGGTTCTAACATATTTAGATATTGTTTATTTGGAGTTGTCGACAGCTAGAGTCCACGGAGCAAAAGAATTGGCGATAGAGGCTTGGCGTTCACTTTTAACTATACTCCGTGGGTTTCAGGTGTAATATGTGACTGAGGTATGGAGTTCTGGATCCATGGGTGGGTGGATTATATTTGGGGTTGTTTACTATTATTATTTATATTATTATCATTCTTTACATTTTATTTATTTTACTACGTGTATGTGTGTGTATGGGCATGTGCATGTACATATGCATATATATGTATATTTGTGTGGGCATGTGTGTATGTGTGTGTGTATGTATATGTGTGTATATATATATATATATATATATATATATATATATATTTCTTTTTTTAAATTTTTTTATTTTTATTTTACTTTAGTAGTTTTCTCTTATGTATCGTTGTATGTGCATATGTATAGGTATGTGTGGGAATATATATTCTTAGGCTCTATTTTTGTAACGTCCAAATACCAATTAATATTTGTCTTTAAAATAAAATAAAAATTTGATCACAAAAAACTTTCACTGCTTAAAGATACTCAGTAGCTCAGCTAATACCTGAAATGTCACTGGAAAACAAACCACTGCAGCAGCATATTGAGTGCCAGGTGGCCAGCACACGCTGTTATTGGATGGTATTGGACTTTGAACTTATCCCACAGGAGAGGTACCGTAGTACTATGGTACTCCAACATTATGGTATCATATGTACTGTGGTGTTTTAGTACCGCAGTCTACCGTTGGTACCAGTATACCGTGCAACACTAATCTATAGTTGGTTATCGTGATACTCAGATTATTAGAATTTACCAGCCAAGAATTTACAATTATTTGAAAAAGTGGCAGCTCACTGAATTTTTGTCTTAGAGTTCTCAATCTTTGGTAGAAAGTACCCTTATTTGTCTCTTACAAGTAGCAATGTTTCCAACTACATCAGAATTTCATATGACGTCAAACACAAGGAGTTCCATCCTGTGGTGTAAGGTAATTACTAATGGCCCCAGTGCACACTATTGTGATGGGCCCCAGTGCACGGTAGTTACTAGATATAAGATGCACACACACACACACCACCGGAAACTGTTCATAAAAAAGCCAAAGTAATCTAATTTAGGGAGCTTTGCTACTTTTTCCTCCTGCTGGTTTCTCTGTTGTCCTTTCTTACTGCAGCTTTTATGTAGGTCTAACTTGCTAACCTGTATCTTTCAGATGTAGTCATACAATAAATGTATAAAATGACTCATAGGTCATCCCTTCTTGGTGAAAGTGGTGCTGTTACATCAATTCTGTTGTTACAACCATCCGTGGTCTCCCCTACCTCAAACCATCCAAACAACCGGGACAAAACCTGATGATACAGAATACTGCTGCACTGAGTATCAATCCAATGTAAATTATGACGAGAATTCCTGGTCGACCAGGAAAAGAGTAACATACAAGGCAAGGATTTTATATGTAATGACAGGACAACCTTCAACCCTGACTCATACTGTGACACATGTACAACAAAACAACTCATTCAACAATCTTCATTTCACACAGCACACATCAGTCCTGCCTTCACTGGTTCATTTGCTCCAACTCACTGGTTTGAACCACTTCAACATTTTGACAAACACTCTAGATGAAACAAGGTGAAACGGGGAGACAAATTTCAAAGATACACCTGCCGGCACTAATTAACCTGCTGTATTTCACAGTTGTTGTTACACTTCTGTTTATGTACAAATTAGATCAGTTCATCCCTCTGCCCAGCACTTCTGTGCAGCATCGCAGGCTGTAGCGTGAGTTTGCAGATATAGTTTGAGCACAGCTTTTGATCTCTACACAGGCACAATAATATCAAACCTCACTGTGATGACAAGAGGAGCTGTGCACACTCACTGCACCAACTGTTGTTGACAAGAAATAGTTGAAGCACATAACATCTCCTAAAACCACAATTTAGTTTTATATATTTGTTTGTTGACAGATCAGACAAATGACATCCAGCGTGTTGATCAGTGAATGTGTATCTTTGAACTTTGCACAGAGTCATTTTAGCTGTTCCCTTTGCTTCCAGTCTTTATGTGAGACTAGGCTGACCACGCTTTGACTCTTTGCTCTGTTAACACACAGACATGAAACTGATGTTCTCATCATGTTCCTGTCAGAGAAAAGGTGAAGAAGTGTACTTTCCAGAATGTTGAACTATTACTTTAAAAGTAGTTGCAGGATGATTGTAATAGCTGACATTACGATATGAGAATGTGTGGTGTGGTAAAGCATCATGAGGCAAGTAAAAGGATCCAGACAGCAACAAGTCAGTGCTTGCTAACAGAGCTGAGTCTGAAGGTCTGTGGAAGTCCTGCATGTAGAGTCTCATAGATTTTAATCTGAATTTTAAGATTTAAAAGCTGTTGAGCAATCACAGTTGAAACTTTTGTAAATTTATTTTCAGATTCCATATCAGATGTTAGTTTTACTAGATTAAACATTAAAACCTGATATACAATTTTCTAATATTGAAATACAAATTTAAATGAATCAGATTCTGGCACACATAGATAATGTGTGAGAGATGTTTCCAGGTTCTGACTCATTCATGGAAACAACGTGCAGCATCTGGGTGCTAAAATGACCTCAGGAGGTAGGCTGAAGCTCCATCAAACAGAACCAAAGACTTTTCAATCACATCCTTCTCCTCAACATCCACACCCATGAACACGCAACACACAGATACAGTATGCTTCCACAAACACATGCAGTAAGAATGTCATACATGCACACACATACAATCAGTGAAGAGACCCTCTGTGAAGAGAGGATTTAAACATTTTCATCCAGCAGCTTACCTTTCACACTGAAATACTTGCTGCTAAACCTCTACCTTTAGCCCCTCTCCTTTTGCTCTCTGATGTGTTGGGTGATGAATGCAGTTCCTTAGAAAGCCTTCATCCTCCTCCTCCCCCTCCTCCTCACATCCACAGGTGACCTCTCCCCCTCTCTCTATCTTTAACTACACTCCATTCACTGAGCATCCTAGTCCATGCTTCCTCCTTTGTTTCAGCAGCCCCCGGCTGTGAACAAGATGGAGGAGACCTTTGGATAATCCTCTCCTACATCTGATTACAAATGTGAGGATGCAATCTTCAAATCCCTGTTCTGTAAGAGAGGGTCGAGCTGGTTAGTGCTTGGCTTATCCAGCTGCAGTGGGAGATTGGTGGAGGGGGGTGGGGGAATGGTAATGAGACGAGATAGTCAGGCGGCCAGCGTCATTGTCCCTCCACCTGGGAAGAGGGGAGCAGGGCTGATGCATGAATAAATAGCTATGTGAAGAAAGAAAACACCCTGTTTGTCTTTGTCTGCATTCTCCTCTCCCTTTTATCAACACTCACGTAGACATGCAGCTCCACCCTGAACACAGTTACTGCTTTAGTTTCACGCTCTGTGACGCTCTCTCACTCAACCTCCCTGCCATCCTCCCACCAACACCACCCACTCTCCAACACTACCCCTGTTGCTATGGAAACTGCAATACTCAATGGGCCTGTGCTTTTTTTTTGTTTGTTTAGGGGTTTTTTTTTTCAGCCAGCAAGGACACAACAGACAGCAAAAACAAATCAACTGGGAACTGCTCATGTTTGTGGTTGACTCGGCCACAGCCAGTGTCACACATCAACTTGCTGGTTTTCCTTTCCATATATATCCCAAAACACGGAGGACACACATGACCATAATGATGACATGTTAACAGATGGCCAGCACAAGCAGGGACTGTTTCTGTCCCTGCTTGTGCATCACCACAGGTTTGTGATGAGCTGTTTTGTTTACCACCAGCTGCCTCATTGGAGCAGGAAAATCTCAATTTGGTCGAGTGGGAGGAGCCTGGGTGGAGCTGAGCTGAGATCAACTAGATAAGATAAGATAAGATA
Organism: Epinephelus cyanopodus; assembly: GCA_026686955.1. Lineage (NCBI taxonomy): Eukaryota > Metazoa > Chordata > Actinopteri > Perciformes > Serranidae > Epinephelus > Epinephelus cyanopodus. The sequence goes on from CM048930.1 coordinate 909,997, forward strand.
AGATAAGATAAGATAAGATAAGATAAGATAAACCTTTATTGTCTGTCACAAGTAACAGAAATTCATCTTTGGCAAGCTCCGAAATAAAATAGACAAGAACACACAAAATGCAATAGACATTATACAAGATATACGACAAAGCAGTGTATCTGGGTGGGACCTCAGTTGTTATTTTAAACTGTTCAGGGTGGTGATGGTAGTGGGAACAAAAGTTTTTTTATATGTGTTCTTCCAGGAAAGTGGGACTTTATAATGGTGACCTGATGGTAGTAGTTGGAAGGATGGGTGCAGGGAGTGGGTGGGGTCCTGTGTGATGGTGATGGCTTTCCTGGTAACTGCCTGGGTGTAAAGTTCTGTTAGGGGGGTCTGTGGGGATCCAGTTATTTTCCCAGCCTGTTTTGTTAGGTGGGAAAGTTTTATTTTATGTTTGGTTGTAAGTGAATTGTACCAGGATGCCATATTGAAGGTGAGTACAGATTCTATCAGTGATTTGTAAACCATGGTTAGTGTGTCTGTACTGACATTAAAGGACCTGAGCTTCCTCAGCAGGTGGGAACGCTGCTGAGCTTTCTTGTAGATGGAGTCCATATGTGTGTTGAATGATAAGGCTGTGTCAATCTCAGTCCCCAGGTATTTAAACGACTCAGCCTATTCCACCAGCTGTCCGTTGATGCTGAGGGGCTGAAAAAGTGGAGACTGTTGTGAGTCCGCTGTTCCTCTGCTCCCACAACACAGCTCCTTGGTTTTATTGACGTTGAGCTCACGGGAGCTTTCCTGGAAACCTGATGGTAGTCAGACAGTGCCTTGGTGTCGGTCACATGGGCCACTAAAGCCATGTCATCTGCATACTTAAAAAGTGTCATTCCTTCACTGCTGCAGGAAATGTTGTTAGTGTAAGCAGAGAAGAGAATGGGAGATAAAACACAGCCTTGTGGAAGCCCAGTCTTTAAAAACAGTTTGTTAGATTTAAAACCATTTACCAGTACTTGCTGTGGCCTGTCCTACAGAAAGCTCTTAATCCATAAAACCAGTGCAGGATGAACCTGAAGCTCCACAAGTTGATGCGGTAAAATGTTTGTGTTGACAGTGTTTAAAGCTGAGGAGAAGTCCATAAATAAAATCCTGGTGTGGGGATGTACAGAGTTCAGCTGTTTGCCTACTGTGACCAAAAGGGTCAAACATGCATCATCCACACCCCGTGTAGCCTTATAGGCAAACTGGAGTGGATCCAGCCTCTCTACCACCATGCTGGAGAGGTGGGCGCACACAACTCTCTCCATGCATTTACATAGCACAGATGGGCAACTGATCTAAAATCACTGAGGTCCTTAGCATGTGACTTTTTTGGGATTGGGATGATGGTGGATTCCCTCCAGTGGTGAGATACCCAGCCAGAGTCCAGTAGTTGCTGACCCCACTTAGCTGGGTGGAACAGGTTTTGAGCACCCTTCCTGTGAGCATATCAGGGCCCAAGGTTTTATGTGGGTTCACTCTGCTAAAAATGGAGGTCACCAACTTCTTATCTATGGTGAGGGCCAGGTGGGATAGGCTGGGAGGGGTCCCACTGGCTGATGTATTGAACCTGCTGAGGAAGGTGTTGAGTTGCTCTGCAAAGGAGGTGGGGTCCTGAGAGCTGATCCCTGCAGGTTTGGGGTCTCTTCCTATCATGATGTTCAACCCCTGCCATGCCTCCTTTGCATTTCCAGATGTTAGTTTCTGTTCAACTTTGTCTTTATAGTCCATTTTGGCCATTTTGGCGTTCCTTCTAAACTCCTTCTCCAGCTCCCTCACTCTGAGCTTATCGTCCTCCAATCTGGAAATCCATCGGTAAAAAAAAAAAAAATAATAAAATTAAAAAATACTGGATTTTTTTTCTTCCTTTGCCTCTGGAGGCACTGCCCATAGTTTTTCAACTATCGGAAGTGCAGGGGCCTCGGGGATCACTCAACCCCTTCACTTCCGGCGGTGCCCCCAGAGAATCGTCTTGTTGTTTACAAATGACACACGTCCTCACATGCTGACATATTGTGGTAAGCGAGTTGTGTCATTTCCGGTGTTTCTGTGATAGCGTCTGTGTGCTGCTCTAGTGAATTCTACTAGCCTGCTTTCTGCTTTTTCACTTCAGTTGCTTTAACATCTACTTCAAGTCTTAAACCACACTAGTTCTGTTTAAGCACTTATAGCTCTCCTCCTTTTTACGACTTCCCTGCTAATCTCTTAGCTGTTGTTTGCACATTACTAGCCTTGTTAGATATGTTAGCTTAACAGTTAGTGATGGTTTCTCCCTCTCCTCTTCCTGCTCTGTGTGCCAAATGTTTAGCTATGCTTCTGCCTCCTTTAGCGACAGTGGTAGTTGTAAAAAGTGCAGCTTATTTGCTGTGTTGGAGGTGAGGCTTAGTGAATTAGAAGCGCGGCTCCACACCATGGAAAACCATTCAGTAGCTGCGGTAGTTGGCCAGTCCCCTGTAGCTGGTACGGAGCCACATAGCATAGCCTCCACTAGCGGTCCTCCGGTAACACCTGTGCAGCTGGGAGGTTGGGTAAGTGTTCGCCAGAAGCGCAGCTCCAAGCCGAAGCCCACGGCTCACCACCAGCCTGTTCACGTTTCCAACCGCTTTTCCCCACTCAGCGACACATCCGCTGAGGATAAAACTCTGGTTATTGGCAGCTCTATTCTGAGGAACGTGAAGTTAGCAACACCAGTGGCCATAGTCAAATGTATCCCTGGGGCCAGAGCGGGCGACATTGAATCAAATTTAAAACTGCTGGCTAAAGCTAAATGTAGATTTAGTAAGACTGTTATTCATGTCGGCGGCAATGTCACCCAGTTATGCCAATCAGAGGTGACTAAAATTAATATTGCCTCAGTCAAAATTGATGTCGGACTCCGTAGTTTTCTCTGGACCCCTCCCAAATCTGACCTCTGATGACATGTTTAGCCGCATGTTATCATTTATCGCTGGCTGTCCAGGTGGTGTCCAGCAAACAATGTGGGTTTTGTTAATAATTGGCAAACTTTCTGGGGAAAACCTGGTCTCATTAGGAAAGATGGCATTCATCCCACTTTCAATGGAGCTGCTCTCATTTCTAGGGATCTGGCAAATTATATTAGTAATTCAAATCCCTGACAACCCAGAGTTGAGATCAGGACTCAGAGTCGCAGTCCTATACGCTTCTCTGAGCTTATAGTGCAATTACCCACCCATAGTTTTCATAGTTTTATACAAACAGTGTCTGTCCCCCTTCAACAAAGAGGAGTTGTGCATAACAACCTCATAAAAATTAAAACCTCTTCTGTGACAGAAAGACAAAACAGGAGAATCAAATGCAGACTGTTAAATATCAGGTCTCTCTTGTCTAAAGCAGTGTTAGTAAACAAATTAATTTCACATAATCATTTTGATTTACTCAGTGTCACCGAAACCTGGCTGTGTCAAGACGAATATGTCAGTCTAAATGAATCCACTCCTTCCACTCATAATAATACCCACATTCCTTGAGGCAGCGGTCGAGGAGGGGAGTTGCAGCCATTTTTAACTCTAGTCTGTTAATCAGCCCTAAACCTAAACTAGACTATAATTCATTTGAAAGTCTCGTTCTTAGTCTTTTACATCTGACCTGGAAAACCTTGCAGCCGCTTTTATTCGTTATAGTGTACTGTGCTCCTGGCCTGTATTCTGAATTTCTTTTCTGACGTTGATAATGACTCCCTGGCTACCATGTTTATCTCATTATTAGACTCCATTGGCTTCAGTCAGGGTGTACATGAACCCATTCACTGTTTTAACCATACCCTCAATGTAGTTCTAACGTATGGAATTGAAATTGAAAACCTAACAGTCTTTCCACAGAATCCCTCGCTATCGGATCATTATTTGATTACGTTTGATTTCTTTTTACTTGATTACACGCCACTCAGTAATAGTTACTATATTAGATGTTTATCAGATAGTGCTGTCACAAAATTTAAGGAAATGATTACCCCGTCGTTAAATTCAATACCAAGTCCCTCAGTAACAGAGGTTTCCCATACCGACTTTAACGTCTCTCAAATTGATCATCTTGTCGATAGCGCCGTAGGCTCACTGTGAACAACACTCGACTCTGTAGCTCCTCTTAAAAAGAAGTTAACAAAGCAAAGAAAGTTTGCTCCTTGGTATAACCCAAACCCGTAAGTTAAAACAAATATCGTGAAAATTTGAAAGGCGATTAACCAAACTGGAAGAATCTCGTTTAATCTGGGCAGATAGTCTCAAATCGTATAAGAGGGGCCTCCGCAATGCCAGAGCAAACTATTACTCAGCATTAATAGAATAAAACAAGAATAACCCCAGGTTTCTTTTCAGCACTGTAGCCAAGCTGACTGAGAGTCACAGCTCTATTGAGCTTTGTATTCCTTTAGCCCTTAGCAGTAATGATTTTATGAGCTTTTTTAATGACAAAATTCTAACTATTAGAAGCAAAATTCATGACCTCCTGTCCTCAGATAGTACCTATCTAACCTCAAACACAGCTGTAAGACCTAATATATATTTAGATTGCTTCTCCCCAATTTCTCTTCAAGAATTGACCGCAGTGATTTCTTCATCTAAATCATCAATGTGTCTCTTAGACCCCATCCCAACTAGGCTACTCAAAGAGGTCTTACCTTTGGTTAACACTCATTTATTAGACATGATCAATATATCCTTATTAACAGGCTATGTACCACAGTCTTTTAAGGTAGCTGTCATTAAACCTCTCCTAAAAAAGCCCACCCTGGATCCAGAGGTGTTAGCCAACTATAGACCAATATCTAATCTTCCCTTTCTTTCAAAGATCCTTGAGAAAGTAGTCGCAGACCAGCTGTGTGATTTTCTCTGTGATAATAATTTATTTGAGGAATTTCAATCAGGATTTAGAGTGCATCATAGCACTGAGACAGCACTAGTTAAAATTACAAATGAACTTCCGATTGCTTCAGACAAAGGACTCGTCCCTGTACTTGTTTTATTAGATCTTAGTGTGGCATTTGACACAATTGACCATCAAATTCTGCTACAGAGACTGAAACACTTAATTGGCCTAAAAGGTTCTGCACTAAGCTGGTTTAAATCGTATTTATCTGATCGTTTTCAGTTTGTTCACGTTCATAATGAATCATCCTTATGTAGTAAAGTTTGTTCTGCAAGGTTCTGTGCTCGGACCAATCCTATTTACTTTATATATGCTTCCTTAGGTAACATCATTAGAAATCACTCTGTAAAATGCGGGTGATACACAGTTGTATTTATCGATGAAGCCAGAAGAAAGTAATCAATTAACTAAACTTCATAATTGTCTTAAAGACTTAAAAACCCAGATGAGCACCAAGTTCCTGATGTTAAATTCAGACAAAACTGAAGTTATTGTTCTTGGCCCAAACAACTCAGAGACTCTTTATGTGATGACATAGTTTCTCTCAATGGCATTGCTCTGGCCTCTGGCACTACGGTAAGAAACCTCGGAGTAACATTTGATCAAGATCTGTCTTTCAATTCTCATTTAAAACAAACCTCACAGACTGCATTTTTTCATCTGCGTAATATTGTGAAAATTAGGCCTATCCTGACCCGAAAAGATGCAGAAAAATTGGTCCACGCTTTTGTTACATCAAGGCTGGATTACTGTAACTCTCTATTATCAGGTAGCTCTAGTAAGTCCTTAAAAACTCTCCAGCTATTCCCGTAGTTGTAAGCTACTATCATTAGTCTGTCCTGCATCTCTCTCTCGGTCTCTCTCTCTTTCTGTCTCATTGTGTTATCCGGATTACGGTTAATTTATTGTGTTGATCTGTTCTGTACAACATCTATTGCACGTCTGTCCGTCCTGGAAGAGGGATCCCTCCTCAGTTGCTCTTCCTGAGGTTTCTACTGTTTTTTTAAAGGTTTTTTGGGGGGGAATTTTCCCTTATCTGCTGTGAGGGTCAGAGGGATGTCGTATGCTGTAAAGCCCTGTGAGGCAAATTGTGATTTGTGATATTGGGCTTTATAAATAAAATTGAATTGATTGAAATACTTGTAGAGTTTATATACACATATATATATATATATATATATATATGTGTATATATGTAAATTTTTCACGTCACTATATCACTGTTTAGACTAATCTGATGTTTGTAAAGTCTATAAACACAATGATTGAACAAACATTAACAAACAACAACAAACATGGTTATTGTTCTGCCTTCTATAAGAAGTCCTGCCTTAGTTTAATATGACTCCCGTAAATTGCATGGTGAATACCGCCACCTAGTGGACTTTGCGTGGTACTGCGTCTTCTGCGCATTTTCTACTTCCTCTTTAGTTCCTGGTTAGTTTTAATGTGTCTGAATTCGTGGAAGCCACGGATCTCCAGCTCTCCTACTTCGTTTGTTTTAACACTCGAGCCTTGGACAATATTTGTCTGTGAGTACTTATTTCATGTTAGAATTGGTTATTAAGTTAAATTACACGGATATTTGGTGGTATATTTCGTTTTATTTGGCTCTGTATGTCATGTTTATTTTCCTGCTATGGTTTGCTAGTCGGGTCTACCTAGATACGCTAGCTCTCGTTTCGTGTTGGGCTAAAAATAGATTTGAACACAGGACGGCAATTGTGTTGTGAGGACAACGACTTAAGCAAGCCTGTGGTGGAGTATTGGATGAAAGTCCATGTGTTTGGGAATACACCATCCCCAGCCATCGCCATATACTGCATGAGGAGAGCCGCCGAGAGAGGTGAAGCGGAATACGGCTCAGACGCAAGACAGTTCGTGGAGCGCCAGTTCTATGTCGATGATGGGCTGACCTCTGTCGCTACACCCGAGCAAGCAATAGACCTCATCACAAGAACCAAAGAAATGCTTGCAGAGTTGAACCTAAGGCTGCATAACGTGGCATCAAACAGCGAACAGGTGATGGAAGCCTTACTTGAACAAGACCGTTCCAAGGACCTGAAAGACCTGGAGCTCGGCGTCGATCCTCTCCCCCTCCAGAGAAGCCTGGGCCTATCCTGGAACCTGGAAACTGACAGCTTTACCTTCTTAGTGTCTCAGGAAGAGAAGCCGTACACACGAAGAGGTATCTTGTCCACGGTCAACAGCCTATACGACCCCCTGGGGTTCGTCGCTCCTGTTGTAATGCAAGGAAAAGCATTAGTGAGAGAACTGTCTACAGAGCAGGGGTGGGACACTCCACTCGACCCGGAGAAAGAGACTCAGTGGAACACGTGGAGAGACTCACTAAAAGCTCTGGAAGACCTGCACATAAATAGGTGCTACATCCCCGCGCTACTGACTTCAACTCCGAGGCGAGAACTCTGCATCTTCTCCGATGCCTCCACAGTAGCCATAGACACCGTCGCCTACATGAGGGCAATCACCGCTGACGGCAAACCACACGTGGGCTTCGTCATGGGTAAGTCCAGGCTGGCCCCCCGTCCTGCCCATACCATCCCCTGCCTCGAGCTCTGTGCAGCCGTGCTAGCTGTCCAGATGTACGAGGTGATCAGAGACGAGATGGACATCGACGTGGATGCTGTCAGGTTCTTCACAGACAGTAGAATCGTGCTTGGCTACATCCATAATTCGTCAAGAAGATTCTACGTCTATGTAGCCAACAGGGTGACCCGCATCAGGCAATCCACCCATCCAGACCAGTGGTTCTTCACCCCCACGGACCTGAATCCTGCGGACCATGCCACCAGGTTCATGCCGGCACCAGAGCTACAGCAAAGCAGTTGGCTCTCCGGTCCCAGCTTCCTCACACGTGAGAATATGGAGGAGACTCCAGAACCCAATGTCTTCACCCTCGTGGAACCCGAAGCAGACGCAGAGATCCGGCCCGAGGTTGCGGTTCTGGCTACCAGAGCCCTGGATGCACGTCTGGGCTCTCAGCGCTTCGAAAGATTCTCCAACTGGATGAACCTCTGCAAAGCTACAGCCAGGCTAATCCATGTTGCCGCATCCTTCAAAGGCAGTCCAGCCAGCTCAGTGCGTAACAGGTGGGGCTCTTTCAAAGACGCACTCACCACAAGCGAGCTGTCCCACGCAGAGAGTGTCATCATCCGTGCTGTCCAGCATGATGCCTACGAAACCGAACTAGAATGCCTCAGAGAGGGCAAAGCACTTCCCAAGCAGAGTCCACTGAAGAAGCTCCACTGAAGTGGTCGATGAAAGCGGCCTGCTGCGGGTCGGAGGTCGTCTCGCATCCGCCCCAGACCTGCCAAGGGAAGAGAAGCATCCCCTGATTATCCCGCACAATCACCACATCGATACACTGCTGGTGAGGTACTACCACAAGCAAGTAGTACACCAGGGGCGTCACATAACAGAGGGTGCCGTGAGAGCAGCTGGATACTGGATCGTCGGAGGTAAGCGTCTGGTGTCTTCTGTCATCCATAGGTGTGTGAGCTGCCGCAAGCTACGCGGGCGTCTGCAAGAACAGAAGATGACTGACCTGCCAGTAAGCGCTGGGCAGTGATCTTCACATGCATGTCAACCAGGGCTGTCCACTTCGAGCTCATAGAGTCCATGACCACCGACAGCTTCATCAACGCCCTGAGAAGATTCTTTGCCATCCATGGCCCGGCCAAGCTTCTCCGCTCCGACAGAGGGACTAACTTCGTTGGTGCCTGTAAAGAGTTGGGCATCGACACGGAAGACTCACCAATAACAACTTACCTCCAGAGCAGGGGGTGCTCGTGGGTCTTTAACCCACCCCATTCTTCACATATGGGGGGGGCTTGGGAAAGACTCATCGGCGTCACCAGGCGCATCCTGGATGCCATGCTGCTCCAGACCGGACACACTCGCCTGACACACGAGGTGTTAAACACTCTTATGGCCGAAGTCATGGCTATAATGAATGCGAGACCCCTGGTGTCTGTGTCCTGTGTCCCAGACGCGCCAACAGTCCTTACCCCGGCAATGCTCCTGACCCAAAAGATGAGTACAGTCTCTGCGCCCTCTGGAAACGTCCAGATGGCTGAGTTGCATGGGAAGCAGTGGAAACACGTCCAGTGCCTCGCAAACACCTTCTGGAAGAGATGGAGGCGAGACTACTTATCGACGCTGCAGGGCCGCCGAAAGTGGACCGACGAAAGGCCAAGCGTCAAGACCGGCGACGTCGTCTTGCTCAAGGACAGTCAAGCCCACAGGAATGAATGGCCTGTGGGAGTGATTGTCAACACGCTGCCGAGCGGGGACAAGAGGATCCGGAAGGTGGAAGTGAAGATTGTAAGACACGGAACTGTGAAAGTCCTTCTGAGACCCATCTCAGAGATCGTCGTTCTGCTTTCTGAAGAAAGCTAGAAGACCATATCCCTTTGAAATTGAAGTGTTTTGTGTTTAGTTAAAATGTTTGTAGTGGTATAATAGTTATATGCCAAGCGGGGAGTGTTCTGCCTTCTATAAGAAGTCCTGCCTTAGTTTAATATGATTCCCGTAAATTGCATGGTGAATACCGCCACCTAGTGGACTTTGCGTGGTACTGCGCCTTCTGCGCATTTTCTACTTCCTCTTTAGTTCCTGGTTATTTTTAATGTGTCTGAATTCATGGAAGCCACGAATCTCCAGCTCTCCTACTTCGTTTGTTTTAACACTCGAGCCTTGGACAATATTTGTCTGTGAGTACTTATTTCATGTTAGAATTGGTTATTAAGTTAAATTACACGGATATTTGGTGGTATATTTCGTTTTATTTGGCTCTGTATGTCATGTTTATTTTCCTGCTATGGTTTGCTAGTCGGGTCTACCTAGATACGCTAGCTCTCGTTTCGTGTTGGGCTAAAAATAGATTTGAACACGGGACGGCGATTGTGTTGTGCATTTATGTTACGTGTAGATTTATTATGTGAAATTCATGTATGTTTATTTCTTATTTTATTTCAGTTTTACAGTGAGAAAGAGAGAGTGGATGCATTGGGAAATAAAAGGACAAAACATTTCCAACGTGCCATCATTCCATTCCACTGTTAGCTAGCTGTCTAGTGCTGTCTGGAAGATAGGAACACAGAGCGAGGGCAGCATAGTTATCGTAGATTGGCTGGGCTAACTGTTAGCTGTTAGCCCCGTTATCGGTGTCCGTAGTAACTCAGTAACTCAATAAACGATCCGTGAAAAAAAAAATTTTTCCTGCGGATTTCTTAGTTACAACATGATTGAGCTAGCAAAGCAGTTTTGTGTTGCTATGTGTGTTATTTTTTCAGTTTTGGGAAATCACGATGTCTAGAAAGCACCAGTGGCTGTAGCTGACAGGGACAGCTAACAGTAGCAGCAAAGCTAACATCAGGATGTCATCTGTTAAAAGCCTCTTGTTGTCAGATACAACATGAAATTACTCCAGTTAGCTCAATCATGTTGTAACTAAGACATTCGCTGGAAAAACAAAAATTCACGTTGATGAGACGGCATTTTGGGTGGAGCGGTCGCCATGGACGCGGAGCTTGCTGTTTCTGTAGGTACACATTTCCTGGGGACACCTGCATGTCTCTGCCCCGCCCCCTCCATTGTGATTGGCTAAAGCGCAGCATCGTCCAAACAACCAATACCACTCTTTCCTTCCCGATACTGATTCCGATCCCTGAACTTTGGGTATCTGCCAATACCAAGTACCGATCCGATATCAGCACGTAAAATAAAAATGGATGGGATATGAATTGTTTTATGTCTCAACTCCTAAAACTCTATGTAAAATATTAAGAAATGAATACATCATAGTAGAATGAATGCCATAAAATGTTTTATTATTATTATTATTATTATTATTATTATTATTATTATTATCATCCAGTGTTGACATAGATCAAGACACAGATTAAAGTGCAGCCACACAATTTGGTAAAAAAGACATTTTAAAGGCTACAGTAGAATGTAGGGCTTGTATTAACAAATACAAATTTTTTTTACTAGATGACTTAAAGTAAGAAAATTCCAAATAGTGGCTGGGCTTTTCCTCACCACAACTACAGAGGCTACCAGCTGCATTGAAACAGACTACATTATAAAAGGGCCGTTATTTATTAATCCCTCTGTGTTTTTATATATTTACTTTTTATCCACATCGCGCCGTCATTTCAACCCCAACACTTCCAGAACTTGTTTCAAATTAAAAGCCCCTTATAACCTCGGCTGAGAGAATCCCTCCATTTTCTAAATAGGCTTTTATTGTGAAACATTTGTAGGAATTTGGTTTTGGAGGATACAGTAGCTTGTATGTTTACATATGGCACTTCAAATGGAGCTCTTGCCATGTGCTGGTGCTTTTTACGTTACTACAACAACATTTCGGCTGGCACTGAATAAAAATAGGACAAGAATAACCCGATGACATCTCACATGTCAACGACCGGCGATAATTGGTGAGTACCATCGTGTAGTCTGTCATGTGTGTCGGCCAAGTCACGGCACAATTTTACAACTCCACAATCGTGTAATGTGACATAGTGACTTTCAGAACGGGCAGAAAAGTTGTGTAGTCTGAACCAGGCATAAATTCTGCTTTACCGTTTCTCCCTCTTGCATGTCGCTTATTTTCAGTATGTGACTGCAGCGCATGCATGAGAGGGAGAGGGGCTACTGCGTGCTCTGAGTGGCGAGAGACAGAGACAGAGAGAGAGACAGGCGAGCTGAGCGGAGCAACGAGCGGAGCTTCAGAGCTGCTTTTCTGAAGCAAAACAAAAGTTTATATGTTCTAAAAGTAGAGAAAACATTACATGTCCTGTGATGTGACTATTGCACATGCGCAAATCGCAATGCCGACGTTCAAACGACAGCGTGCCTGGTATCGGATTGGTCATAGGCTGTATTCACCGATGCCCTACACCACGTTTTAGGCAGTATCGGAAGCATTTCTGATACTGGTATCGGTACCGGTACTACTCTAGCTGTACCTGTCATGCAAATAAACCCCAAAACATGCTTGTTTTTAGGCCTTATGGTGCTGTCAGACACTCCCCATTTATTTCTTCTTATTATTATTGTTATTATTATTATTTTGGCTTTTGCCTTTATTTGACAGGACAGAGTCAAGTGTGAAGGGGGGAGAGAGGAGATGACATGCAGCAAAGGGCCATGGGCTGGAATCATACCCATGGTCACCATGACAGGGACAATGCCTTTGTACATAGGATACCTGCTCTAACCACTGAACTGCTTGGCGCTCCACTACCTATTCATGTGGAATGGCGTGAGACACATTTGATTCTGAACTCTAATAGGTAAAATCATAAAGCTCTCTATACCCATTGAGAGATGGGGTGGGACCAGACGTTGCACTAGACTTTTTCGTTGCCTGTCATTTTGACCGACAGGCTCATAAAAATCCGGTCAAAATCTATTTTTACCAGTCATTTTAATTTTCCTTTAAGATATTCAAAGATATTTAGTTTTCATTCATTCGTTTTTAAAAAATCCAACAAGCAAGCTATAAAGTGTGCATTAATAAGGACATGAACGAAAAGATGAACAGACATCCACACACCCGTGCCATTCTGGACACACTGGACGCGGAACCGAAGCACAGCGCCCAGCCGCGGAGGCAGTTTTCAATCGGCGCCCATGTTAACCTATCTGACTGTCCACACAGGCCGCTGAGCAGAGCGGAGCGCACGCGGAGGCAGCGCTTCAGTTCGGCGTCTGGTCTATTTTTCAGTGTTTATCCAACACGCTCAATACACGAACATGCAGTGACAAATTGTAATTAACTTATTACTTATTAACTTATTAAAAAAAACCCGATTAAAATATGAACTTACCCATGTTTAAAATGACCTGTTGAAATGAAAAACGAGTACTGACGGGAACAGACGAGTGGAGTTGATGTTTAACCGGCGCGGAGAGCGCAAGGAGAAATGCGCTGCCTGTGCGGACAGTCAAGACTTCTGCGGCACTACGCGTCCGGTGTGTCCAGGGCTCAACAACGCTACATGAAGCAGATGAATGACTTTTTACTCTGCAGTGTGAAGACGGCAGCCACTGACTGTGCACTCCGCCGCCATGTGGGCAGGGGTGGTAACAGCAACCGGTCAAAATGACGGACGGCCTTCAGATTTTCCGGTCATTGTTGTAAAAAAACGGTCAATGACCGAGAATATCCGGTTAACGCGACCCCTGGGTGGGACCGACCTCTTCTTCTGAAAAAGCCCCTGAAATCTGGTTAGCTGACTGGCTACCTAACCAGTCAGAGGCAGGACCTTAGTTCCAGCCAACTGTTTGACAAGTAAACCAGACTTTAGGTCATAGCTGCAGTTTGCTAAATCTGAGAGGCAGCAGTGTATCGCAGTGGCACCCAAAATAACGAGATAACTAACTAAATAAATAACGAGATTTTGGTTTGACTTGGAGCAGAGTTGATAAAATCTGGAAGCTTTACATAACATTTGTATGGTGCCACTTTTTTGTGTTACTGTGATTAGTTGGTAATTAAAGTAGATATGAGTAGCAGAGTCCTGCTTTGGGTAAAGTACCGATGGGTACCCAGCAGGTGGACTGCAAAACGGGGGATTCACAGGTGATATTTTGTCTTAATTTTATTTCCAAGTTCAGTTCTGGGTGAAACAAAGAACATGTAGGTCAGATGATGGGTATTGAATGATAAATATATTAAAATAAAATAAAATGAACAATGATTTAATGTAATGTTTAATCCTCTGACTGCTGACTTTGTGTGTGTCATGTGCACCAGCTGTTACTAACAGGCATGTTAACTGTGGAGATGTGCTGCTCAATGTTATGAGAACAAGCACAAAATACTCATTTGAAATCTACTTTTCTACATGACAGTAATTTTGGAAGATATTAACTTGGGGAAAGGGGGTGTAGGGGATTCATCGCAAGATCAGCTGTCTCACTCCTGAGGGAACTCAGAGTGTGGGGACAGAGTTTGAGGAAGACACTGAAGGAAATGTCAGATGATGCAGCCAGTGCTAGTCAGTGGATTTGGATGAGGAGGCATAATGTCATTTGGGGGCCAGCAGGAGGAACTACTAAGCAGGGTACATAACTCCTTGAGATCAGACGGAGAGATCCACCAATTAGTCCTCTCAGGAGAAAATCCAGGAAGATGAAGGTTATTTAAGTGTGGGAGTGGCCTATTTGAATCCCTTTTGTTTGAGACCATGCTGCAAGGTGAGTGTGTTTACTGATCCTGTGAGTTTATCTTCTTTATCTCCTTTAACTTTAACTTATATTGGAGTTATGCTATGTAACGTGTGAAATAGAGTATGGTGAATGTGCTAGGATAGGTAGTATCAGCATAGTCACTACCTGGAGCTCGCATGTACGGAGTCTGGGTTTGTTGAAGGTGGCAGTGCTGTTTGGGCTGAGAAAGCCATGTGTAAGTAAGGTAAAGGAGCTTGTTGGGTTAGTGCGGGAAGTGAGACCTGGCATTAGGGAAGTGTCTCTGGGATGCCAGAGATCATTGTCTAGCCTCCTGGAGGTGTTATGGGACCACCTTGATGAAACACTGGTGAAAAAAAAGCACCATTCACTCCCAAAACTCCTGCAATTTCACACCAGGTCTTCTCCTTTCGGTTTGTATCCTTGTAGAAAGGATGTGTGGTGTCATACAAAATACAAGATTTTCCACTTCAACTATGAGTTGTTCCTCGTCAACCTTTCCTCCGACCCTCGCACTGACTGATGACTTGTGCAATAGGGTGTGACATGATTTTAAAAAATTGAGAGTTTACAATCTGTAGTCCACGCATTGTGTTGTATTTTAAAATTTACCGGATGCTGTGTGCATTCCATTTCCGGTTTGGTGCGATCTGAGCTTTGTGGCTTGACGTGCAATGGACGCGCAGTCGCTGAAAAATAGACCTGGCGCAAATCTCCGACAAAGCGGAGCTCGTTGTGGAAAAGAAGTTGTTCGCTAGAATGGGAGCGTATGTGGAAATTGGGGTTCAGGGTGCTGGTCTTGGGATGAAACCCTATAGTCATTATGAGAATCTTTCTTGTTTTGATATCAGTGGCCTCTATCTCCTCCTTTGGCCAGCTTATCATACCAGCTGGGTATCTGATGACTGGCAGTGGCAGGGTGTATATGTTGATGGCTCCGACCTTGTTCTGTCCATTCAGCTGACTTTTGAGGACCTGCCTTACTCTGTGTAGGTATTTTGCTGTGACTGACTTCTTTGCTGCCTCTTCATCGTTCCAATTTGCGTGTGGGACCCCATGGTATTTGTAGCTGTCCTGACCATCTGCAATGATGCCCTCTGGTGGTTCACCCCTTGGTTTTGATCACCTTCCCTGTCTTTGACACCATCTGACCACACCTATCTAGTCCAAATGACATTCCAGTGTCATTGCTGTAGATCCTGGTGAGGTGGATCAGTGAGTCAGTGGCATACAGCTTGATGTCATCCATGTAGAGGACATACTTGCCAACTCTCCTGATTCATGTGGGAGACTCCCGATTTTTAACCCTATCTCCCGCAATGCTCCAGGTCAGTAATTTCTCCAGCTAATCTCACGATTTTACAGTGAGGGAAACAAGTAATATTGTAGGGGATATTTGTCGCAGTATCTGGCAACCCTGGCCTGCCTGCGCGTGAGGCATTAGGCTCGTTGGAGATGAGCTGCGCCTCGCCTGGGAAGTAGACGAGAGCAGGCGGCCGCAGCGGGGGGCAGTGACAAAAAGCTGCGGTGAAGTGGACAGTTTCCCGACAGTTTCCAGCAGCCTTCAGTCCATAAAAGGAAGTCACAGACACACTCACATCCTGTCTGGAATGATGTCAATTCATTAAAAAAGTGATCAGACCCATATATCAGTTTGCTTCAGTCTCCAGTTGTTTTAATTATGATAGATTAATTTATTAAAATGCTTTACAGGTGATCTGTAGTTTATGTTCATGGTTTAACCTCCATTTGATATGAATTCTCCTGTAAATCAGCATCTTATCAAAGCATGCAAACATTAAATCTATGTGAGAAAATAAGTTTGTATTTTTTAATTCCATTACAATTTTTTTTATCATTTATCTAAAATCATCAAAATTCCTAGAGAAGTGTTTTAATGCTATGGTCACTGCTTCCTGGACTAAACCACATGTAGCTTGTTCTGCCAAACTACTGTTGAATATTGACACCAGTCAGCAACCATATTAGTACTGCTAGTGTTTTAACCTCTGTGAACACAAAACTGCTAATCTGGAGCTAGGCGACAAAGTGAATGAAAATGAAGTTAAATCAAGCTTCGTTTCTCAGAGTGCTGTTTTTAGCTAGAGGTAACTGCCTAGTAACATTAGGAGGCCCAGGATTTTTAGCACTGGTTAGCATTAAGCTCAGTGGCGTTGTGAGGCCTGAGTGTCCGACGCTTCAGCCCAGAATGTTTTATCAGTAGCCCAACATCCAAATAGGCTGCTAAAGTTTGTTTTGGAGTTCCGCAAAGTTCTGTGCTTGGACCATTCCTGTTTACTCTTAGGTAACATCATTAGAAATCACTCTATAAATTTGTTATGCGGATGATACACAGTTGTATTTATCGAAGAAGCCAGAAGAAACTAATCAATTAACTAAACTTCATAACTGCCTTAAAGACATAAAAACCTGGATGAGCACCAATTTCCTTCTGTTAAATTCAGACAAAACTGACGTTATTGTTCTTGGCCCCAAACAACACAGAGACTCTTTATCTGATGACATAGTTTCTTTAGATGGCATTGCTCTGGCCTCTGGTGCTACTGTAAGAAACAAAAAAATGGGTCAGTTGAGGTGGTTCGGGCATCTGATCAGGATGCCTCCTGGTCGCCTCCCGCTGGAGGTGTTTTGGGCATGTCCCACTGGTAGGAGACCTGGGGCAGACCCAGAACACGCTGGAGGGATTACATAGTTCATCTGGCCTGGGAACGCCTTGGGGTCCCCCAGGAGGAGCTGGAAAGTGTTGCTGGGGAGAAGGATGTCTAGGGTGCTTTGCTCAGCCTGCTGCCCCTGCAACCAGGCCTCGGATAAGTGGATGAAAATAAAATAAATAAATAAACTACCGAGTAACAGGTGGCACCAGCAGCGTCATATGACACATTGAGAAAACATCTTAAAACTTTATTATTCAGACAAGCGTTTAGTTAACTTATCCTACATTACTATGTGTTTTTATGACACATTATTGGTTGTTATAACTGTCTGTGATCTATCTGTCTCTATGATGTGATTGTTTTGTTGCTTGCTTCAAGTATTTTTTGTTTTTATATGTTTTTGTATGTTATTGTTTTGTAACTATCTGCTTGTCTTGTTCTGTTTTGTTCTTTATTTTTATTGGAAAGCACTTTGTGACTTGGTTGTCTGTGAAAGGTGCTCTACAAATAAACTTTACTTACTTACTTACTTACTTACTTACTTACTTACTTACCATGTATGGTAGCCTCAACCATATGGAGCTTTATCCCTATCTTTATTTAAGAGAGTGGTGTATCAGTTTGAGAGCATTATTTATTGATTTCACGTTCAAAAACCCTGCCCTCGCACTCAAATAGCCTCTGCTTGCGCTCGGATCTACTCTATTTATGGTCAAACTGTGTGCTCGCACTCAGATACCATGTTGCTCGCACAGCTTTCCTGCTCGAGCTTTGTCTTTTCTCCTCGCGCTCAAACTGTTTCTCAAACTGCTCTCAGAAATCTGTCCTGCGCTTGGATTTTTTTGTGTAACAACCCTGGCAAAACCCCCCAAACAATAGAATAACAGATTTACTGTTGACCATTGAAATGATCCCTGCCTCCTTGCAGGTGTGCTCGCTTTAGTTTTAGAGCGTATATATGTATATATATATATGTGTGTGTGTGTGTGTATATATATATATCTATATATATATATATATCTATATCTATATATATATATATCTATAGATATATAGATATATATATATATATATATATATATATATAATATTATATTAACAGTCCCTTTATTCCAAAAGTGGTAAAGAAAGCAAGGGAAGAACATTTGCTAAAGCCCTGAAGGCTCAGAGTGGACGAACCTGGTTAAAGAGTACCCGCCCGGATGGGATGCTCTAAAGCGAGTGTGCCCACAAGGAGGCAGAGATCATTTCATTGGTCAACAGTAAATCTGGTGTTCTATTGGTTGGGGGATTTTGACAGGGTTGTTACACAAAAAAATCCAAGCACAGGGCAGAAATCTGAGAGCAGAAATTCCATGACCGCACAGAAACAGTTTGAGTGCGAGGAGAAAAGCCGAAGCTCAAGCAGGAAATCTGTGCGAGCAACATGGTATCTGAGTGCAAGCAACATGGTATTTGAGTGCAAGCACACAGTTTGAGCAGAAACAGAGTAGATCCAAGTGCAAGCAGAGGCTATTTGAGTGCGAGGGCAGAGTTTTTAAGGTAATGTAACGTATGCTAACGTTATATTACAGTGTTTAATGATACAGTCTATTATCTCCCTATTACTCTAATCTTTCCTGCTTATCACTCAAACAAATGATTAATTTCTAAATTAATATGGGTACTCATTTAAGATACCTTCATCAGTTACCGGAGGCCATTGTCTAACATCATCAATCCAGCTATTCATGATGCTGTCATTGTAGAGAGTCAGTTCACAATGACAGCATAATGAATTGATGACTGACACATATCACTGCAGCAATGGCGCCGCCGCAAGATGGCGGCATACACAAATCGATCGCCAAATTCGTCTATACTATACAGATGGAAGAACACCAGCATCCTCCAGTTCAGCTTCATATCAAACCTGGGGCTACATGGCCTAACCATATATAACACACTTACTTTTTCATTCGTTTTTCGTCTTCTTCTTACTTTTCTCACTTCATCTTCTTCTTCTTCTTCTTTCACATATAAAAACGTGCATCGGAAGTAATAGTCCCTAGTAATTCACTTCCGTTGTGGCTTTTTTATTTGCATCGTTACTTTTTTTATTTGCATCGTTTTTTTTTTTTTTATTTGCAGCAATGGCGGGTCTCGGCCACTGTAGTTTTTGAACGTGAAATCAATAAATAATGCTCTCAAACTGATACACCACTCTCTTGAATAAAGACAGGGATAAAGCTCCATACAGCCACCAGTGTGTAAATATGTGTGTGAATGGGTAAAGGTGACATGTAGCGTAAAAGGGCTTTGAGTGTTTGGAAGACTGGAAAAGCACTATACAGTTGTTATGAATGTTGAAATTAGCTTTAGAGATCAAAACAGTTTGTTGTACCAGGCTGTAAACATATTTATTTCTGCTGTAAAGTTGGACATTTTAACATGGGAGTTGATGGAGATTTGAAGCCAGCCTCAAGTAGACAATGAACTGCAGTTATTGGAACTTTGTGTGGGTGTCATTTGACAGCCTCAGAGGCCGCTGCTTGGTTTTAATTGCGCAGTCCGTTTTTTTTATGTAACAGGAGGAGACCTCTGAACAATGAACACTGAAGGAATTCTAACCAGGAGAAGATTCAGCTGGTTGCGATCTACAGTCGTCTTCACTAGATGTCTCTGAATCCCCCTGAATCTGACAACACTGAACATTTAATGTTGAGAACATTTGTTACTGTGGATTATCTTTGAAACATGATTTATGACCCCAGTGGAGATTAAAGTTGTGTTGTACTGCAAGTTGTGTGGGGATATAAAGAATCATCTTATTGCCTCTGTGTGTGTGTGTGTGTGTGTGTGTGTGTGTGTGTGTGTGTGTGTGTGTGCATTGAGTAGGGGTGGCTGACAGCTGTGCACAGATTAAGGCTAAGATCTTCTTGGAGCAGCTCTGTGTGTTTCTGTACAAAGTTATCTGCCTGCAACCATCAACCCCAGTGTGTGAGGATAGAGAGACCATTGTTCTGTTCCCCCTTTGATTCAAAACACCTCACAGAATTCTCCCTTCATTATGTTTGTGTGCTATGTCTGTGTAAAAACAGATCAACTAAAAAAACACCTCATGACTGACTTGTAAGACCCTCATGATCTCACACACCATCCACAGGTTCACATTTGGCAGGCTGCAAACTGTCCACAAGGGAGAGCTATTTAGACACACAGGCCCTCATTTGTCAAACGAACGTACACCAGAATAGTGGGCATTAGGCATTTATCAATTTGGATGTTAGCGTAGGATACGATCAGATCTCACGCCAGGTCTCAGCTCGTGTATGCAAATTTGAAATCGGTGTGTGGACTTGCAGTGCAGTGTGTGTCTGTGTCGGATAATTGTTATTAGATCATACTAATGTGGTGTTGTTGTTAATAATTATAATAATAATAATAATAATAATAATGATAATAGTAATAATAATGATAATAAAGCATATACAGCCACATATTCATCACTTAAAAATATGTAGCCTATGTTGTAAGATTAATTTCCCTTTCATTTTGAGACAGCCTACTTGTCAGATGATGGGTAGCCTAACCGATTTGCAGTGTGATAGGTCAGATGCTTATTCAGTCATCTATTTAAACAAGAGCTTGGACAGTCATTAAACCTTGGCAATGGCAGACCTGGCTTTACTATAAGACCTCTACGCGCCTCTAAGACGTGAGAGGGTTTTTCGAGACCGTAGAGATCTTTTTCAAGGAAGTGACGAATGGCTTATGAGTCGCTTTCATCTCCCACGCCATCTCCTCCACTATTTATGCCAGACTTTGAACCACAATTGAAGAGAGAGACCAGACGCTCAAATGCAATACCTGTGCCGGTGCAGGTGCTCTCCTCATTGGCCACTGAGACCTTTCAGTGGGAGATCAGGTCCGGCATTTCACAGCCCTCCATCAGCTGAACCATACCAGCAGTCTTGACGGCTATAAAGTCCCTTTCTGCACGGTATATTTCATTCCCATATACTGATGCTCGGCAAACTGTGATTAAAAGGGATTTTTATGAGATTGCTGAATTTGCTAATGTGATAGGTGCGACTGATTGTACCCATGTGTCTGAAGACAGCATCCACAAATGATTACGCATTCATCAGTCGCAAAAACTATCACTCAAGAAATGTTCAGGTGATCTGTGATGCCGGTCTATCCCTCCTGAACATGGTAGCTCGGTGGCCTGGGGGGATGCATGACTCCTACATATTTCAAAGCAGCAGCGTGGGGACAAGGCTACAGGAGGGTGCACTGCAGGGCCGAAGTCAACTCCTCGGTGAGTGTTGTGAGATAACTTATTTTTCATATGAGCGGGGGGCTGGGCGTGATAACGTGATGACGTGACCTCAAGTCGGAAGTTTAGCAGCAGAAATTACTGTTAGCCATGTGTTGTGTGCTGGTGAAATAAACAGAGTTACGAAGAACCCGTGTCTCCCTCCTTCCATGACATGGTGTCAGAAGTGAGGACTCAACGCTAACGCCGGAGACGAGATGGCTAAGTTTGGTCCCCTGGAGCCGTTAGACTTTTCCCACCCAGCGGAGTGGCCGGTGTGGAGGCAGAGGTTTTCCCGCTTTCGTGTGGCATCAAAACTGGATAAAGAGAGCGGTGAGGTTCAAGTGAATTCATTCCTCTATTCTATGGAGAGAGATGTGGAGCCTGTCTACAGTTCATTTGTGTTTCCTGCTGCCACGGAGGCTATTCCACACCCCGAGTTTGACTTTAAAATTGTGGTGGAAAAGTTTGATGAACACTTTGTACCCAAACGGAATGTCATCCATAACCGCGCCTGCTTTCACAAGCGTACCCAATGGGCTGGTGAGACTGTGGAGGCGTTTGTCCGGAGCCTGTATGAGCTCGCGCAGCACTGCGAGTTCGGCAACAGCAAGGACGAACAGATTCACATTGTGATAGGAATATTGGACAAAGAGGTTTCACAGAGGCTGCAGCTAGAGGAGGATCTAACGCTGGAGAGGACGATCCAGCTCGCACGCCAGAGTGAGCAGATCAAACAACAGGAAACTGGAGTGAACGAGGTGAGACACAAACAGTACGGCAACACGAGACGGAGCTATGATAAATCACGACAGCCACATGGACAAAAATACAGCCACGCTAAACTGAACTACCAAGGATGCAATAGAATGCATGATAAAAAAGAGAGCTGTCCTGCCCGCAATAAAAGATGCAGGAAGTGCAACAAGATGGTGAGGTGTAAAAAGATGGGTGCCTGGAAGTGGGCCAGAAGGCTCCCGTCTTTGACCTCTTCCTTCACTTCAAATTGTCTTCTGTGTTAGCTTAGTATCTTTGGTTCGTCAGGCTGGTACTCAGAGAAAACACTGGAGACCAATGGAATCAGGTGCAATCGAGTTTAATGTGTTCACAGGCTTCAACACATACAACTCACGAGTCAAGCTCCGGAGCCTGAAGACTCTCTGTCTGCACTCTCCCTTTTATGCTGGTGGAGATTCAAGAGAATCTCCGCCCTTTTCCTTTAGTTCTTCCTACCCAGGCCCAATGCTCTTGGTGGCAAGCTTTTTCTTTTTAGCCCTCATCATCTGAATCTAAACTTATTGGTAGCAGTTTCTATTGGCCCTTGTCCAAACATGACCTAATGGTGTAATCTTTCTCCTGGAAATCCCCAAATTCTCCCACCATTAGGTTCGGGCCTGGTTTCACTTTATTTTTTAAAAACATATGAAACTTGGGGACTTTCGCTATAAAATCCCCTATGACTTCATGCAATACAACTGTAGAGTGTGTGTGTGTTGTTGTTAGGCAGCACAGAGTATAGTATGTGAGTGTGCTCTTAGTGTGTGAATACATAACTCATGTGCTCAATATGTGAATACATAAACTTGTACAAAGGTGCTTTGTTACACATGAATGCATAAAACAGTGTTATAGGAACTTATACACATAAGACACATACTACATGAAACATTATTATATGAACTTTTCAGCCTTAATCAACTTATGCAGTATAACTTAATCAGCACTGATTAATGATTAAATCTTACACTACATTCCCCCCTTTGGGGCTACATAGTCCCATATAATGCTTAGGATCAGAGTAGGGAAAAATATATATTCCCCCCTTTGGGACTTAAAAGTCCCATACTACATAATTAGCATCAATGGATTTCACACACAAATCAGTTCCAGTAATAACTCTGGTGAACACTCCTCCAACTATTTGCATTGTGTATTTATCATGCAATAATGTTTGAGTACAAGAGCTATGCTTGGCAGCCTTGCCGTCATTTTCCATCATAGAGATGATCAATCACAAGAGCCTTCTTACATACTGATTACATTTTGTAAGATACATATCAATCGTGGTTGTTAACACTGTCCGGTTGCTGTCCATCAGACACATAGGCAGATGAGCCCACCATCCGCAGGTGCCGGTAAGATGCCACCTGATCTCTCAGTATCTCGATCTCCTGTCTAGGTTTGGTGGTTGGCCAATTGTTGTTGCAGGTCATCCCTAGCCTGTCTCAGCTTCACGACTTGGCTACACAGGTTGAATATCTCCTGTTCTGTCCACTGCATGTGTTCCCTCTGCAGCCGTTTGCTTTCTACTTTCCTAATCATGTAGGTGCCATGACGGACTCTGCGGAGTCTTTTCCACAGTACCAGGGGGAGACTGCGCACAAGTCAGTGGAAGGGGTCCTGGAGGAACAGGATGGAGCCGGGTGCGCAGCCTCTCTACCAAGTCCAACTGCAGTTTCGTAGTTGGCACTTCATCTGGCAGGTACTGGAGGTAACTCTCCACCACTTCTGGATTCACTCCATAGTCTTGCTCCAGGACAACACGTGTTTCCTGTGGTATGGCCTTCACTGATAGGTGGCCCTCACTCTGGAGCTCTAAGTCAGCCTCTGGGAGTGGTGCTCTAGGTGGTGGGCTGGTAGGTGAATAGGAGGACCACTGATGCTCAACACTGTCCTCTGATGATGACGACATGTCGGGGGAGCGCAATGGCAGCAGGTCATTGTGGGCACTGTCCAACAAGTTTCTCTGCTGTGGTGGTGCCTGTGCCGTGGTGGCTGTTTGAACCTCTAATGCTGCTTGCACCAGGTACTGGGAGTATTTCAGGTTGGGATTCACTTCTCCAGGCTGTCTTTCCAGGCTGGGACCCGCCTGGACGCTGCTACCTGGGTTGTTTCTGTCAGTGTTTGTATAGGGTGTTTGTTGGCGGGAGGTCCCCTCCCCCGCATTGGTCCTCCATTCTATCATGACCCTGCCCTGGGGCTGTTGTTGCAACATGTAGCGAAGCAGGGAGTCGTGGGGGTGCTGGGCGTAGAACTGATCTATCGTCATCTCGTTGGGGTGTCCACGTGCTTCCATCAGGGCACCTCCGCTGGGGTTGTAGACCGGTGGGGGACGGTTGGCCATCGGGCAGGGTAACCCTGGGTGGTATGGAGGAAGTGGAGGTGGCTGATACGGTGGGGGTGGCTGGTTTGGTGTGTGCGGCCTCTGCTGTTGATACTGGAACCCATGTTGGCTCTCCGGGTTCTGCTGGTATGGATGTGGGGTTCTCCAGTTCTCAGCCATACTCTGCACCTATCTTAAGGTTGTAAAGGACAGTTTTACTGCAATTCACCTTTTTTGTTTCTTTTTTTTTTCCTCTGGGATTACTTAATTCTATACATAAGCCATGCAAGCGGGTTAATTTGTTAATATTGGGTTAATTATAAGTACTAGTCGGGTGACAGCAAGGGTATCAGGGCTAGTGGCTCGTGACATCCTTTGCTTTACACAGTCTCCTCATACACTCCCTCTGCCTGCCTGTATGTTGCCGCATCTCCTAGCATTATCTCATATTGATTTCCAACACATCGCCCTATAATTTGGTCTTTACTTTCAGGAACCTTTTCTTGCAAGCCACTTATGTCTTGTGGTTGTTCTGTTCCTTCAGTGGGCCATGGACCCTGGTCTAGGATGACAAATTGTCCCGTGATGCTTTCCATGGCCTTTCTCATCACAAGTCGCACTAGGGGAAGTACACAACAAGCTACTACAAGTAAGATCAGCATAACAAGTCCCAACAGCGCTCCTATCATTTGCAAAATCTTCCCCGAGGATAGTTTCCCTAGCCATTCCAGAACTGAGGGAATCCTGGTGTTCCAATTTGAGTGTTGCACATGCTGGTCTCTTAACCTACGTATGCTTTCTAAGGCCCGAGTTAAGTTGCCATCCTCCCCAGTGTGCATGGGAATGACAGTACAGCAGTTTTCTCCTATCATATCACAGACTCCTTGGTCCTTAGCCAGCATTGTCTCGAGTCTGTTTTGTACCGCCATCAGGGTACTTATTCCTTCTATAGTCCAGTTTACAAATCTCTGTTGATTATACCACAAATAATTTACCTAGCGGCTGTTCCAGGCTATGTACTGGGCGTTAACTCCAGATCCCCAAACTGGCCAGGAGCCTAGTGCTCTACCACTCCCTATCCACTCGTCTGATATAGCCTGTTGAGCCCTGGGTACCCCTTGCGGCACCTGATCCCATATAATGTATATGTTAGTGTTACCGGCGCCAGACCTAGGGGAAATCTGGACCGGCAGCAAAGGTTACACAGGCAAGGGGGCACTGTGTAGCCAATAAAATAAGAGTCTGTGGATCAATAAGAGAGAGGACCAACGTTAGTGTCTTGCTCCAGTCAGTGCTCGTTTAATACTGATAATGCTGCATAAAAATCAGTTACATCTGTCATGTCAGCTCTTAAAGTTGTTGCTTTAAAGTTCATTTTCTACATTCACACTACAATGTGTTACACAAAGAAAATCAATGTAAAAAAACACACATTTACTTGACTCAAATACTTACACTCACTCCTGCTGTTAACACAGACAATACAATAACACTCATACTATACTGATATACTGGTTACAAAACCTCTGTGCAACATTTACATAACAGTGTCTTAGCCTTGCACTTAACTGTCTGACAATATGGCGCGACAATGACCTGTTAACGGGCAACTGAAAGTGAAACTAATTTGCATATGGCGAGTCTTAAATTTACTCGCGGCTAACTGCCTTTAACTCATAAACAATGTTTGCAACATATTTTCTTAGGTTATCTCGAGCTAATGTCTGTAACTTACACTTACAAAAATACTGGAGAAAACAGAAACTCACGGAGGTAATTAGACAAAATGGCGACCGCGGCCGGGACACAAACTGACAAAAATAACCTCTCTGTGCTCAAAATACATCTCAAAACCATATCACAACTCTACCAAACATGTTGTAATGCACTAACATTAAATACTAAGCAAAGCCGATCATAGAAAAGCAAGTTTGAACATACCTGTGGATCAATAAGAGAGAGGACCAACGTTAGTGTCTTGCTCCAGTCAGTGCTCGTTTAATACTGAGCTGCGCATGAGCAGAGCACGTATCTCGAGTCTCCCTAATGGCTCCACAGTGGCGTTACAGCGCCATCTACTGACATATTGTGGGATTGACTTGATGTCAAAACGGTGTAATCTGAGTTAGATTAGTTCACATATTTAACAAAAAATTAGGGGGTGTCTGTTTCAACAAAAAAATATACATGTAGCATTTTCGACCTACTACATTAGCATCCTCCTGATAGCGTGTCTGAGTCTCAACCGATCTGCGAGATCTTTTTGAAGTGCTGTTGGTTAGGCTTATTATTGTAATTGGCCCTGTCAACATTACTGGGGCACAGATTCCAGTCCAATTGGCTGGTAGTAGGGCCTTTACCTGGCAATCGCTTTCACACATCCAAAATGTATCTGCCAGTAGCTCTGTACCGTTGCTAAAGTCACCACCAGTCCATACCTGGTATGTGTATGTATAATTGCGTGACATAATGATTGACGTATTTGAAGCACCGCTAATCACCTGTTCACACTGAATTTTGGCCTCTTCGGTGGTGTTACACATCTTTTCCCTTCTCCAGTAGTCTCCCTGGGTTGAGCGATTTTCGTGCCTACACTGGATCAGCACCTCTGCTTCTTTGGAGGCATTGCAGGAGGTGGAGTTGTCTAGGTGCTGTGTTATATTATGTCCTCGTGCTATACAGAACAGGAATACGATATCCCGTGCCAACAACAAACCCACATCGTTTGCTGGACACCACCTGGACAGCCAGCGATTAAATGATGACATGCAGCTAAACATGTCATCAGAGGTCAGATTAGGGAGGGGTCCAGAGAAAACTACGGAGTCCGTCATCGTTTTTGCATATTCACACACTGAGGCAATATTAATTTTAGTGACCTCCGATTGGCGTAACCGGGTGTCATTAATGCCGACGTGAATAATAATCTTACTGAATCTACGTTTAGCTTTAGCCAGCAGTTTTAAATTTGACTCAATGTCCCCAGCTCTGGCCCCAGGGATACATTTGACTATGGCCGCTGGTGTTGCTAACTTCACGTTCCGCAAAATAGAGCTGCCAATAACCAGAGTTTTATTGTCAGCGGGTGTGTCACTGAGTGGGAAAAAGCGGTTGGAGACGTGAACAGGCTGGTGGTGAGCCGTGGGCTTCGGCTTGGAGCTATGCTTCTGGCGCACACTTATCCAACGTCCCGGCTGAACGGGAGTTACCGGAGGACCGCTAGCAGGAGCTAAAGCTGTGCTATGTGGCTCCGCATCGGCTACAGGGGACTGGCTAACTACCGCAGCTACTGAGTGATTTTCCATGGTGCGGAGCCGCGCTTCTAATTCACTAAGCCTTGCCTCCAATGCAACAAATAAGCTACACTTGTTACAGTTACCACTGTCACTAAAGGAGGCAGAGGCATAACTGAACATGTGGCACACCAGGCAAGAGAGAGCAGAGGGAGAAGCCATCGCTAGCAGTAAAGCTAATGTAGCTACCAAGGCTAGTAGCGTGCAAACAACAGCTAAGAGATTAGCGAGAAAGTCATAGAAAGGAGGAGAGCTATGAGTGCTTAAACAGAACTAGTGTGGGTTAAGACTTGGAGTTGACGTTTTAAGCAACTGAAGTGCAGAGGTGAAAGTAGTTTTAAATTCTTGCCGGTACTATTACCAAAACCTTCCCCTCTCTCTCACTTCATTTATTCAAAATGTCTGTAGATGATAACTGACAGATATTTAAATCATGCTGAAAGTGTTTCAGCCAACCACAAGAATGTGTGGAATTTCGTAATTTCGTAATTTATTGTTCGTCCTGTCCCGGCGCAAGCGACGTCTCTTGACGTCTGTGCACCAGTTGTGGAAAACATCCCAGTGCAATAAATCAAACACACTGATCCCCATAGCAACCGCTGTGTTTCGGAAGTAGACGCACATGCGAGTAGATCAGGAGCCAGAGCCTTCAGCTATCAGGCTCCTCTCCTGTGGAATCATCTTCCTGTTACGGTCCGGGAGGCAGACACTGTCTCCACATTTAAGGCTAGACTTAAGACTTTCCTCTTTGATAAAGCTTATAGTTAAGGCTGGCTCAGGCTTGCCCTGTACCAGCCCCTAGTTAGGCTGACTTAGGCCTATTCTGCCGGAGGACCACCTATAATGCACCGGACACCCTCTCTCTCTCTCTCTCTCTCTCTCTCTCTCGCTCTCGCGTATCCTATTACTGTATCTTGTTTGCTCGGCCATTCTGGATGTCACTAACTCGGCTTCTTCCCCGGAGCCTTTGTGCTCCACTGTCTCTCAGGTTAACTCGTATTGCAGCGGTGCCTGGATAGTGTGACGTGTGTGGTTGTGCTGCTGCCGTGGTCCTGCCAGATGCCTCCTGCTGCTGCTGCTGCTGCTGCTGCTATCATTAGTCATTAGTCATACTTCGACTGTTATTATACACATGATTATTATCATACATGTATACTGCCAGATACTAATATATACTTTCAACATATTGTACCACAGTAGCCAGAACTATAACGACAATATTATTACTTTCATGAATGTTGTTGTAAGCTACTGTCATTACCGGGGATGTCATACATATTATTGTATTGTGTCATACAGATTACTGTTAATTTGTTATGCTGATCTGTTCTGTACGGCATCTATTGCACGTCTGTCCGTCCTGGAAGAGGGATCCCTCCTCAGTTGCTCTTCCTGAGGTTTCTACCATTTTTTTCCCCCGGTAAAGGGGTTTTTTTGGGGAGTTTTTCCTTATCCGCTGTGAGGGTCCAAAGGACAGAGGGATGTCGTATGCTGTAAAGCCCTGTGAGGCAAATTCTATTTGTGATATTGGGCTTTATAAATAAAATTGATTGATTGATTGATTGATTGATTGATGCGCACTTACATACTGCTGAGTGAAATCTCAGGTCGTTAGCTGAGAAGCAGTCTCTTTTTCGAGCTATTCTGTTTGTTGAAATTGAACAAAATAGCACGGAACACAACTGTTTATTCTCCCACTGATTTTAATTGGGACACTTTGCAACAAACGTAAAGACATTACACGTGTGGTACACGTTTCAAAGGCTAGGCGGAGAGGAGACCACCGTGCTCTCTCCGAGGTAGGGCTGTACCCAAATATTTGGATATTCGAATATTCGTTTCTATGGGTAGATATTCGTTATGAAAATTTGGTATTCGATATTCGTTTTTTTTTTATTTACTTTTTTTTTAAATTGTTATTATTATTATTATTATTATTATTATTATTATTACTATTATTATTATTGTTATTATTTTTTACATATTTTTTGGTGCTAAATGTAGTCTTTTTGTTGTTGGTAAATGTAGGTTATCAATAAAAATCTAAACTTTTAAATTGCATTGTTAAAAATGTGAAAATATAGTATCGCCTACCAATGGAGCTTGTGCGCACGGCAGCTTGAGCGCATTCGTCTGAGGCTGTGGATCAATGCCAGGTTTTACCACTTTATCACTATTCCCTCGAACTTGTAGCTGTTTTTTTCTTTATCTTTTGAATTTAATATGAATTATGGAACCGTTTTTGTCAACGTTTGTTTCCCCTGTTTTGTACAACAAATTGTTGTTTGAAGTTTCATTAAGTTTCTTTTGGAGTACGTGACACAAGTCTGTTTTGAAAACGATCGCGGACTGTCACCTGCTCAACGCACCAGCACCTTCAGATGCCATGACAGTAATAGATTATAGATTTATAGATTTTAATAATAATATCCATAAATCCATTTGCAGAAGGAAGGGTGACAGCAAGAGTTGTGTGTAACACAAGAGGTTGCACCGACACAGACACAGGGTGCAGCATACCTATAAAGGTAGCCCGCCAGTGGCTCCAATTAGATTTAGTGTCCCAGAGGAAACCAAGAGATGCGCTAGAACAAAAAGCAGAGGTCCTGCTGACGTGCTGACGTATTGCGGTAAGCAAGTTGTGTCATTTCCGGTGTTTCTGTGACAGCGTCTCTGTGCTGCTCTGGTGAATTCTACTAGCCTGCTTTCTCACTTCAGCAGGGGTGAAAGTAAGCCGGTACGGTCCAGTACTGCGTACCACTAAAAGATTTGCGGCGGTACGCAGTACCAGGAAGATGGGAGAGCGGCTGCCTGCTATAAAGCCCTCATTCAGAACCAGTCACGACCGCACTCTGGGCCAGAAAATAGATCCGCTAGCAATATGCAGTCTTGGAAACTACTTTTGTCTATTTAAAATTCCTTTCAACTCATTCCGAATTGTTTCTGAACTGTCCATGCTGTGTTTTAGTTCATGCCGGACGGAGCCTTAGCCGGCTCTTGCCCTGCTTCTCTCCCTGCTTCTCTCCCCCACGGTGCGCGCTGATGCGCGCGCCGGTGCTGCTCTTGCCGGTTTTACGCACAGGCTCGGCTCCTTTCAAAGTCTCCATGCGAAGCACTCCTCCGGGGTTTTTCGGACCTATTGTTTTGCGGAATTTTGCACAGCAGCGACCGGATCTTTGCTCTCAAACCACAAAAAAATGTGATGGCACAACAGTCTCCTTCAGTACATTATTCTATGCTTTCTTTTGATTTTCACATTGGCTAGTCATCCTGTTTAATTTGTCTTCTGATTAAATCAGAACCGTTGAAACAAGTTGTTGGAAGCCTCTGCAAGTAATTGGTTGCTGGCAGACACTCTGTGCTGCAATAAAATGGTTAATCAGCAGTGCCGTGCACTGTAGAGCCGATGCGCTGCTGGTTCTGCCAGCCTGAACAGAATATAATGTCTATAGCCTTACTGTTGTATACAGCCTTTATAGACTGAGCTGAGTAGTGATGCGCGTTTCGACCCGTAACCAACAGGAACCGCAAATGGACCTGCGGGTCGGGCAGCAGTGATCGCCTGTTAAATCGCTCTGTAAATGAAATTTTAATATTATTATTAAAATCTATAAATCTATAATCTATTACTGTCATGGCATCTGAAGGTGCTGGTGCGTTGAGCAGGTGACAGTCCGCGATCATTTTCAAAACACACTTGTGTCACGTACTCCAAAAGAAACTTAATGAAACTTCAAACAATAATTTGTTGTACAAAACAGGGGAAACAAACGTTGACAAAAACGGTTCCATAATTCATATTAAATTCAAAAGATAAAGAAAAAAACAGCTACAAGTTCGAGGGAATAGTGATAAAGTGGTAAAACCTGGCATTGATCCACAGCCTCAGACGAATGCGCTCAAGCTGCCGTGCGCACAAGCTCCATTGGTAGGCGATACTATATTTTCACATTTTTAACAATGCAATTTAAAAGTTTAGATTTTTATTGATAACCTACATTTACCAACAACAAAAAGACTACATTTAGCACCAAAAAATATGTAAAAAATAATAACAATAATAATAATAGTAATAATAATAATAATAATAATAATAATAATAATAATAATAATTTTAAAAAAAGTAAATTAAAAAAACGAATATCAAATACCAAACTTTCATAACGAATACCTACCCATAGAAACGAATATTCGAATATCCAAATATTTGGGTACAGCCCTACCTCGGAGAGAGCACGGTGGTCTCCTCTCCGCCTAGCCTTTGAAACGTGTACCACACGTGTAATGTCTTTACGCTTGTTGCAAAGTGTCCCAATTAAAATCAGTGGGAGAATAAACAGTTGTGTTCCGTGCTATTTTGTTCAATTTCAACAAACAGAATAGCTCGAAAAAGAGACTGCTTCTCAGCTAACGACCTGAGATTTCACTCAGCAGTATGTAAGTGCGCATGCACTACTTCCGAAACACAGCAGTTGCTATGGGGATCAGTGCGTTTGATTTATTGCACTGGGATGTTTTCCACAACTGGTGCACAGACGTCAAGAGACGTCGCTTGTGCCGGGACAGGACGAACAATAAATTACACCAACGAAATTCCACACATTCTTGTGGTTGGCTGAAACACTTTCAGCATGATTTAAATATCTGTCAGTTATCATCTACAGACATTTTGAATAAATGAAGTGAGAGAGAGAGGAAGGTTTTGCTAATAGTACCGGCAAGAATTTAAAACTACTTTCACCTCTGGAGCTCATTGAGCACGCATTAGAGCAAGCGGTAAAGCATCCACCCAATTTAGCTTATCGCCACTATCTGCCACTATGTTAGCTATTTTGGCTTTCAAAATACCATTTGCTCTTTCTACTGCTCCCTGTGACTGGGGATGGTAAACGCAGTCAAACTTTTGTTTAATTTCCAACTGCTTTAGTGTCTCTCGTACTACATTGGACACAAAGTGGCTACCATTATCTGATGATATGGTATCTGGCATTCCAAATCTTGGGAAGACTTCTTGGCACAGAAATTTGGCAACTGTTCTGTGGTCTGATTTTGCGCCGGCTTTTGCCTCTACCCATCTACTGTATCTACATATGACCACCAAAATGTACCTCATTCCTCTTGCTCTGTCTGAATGGACCGTCTGGAGGTGGTATATGCACCAGAGGGGCTGTAAAAACTTTCCTGATGTTGTATCTTGCGCAAGTTTCACATTCACTTAGTACTCTGTCTACTGTGGCTGCCATGAATGGTGACCACCATACTGCTTGCAAGTTCCATAGGATCTCCCCCCTTGCACAATGGTCACTACCATGCGCCCAAATTATTGTGTGTCTTAACAATAAGGTCGGTAGTACAAAGTGACCATGACTATCTCACCAGAGACCATTTGTCGGACCCTCTTGCACTGTTCTGATGGCTCCTTGTTGCACCCATAGGCGTTTTTTGCCTTCGCTGACTCTGTTTTGAGCGGCTATGAGAGATGACATGGTCATGAGGGGCTCACAGTCTTGTATGGTTAATAAGGTTGCCATTGTTTCACCCATTGCTGCTTGTTTGGCTGCCTCATCAGCAAGGTTGTTTCCTCTAGCTATCAATGAATCAGTCTTTTGGTGGGCTGGACACTTAATTACTGCTAAAGCCGTGGGGAGAAGCATGGCTTCCAATAATTAAAAGATGGCCTCTCCATGAGTGACAGGAGTGCCGTCTGCTCTGCGAAACCCTCATTGTTTCCATATGTTGGCATGAACATGGCAAACGCCATAGGCATATGCTGAGTCTGTATATACATTTAGCGACTTTCCTTCAGCTAATTTACATGCTGCTGTTAGAGCTTTTATTTCCACGAGTTGGGCTGAGCAAGGCTGAGCAACTTTACACGATTGTAATGTAACAAAGTTTCGGTCATTGTCCAGTTGGATAACCCTGTAGCCGGCATGGCTACCAGTGGCATCACGGAAACACGACCCATCAACAAATAGCGTGAGATCAGCTGGAATTGGTTGGTTATGTAAGTCTTCTCTAGCACGCATAAATTTGTCTGTGTCATGACTGCAGTCGTGTGGTGTTCCTTCTGTAGGCAGCACCAGTTTTGTGGCTGGGTTAATGGTAGTGCAGCGCTGAATCTTAAGTTCAGGGGCTGATAGGATTACCTCATAGCCCGTGCGTCTGGCTTGTGTTAAAACAAATCTTGGACTCGTCAGCAGCGCATGGAGTTGGTGGGGGGTGTATAAAGTCACAGGATGTCCCATGGTCAGTGATGATGCCTTCTGAAATGCAAAAACAGCTGCGGCTAACCCCTGATAGCAGGGGGCAACCCAGTCTCTACGTTGTCCAGCTTGGTGCTATAGTATGCTAAAGGCTGTTTCCCTGTGGGTGTGTCTTGCATAAGCACAGCACAAGCAAAGCCTGATCTTTCAGCCACATACAGATGAAAAGGTTTGGCATAGTTAGGAGTCCCTAAGGCTGGAGCGGACTGCATGTCTACCTTTAGAGCTTGGAATGCCCCTTCTGCTTCCTCTGTCCACACTAACTGTGCTGTGCTGTTAGTTTGTCCTGCTGCCCTTATCAGGGCCCGAGTGGAGCAGTTTTAATGGCATAATCACAAATCCACAGCCTGCTGTAGCCTGTCTGCCCAAAAAAGATAGCATCTGGCCCACCGTTTGCAGCTGAGGGGCCTTGATCACTGTCTCTAACTGAGAAGGTGCAATATGTCTTTTGTCCCCACTCAACTGTCTGCCCAGGTATTCTACAGATTGTTGGCAGAACTGTAATTTGTTTTTACTGACCTTGTGTCCTCCCTTTGCTAAAGCAGTGAGCACGGCAATGGAGTCTTTTCACATTGTTCTTTTGTAGGGCTACAGATAAGCAGATCGTCTACATACTGCAACACTGTACTTGGCACGTTCAGACTTGCTAGGTCTTGCGTTAACACGTGGTTAAAGATGGACGGCGAATCCAAAAATCTTTGGGGAAGGCGGGAATAGGTAAACTGTTGATTTTTGTATGTAAAGGCAAACAAATATTGAGAATCTGGGTGTAGTGGTACACTAAAAAGGGCTGAACACAAATCAATGACTGTGTACCACTGGCGGGATATTTGAGAGCAATGTGTGTGGGTCTGGAACATGTGGTATTTCCCCGTCTACTACCGCACTGACTGCTGTCAAGTCGTGGACTAAACGGTAGTCTGGTGAATTTGGTTTCCTAATGGGAAAGATGGGTGTGTTGCAAGGGCTGTTAGTTTTAACCAACTAAGAGGATACTGCTTTTGGTATGGTAGATTAAAGGCTAAGTTCGGTTTTTTGACACCTGGACCTTATTTTTAGGAATAAATACCCTCATAGACTCACCCAGACAATTTTGGTGGAGCTCGGAGCCGTTTTCGAGCAATTTAGATCCATCCGACGGCGTTTTCTCTCATGCCATAGAAGCGGACGGGGCCAGACATCGAAGCCCCCTAAATTAGACATTATCTGCTGCGAAACTCGCTCATTTCACCTACATTTTATAAATGAATGGCCAGTGTTATCACCATGTCAGCTCAACTTCCTTGTTATGGTCATCCGGGGCTTTACAAGGATGGGTAACTTTTGGTGACGTCATTGATGTGCGCCGCAGGAGCGCAGTCCAGCCGCCGGCGCTAGGCTAGGAGCTACACGGGTACAAACATGGTTCGTCATTGCGTTTTTCCACTTTGTCCAAACAAAATGACTAGTTGGACAAAGTTCACATTCCACAGGCTTCCTTTGAAAAACCCGGAGTTACTAAAGCTCTGGCTTGTTGTCCTGAAAATGGACCTGAATATTCCTATGGAAGAACTGAGGAGGGTCAGTCACCGGGTCTGCACATGCAGCGCTAACTTCGCTCCAGAAGACTTCATTACGAAGACGACAAAGATAAAAGGCCAGGAAGCTCAGCGCCAGTACCTCAGGAGGAATGCCATCCCGATTGTTTCAGAGGGCAAAACAGACGCAGCGGAGGTAATGCATTTCTTTTGAAGATGTAATAATATTGGTCGATAACCAGTGCACGTCGGCCAGCGTATAAAGCTCCTTGTATAAAATGAATAGCTATCTTCACGACCTATGTCTGAGCAGGAGTAGCCTTCTAAAAATACATTCCTGCAAAAGAATACTGCACTGTAACGCAATATAATTTACTCTAGTCCATGCTAGTTTTTGAAAAACTAACTCGCAATGCATATGATATGGTTATTCTCTGCAGGCAATAAATTGTGACTCGAGCTGCAATCACCACGGGTCTGCATACCCAAGTTATTTATTTATAAAGCAAACACTCATAGAAAATATACCCTTTTTGCATTTGTATGGGCTACTTACTCTATCGAAAGTTGTCCGTTCGGTCCTGCTGGCTTCGGCTGCATCTGCCAGTTGACTCTCGGGACATGAAAAAAAGTCTCTACCACAGTCCGGTTTGTCATGGCAGAAAAATCTTCCAGTGTAGTGAGACACGTATTTTGGGGGGCATCAATACGTGTTTCCTCTGGTCTCAAGTCCCACTCTGAGCAGCAAAGGCTCTCCTCTTCTGTTGTCTGTGGCGTGCAGTGTCCACAACAACAACACCAGTTAGCCCCCATTCGTGGACGTGCAGTGGTCGCTTGTTCTCTGGCCAGCTGTTCGGCTCTTTCCCTCTGCATCCTCCTTTCAAATAGCTCCTCGTCGGTGTATTCTGGCTCAAAACGATACGGGCATCCATCATACTCAAAGTCGTCATCAGACACTTCTACATCGGATAAATATTCCGTCATGTTGCACAAGAATAGCTGTGTAGCTGTATAGCCTAGCCTAGCGCCGACGGGACTGAGCTGCGCTCCTGCGGCGCACGTCTATGACGTCACCGAAAGTTACCCATCCTTGTAAAGCCGCGGATGACCATAACAAGGAAGTTGAGCTGACATGGTGATAACACTGGCCATTCATTTATAAAATGTAGGTGAAATGAGCGAGTTTTGCAGCAGATAATGTCTAATTTAGGGACTTCGATGTCTGGCCCCGTCCGCTTCTATGGCATGAGAGAAAACACCGTCGGATGGATCTAAATTGCTCGAAAACGGCTCCGAGCTCCACCAAAATTGTCTGGGTGAGTCTACGAGGGTATTTATTCCTAAAAATAAGGCCCAGGTGTCAAAAAACCGAACTTAGCCTTTAATGTGTGGCTTTAGCTTAATGTGAACAGGTTGGGCTGATTTTATCAATCCTACCTCAATCTTATGAGCTGTCCACAACTGGGGTGGAACTTGGTTTAGCATGTCATCATGTTCTGCAGCGACTACCATATGTGTGGGTGTGCTTCAATATACCATCACCTTGTCTGCTATTGCCTCATCACCTACTTTGATTGAGATTCTAATGAATTGCTTATCCTTAGAGATGTGAATGTACTTGTTCTTAGTGGGCACCCACTCTTGCACATGCAAGGCACGCTTGCCCATAGGACCAAGATGATGAGACTCATAACCCTCTGCCACTAACAAAGCGTGGAATTTGGTACCTGAAACCACCCAGACAATTCTTCCAGAAGGCGGACAGCCACTGCCACGCCTTCTGGCCCCAAAAACATGTCTTCACTTGTAACAAGACATGGTTTCTTGTTGATTACTGCGTCCCAACATTCTTGGTAATCTACATGAGCCAGATCTTTGTCATACATGAGCAGGCAGTGCAGTGGCAGAGTGGGGGTATGTGCTGTGTCATAGTGAAGTCGAATCCACACCTCCCATTCATTCCACGTCTGTTTGAGGTGTAACTCCTCTGGTGTCAGCTGGAGCCAATAGGCAAGTGTTGTTTCTCTTTCATGTCCAGGGGAAGCTGTGGCATCATGCTTTGTGGGGGATCATCAGGGAAGTCCAAATACAGTCCCTCTTGGGTGCACATGATTATTGCTTTTAATGGGCACAAAATGTCTCTTCCCAATAGGTTTACTGGGGTATGAGCTGAATATAGCAAGGGCGCACATATAATTTTGCCTGCAATGAGCATTGGAATGGGTTCCGTCGGTGGTATGACTTGTGATTTCTCAGAGAAGCCTATTGTTTTTATGGATGACGTGGAGAGAGGGAACCTGGAACCTTCTTTTCCAATGCATGAGTACGTAGCCCCTGTGTCTACCATAAAAGGGTACTCACGTTCGTGGATGACAACAGGTATGATCAGTTCATCATGTGACTGTAGTGACATTAGTTCCCCCTCAGGCTCCTCTGGGCACCCCTACCAGGGGCGCACCTGCTCCGTGTTGGGCCAGTTCTGTGCTGGACCATCCCATGGATTAGTAGTACAGTGGGTCCGTATGTGGCCTGGTTGGCCACATCCCCAGCACAGATTGTCAGGTGGAGCTGAGTCAGCCCCTGGGTAACCTGAGCCCATATCTAGCGGGCCTGGGTGCTGGTAACTTTGCTGGAATATGTGCTGGTGTCCTGGTATGTAGTTTCGGCCCCCCCTTCCATCCTCCCCGGAATATTGTACCTCCTCTGGGTCCGCCTCTGCCCCGCCCTCTTGGGGGCCGCTGGTTGCAGCTGCCTCTTGGTGCTTGTTGCTGGTAATAGTAGTGATGGTGCGTGGCATTAGCAGAGCTGTCATTTGCTGCTGTGTTTGGGTCTGTTGGGGTTGGCTGCGGCGACGCTTGAGGCTGGACAGCCTGGGGAGCTGTTTGGTGCGCTGTTACCATGGGGGCCTGAACTTTAGTTTTCTCCTTTTCCTTCTTAACCAGCTTACTTAGTTCTCCCAGCTGCTCTGCTGTTGCCACACCCGGGCTCAGTCGTGTCCAAACTCGTGTGCGTCTTAGTGATTGCTACCAATGGCCCCTCCTATGTGAGCTTCCGTGAATATCTCTCAGGTGGTCTGTTTTCCTGCCACATAGGTGAATAGAGCTTTGATGTCTCCTAAGGCCAACTGTATACCAGCTGTGGTCTCTTCTAAGGCCATTATCCATTTATCAGCTCTGTCTGTGAGTGCAGGCAGACGTTCTGCCAGGCCTATCATGTCCATGAAGGGCCAGGGCTCGTACTGTTGCCTCCCGTCGGTGCTTGTTATGAGGGGCATATGTATTCGCCGCCTTCATCCAACCGGTCCACTTCTTCTTCTTCACCAGTTTTTCTCCCACTTCTTAGTGTCATACCACCTCGGTCTCGGCTTCTTCCATCTGGCATCTGTCCTTCATTAGTGTCCCGTGTTCCCTTTCTTCGTGGTCTATCAGTTTCCATAATGCCTTGGAGAGTTAGTGTGATTTGCTCTGTTGTGGAGCTAAGTCGGGGTTCCGTCTGCCTGTGCTGGGAAGCCCCTTCCTCCTCCAGCTGCTCTTGTAATTTCTCCAATTCCTGTGACATACGCAGTACATGGCCTTCAGTTCTCTGAATGACTTTGTCCGATTGCTGAAGTCGCTGTAGGTCTTGGGTTCTGTCCGGTGATACTCCCCTTGGGGCACCATCCCCGGGACTGTCGCCGCGCCTATCAGATGGTTCACCTCTCATCTCCTGATTTGGGCGAGGTGTGGAACCGTCATTGGCCACCTACGTTCTTCCTCCCTGCACTCCCAACAGCACTCAAGCTCCCAGTCCAGCCATTCCTGCAACTGTCCTCCCTCCAAGGTACTCAGGGGCCTGGGTTGTGGTCCCCACCCCTCCTCCTTTTCCTGTCTTACTGCTGCCGTGGGGGATCTGGGCTCTCCCAACAGGAGGTCTGAACAGCTTGCATGGTGGGCAGGCTTCTTCCTTGGGAGGCTCTAGTAGCTTGAATGGAGAGACTCATATCCGTCCTCCCTAGCTCGCCTCAGTCTCTCACTCCCTTTCTGCCTACAGGGTGTGGCTCGCCTTCTAGGGGGATCGGTGAGTTCTGCCTCCTCCATGTCAGTTGATTGCTCAGCGCCCCTTCCCCTCTTATCTTTCAGGTCCTTTGAATGTATTTCGTACTCAATGGATTCTTCTTCCTCCTCATCGCCTGATGATCCGTCAGTGCTTTCTGTCTCTGAGGGAGGCGTCGCTTCCAGCGGTAGCTTTCTCCGCAGTCCCTGCTGTTTCTCTTTGGCTTTTTGTTTAACATTCTTAGTCAAAGCTACTGTGAATTTCCCCTCCAATTGACCCTCCATTTCCATTGATTTTGAATCCCTTAGTGGATATTGTCCTATTATTGGCTGTGCTGGCTCTGGTGGGTATGGGGGCGGTGATGGCATGGGTAGGGGTGGTGCTGTAGGCATAGTGGGTAGGGGTGGTGCTGTAGGCATCACTTCTTCCTGGTCCTGGTGTTCTTTTTCCTTTTCCTCTAGCTGTACCATCTGTTTTCTTACCCCTGCTTGTCTGAACCATCCCAACACTTCTCTCTCCTTTGCTCTCTTGTTCTTTATCTTATAACTGGCTTTAGTGTCCCTGGCTTCAATGTGTTGTAGCTCTGACTCTACTTCATCACAGCATGCTAGATTGAAGGTACCTTCCATAATCCAGCGTTTTTTTCCTGATGTTCTTTAGTGCCATTTATTCACACAACGTTGGATGCGTTTCACTCGACTTGGGTGTTGCCGCATTACTACCTCTACTGGGGTTAAGACCCCTTTTTCCATCTTTCCCTGTTTGGCTCCCATGAAGCCTTGTTTGACTTCACTGGTTCTTGGAATCTCTGATTGTTCGTCTGTCTCTTTTGTGCGTATCAGTACTATGATCTTCCCTACTGTTATGGCAGTTTTATATTTCTTTTCTCTATATGGGTTGTACTCTAATTTGTGTGACCTGTCCCCTTGGGGGACCTGGGTTAGACACCTAAATTTCCCTGTCTCCCACTCAACTTTTCTAGGCATGATAACAATTTGCAGCCGTGGAGCATATCTCACCCCGTCTTGACCTTGTATACTTATCTGGTGCAGAGGAAGTGAAACTACTGGTCCGTTCATATAATTATCACACAGGCTCTGCAATAATGGATTTAATGAGTAAGGGACCCACAGTCTCCGCAAAATCACTTCCCATGGGGCACCCGGAAATTCTTCTTTTACTTTTTTCAAATTGGTGAATTTAGTGATTTGCCAGAGTTTTTGTTTAATCTCTTGCTCGTCCTGCCAATGCTCAGCCCCCTCTTTATCTATGTAGGTTCTTTCTAACCAAAAGTGTGTGCGTATCCCTTTGTATTCTACAGGACCCTCTGTACTGCAGTATTCTTCTGCCATCTCCAACTTCCATCTATTTTGAGTGTTACTTATCTAGTTTCTGATCTCACCTCTTTTGAATTTTATTACAATGGTGACGTTTGTGTACTTAATTTATTGGTCAGGTCTCTTTCTACTGCCTCTTTTTCTCGCCTCCCTCTTTTGTGTTTGTCCAGTCAACCATCTCATAGTTTATCAGTCTTTTTACACTCGCCTTTTTATTTAACACTTTACTGTATTTACAACAACTTTATATGTTGCTCTTAGATATGTTACAACACTTCACTTTATTTACAACAACTATATATATTACACTTAGATATGTTACAGTTTTACACTTTAGATCGATCTGCTGACTGTTTTCTTCTTATCTTTTCACTGACTGTTTTTTCTTTATGGCTTTTTTAATTCTCTGGTATTCTGTCCATGCAGTCCTGCTTCTTTTTTTGTGATTAATATTTTTATTTTCATTGTTTCAGCAATACAATAGGAACAGTAACCCCCCTCCCCCAACAAACAAACCCTTCCCAAGCCACCACCATCCATGCTGATCCCTTTCTGGTTACCAACATCAACCATTGTGTTCCTTCATGTACAGCTATTACAGCTACACAGCCTGCATCAATGTAGACAAAACACAAAATAACTATAACAAAATTAGACACAGAAAATTACTCCAAACAAGGTTAATACGGCACAAAGTAATCACTGCATTAAAGAGATAATTGGTAAACAAATGAAAAAAATAAAAGCAATAAGAGCTGAATAAAATGCAAACACATAAGAGGCACTATTCTGTATTTACTCACAATAATGAAAACTTGCATCTCTCCACCATCCAACCCCTTTCAGGAACCCTTTAAAAATTTTATGTATTTGCCCCACTTTGCTTCATATAGATCCAATCTACCCAGTTGTTTATATGACATTTTTTCAAATGCTGCAACTTGTGCCATCTCTACAGCCCACTCTTGAAGAGAGGGAACCCCCTCTGTCTTCCATTCTCTGATACGTATTTGTCTGCCAATCATAATACTGGTTTGGACAAAACTTTTGATATGTTTATCCTCTCGTACCAGAACTGAATCATCACCCAAAATAAATAATCTAGGTATAAATGGCATTTGTATCTCTGTGATCTCACACAAATTATCATAAATATTGATCCAGTATTGCTGGACCATATCACATGACCATAAAATATGAACTAAATCACCTTCCTCAGATTTGCATCGCCAACAATTTGATGTGGGTAATAACCCTAATCTAAATAATCTGGAAGGAGTCCAATAAAAAGGATGTATAATTTTGAATTGAGTAAGACGTACTCTTGCATCCCTTGAAACTACTTTAACACTTTTACAAATTCTGTTCCACTCTTCATCACTGAATGTCAGATTCAGATCCCTTTCCCATGTCTTCTGCAAAACTGAAATGGGCCCGTTGCCAAGAGTCTGAATCATCATAGAATAATAGACAGCCGCCTCGTGCCCCTTTCCATAGCTCTTTATAATTTTATCTAGGAATTCTGCATTTTGGGGAACCACCGCACCAGACCCGAAAATCCCCACCAGCATATGTCGAAGTTGCAGGTACCAAAAAAAGTGAGACGTAGGAATATTGAACTGCCGCACCAGATCCCCAAAAGATTTTAAGGAACCATCACAATACAGATCACCCAATGTGACCACACCATTCTCCCGCCATATTTTCCAATAAATGGGGAATTTACCAATTCGTAATTTAGGATTTAACCAGATACTTGAAGAGACATTCAGAAAGGGATCAAATTTAAATATTCGAGCAACCTTAGTCCAAATTAATTTCAGATGAGAAATTATTGGATGTGTTTTTGTTTTTTTACTTAATTTAGTAGACAAGACTTGAATGGGTGATAGAGGGGCCATTACAGCTTGTTCCATACAGTACCATGGGGGGGCCCTTTCGGGAGGGAGAGACCAATGGGCCAGGTGCCTTAGATTAAAAGCGTAGTAGTAAAACAACATCTCTGGCAGCCCTAAGCCTCCTCTATCAACTGGTCTTTGTAACTTGCTGTGGTTCAAACGAGGGCGCTTACCATTCCAAATAAATATCTTGGATATCCTGTCAAACCTTTTAAAATAATAATGGGGAATTTCTAAGGGGAGGGACTGTGTAAGATAATTAAGTTTGGGAACACAGTTCATTTTCAAAATGTTAACTTTACCTGCCATAGATAAATTAAGAGTTGCCCATCTCTCAACGTCACAAGAAATTTTCTGTAATAATGGGTCAAAATTGACTTTGACCAAATCTTTCAGCTGTCTAGGAAATCGGATACCCAAATACATGATACCTTGCTGAGGCCATTGAAATGACCCTGGATGGAAGGCAGTGGAGGGGCAATAAGCCGTTAGGGGGAGTGCCTCAGACTTGGACCAGTTCACCCTGTAGCCAGAGAATTTCAAAAATGAGGTTATGATTCTTAGAAGAGCAGTCCTGCTTCTCTAATACAACTCCCTGCTTTAGGCGTTGCGAGATAACAGCGGTATCCACAGATATACTCTTATTTCTCTTTTATCTCTTCTTTATCTGCTTGGCATTCTGCCTGCGCAAACCTGCCGTCCAACCCAGCACTCCTGCCCCTTTAGGCTTAAAGGAGTGCTGTGAGATAGGCAGTGGTAACAGCGGATGTGCTTTTTATGTATCTCTACTCTTTTCTTACTCTTTTTTAACTCTTTACCGGTTATTTTTCTCTTCCCTGTATAACTTGTAGAGTCCTATCGATGACCCCAGATTCGTTCTGACCCCTTTCTGACCCTGATCACGAAGAGAGACACTCAGTCTGTCTCAAGAAGACAGCCCATGAAAGACTAATTTAAATAATAACATGAGCGTACTTCCCTTATTACCCTGAGGCGTTAAGTTTATCGGCAACGGACAATGTATCCTTTTGGCAACCACATCCTGTCGCCTCCATGTGACCTCGGGAAGGAGTCGCCGGCTTTACTGTGATAAACTGAAAATGTATGTGTGTCTGTATTACCGGTAATTGCTGTGATTCCACATGATGTGGTTAAGCCTTTGATATGAATGAGTTCTTTGTTAAAGACATGTCCGCCGGCGCATAACGGAATGTAATTTCAGATCCCTAACATGTAGCCATATTGCCACCTCGTGGCGGAGTTAGGAAGAGTCACCGTAGAGATGTTCATTTGATAAATGTATGTTTATTGAAGATATAAGGTATTAATCAACTGGTCGCA
The DNA here is from genome assembly GCA_026686955.1 of Epinephelus cyanopodus. NCBI lineage: Eukaryota > Metazoa > Chordata > Actinopteri > Perciformes > Serranidae > Epinephelus > Epinephelus cyanopodus. Next base: position 953,880 of record CM048930.1, read on the forward strand.
TGATTTTGTCTCATTATCTTTTTGTCATTGTACGATGTCATTGAATTAATCAAAGTGTGTGTATTTGACGTAGGCTAGCTGATATTATGATAGACTAAGTATTTTGATTTAGCATTAATCTGTGTGTTTAATGGGACGATTAAAAATTTAATGTAAGCTATAGTGGGAAGAGTACACGTCGCTTGCGCGCAACATATTAAAATAGACACATCATATTAGGAAAAAATTAAAGTTTTTTTCTGATTAGAATCTTGAGGAAAGGACGAGGAGGATCTCCTCCTTCTTGGATCAGGCTCGCCCTCTCACGCCCACTTTGTTTTACTTAATAAATACACGAAAGCGTCCGGAGCTTTAGGAGGAGGCTTGGTTGATCATTCCTGTGGTGTTATCGATGTTATGCTTTTACTGTGAAGCTTACAGGAAGTCCCTGGGCGGATGTTGGTTGTTGTATGAGGGCTCACAGGAGGCTACGGTTCTGAATAAAGTACCAGCATTGCTCTACAAACCGTCTGATCTTTCACGCTTATCACGACATGGTGTCAGAAGTTGGGCAGCGGTATGGAGCACGCCAGGAGCTAAAAGGAGAGTTTTGAGAAGTTACTGTCTGCGAGCAGCGAGATGAGTAATGACAACAATGGCGGCGGCGGTGATGGAGCACCGGCTGTTCTACCTCCACAGCTACCGGCTGATAATGCTAACGTTACTCTGGGCGCTACGTTTTCCATTCAGCCACCTGAGGCGTTCAACTTTGCAAAGCCCCAGGACTGGGAACGGTGGATACGCAGGTTCGAGAGATTCAGACTGGTCGGCAACCTCCAGCTTAGCACAGAGGCTAACCAGGTGAATACGCTGATCTACTGCATGGGGGATGAAGCAGACGACATCTTGCGTGGTCAAGATCTAGACAACGGACAGAGACAGCAGTACACCGCGGTAAAAGCTGCATTCGAATCATACTTTGTGCCAAGAAAGAATGTAATATATGAGAGGGCAAGATTCAACCAAAGGGTGCAACTACCAAACGAGGCTGTCGATGTATTCATTACTGCATTGTATGCCCTAGCAGAGAACTGCAAATATGGTGCACTCCACGACGAGTTGTTAAGGGATCGTATCGTAGTGGGGCTGAGGGACACCAGCCTATCTGAGAGGATGCAGTTAGACAAGGATCTGACGCTGGAAAAAGCAGTCAACATGGCTAGACAGTCCGAAGTGATCAAAAGGCAGCAGACAGACCTCAGAGGAGGGAGTAAAGTGGACATTGATGCAGTAACAAAGGGCAGAAGACCAAAACAGTTCACACCGAAAACCTCTCATCAATCAAAACACCCACCAACAAAGCCACAGCCATCATCAGATCGCCAATCAACATGCTACAGATGTGGAAAGTCCCCTGGTCATTCAAAAGCTCAGTGCCCATCCAGGGAGGTGACATGTCACACATGTGGAAAGAGAGGCCACTACAGTAAAGTATGTAAATCTACTAAAACTGTGCATGCTGTAGAGACAGAAAGTAACGAGAACACTCCCTTATTTCTAGGTTCTGTAGATGCAGGCCTAGACCCCTGGTTCGCCGATCTGACCATTAGGAACCACAAAGTCAGGTTCAAAATAGACACAGGGGCCGATGTCTCCGTCATTCCTGCTAAGACTTACCATGAAATTGCTAAGAGCAACACACAGTTAGCCAAGCCTGACAGACCACTGTTTGGCCCAGGTTGCATGCCCCTATCTGTCTTAGGCAGGTACAGAGAGTCACTAGGCAAGGGAGAGCATGTCATAGAGGAGGATGTTTATGTTGTCAAAGATTTAAATGTAGCCCTGTTAAGCAGACCAGCAAGTGTAAAGCTTAACCTAGTCTACAGAGCAGACAGCATAGACAAGAGATGGTGGAGTCCTACCCGTAGTTATGTCAGGGTTTAGGAATGATGCAGCAGCCATACACTATTAAGCTTAGGACAGGTGCCATTCTCTACTCCCTGGCCACACCAAGACGGGTCCCCATCCCTCTACTCGACAAAGTGAAAGCTGAGCTCAAAAGGATGGAGGACATTGGAGTCATCTCCAGAGTGGACGAGCCAACCGACTGGTGTTCGGGCATGGTTCCAGTGCCGACAAAGACTGGCTCGGTGCGCATCTGCGTTGACCTGACCCGCCTCAACGAAGCAGTTTGCAGAGAAAAATACATTCTGCCTTCAGTTGAGCAGACCATTGGATCGCTGGCAGGAGCTAAGGTCTTCAGCAAGTTAGACGCCAACAGAGGATTCTGGCAGATCCCATTATCCCCTGAGTCAGCACGGTACACAACCTTCATAACTCCCTTTGGCCGCTTTTACTTTAATAGACTGCCCTTCGGCATAGCGTCTGCCCCAGAACATTTTCAGCGGCGCATGTCATTGATTATTGACGGGCTGCAGGGAGTAGTATGTCACATGGATGACGTCCTCATCTGGGGGAGAGACCAACAAGAGCACGACATCAGACTTCACACTGCTCTCCGCAAGCTCCAGGACGCCGGAGTCACACTAAACATGGAAAAGTGTGAGCTAAGCAGGAGTGAAGTCAAGTTCCTGGGTCATATTCTGTCAGCTGACGGTGTACATCCAGACCCAGACAAAGTGAAGGCTGTCATGTCCATTAAAGAGCCGTCCAACACGGGCGAGGTTCGCTCCTTCCTGAGAATGTTAAACCAGCTGGGAAAATACATTCCAGGCCTAGTGGAAAAAGACAAGCCGCTGAGGGACCTTCTCTCAAAGAAAAATCAGTGGGTCTGGGGCTGTGCACAACAGAAGGCATTCAACCAGCTGAAAAGCGATCTCACCTCACCTTCAGTGTTGACACTTTATGATCCCAACAAAGAGCTGAAACTGTCAGCGGATGCTTCGTCATACGGACTAGGCGCTGTCCTCCTACAGAAAGAGAGAGACGAGTGGAAACCAGTCGGGTACGCATCACGCTCCATGACAGACACAGAACAGAGGTACGCCCAGGTGGAGAAGGAGGCGCTAGGATTAACATGGGGGTGTGAGCGCTTCCGAGATTTCCTCATTGGAAGACATTTTGCCATGGAGACTGACCACAAGCCACTTGTGAGCCTGCTAGGTCACCAGGCACTAACTGAGCTTCCTCCCATAATCCAGCGGTTTCGACTCAGACTCATGAGGTACAGTTACACAATCTCCCACACACCTGGCAAAGCCCTGTTCACAGCCGATACACTCTCACGGTCACCTGTCAGTCAAAACTCAAGCTCACAAATGACAGACAAAGACCTAATGGAAGACACAAACATCTACGTGGATGAGATCGTCAATAGCATGCCCGCCAGCTCAGCGTACATGGCACAACTGAGAGAACGACTGCAGGAAGACAGTGTTTGCTCTGAGGTCATGTCATACTGTCAGAGAGAGTGGCCTGACTACATCCAGCTCACAGGTCCGGTGAAAGCGTACTGGCCTGCCAAAGCTCTACTTACAGTACATGATGGAATACTGCTCATGGGCTCCAGACTAGTCCTTCCCACAGCGATGCGCAACTCTGTCCTCAACGCACTACACGAGGGACATCAGGGGATGACCAGGTGCAGGGAGCGAGCCAGAGAGACTATGGTGGCCGGGCTTGAGCAGCCAACTAAACGAGCTGGTGAGAAACTGCAACACACACATCAAAGAACGTGCCAATCCTGTGGAGCCATTAATGCCCAGCGAACTCCCAGAGAGACCTTGGCAAAAAGTGGGTTCTGATATGTTCACACTCAACAATGACAACTACCTACTAGTAGTGGACTACTACTCGAGGTATGTAGAGATTGCTAAACTAACTCCCACACGATCTCAGGATGTTATAGTGCATCTCAAGTCAATGTTCTCCAGGCACGGCGTGCCGGAATATTTTTTTAGTGACAACGCCCCTCGGTACTCCTGTCAGCAGTTCAAGGACTTTGCAGTAGCTTACGGGTTCACCCACCTCGCTAGCAGCCCGAGGTTCGCTCAGAGTAACGGAGAGGCGGAACGTCACGTCCAGAACGTGAAAAAAATGCTAAAAAGGGCTAAGGATCCGTATCTGGCTCTGTTGGCTTATAGAGCAACACCACTCGCTAATGGATACAGTCCTGCTCAACTCCTCATGGGCAGGAGACTGCGCACTCCAGTGCCCCAGCATCCCTCTCTACTCACCCCAGAGCTTCTGGACAGCACGGTCGTTGCAGCTAAAGAACGGGAGAGGAGTGAAAAGGACACAGCAAACTTCAACAAGAGGCACCGTGTGAGAGATCTGAGTCCGCTCACACCAGGTCAGCCAGTGTGGATTACGGACATGAAATCTCAAGGTACGGTGGTTTCATCCCACACAGCTCCACGTTCCTACATAGTGGATGTCCCCTCTGGCTCTGTCAGGAGAAACAGGCACCACCTTGTCCCCTTTCCAGAGACTGCTCCACACTCGCCTCACACGCCTACACTCAGCACACCACCCCACCAGGTGAGCCTGCACTGGATTCTCCTGGACGCCCTGAGTCACCTGCACAGACTCCCAAGGCACACACACCTGTCCATACACTCACGCACAGTCCCTACCATAACAAGGTATGGCAGAAGGGTTGTAAAACCTCACAGACTGGACTTGTAACTTTGGGAGGGGAGAAATGTGAAAATTAATGTGAAAAACAACTGAAGAAAAAAAAACCCAAAAAGATGTGAAAATGGGAGAGTATTGAATATTTTGTGTTCTGATGTTTGTTCACTATATTTGCCTCACAGAGAGATGCGTGACACTGATTATTTTTGTTATTTTTCTTGAAAGACCTTAAATGTGCACTGTTCTATTTTGAGAATATAGCAGGGTGAAGTGTTGAAGAGAATTGTGTGGAGACGTTAAGAGTACTCACTTTATTACCAGAATTTTATTATTTTGTTGAAGAGAAGAATTTACAGTCTGTTCAGTTGTTCCAGAAAGGGAGATGTGGTGTTATCGATGTTATGTGAATAAAGTACCAGCATTGCTCTACAAACCGTCTGATCTTTCACGCTTATCACGGCAATCCCAAGAGAATAAGTTGAATTAGGTCCAATTGAAGGTATGTGCATTACTGCGGTTCCGTTTATCGTGTTTCTCAGTATTATTTTCCCACTATAGCCGAACTAAACCCAAACAAGTGTTACCTTTGATTCCATTCACAAATAATTGTTTAATCTGTGTTGTGTTATATAATCACTATTTGCTATTCATTTACTCAGTGTTATCCATTTAGTTAAATAAATCTTCATTTAGTTGAGTCACGTGGTTGCAGCGAACAAGATGGCCGCGACCTAAAAACGTTCCTGGCCTTGGACAGGTTAATTTGAATCTTTTATGCTCAACGACGCATTTTAATAAATAACTGAGTGCTCACCTTGAACACTTAAACAATCGACGTATAAAAGTCAAAGTCAAAGTAAAGAAAAAGAATGTCGACGTCGTCGTACTTTAACAAGACTTCAGGCCGCATGCCGACACGCCAAAATCCGGCACACCAGGAGGAAGAAACGGCTAACCCCGGCCCGTCTCCCAAATTGCATGATAACCTGGAGAAATTATTTGCAGAAATGACTAAAATGAGTAACACGCTGCAAGGTGTTGCAGCTGACGTTTCAACTATTAAACAAACAATAGCCGAGTTGAGGGCGACTGTGACGGAGATGCAGGTGAGGCTGGGAGAGGCTGAAACCCGCATCGCACACCTGGAGGACGCCTCGGAGAAGTTACTGCAGGACGGTGGGAGTGTAGCAAAACAGATGGAGGTCATGATGAATCGAGTACAAGCCCTTGAAAACCAGAGCAGGCGAAACAATGTGAGGATCGTGGGTCTGAAGGAGACTTTTGGCACTAATGGGACACTGCCTGAGTGTGTGAAAAGGATTTTGACTGAAGGACTCGGAGTCGGAGCGGATGGTGAGTTTGAAATTGAGAGGACGCACCGGCAACTTTCACCACTGCCGGACCCAGATCAGCCCCCCAGACCGGTCCTGGTCCGCTTTCTTAGGCAGTCTGCAAGGGATAAGGTCGTTAATGCAGCTAAAGAAAAACGTGGGATTGCCTGGGAAGGATGCCGACTCTCAGTTTTCCCGGATCTGTCAAGAGAGCTGGTGCAGAAGAGAAAAGCCTATGCATCAGTTAAGAGGAAACTCCAAGAGCTCAACGTGAGGTTCATGTTGGCGTTCCCGGCGATGCTGCGCTTCAAATGGAAAGGGAAGGATGTGAGTTTTAACACCGCCACAGCTGCCGAGAAATTCATCAACGAGCACGGTCGTAGAGATGCCGTGCATTAAGCTCAGCAGAGCGAGGTGAGCCGCTGCATACTGTGCTATTGTCAGAAGATGATGCGTCTGTTGTAAAGTGAACTGAACTGATGTAAAATACCTGTGCAGGCTGGAAGAGCTGCAGACGTCGACGGTCACAGTAGCTGTAATAATCCTACGGACCAATAGTTTTGTTTTTGTTTTGTTTTCTCTCTCTCTCTCTCTCTCTCTCTCTCTCTCTCTCTCTCTCTCTCTTTACCCCCTTTCTCGTTTTTTGAGTGGTGCTCAACACTCAGGGACTGGTTGTGTTTAAGCAGCCGGTGTGTCGGATCTACTCGCGACCCTGTTAACTGGCGACCTTCAGCCGAATGCGTCTGTGGTTGTCATAGTGACAACAGCTGTTTTCAACCAGGAAGAGAACACGTTGCAGTCCTCGCGAATGCCTCTGTCTTCAGTGTTTCATTACAGTATCAAAACAGAACATACCTGATCTGTCTTTGGACTCTTGTTGGAGGAAACCAGTCACGGACTGACACTCAGTCGCGGTTTGAATCACACTTGTTATGACGGAATGTTGAAAACAGGAAGAGGCCAAGTTGCGTTTTCTGTAGGAATCTAACTCCCATCTCGAATAAATTTTCTAAATGGGCCTATACTGTTTCGTCTGTGGTGTCTGCCTAAAGAAACATGTGTCATATTAAAGAGCCGCTCAGCCCCGTGAAACGTAGAAAAGAATATTTTCACGGGATTCGAACCCACTTCATTATGAGAAAACAATTACCGGCGCATAATAAACGGAGTGCGCCACTATTAGCACATTGCCTTAGAAACAGATACAATAAAAAAATCCGACAACATACAGTCAGCTGTGACTTCAAATTAGGAGGTAGCCAGATCAACTTGTGACCACGCTGTCCATGCACTGAGGAACATTTTACAATCTCACTGCTTTCCAATACAAAAACCAGCGGTTTAAACCCACTTAGCCTAATTCACAAACCTAAAGTTTAGTGTTGTGCTACAGGTCGATAAAGCCAATATTCATATACTCACGTGGAAATACTTTATTTTAAATTAAGCAATAAAGCAGCAGCTGTATAATAGATATGTCTCTAGGATGAATTATCCATTTATGTTGTAGCATTAAGGGGATCAAAAGCGTACAAATATGACAAACACTAGGCTGTAGGCTATGTGGTATGAAACTCCTGCAAAGCGTTATAGTGTGACGTACGATTAACGTAACCCACTCGCGTGTTTTAAGGATGTGATTTGGAGTGTGACTGAATCTACATGCGTTACATTCTGCCTTTTGTTAAGCTCAAAATATTAAAACACATCTTGATGGAGATTCGAACTCATTCCGTGAAAGGAAAAAGGCATAAAAGACCAACACGTTAATCACTACACTATGGCCGGCTTTTTGAGCAATAGGCACTAACCTATTGTAGTGCAGTGGGGTACACAGTCAGCTGAGTCACATTCAAAGGTGGTCAGATCAACTTGTGACCACAACGTCTGTGCACTTAACCCTCTGCGGTTTTGTGTTGCCTATACGTTACATAGTACTCATTTTTTGCCCTGTTTACACTCACACAATATATCCTCAATTGGGATTTTAAACTTGCATTTTTTGGAATATATTCAATAAGTATAAATAAGTTAGCCAAGTAAGTTTTATTCCACCTCATTTTTCCACCATTGGTACTGTTGCTTCAGTGTTTCAATGTTTTGTAATGTAACCAAAATTGCACCCCTTATAAATACATTGTACGTTAATCGTACGTCACACTATAACGCTTTGCAGGAGTTTCATACCACATAGCCTACAGCCTAGTGTTTGTCATATTTGTACGCTTTTGATCCCCTTAATGCTACAACATAAATGGATAATTCATCCTAGAGACATATCTATTGTACAGCTGCTGCTTTATTGCTTAATTTAAAATAAAGTATTTCCATGTGAGTATATGAATATTGGCTTTATCGACCTGTAGCACAACAATAAACTTTAGGTTTGTGAATTAGGCTAAGTGGGTTTAAACCGCTGGTTTTTGTATTGGAAAGCAGTGAGATTGTAAAATGTTCCTCAGTGCATGGACAGCGTGGTCACAAGTTGATCTGGCTACCTCCTAATTTGAAGTCACAGCTGACTGTATGTTGTCGGATTTTTTTATTGTATCTGTTTCTAAGGCAATGTGCTAATAGTGGCGCACTCCGTTTATTATGCGCCGGTAATTGTTTTCTCATAATGAAGTGGGTTCGAATCCCGTGAAAATATTCTTTTCTACGTTTCACGGGGCTGAGCGGCTCTTTAATATGACACATGTTTCTTTAGGCAGACACCACAGACGAAACAGTATAGGCCCATTTAGAAAATTTATTCGAGATGGGAGTTAGATTCCTACAGAAAACGCAATTTGGCCTCTTCCTGTTTTCAACATTCCGTCATAACAAGTGTGATTCAAACCGCGACTGAGTGTCAGTCCGTGACTGGTTTCCTCCAACAAGAGTCCAAAGACAGATCAGGTATGTTCTGTTTTGATACTGTAATAAAACACTGAAGACAGAGGCATTCGCGAGGACTGCAACGTGTTCTCTTCCTGGTTGAAAACAGCTGTTGTCACTACGACAACCACAGACGCATTCGGCTGAAGGTCGCCAGTTAACAGGGTCGCGAGTAGATCCAACACACCGGACACTTTTCGTTTTGGTTGTGTCAAGCTGGTTTTGATGTGTAATTGTTTCTTTTCAGTTGTTAAAAAAACAAAAGGTTACTTGGTAATGGCAAGATATTACTTTAAGGTGTTTAAAGCTGTTATGACAGAATTTACTACATGGGTAATGGCATACATGCATACTATTCATAGAACTCAGGTATGTCCAGTAGGTTAGTTAAGTTTATTTCGTGGAATATAAATGGATGTGGAAGTCCAATTAAAAGAAGGAAAGTATTGTCATATCTAAAAAACAATCAAGCGGATATAATTTTCATACAGGAAACGCACATGCGGGGTGTTGAAGCAGAGAGATTTAAAACAGGCTGGGTGGGACATATATTCCACAGTTCGTTTCAAGTAAGCGTAATGGTGTGTTGATTCTAATTAATAAGAACATAAGTTTTATTCTCTTAAAACAAACTAAAGACACAGAGGGAAGGATTGTGTGCATTGAAGCCATAATAGAGGGGTTGCCTATGGTTTTGTGTAATATACAGTCATGGAAAAAATTATTAGACCACCCTTGTTGTCTTCAATTTCTTGTTCATTCTAATATCTGGTACCACTAAACGTATAATACAATGAACACAACAAAAAATGCAGCTGGTCACATAATACTTTATGTCCTATTTGACATTCTTAAGCTTAATTGATTCCCAGGGTATATAAGAGGCCATTTCATGTCACAAGCAGCACTGCACATGCAAAGGCCTAGAGTGGTTTCCTGCTTACATTCAAGCCGTAGCACAACTCAGAAGTTGTCAGCTCTCACATAATGCCTAAAACAAAAGAATTATGTGAAGCCACAAAGGCAGCCATCTTGGCACTGCTGGAAATTGGCATGAGTGAGAGACAGGTAGCGAAAAACTGAAGATCTCCAAGACAGCCGTTCATTACAACAAAAAAAAACAAGCTGAACATGGCACTACCAAATTGCTACCTGGCCGTGGCAGGAAACGTCTTTCTACCCCACGAGATGACCGTGCACTCATCCGTTCCTGTGTCAGGAATCGTCGTCAGACCTCCAGGGACCTTAAAAATGAGCGGGCACCGTCGAGAAATGTGACTTGTTCGGCAAGGACAGTTCGAAACCGACTTGTTGAAGCTGGTTTGAAGTCACACAGAGCACGCAAGAAGCCCTTCATCAATGAAAGGCAGAGGAAGGCCCGGTTACTCTTTGCTCGAGACCACAAGGATTGGACTGTTGATGATTGGGCTAAGGTTCTCTTCAGTGATGAATCCAATTTTGAATTGATGCCCACTCCAGCCAACTTACTGGTTAGGAGGAAGCCTGGAGAAGCTTACAACCCAGACTGTCTTGCCCCTACAGTAAAACATGGGGGTGGATCAGTCATGATCTGGGGTTGTTTCAGTCTGAGTGGAACAGGGCAAATGCAATTGTGTGAAGGCCGAATGAACCAGGTCATGTACAGGACTACCCTTGAAAACAGTCTTCTTTCATCAGCTGGAAAACTCTTTCCTGCCTCGAATGACTGGATTTTCCAACAAGACAATGCCCCTTGCCACACGGCAAGGTCAGTTAAAGCCTGGATGGAGAACCACAACATTCGCACCATGCCTTGGCCTGCTCAATCACCAGATCTTAATCCAATTGAAAACCTGTGGAAAATCATCAAACTCAAAATGGAGAACCACAAGCCCAAAAACAAAGAAAATTTGTTTGAATTTGTCCAACAGGAATGGGCTGCTGTGACAGCAGAACAATGTCAGAAGCTGGTGGAGAGCATGCCAAGACGCATGGCTGCAGTCATCAAAAACAATGGTTATGCAATCAAGTATTAACTCTTGTGTGTATCATGTGTTTAAAGCAAACAGAAAAGAAAACATGGAATGCTTAAAAGTAGTGTTTTTGGTGGTACAATGCCATAGCTATTGATGTAAGAATTTCAGTAATTTTGGTTATTATCAAGAAAACCATGGAAAATGAATAGTTCTTAGTTCTTAAATTAAACTCTCATGAGCTATTTTTGTTGTTATCATTATAATTGTCCAAACAAATGTACCTTTAGTTGAGCCAGGCATTAAAATTAACAAGAAATTGAAGAAAACAAGGGTGGTCTAATAATTTTTTCCATGACTGTATATGCACCCAATAAAGGGGACCAACATTTTTTCCATGAGGTTAACAAGATTCTTGGAGATACAGAGGGCCAAATTATTCTAGCAGGCGATTTTAATGAAGTGATCGATCCCATTTTAGATAAGAGTTCCTACAGAGCACCTATATTGACTAAGGAGAGAGAGGCGTTAAACATGTTGAATAGAGATTTAGGGCTAACTGATATATGGAGGCTTACTAACCCATTAGATAGGGAATATACCTTTTTCTCCCACTGTCATAAGACATATTCAAGGATAGATTTATTTTTGACAGCCACTTCCCTAATAGACAGTGTAGTTAGTTGCACCATAAAAGCAATGTATATCTCAGACCATGCCCCAGTAGAGCTACTTATGAACATGAGCTTGGATACTGGGAGGAGGGGCAGGTGGAGGATGAATACTGCATTATTGCAGGATCGCTCTTTTAGAAAGACCTTAGAGGATGATTTGAAAACATTTCTCGAAATTAATATTGGCAGCACTGAGGAAATTGCAACAGTTTGGGAAGCATCTAAAGCATATGTCAGAGGTAAATTTATAGCGCAGGCTGCTAAAAAGAAAAGAGAGAATTTAAATAGAACTGTAAATCTGGAAAAAGAAATTAAGGATAAGGAACTTAAGCTCTCCAAACATTTTGATGATAAGCAATTTCAGGAGTTATGCAAGCTTAAATTTCAGTTAAATGAAATATATAATAAGAAAGCTGAATATGCACTGTTTATATTAAAGATTAATTTTTATGAAGGGGGAGAAAAAACAGGGAAGTTGTTAGCTAGACAACTGAAAGAGAAAACTTTTTCTAATACAATACCAGTAATTAAGCAGGGGAATAGACAAATCTTCTCAGTCAAGGACATAAAATAAGGTATTTCAAAAATATTATGAAGAGTTATACACATCATCAGTAGCTACTGATACCGCACAAAAAGATATAGAACAGTTTCTCTCAAACATAGATGTACCCAAGCTGCAGCCTGAAGAAGCAGAGGGATTAGAGTCACCTATAACAGAAGCCGAAATAAGGACAGCAATTTTCTGCAATGAAAAATGGGAAATCACCCGGCTATGATGGGCTCCCAGTGGAATATTATAAAGAGTTCATAGATATCATCGCTCCAATATTACAAAAAGTTTATCAGGAGATGTTTGGGAAGGGAAGTATAGCACCAACCTTTAATGAAGCCTTGATTTCGGTTATCCCTAAACCAGGAAAAGATGTTACCGATCCCTCCAATTTCAGACCCATTAGTTTGCTTAATTTGGACTGTAAAATTTTGACCAAAATCTTAGCTATGCATCTGCAGCAGGTGCTACCAAGCATCATTCACCGCAATCAAGTGGGTTTTATGAAAAATCGATCGTCCACTGATCATGTAAGATTGCTAATACATCTAATGTGGCTAAGTCAGCCTAAAGACATTCCTGTAACTGCTATCTCCTTAGATGCGGAAAAAGCCTTTGACAAGGTGGAGTGGCATTTTTTGTTCTCCACCTTGTCTCATTTTGGCTTTAATTCAAACTTCATTACATGGGTGAAAATGCTATATAAAGAACCAAAGGCTGCAGTGATGACAAATGGAGTGGTGTCCCCCTTTTTTTAGCCTCTCTAGGGGGACTCACCAGGGGTGCTCGTTAAGCCCTTTATTGTTTATAATTTTCCTAGAAATACTGGCAGTCACTATTAGGACACACCCTGACATTAGAGGGATCAGGGGAGGGGATAGGGAACACAAATTGCTGCTTTATGCAGATGATATATTGGCAACAATATCTGACCCCCTGACATCCATACCACATTTAATGGACACAATCCAATCATTTTCAAAACTATCAGGTTACTCCATAAATTGGAATAAATCTGAAGCTATGCCCCTTTCCAAATCTTGCCTTCCATTCATGGTAGAGAAGTTTAATTTTAAATGGGTCCGCAAGGGAATGACATATCTTGGTGTTAAACTTTCTCAGGATCCAAAGGAAATGATGATGCTGAATTTTAATCCACTACTACAAAAAAATTAAAACAAACCTAGATAAATGGGAGAAGATCAACCTCACATTATGGGGGAAAATTAGCATCATAAAAATGGTAGTGGGTCCTCAAGTTAATTACATTACCATGATGCTTCCAATCAAGATTCCGTGCACTATTTTTAAGCAATTTGATGTTATCATAAAAAGTTTTCTGTGGAATGGGAAAAGGGCAAGAATTAAACTGAGAAAGTTATGTGCCCATAAGGAGAAAGGTGGGTTGGGCCTTCCGGACCCCAGACTGTATCATTTATCCTTTGAAATAGCTATGATAGCCAAATATTGGGGTGGGACTGAGGATAAAGCAGATTGGATGGATATTGAATGCGAGCTGTGCAGGCCTTTTAATCCTATCAAAGTTTTGTCTCAATCCCCATGCAATATTTCAAACCCAGTTCTTTTACATTCAAGAGATGTTTGGATCAGACTGCACAAAATGTTAAAACTTGCACATGAGTTACAAGGATACTCTTCATTGTGGCACAATCCTGCAATCCGTATTGGGAAGAATACCATGTACTGGAGGCAGTGGCATTCCCGTGGTATAAGCACCATTGGTCATTTGTATGAAAACGGTGTGTTCAGGTCATATAATAATATAAAGGAACATTTTGGTCTGGTTTGGGGAGGAAATTTCTGGAAATACTTGCAGATAAGAAGCTGTTTGATGTCTAAGTATCATAATGAAACTGATAATATAATTTCAAACTATATGCAACTACCACGGGAGAACCATAAAGCCTCGCAATTTTATAAAATGATTAATTCCTCCCAGAGTACTGACTTTGTGAGTGTGAAAATGATATGGCAACGGGACCTCGGAGAGGACATTGGGGATGATAGATGGTCCGAAATTGTCGCAGATTGTGGTAAATATGTGAAGGAAGCGAGGGGGAAGTTCACTCAATATAAAGTATTGCACAGATATTACTTTACACCATCCAGACTTCATAGTATGAAGTTGTTGAACAATAACCTGTGTTGGAAATGTAAGATGGAAATAGGAACCTTCCTACACTGTATGTGGGAATGTGGATTGGTTAAACCACTTTGGAAAAAGGTGTTGGAAATCCTGAGTAGATGGTCTGGTTCAGAGGTCCCTTTGAGCCCATTGTTGTGTTTGCTAGGGGACCGGTCGCAAGTGCCTAACATATCTAACTGTGCATTCTCTATTATTATTGTGAGTCTGATTACAGTCTGTCGGATTATCCTAAGACACTGGAAGGAAGCAAGGGCTTTAATTCTGAAAGAATGGGTTGATAAAATGGTAGAAATAGCATCTTATGAAAGTATGCTCACTAGAGTAAACGGTAATCAGGAGGAAGCAGTGACGACTCTCTGGGACAGCTTCTGGACCTACATTGCAATTGACAACAGGTCTGAACAGACAGCAGTCTCCCGCATGACTGTGTGATCCTGTAATGTGTTTCATGATGTGACAAAAACTGTCTCCACTGGTCTGTTTTGGTTTTTTTTGTTTTTTTTTTCTTCTTTTTGGATGTATGCACCTACTTATTTTATGGGACTTGAATATTGGAGTCTACCTTCATATTGCAATATAATACAAATGTGCCAGATCTTTCTGTGACCTGGAAACAACAGCTTGTGAAATATATGCCATGTACCATGCCTTTTCAAAAATGAATAAAAATGAAAATTACAAAAAAAAAATAAAAAAATCTTCATTTATATCGAAAGTCGTTGTCTGTGATATATATGTCTTGTAAAGGAACAAAGATCACTGTCAAAAGAAATCATAACCCAGATATTGAGATTGATTCATTACTGATAAGCGTGCTGACAAATTAATAATTAATATACGGAGTTATTAATTTGATTGGCCAAATTCTCGCATAAAAGCGAGTGGTGCCCCTGAATATATGATTACGAGTGCATATTAATCAAAAAAACATGTAAATTCCCCTACTACATATATATATATATATATATATATATTATATATATATATATATATATATATATATACATATATATATACATATGTGTGTGTGTGTGTACTATAGGTACTATAGGCTACAAATGTATAGGCTACTGTGCATTGTTTTTCGGCACTACCTCGTTCTCTAGCTGATGTAAGGTGAATTACTCCTGTGTGGGATCAATAAAGTTATTATCTTAGCCATCTGAGAAGATCAAATACATTGTTTTTGGTTCCTAACTGTTTCCCAAGTATATTAGTGCATGTGTGAATGAATAAACGAGAGGCATTAATGTACAATTCTTTGAAGAAAGGCGCTTTATGAAATTAAGTCCATTCATTTGTATTAGTTTACAGAGCAGCCTTGCCACATCCAATATGGCGGCAACGTTGACGTACGGCTCACCTCTCGATGCGGCGTCTATGTATATATGTCTATGCTATAGAGTGCCTAAGTCACGCCCCTTCCGGTAGAGCTCATGGGACCTTAGATCGGAAAAAATATGAATGGCAGTGAATGGGGAGAGCAATATTATCTTTTGTTCCTGTTTGAGCTGTGACATGAAATCTAAATATGTTGTTAATGAATTTAAAACATCAATTTTAAGGTCAAGAAAGTCATACTTAGTGGTAAAACTGTTGAGATATAAGCTTTTTAATTAGAAAGACTGAAGATGTCTGTGTGTTTTGTGCCAGGCTGCAGTCACTCCAAGCTGCTGGAAGCGAGTGAAAGCTATGATGTCACATACGCGACCGCCTCCTGTGTAGTTTTTCTAATTACGTTTTTTCAAAAGCTTACATCTCAACAGTTTTACCACAAAGTATGACTTTCTTGACATTAAAATTGATGTTTTAAATTCATTAACAACATATTTGGATTTCATGTAACAACTCAAATGGGACCAAAAGATATCATTGCTCTCCTCATTCACTGCCATTCATATTTTTTTCCGATCTAAGGTTCCATGAGCGTCACGTGACTTCGGCACTCTATAATCCTCCATGATAAAATAAAGATAAGTTGATCACTGTTGATATATATCAACAGTGATCAACTTATCTTTATTATATCACAGAATTTTATTTTTAAAAAAACACATATATGTGTTTATGTGAAATTCAATTCCCGGTGAATTTTTTTAAAAAATGTCTTTTGTTTTTGTAGTCATATAACTTTTAATCCATTCATGTGACATCATTAAATGATGTCACATGAATGAATATGTATGCTGAAATTTTCAGCATACATATTCTGATTTTCCAGGTTGTCCTGAAAAAGAAAGCTATTCATGACTTGACTGTACTTGAAAGGGTTGAGATTTTGGGGTTGTGATTGATTGTTGCAGATGTTTATGTGTGGATGTCTTGTCTCAGTTCTCAGGTACCCTACAATGATATGGTTTGGTATATGTTCACATTAAAAATTGATAACAGATTAAATTTGTTTTAATAAATATGCATGTTCATAATGAATGACTCTCAGTTCATAATGACCGACTCTATGTTGGAAGAACCTCTGAATACTGTCTGGGAGCATTAATTTTGGAGAGGGAAACAGCCAAAGGCAGGCAGGATGTGGTGCTCATGTGCCACCCCTGGAACACCCCCACATTTAAAATCACTGCTCCACCCCTGATGGACGACGCGTCGGACGGTTGCTTCCGTGAAGTCCATTCATTCATAATGGACACCTCGTCGGGCATTAACCCGCTTATAGCCTACCATGGTCACTTACCAAAGAAATGAATATTAAATCAATTATTTATGCTTTAATGTGTTTTACAGTTAAAATCATGAGTTTTTCACAAGATAGATAATGGCTAAACGTTACGTGATATTATTCAGAAGGTGATTATTTCAGAAAGCCAGTGCGCTTCTTACCGCTTGTGTGTTACAGACTCTGACGGTCAGAGGATGATGTGCAAAAAAAAAAAAAAAAAAAAAAAACTTGAGACTTTCATGATTCATTGACGATAATTTATAGGCCCAAGAAAATTTGTTTCAAATAATCAACATCAAAATAGTAGTCAAAATCGTTTTTAATTACAACAAATAATTCATAAGCATATAGTAGTCGAGATTAAATCATATAAACACATTAACAAATTAATGATTGTTTCCTATTTAAAATTAAATGGCGATTAATACCAGCCATCAGATTCCTCAAACTGGCGACACTGTATTCTCCCCCTTCCTTGGTTGACTTCACAGCGGCATAAAACTCACGCAAGGTGTCATTCAGAGCAGTGGCAGTGTACCTTTCAAAGTTGAGGCCCTTTTGTTTTTCTGCAGGACGTCTCTCAGCGTTTTAACTGCCCATTTCATTGTTTTCTTGGTGTTGGGCTCATCCTTCTCATCTTCTAAATTATTTCATTCCTCCGATGTCACCTCCTTGTGCCGTGTCACCCTTTTCTTTTCATTCTCTAACCTCTCTTCTTCTGCACCCCAGTCATCAAAATTATCAAATTCACCAAATAAATTAAATGAAACAATAAAATCACTCATGATGCCCGTTGTAATCTGTTGCCTTTGCTCCGAGTCTCCTTGCTATGGTTATAACTTAGCAGTTGAGCCAGCGCAATAACTTAGAACCTGTCATCAGGCAATTTGACCGGAACGTCTTTTTAAACTGTCCTGTCGGGTTCACTCAACCCGATTGAAAAGTTCTCATGTAACCGTACCTAATATGATGCCACGACTTCTCCTCTTAACCTTACTGCTGACAGTAATGAGCTTTCTTTAAATAGATTCATACAAACGTGTGCTTCCTCTTCTTGCATGTAGTTTGGATGAGCCTGTTGGATCATGGTTGAATATTTCTTTTGTTACAAAACATAATACTGGGGTGAGTGAGGTACAAAAGATGCATCAGGCATCATTTCCAACCTCTCCATGTGTTTATTAGAGATGATACAGTGTTGGCCTTTTGGACATTTATACAAAACAAACAGAAAACAAGACAGCAGCTTCTGATTTGTCTCCATATAGTCATATGTCTCTAGTATTTGTTCACTTGTCCTGTGACATTCGTAGGGATGTCTGGCTCTGTGTTTAAAAAACATTATCTGTGATGCTAGTATCTTCTTCCAGTATTTATGCAAAGAAATGTGTTTAAAAAAAATTGCTCAAATGACAAAAAATGTAGTCATACAACACCTTTGCTCAGCAGTATGTTCAGGGTTCCCACATATTTTTACAGGGATGCACAGATAGGGATGTTTTCAACGGATACTGATAACCAATAATTACCTGCTTCTCATGGCCGATAACTGATACTATAACCAACAATTTCACATTTTTGTATTTTAAAGAGGCGTATAGCCTGTGGTTTATGTACACCTGAGGGTAAGAAAGGCTTAGATGTAATGAGAAAATATGATTTTATATAGCCCTGATCAGACTAAATACACCTGACATTACAATTGTTAACATAACAAAAACAAAGTTCTGACTCTTCTATACTTGCTATAATTAGGCTGAGGATTTTCTGGGGGATTGTCAAATGGCTTACCCTCAACGCCCCTGCCCCCATATAACCATATACTGTAGATGAACAAAGTAAATACAAGAAGGTGAAAGTAAATTGACTTTTAATCAGTATGAAATTTAAAGTAAACGGTAAGAGAGAGGGAAATTATGAAGCCCAGTGTTACTGTGTAATTTTCTGGTGTATCAGTCAAGTGTACAAACTGAACTGCAAAGTGGTGTCTCCACTAACAGTGACAGCTGACTCATTAACGAGTTGAATGTGCATCGGCAGGTCACACCTGTTGTATGAAATGTTTATATCGTCACACTGCATTTTAATGAACACACCCAGGCACCCATCTCACCGTCCCACAATAGACTATTGACTCTTTATTGACTATTGACACTATTGACTCATCTCACACATTAACCCTCAACTAAGACAAACAAGCAGCTGTGTCTCATGCACGCACGCGCCAGAGAGAGACGTGCTCCACACTGGAAGGTAAAAATAAGCATTACATGGCTAGCGGTTATTCAAATGTTTAGCAACAGAGTCGAGCTTTTAAAAATCTTAATGTTGGATGTAAGCCGCTGTTGCTAATTAGCTCATGCTAACACTCTAGAGACAGTCCCTCAGGGCTGTATCTAACCTGTATTGGGTGGTCGGAGATCAGACCCTTGGCACAATCCTGTTGTCTTCCTCTGGAACTGTAGACGTCCACACCGTGACATGTTTTGCCCTCTAGACAGCGTGCTGCATTTGTTGCTCTTCTTCCTCTTCTGTGTTTATTTGCACTTGCAAACCTAGTTTAAAGGTATATGTACCATTTACTATGTCGGGTGTGTAGATTGCTGCCCTTGTTAAGTCAATGTAAGCATTGTGGCTTCATATTATTGGCACTATTTATTTGCTATAATTTCAGTTATTGGAATAATCCATAATTATAAATGTCCCATTTCCAGCCGATAATTTATCAGCCTGATATATATTGTGCATCCCAATTTATTACAGATTAATTTTTAACGCTTTTCCATGAGATTTAACACCATTTCAGTGACTTTATTTAAAATTTAAAGAAATTAATTCAATTATATAGCGATCATAAGGCGCTACTCCAGGATACAATGCCTTAAGACAAGCTTTTTAGCAAAAATATGGACTTAAGTGTCTTTGTGTCTACACATACAGTTGACACAAAGCTGTAACATTAGCCCCTTTTATTCTGTCTCTTCAAGGCGAAAATTTCACACTGTTATGCCACTGCGCCGTCCTGTATAAAAGGCACAAAAGTAGCTGTTAGTAGGTAGCAGCTAACTCAAAGAAGAAGAGCAACAGCTGTAAACTTCCGCAAATTGAGAAAAAAATTAGGTCTGGGAGCTTCTTCCCCTCTGAGTGGACGACGAGATCAGACACCATATAACAGGGAGAGTAAATGATATTGACATTTTAAGTCGTTTTTTAGAAAGTGCCAACCTGTGTGTTATGTCATACTAGAGGCCTCACACCTCTTTTGATTCTGTGATGCTGGCATACTGCCTAAAATCACACACTGCAGCAGAATGATGCTGTCATTGTTTGGTTCTGTGTAAAAACGCACAGGCAGCATGAAGAAAAGACTTCGTAGGCTCAATAGCTCCATCCCTGTGTAAAAAATTTATCATCTGGCCTGCCCACAGCAGACGTAAAGTATGTGCCAAAGCTGGCAGTCTGTTTAGCAGCCTTTTGGCTGACCAGAGCTGCTTTCCCAACGTTGACAACGTCAACCATTTGGTAGAGAACCTACATCCACCCCAGTTAGAGTGTGCCTCTCTCAAGCCATATAATTGTCGTTCAATAGTCACACATTAAAAAAAACACACACTTTAAGATACCCAAAGTGCTAGCACTTGCTTACTCCACTCAATCATTGCCAACTACCTGCATAATGCAGAAACCAATATGCATCATGTGATACTGGTGACGTCTCAACCAATGACTATATGGTTTCAACCGTTACTTAACATTAATATTAAAATCTATGGTTTCAACAGTCGCACAGCGCAAGCACTGGATTTTATATGGGTAATACAAGGAAGGTTATTTTGCCTTATGTAATACCATGTTCAGACTACACGATATTTTTGTCTGTTCCAACAGTCACTGTGTCAGATTAGGCTATTACAGTCATAAAATCGTGAAATTGTGACAGGACTTGGCCCTACAGACACGACAGACAACATGTTGGTCCACAACCAATCATCCCTGGTCATCTTTCACAACGTGTGATGTCATCTGGTTATTCTTTTCCTATTTTTATTATTATTACCATTATTTCAGTCACTATGGCTGTTCATATGTCAGCCAAAATATTATTGTAGTAACATAAAAAGCATCACCACAGGGCAGGACCTACATTTTAAGTACCCCATGCAAACTATGTGTCACTGAATCCTCCACAAGTCCCCGCAAACATTTCACAATAAAAGCTTTTTTAGAAAATAAGGAGATTCTCTCAACCAAAATGATAAGGGCCTTTTAATATAAATGGATACAAGAAGTGTTGAGTTTGACATGACAGCGCTATGCAGGGCAAACGGGAGTGGATTAAAAATAAAAACAGTGATGACTGTGACAGAAGAAGTTGTGGAAGACAAAAAGAAAATCAAACATGCTATACTTTCTGTCAAGACTACATGAGGCATCCCAGACGCAGCATCGGTTGTCTTCTGCAATGACACACTACATGAGATAAAAAGATGGATTACTGCATACATCACTCATTGTCTTTCACAATCTGAGCGGACACCATACGCCGCCGCATTGGGCTAAAATCTGGCTGATCTCGTGTAGTCTGAACCTGACATTAGACATGTTTTACATGACATATTCTAAACAACTGCCAAAACAATGTATATCCAAAAACTATTCCAAAACACTGGGTTCATTCCACTCAGGCCTGGAAAACAGTTTTTCTAATTTCAATTTTTTTTCAGGAATATCATTCCCTGTATGTTGTGTGTTTCCTTTGATTTGTCGAAACATTTATGGTATATTTTTTTAAAAACACTGCTTTGTAGGTTAAAAGCTATTATATTTAACAAAACTTGCAGACTGGAGGGAGACCTTAGCCAATGTGGAGAACAGTCTCATAATTCAAAAAACATTTTTGACTTGGTGAATAAACAAAGTATAATAAAGCTGCTCACTGACAGGATGTCAGTGTGAGGCAGAGCCTGAACCACACCTGGGCTTTAGTCAGGTACGAAATCTAAACACATGATATTTACATCGACCTGTCATCATAGTCCCTAAATTCATTGCGAACTGTTTTTCCTTACAGTAATCAGGCAGGAAAACTGGGAGGATAAGAGGAAATGCAGCACTCTGACTGCTGAACCTGCAGGTAGGGAGATGTGTCATGTGACGTGTGTGTGTGCCCGTGTGCGTGTGTGCCTACATGCGCGGGACAGAGAAACCTCGGCCAGCATTTCTACTGTCTGTCTTCTTCAGGCTGATGGCCATTCTGTTACCCAGCTGCCCCTCAAACCTATACAACTGCTTTTGAAAAGGCTTTACAATCAATCATTCTCGTGGAGAGATGAGACGTGTGTGTGTGTGTGTGTGTGTGTGTGTGTGTGTGTGTGTGTGTGTGTGTGTGTGTGTGTGTGTGTGTGTTTGATTGTGCATGCTTGTCCTGCATCCAGCCATACACTCTACATCTCCCCTCATTAAGGCTGTCTGACCTGGTCTTTATGCCCCAAACCTGCTGGTCATCCAGTCCTCTGGATCCACAGCAAACTGATATGTTACAGTGTCAGCCCCTGACCAACGCACACTGACTGAGGCTGAGGGCTGCCCAGTGCTCAAGGGAGGTTGACACCAAATCAGAAGTAGGAGGGAGAGTCCCCTGGGATCTTTCTGTAAGAAAGACCTCATGTTGTACTGTCTTCTTTTTTTCCATGGAACAGGAGCACCAGTAACATCAGCTAAAACCTTGTAGCTCTTTTAATGTGTGCTACTGTTGATTCCAGATCAGGTAGTCCAGTCTAATCCAGAGCCAAGTGTTGGCTCATCCACAGATTCCAGTCTCGGTTTTCTGTGGTGTGTGTTTGTGTGAGCTTGTGGCCTCAGCTCCAGCTTGTGCTCTGGAGTTCTTGGCGGAGCCAGGA